>OY977952.1:14200000-15400000 GCA_963854355.1 Epinotia brunnichana
GATTTTTGGAAATTCTACCCCTAAAGGGGTCAAATAGGGGTGCAAAGTTTGTATGGGGGAAACTTTATTTTTTGTGCTAGAGACTTAAAATTTTGTATAAATATTACTTATTAGAATACAAATAAAATACTTTCAACGTAAAGGAAAATTCTGCCCCTAAGGGGGTAAACAACGGGTGCAAATGTTGTATGGGGGAAACTTTATTATTTAAGCAAGAGACTCAATATGTTGTAGAAAGCTTACTTATTAGAATACAAATAAAGTACTGTCAGCGTTTTGGAAAATTCAGCCTCTTACGGAGTTAAAATAGGGTTGCAAAGTTTGTATGAGCGAAACTTCTTTTTGGGGTAAGCTTAAAAGTTTGTAGAAAGATTACTTATTACGATACAAATAAAAAACAGCGTTTTGGAAAATTCCACCCCTAAGGGTATGAAAAAGGGGTACAATGTTGGTAAAGGGGATTTTTTTGAGCTAGAATCTCAAACCTTTTCAAAAAGATTACATAATAAAATAAAATACTTTCAGCGTTTTAGAAAATGCAACGTTTGTAAATATATTTTTATAGCAAGCGACAAACCTTTGTTGAAAGATTACTTATTACAATACAAATAAAGAACTTTCAGCGTTTTGGAAAATTTCATCCCTAAGGGTGATTAAAACAGGTGAAAACTTGTATGGAGGAAACTTTTTTTTTTGAGCTAGAGACTTGAAATTGTGTAGAAAGATTATTTATTAGAATACAAATACATATATAGGTAAATTACTTTCAGTGGTTTGAAAATTTCTACCCGCTAAGAGGGGGATAGAGAGGTGCAATGTTTGTATAGGAAAACTTTTTTTTAGGTAGAAACTTAAAACTCTGTAGAAAGATTAAGTACCTACTTATTAAAATACAAAAAAATACATACTGCCAGCGTTTTGGAACACTTTTTTTTAGCTAGAGACTAGATAGTTTGTAGAAAAAATACTTATCTATTACAATAAAAAATACCGAGTGTTTTATTTTTAGTTTTTCCCTGAAAAGCGTTCAAAGTTTGTATGGAGAGCAAGAAAATTTTAAAGTATGATATTTGTAACTTCGATCTTAGCCTGTTTAGACTTCAAAACTTATTTTAGAATTTTTGAATTATATCCCCTAAAGGGGATTATAAGGGTGTTCAAAGTTTGTATGGAGAGCAAGAAAATTTTAATGTATGATATTTGTAACTTCGATCTTAGCCTGTTTAGACTGCAAAACTTATTTTAGAATTTTTAGAAATATATCCCCTAAAGGGGATAAGGGTGTTCAAAGTTTGTATGGAGAGCAAGATATTTTTAAAGTAAGGGATTTGTAACTTCGGTTTTAGACTGATTGCTAAAATACTACAAAACTTATTTCAGCGTTTTTTTAATTCATCGCCTAAGAAGGTTAAAAGGGGGTTCGAACTTTGTATAGAGAGCAAGACATTTTTAAAGTAAGAAATTTGTAACTACGGTATCAGACTGTTTACTATGAGGGTTCAGAGAGGGCTCTTAGTTTGTATAGAGAGCAAGAGATTTTAAAAGTAAGAGATTTGTAACTTCGGTTTTAGATTGTTTTCTAAAAGACTAGGTAGAAAATTAATTTAAATGTTTTTTTTTTAATCATTCCTTCAACAAACATTTAGACGATAATTTATTATGTTATACGCGGACCAAGTCGCGGGCAACAGCTAGTTATAAATAGTTCGACACTAAAAAGTTTTGTGTGACAAAATTTGTATCAAAACTATGCAGTATTTCACGACCAAAACTGCAACTTACTTGATTGTCCATAGAATGATTAATACAAATATAAAACTGTGACGTCATACTTCTATATCAATTAGTATGAACCGTTTCGGCTGCCACCAGAGAGGTTCGCAGCATCTTTGTAATTTTTTGTGTATGTATGTTCTTCAATTATACTTATGTAGTTGCTCCCAACGTTTTACTCCTCTCCAAAAACTGGTACGAATGGCGGCGTAAAAAAATCTATGATTCCTTAGATTTTTCCATATGATGATTTTGACATATGACACGCTATATTAGACTTCCATCTAAAAATCATATCAGTTCCCTTTTCTGCGACGACAAATCTTTTTCCGCACTTACTCTACAGTTAATTTCAGATAACATTACTCTAGAATGTCAAAGAGTTTAAACATTATCTGTGAATTCTTTTATGCGTTTTAAGCGGTGCAAACTGTTTTATCCATTGCGTTAGGAAAAGTGTTATTAAAGGACGTTGTGTAATGACATTTGTCTATGGTAAACTACCTAAGTAGGAACCTAGGGTACCTAGTTCTAAAATCTCATCGACTATTAATTTCAACGAAAAATATTTATGTGAATTCCGCGGTGGTACCTGTCTGTTGTAGAGTAGTAGAGTCATAGATTTTGTATGGCCGTCGAAATTTTAGTAGCGGGATTTGCCGGTGGATTTTGCCGTCGCGGAAATCAGCCTGCATGTGGCGAGCCAAACATAGACTTAAAATCTTTTTTTTTTATACTATGACTGATGGTATAAGCAGACACGGTAGCATATGGACGCTCGAGACTCGCATAAGAATCACAAGCGCTGCCAACCCTTTATTGATAAATCCGGGTAAGGGCATTTAATTGTGTGTGTCATGGATGTTTTCTATGTTTTTCATTTATTTATCTATATAAGTAATATCCATATCGTCGCCTAGTACACAAACGCATAGTACTTAGAAGCTTTGCTTAGTTTGGGACTAGGTCGATTTGTGTGAGATTGTCCCTCAATATTTATTTATCTAAGTATTCGTTGTGTTAACAGCTAAGCTCGAGAGCTCTGGCAATCTTACACTTTACAGAATCTTGGTCCAATATACTAATTTGTATCTTCTGAACCCGAACTCCTCCTATTATTGATTATGTAAATGTAAATACCAATTGAGCCTGGAAATTAAGTTTCGTCAAACCTAAAATCTGTGAATGAATTAAGATTGGAGATCCATATATTGCGGATTGTTTCGCGTTTGATAAATAGGTAGCTCTCGTTATGTTAATTTGCTTATTAAATTTAAATACCTAATGGTTCATGTCTGCTGGTTTCTTTCTGCTTCATATTCCGTAATATTTTTCTGTTATAATGTAGGTACTAGCCAACCGGGTGGTTTCGTCTGCGTATTGCAAAAATAAAACATAGGTAACCTATAACCATCTTCAGAAAGTCCATACTACACGCAGGTGACAGTTTTTTTGTAATCAGATAAGCGGTTCCAGAGGTTACCCAAACATACAAATTTACAATCTCACAGACTTTTCATCTATATAATATTAAGATTAGTATAGATAAAAGTAGTATTACGAAGAACCCAGGCGGAACAACGGGATAAAATATAGAATGGTGGTAGGCTATAGCCTATGTCCATTTTGGAAGCCCATGCATTCTACATACTGGTGGGGTAGAATTTTTTAAATCGGATGAGTACTTCTGATGAATATCCCTACAAACAAACTTACAAGGCTCCCTCACAGACCTTTAGACCTTAGTGCTTTCCGTCAAACATATAGGTAATTTACTTTCGGATACCAGCACCATGTTTTAGTAATATGTTGTTTAGTCACCTGCAGGTCGATCACGTAACGCATTGTACGAACGTCGGGTAGGTCTAAATGTCAATTTTTATATGGAAAATTGACAGTTAAATTGTATCGACGCGCGTTCGGAACGTTACGTGATTGCCCCTCTTGACCCCAAAATTGCAAGGAAACAATCCGAGTTTCCCTAGTAATGCCGTCATCAAAATTGCCAAGGCCGCGATTGGAAAGTGTCAATAAGGCCCAAACTATGTAACGTACAGACACGTGTGGGATACTAAATGAAAGTTGAATATTTACTTCTATAGGTAATTAATTTCTACGTTATATGTCAATACATACGCAAGTTTAAGAACTATTAGCAAAGGCATATTAAAGCAAAATAAAAAAAATCGGATAATTTTCATACTTTGCGCCAAAAGTAGAAAAGGTACACGAAAGCAATGTGCAAGATAAATAGTTAACTAGGTAGTATTTATTTTTGACGTAATCTTCATTGCCCCGGGGGCTTTGAGAACAATGAAAATCATGCTCAAAACATGCAATGTATATAAACGTGTGTTAAATCACGCGAAAGCTAATTAAATATGCTATAAACTCTTACTAACATTGTAAAATTACGTTACAAAATATTTATTTGCAAAATAAACGAGAAAAAAGTGAAATGCCTTCTAACATTCGATTTTCCAGAACAACTTTTTAGATGTTCTTCAAAAATGTGATGTGATGTCATATGAAAGCAAATACAATATACTATAAATAATTCGTTCTAACTTCTTAATTCAATACCTATATTTATAAGCTTAAGAGAAACTGGTCTTAACGCCTGAAATTATTTAATAACTAATAGCGGCGTTGCGAACGTAAACGCAAACTGCTTCAAGTTATAATTTAATTTCGATGAAAGGAGACAATTCTCGCGTCAAGTGCGTTGAGGTGCAAGACCGTTAAGTGGTGGAAAAGGGATGGGATAGGCGATTGTCGTTTTTCCCATTTTTCGTACTTTGCGAACTGAACACTTCAGTACCCCGGCGTCAGTCGTAGCTGGCGGTTGTTTCTGTGCCGATCGTTCTCGCGCCCGCGAGTGTATTCGTATTACGATGAGTGGTGTATTTTATTCGAAGTGTGATTTGTGAGTGTTGATAGTGGTTCGTGTTTTGGTTGGAGGTTCCCTGCTACACAGCGCTAAAATGTAAGTGTAATTTTGAACAAGGGTAGGCCTTTAAGTTAATTGTTTTGGTAATGATGGTAAGTCAGAAATAACCATTCATTTAGCAGGCTCATTGAACATTGATCGGTATTAAGATCAAGGTGCCTGCGCCGTACGAAAACCAAAGGCGAGAGATAAAATCTAGGTAGATAGGTACTTACAATATAGTTCACAAGTAGGTATACATTCGATTCCATATAACATTATTAATTTGCAATTTTAAATATATAAAATGAATAGTTAACTGGTTTGCAGTTGCACTCGTAAACTTGAATGCGTAATTATTATTACACTACTGGCACAATATTCTCGGAAATATCACACCCACGTGCGAGATGAATAAATTGAATGCCGCGACTAAGACAAAGTGACTGAATTAGAAATAACGTCCCCACATTTGATACCTAGTTTTCATTTCATATCGTTTCGCGAGAGTTGACCTTCAAGTTCTGAATTGTAACATTTGCAGGGAGGTAGATCCGAAGATGAGTAGGTATATCGCTATTAAATGGAGTCGCGTATTTGGGTCATTGTCAGTCACAAAAACAAAAATCATCTTTCCGGTGGTCAATAGTTAAGGGCTTACGCTCACATATAATTTGTTTTTATCACATAGAATTATAGAAGGGGCAACGCCGTTTATGCAGATTCAGAGATCAACCAAAAATTAGGCTTTATAGCCCTTAACTTTGGCAATGTCCACCGAAGAGGCGCGAACCTAAATCTGACAATGACCCATTTCCGTTGCTAATCCTTGGTTATTGTTTAGATTAATTAAGTACTTATTTTATTTGGTATGCAGTGGAGTGGATCATTCATTTATTTCAAACGTCTATTACCAACACGATTGGTCATTTACATACGTTAACATGTATTTATAGTAGGTATATATCTCACTATCTCATTCCTCATTCATTATAAATAGAAGTCCGTAGTAAATAACAGTCCTGAAAAACATTGTTAAATATTTTGGGTGCGATGAAATTTTTGACCCGAAAGTAATTCACAGTGTGTGTATAAATAAATAAATAAATATTACGGGACAATCTTACACAAATCAACCTAGGCCCACGGTAAGCTCAGTAAGGCTTGTGTTGTGGGTACTAGGCGATGATATATATAATAGATACATACATATAGATACTTATATACATATACATCCATAACTCAGGAACAAATATTCGTGATAAATACACAAATAAATGCCCTGACCGGGATTCGAACCCGGGACCTCCAGCTTCGTAGGCAGAGTCACTACCCACTGGGCTACGGAGGCCGTATAGGTGGTTAAACACTTCATGTTGTTACATAGATAGATAGCTTAAGCATTAAATTGACAACATCAAGGGTAGACATTTAACTAAAATGATTTTAATTCGAGAAGATGGATTAAACATTAATTGAGAATAGCTCAGAGAGAACGAGAGCACTATGTAAAAACCGCATCAAAATTGGTCAAGCTGTTTTGGAGATAAATAGATACATTGGCGTAGGTACACAAACAAACAGCCTCTCATCCTAATCACATGATACTATGGTACCTTCTCCGTTCCGTCGTTGGTGAAAACGGAATATAAGATTACCTAATAAATATTTTCTTTGATGTACTTACATAATTTATTCTAATATTTTCTTCAGTGCAGTTAAGCACTTACCTACTTAAAATTTTACGTATAGAATTGACCGTGTTAGCGAATAATAAATATTAAGCCGAAAATATACTGCAAGAACGCCGGTCATATAAAACCTGAATACAATTTGATTAGGAATTAGTGCGTGTAGCAAACATACAGGTTGTCCCATAAAGGACACGTCATAGTGACACTGGAGGTAGACCTGGCCAAGAGGTACCAAACCGACTTAACATGGCCCCAGTAAAACTAGCACGGTTTTCGAGTTATAGCCAAATTATGGTTTTTCATGAATTTTGACCGTTTTTAACATTGTTAGTGCCTGTGTGCACTCAGTAAGGTCACTAAGTTAGTTTTTATGATGTTTACGGCACCATGAATCAGTTAATAAGATAACAGAAATAGTATTTTATCCAAAAACGAAGTAAAGTGCAAAAAAAATACTGGTTTGATCTTGAATATATTCACGGCAAAATATTAATTTCGACTTTGCCCACCTGTCGTAAAAAAATACTAGAAAAGTAATGAGCAAATAACGTCAAGATATTGAGCATGTTAAGGATGACTCACGCTAGAACGGGCCGTGTCCGGCCCGGGCCGTTTTCTAAGAAAAACGACGGCGTTTTTGCGCGGCCGGGCCATACCCAAGCCCGGCTGAGCCACGGCCGAGGCTCGGAAGCAGCCCGGTGTCGGCACGGCCCGGCCCGTGGCTCGGCCGGGCTTGGGTTTAGCTCGGCCGCGCAAAAATTCCGTCGTTTTTCTTAGAAAACGGCCCAGGCCGGATACGGCCCGTTCTAGCGTGAGTCATCCTTTATGCAGATTCAAAAATGGTAAGATACATGTTACCTTCCTGCAATAAAATAGGAATAATTATCATCTTTCCAATGCCCCATAAAAATAAGTTAATACTAGGAAATGTTAAATTCGTTGCTAGTTAGAAAAAATAACGTCATTCCGGATACAAAAATAAACTACCGTTCGTGTTTGCCAAATGCCTAAAAGATAGAGATACTTATCTCCCTTTTCAACCGACGAAAAAAACGGAGGAGGTTCTCAATTCGAAGCGTATATTTTTTTTTATGTATGACCACGCATAACTTTTTACAGAGTAGTTCGATTTTGATAATTCTTTTTTTATTGGAAAGGGTATAACTCGAAGTTGGTCCCATATAAATTTGATAAAAAAAAAACAACCCTAAGGGTACGAAAATAGGGGATGATTGATTTTTCGTCGGTTAAAACTTTGTTTTCAAATTAAATTATTAACTGACTGACGCAAGAAAGGAGGGTTATTCAGGATATCATTGAGTTAAAAGGAAAAGAAATACAGGTTGAAGTTTAATTGATTTATTTAGATTTTACAATAGGTGCTCGAATTGTTTCCCACCGACTCGTATGCATGCTTCACACCGTCTTATAAAATTTCTAGATAATTTCCTTAAATTTATTTCTGATATGTTTCGTGCTGCCTGTATACAGTACTATTACTTATTCTGTGATACAGTGTTCAACTGGCATAAATATTTAAGTTTTGTTGCATGCCTGTTATTGGAGCATAAATATGGACTACTGTGTCTATTATCTTGAAATGAAATGAAAATGAAAATATGAAAATGAAAATATATTTATTGTTGAATCAGTACATCAGCTTATTTAAGTAATACATCATGATAGATAGAGTGCACTATTTTTAGATAAGCCTAAGAACGGTGTCCTTTGCCCTAAACTAGGTAAACCTGTCTTATAGGGAACAGGGGAGTTCTAATGCTCATTATGAGATCGCTGCTACTTACATTGGTACTGAGGGAAAGAAATAAAGGATTTCTTTCATATTAAAATTTACATGCAGTTTTTTTTTTGTTTTTGTTTTTTTTTTTTATCTTCCTTCTATTGTTTATGCATTGTTGGTGTGTCAAATAGTCGTACCTATACGTAGAGGATAATAAGACTAAAAAATCACTAAACAAAATGTGCATGACGTTACGTTACTTCCGGGGCATAATAATGACATTAATGAGCGTCTTTCTGACGTATTCGTATGTAGCTTCTGTTTCAATTCTTCGTCATGTACGGTCATGTACCTGACAAGGGGCTTAACACCTTTGTACAGTGTCGCATTAAACGTCATGTTAAACTGCCGTATGAAGTTGTCAAACGAGCGAAAACGACAAGGTTCTTAGGTGTTCAGCAACTTTTGAGGCCGACAGTACCTACGTACGCTAAAGGAATCTGAAACACGTACCTATCCCGGTAGGTCTTGTGACAAGAGCGAAAGGTACATGTGTTGACCTACCTAACCAGTTATTATACGAGACGCAGGAACGAGTTTAGAGGTTCAAGGTAAGAGTGAACAGGCTAGTACTAAACCAGTGAGCTACGTCTTGGTCCTTATTTTAACTTTCGAGCAGATGAGACTAGCGCCAATCGCTGGTTGCAAACCAATTTCCAGTGGAAGTTTGCATAGTAATGTAAGTACATCATATATTTTTTTAGTTTTATCATTCTCTTATTTTAGAAGTTATCTCTCATAAAAAAATTTGAAAAAAAATTATGTTGTAGTTTATTAGTGGGTGTACTATTGGTGAAAAAACTAGAGCGGTCTCTAACCTTTAAGTAATTAAAAAAAAAAAATTAAAACTTTAGTCAGCTTTTATTTATTTTTTTGTTATGACATAATGAAAATATTATTATGTCATACAATTATCTTGACTCAATGTACAACATATGTGAATAATACTAAAATCGGTTAACTAGAAAAAAAGTTATCAAAGAACAATGATTTTTCGTTTTTTTTTTTTTACAAAAAATGTTTAGGGTGCTCAAATTTTGCACAATAATTACTGGTGTAGAGCCACACCAACCACAAAAATTACAAGCCCATATTCGTCGGGGGCAGAATCACTTAGCTTATCCTGGCACGCCCTTTATTGTTTTTTTTTCTATTTTTGTGTGAAAATCTTAATGCGGTTCCCAGAATACATACATCTACTTACCAAGTTTCAACAGTATAGTTCTTATAGTTTCGGAAAAAAAGTGGCTGTGACATACGGACGGACAGACAGACAGACATGACGAATCCACAAGGGTTCCGTTTTTTGCCATTTGGCTACAAAACCCTAAAAAACATTTTCGATTATAAGAAAATACTGAACAGGGCTTAAGATTTACGTGGCGAAAACATCAAATTAATCATACCTATTTAAGAATAAGGACCGATTTTGATCCTGCATGTTCCGTATTATTGCCTCGTTCAAAAGCTTTTCCAATAAACGAACATCTGCATGATATCGTTCTCGATTAATGATCAAAGGGGATTATGTTACCTACCGCTTGAACGGTAAATACAGGGTTAAGTCTACATAGAGTAAAAGCAATATTATCTGAACTGTACCTGATCTGATAAGAAACTCACATTAACTCGGTGTGCTCTTGTATAAGTTTCATAATTTTGCTTTGAATTTCATATACTTACATCTTCTTATAGGGATGCCCCAATTCTTGAAAACCATGCCCTCATGTAAGAAACCGCGCACGAGAAAACGTGGCTTATATGGCTATTCATATCTATTTTCTATGAGATTTTAGAGAAGGTAAAATACGATCATTTTAATATGATTATTGTCGTTTAATTAACACATTGTTTGAGTTGGCTAAGGTAAAAAAATAAATAGAGATCCAACATTAAAAACAACTACTTATCGAGATAATTTTAAGCAAACGTGTTTTATTAAATATTTAAGGTACCGTCGCCTACCCACCTTATTTTCAAAGCCTTGTAAAATAATTACAGTATATGGTTAATAAAGAAAAGCCATTCATAAGACTGCTAATGATTAATTTAACAAACGAAATATAAAAAAAAACTTTAATGTTATTTGCGTTAAAATAGAAAAAACCTATTTAAAAAAAATGTTGCTAGTGGGCCATCTTAGGAACCCGGTCGCCTAATAAGGCCCGTTATAAATTATTTAAAACAATCGTTAAATTACAGTTTAGACATTACTGTCGTCTAGAACTAGTCGTAAAATATATTTTTTTATTAAACTGATTTAATAAAATATTGAACCTATCCCAAAATTATAGCTTATTATCTTATTAATAATATCTTAGGAGTATGAAAATGAAAAATTGCTATAAATACGACAACAACTTTTTAAATTAGAAAAAACACATGTGTGAGATTCTTTTTTATCAGTTTGTATCATGATATTTATAAATCGGTTCTTTATTCTAACATTATTTTTTTGACATAATTTTAGTTAGGGATCCATACACAGTGGGCCTTATTAGGGGACCCTTACTTTAGCTCAATTAAGTGTCGTAAAAATATGTAAATAAATGAGGGAGGCAACAGGCGATCCTCGCGCAGGCAGCTTTCTTGCACAAATAAGTACTTGCAATCGCAACCCAACGCGGGAACGCTGCCTGCGTGATGGGTACCCTACCAAAGGGTCCAAATTTAGAAAGTAATTTATAGTTTTTGGTAGGTTATTTTTGTGTGAGTTTTAGTTTTAAATCTGTAAATAAATTCAATAGAGGTACAGTATTTACCTATAATTGGATGTTAAACAGATTAAACACCTAATTTCACTAAAAATACTGACTAAATTTACGTTATTTTTTTAAATTTTGGATGATATGTAAAGGTTGGAAAATAATAAAACGAGCAATATTTTAACACGACACAGCAAACTTTAACTACAAAATGGCAGAGCGATTGGGTAAAAACAGAAATTCACGTTTGCACGCATGTGCTTACGAGTTTTTACAGGTGGGCCGGGCCATCTTAGGAACGGGGCCTTCCTTGGTGCACCTACCTTAAAACGACTCAAATAGATTTTATGAGCCATGTATTTTGGCTTCTGACAAACAACAAAATATATGTATACGTACATTAGTCAAGATAAATGAATTTCAAACTTTATAATTTTTGTTTCGGTGATCCGATATAGATACATTTTTGAAAAATCTCATAATTTTCCGATTCATGCCCTCAAATCCATATCCATACTCTCCTACTAATATTATAAATTCGAAAGTTTGGATGTATGGATGGATGTACGTTCCAATTAATCTCAAAAACTACTGGACGAATTTTTATGAAACTTTCCAGCTATGTACATTATATCAGAATAGGACATAGGCTATAATTTATTTCAAATTTCATCCCTTTAAATGCGAAAGTGTGTCTGTCTGTCTATCTGTTTGTTTCTTACCTCTTCACGCTTAAACCGCTGAACCGAAGGAGATGAAATTTAGTATTGAGATAATTGGAGTCCCGATGAAGGTTAGGACATAGGAAAGTTTTTATCCCGGAAATCATCCCCTAAGGGAGTAAAATGGTGAAAGTTTATATTTCAGCTACGATATTTAAACGAGTTCCACGCGGACGGAGTCGCGGACAGAAGCTAGTAATATTATAAATGCGAAAGTGTGTCTGTCTGTCTGTGCGTTACCTCTTCACACTGAAACCACTGAACCCGTTTTAGATGAATTTGGGTATATAGATAGTTTGAGTCCTGGGGAAGGATTCCCAACTCATGTCGATCAAAAACACTCCCTGACGGTCGTATTTTTGGTCATCGCCACTCGTTGGGAATCACATACTTTCTGCACTTGTATCATAAATAACTATTGTGTTCAATAAAGATTCAACCGTGTTACATAAACAGATGTAAAACAACTAGATAGAAATTACATACAAATGCATAATGCATTTGAGTCATTTTTAGCTACTGTATGATAATGATAACGCGTGCAAGCTTCTTGCAAAACCGGTCCCAGGCCTCCGTTTCGCAAGTAACAATATAGTTTCAAGTGTATTATAATTCTTTCTTATTCTTATTGAGTCGCACTCATACACACTTGGCTATGCACTACTCACTGTCCCATAATATTTATTTATTTATTTATTATTACTTACATAACATATCTTATGGCAGTAAAGTATACCTACAGTACAGCGGTACCCGTTTGATTGTTAAGTTCTATGCACCAGAAGTTACTTTTCTCTGTACTGACTGTTACTGATCGCGACTGTACGTTTGTAGTACGAGTCCAAGGGCAGGGCAATGAACCAGTGGATTTCTTCAACACTGTAGTGGGCAGCTATTGTTTGCATTTGTTGGTCTGGAAATGGGTTACAATATAAGGCCCTGGGTTTTCTGACCACCCGTCGCCGGCGGCCGGCGACCGACGCGTGTCCGCCGCCGACGACGTTCGGATGTTTTGTTCGGGAATGTTTGAGGGTGGTTTCTCTGACCTACCCGCCGCCGGCGGCGTTTCAGAGAAACCACCCTCAATACTACCCACCTATAATACACCATTCTATGGAGAAACTTCAATTTGCAAATAGGGCCATGTAAACGACCTCATCGTCAACTTAATAATGTTAGTGGCACCGATATTCCCAGACTGTTTTGTGGTAATTGCCATTAAAATTATAAACGTCCGAACTTTATGTAATCGTGCAACCATTAGTTTGATTAGGTGAAGTTCTGGCTGGACTAGCAACACTACTAAATGCACGTTCACATGAGTGCGCTCGATAGAAAATGGAATCTAATATAACAGAAATCAGTGTGGGTTGGACATACGTCGCCTTAAATGTAGTCTGAAGACCTGAGCATGAACCGTGATAGTTAGACACTTGAAATTTTCACAGATGATGTATTTCTGTTTCCGCTATAACGACAAATGTAATGACGATCCTTCTAGGTGAACTCTGATATCTATGACATTATAAATTTAAATTATTTGAGTGGACATAGTTATATTTAAATTGTTATTATTCTTA
The DNA here is from genome assembly GCA_963854355.1 of Epinotia brunnichana. Taxonomy (NCBI): domain Eukaryota; kingdom Metazoa; phylum Arthropoda; class Insecta; order Lepidoptera; family Tortricidae; genus Epinotia; species Epinotia brunnichana. The sequence goes on from OY977952.1 coordinate 14,213,205, forward strand.
AATTTTTATTTTATTGAATGTTCTTGACGATCACAATAGGGATTCTTGTAAATTGAGATGTAATTTATAATGTAATCTTTTATTGTGAATAAATGAATCTGAATCTGAATCTGAATACAAAAAAACAGAATAAAATAATTTTTTTTTTTTTTTTATTTGTTTTTTCCCCATTCAACAAACGTGATATTTTTGTCGTTTTTATAGATACTTAATGGTACTTACGGAACCCTTCGTGCGCGAGTCTGACTCGCACTTGGCCGGTTTTTAAATTACATGTATACGGCGTGTTTTAGCTATTGACTGCAATAAGAAAACTGCCTGGAATACTCGTAATTGTCCACATCCGCATGCTACATTGTGTAGGTAAGTACGTCAGTAATGAAATGAACGATTACGAGCAAGTATGTCTTTTATTCGTGCATTACTTTTTGTTTCTATTTTTTTTTTGTTATTAGTACTATTATTCTTACTAATAACAAAAAAAAATAGAAACAAAAAGTAATCGTCATGTAAGGATCGGAATGTTGGGCCTTAAAGGTGACGGACGAAAAGAGATTGCATGTAACGGAGATGAGGATGTTAAGATGGATGTGTGGTGTGACGAGGATGGACCGAATAAGAAATGTGTATGTAAGGGGAAGCCTAAAAGTAGCACCTATCGCGGATAAATTGAGGGCCAATCGCCTTGCGTGGTATGGGCACGTAATGCGGAGGGATGAAAGTCATGTGACCAAAAGAGTATTAGGTATGAATGTGGATGGATGTAAAAGACGAGGTAGGCCAAGGAAAAGGTGGATGGACTGTGTGAGAGACGATATGAAGAGAAAAGAAGTGAATGATGATATGACGGCTGACAGAGAAGTATGGAAGAAAAAGACATGCTGCGCCGACCCCAAGTAAATGGGATAAGGGCAAGGAAATGATGAGTACTATTATTCTTACTAGAGATAGTTAAGTGTTTTTCGAGGACCTGCCGTGTTGAGAGAGAGGGACATCCTACTGTCAACCACGTAAATCCTCAAATAAATAAAAAAATCGACAATTCTAATGTTTCCACGAATATAAAGCATCAAGGATTCTGCCAGAGTGTATGCTAAGTAGTAGTTTATGTTAACCTGTTACAAAAAAAAACGTAGAATACTAATACTACGCAGTACTGACCCAATTATTTGCTAACGGCTCGCCCCCTTCACAGATAAAACCAATGCGCAGATTTGGATTTTACGTAGAAAATGATAATGTATAGTTGAAACTGATTTCTACTTTAAAATATTATCTTTTTAAATAAGTATAAAGGAAACTTACTAACAAACTAAGAAGATGTCTTTTGATATACACATTAAAGGCGACGTATGTCCAGTCCACACTGCTGCCATCTTCAGCAAAAAAATTGGCCGTAGGAAATAAGAACAATTTTTAATTACGAGGACGACACTTGGATATATCTACTCCAGGGTCTCCAGGAGTCTTCCAGTACCTACTGAATATAATAATATATACCTACCTAACAAATATATTTAAAAAAAACAGCGTTTGGTTTAGGTAACTACGACTTAATTTAAAAAGTTTGTTTCTAATAATCGAATACGATTAATAATCATCGTATATACGTAGTACTTAGTAGAAATCATTATCCTGATGTTAATAATTTACTCTGACATTAAATTGTTCGTATTTCTTGCGCTTTTTGATAGAAAGAGACTTTTTTCTATATCATGAAGGATACAGTCTGTCTAGTTCTCTCACCACTATCATCATCATCATTGGCCACAGCATCTATGACAGATGATTGTTTCTATATCATGAAGGATACAGTCTGTCTAGTTCTCTCACCACTATCATCATCATCATTGGCCACAGCATCTATGACAGATGATTGTTTCTATATCATGAAGGATACAGTCTGTCTAGTTCTCTCACCACTATCATCATCATCATTGGCCACAGCATCTATGACAGATGATTGTTTCTATATCATGAAGGATACAGTCTGTCTAGTTCTCTCACCACTATCATCATCATCATTGGCCACAGCATCTATGACAGATAATTGTTTCAGCGCTTAGGAGTGTCTACATAGCAACATAACACCGCTTTAGCCTAGTTGGTAGTGACCCTGCCTACGACGCAAGAGGTCCTGGGTTCGAATCCCGGTAAGGGCATTTATTTGTGTGATGAGCACGAATATTTGTTCCTGAGTCATGGATGTTTTCTATGTATTTAAGTATTTATTTCTCTATTATAAGTATCTATTCTCTAGTACCCAAAGTACAAGCTTTGCTTAGTTTGGGATTAGGTTGATTTGTGTAAGATTGTCCGCAAATATTTATTTATTTATTTATAACAGTGGATGCTTTGAATTTTTCATCGTTGAGAATAATAATGGTATCTATTATTGTGCTAGACCTGTTGTCGCTGTGATACCAACCCATAAAAAGCGGCCAAGTGCGAGTCGGACTCGCACATGAAGGGTTCCGTTAAATGAATTGCGATTTACGATTTATGGCGTATTAAAAAAAACTACTTACTAGTTAGATCTCGTTCAAACCAGTTTTTTTAGTTTTATCATTCTCTTATTTTAGAAGTTACAGGGGGGGGGAGGACACATTGTACCACTTTGGAAGTGTCTTTCGCGCAAACTATTAAGTTAAGAAAAAAATGATGTTAGACACCTCAATGTCATTTTTGAAGACCTATCCATAGATACCCCATACGTATAGGTTTGATAAAAAATGTTTTTTTGAGTTTTGGTTCTAAGTATGGGAAACCCCAAAAATTTATTGTTTTTTTTCTATTTTTGTGTAAAAATCTTAATGCGGTTTACAGAATACATCTACTTACCAAGTTTCAACAGTATAGCTCTTATAGTTTCGGAAAAAAGTGGCTGTGACATACGGACGGAGATACAGACAGACAGACAGACAGACATGACGAATCTAGAAGGGTTTTTTCATTTTGCCATTTGGCTACGGAACCCTAAAAAATGCACAGAGAAGCCAAGCAAGAAAGTAATTTGGAGCCAATGGCTTTGAATATTGTCGACTTGCATATATCATATTACATATATAATGAACGTCTTAACTTGTCTAAATAAGTATATGTAGGTACGTTACCTACTACATCGTCTCGTACTCATATCTTGGTAAGGAACGCGGCCCCCTTATTCTCACGCATTTCCTTTGTCGGTCGTCTTAAACAAGGAAAAGACAAAGAATTAGCGAAAGGAAATTAGTAGATAAAATATAATTTATAATCATTAAATAAAGTGATAAAAGATTCGTATTCTTTTATGAGACAATGAGGTTTTTATGTATCTTTGGTTTTTACAATGTCAGTGTCACAGGGTCGAACCACAAGGCATTCGGTTAAGTACGTGCGCACTATGTGTAACAATATTAACTTATAAGTTGATATTAAATAACCAGTTGCTAAAGTTTGTAGGGTACTTACGCATCTCCTAAGATACACGGTGGAACCAGCTAGTCAATTGCGTAACGTTTTGTACGTCCTAAATGTCTCAATATGAGACGGATCAAGCAAAGTGTCTTATTTGCCATCCTAAACCCAAAACCTAAGTGAGGAAATCGTTTATATTTTTCAAAAATAATTGACGCAGCGCAAAAGTCTGCAACTTTTTTCTGGTGCTAAGGAAGGTGCTAAGGAACCTTCCTTATTATTCATATCACCAAAAAAAAAGAATCAGGCACTTCTTAAATTTTCATCCATTCCGCATTACCCCTCTAGACCAAATAGGACAACCGTGCTTCGGAAATAAACGGCATCAACAAGTGGTTGGTTATGGTGATTGGAAAACCGAATACCGGTAATTAACGATTATTCGAAGCCAGGGTTACCAGGGTAGCATAGGGCAGGCCTACGAGTATGGCAGTTTGCCGAGTTAATTTACACTGGAGCATAACCTATGTAGCACACGAGTTCCCATTTCGGTCGCCATTCGTCTTGTTTACCCCTATTGCTGCACAATGAATGGCGAGCATTACACTGCAGTTGTATCAGAAGCGTGCATCGTAACACTCAATTCGATATCATTTATTTATTCCTCAATAAAGGACTTTTCTCAATTGGCAGGAGTACAATGCTTGTTTACCGGTGAGTTACGACATTTTATAAGAAGGATAACAGTAATGTATGTTGTCTGATTGTTTTGATTAGTAATCAAAGTTGCGGAGTATTGCGATGGCGTTCTATTATTATGAGCAAGGTCTTCTTTGTGATGCAGACACATGACTGTCGTGCGTACTTGTACCATGCAATCTTGCTTATGGTAGAAGTGAGTCCGCCAATGAATTTGTATTATAAAGGATTATATATTTTTATGTATATACTTACTTTGTTAAAAATAACACATGTATAAAACTAGATTTAAAATTAAAACTAAAAATAACATAAAAATTACCTACCAAAAACTATAAATTACTTTCTAAATTTGGACCCTTTGGTAGGGTACCCATCACGCAGGACGCGTTTTCCCGCGTTGGGTTGCGATTGCAAGTCTTTGTGCAAGAAAGCTGCCTGCGCGAGGGTCGCCTGTTGACTCCTTCAAGCGTTTGCTGAGCGCCCCGTGAAGCCCACGCGCGCCCTTGCCCCACAGGCCAAGTGTCTATACACCAAATGCAACGAACTCGTACTGGGTGCCAAGACAATTGTATTTGACCGCCTTTGCTCGTTCCCGTCCGTCTGCGTCTTACTGTGTTAAAATTTTGTACCATATGTTCTTTTGTTGTTGGACTTGATGATGTCACACTCTGCTGAGGACACTCTGAGGTACAAGTATAGTGTTACGTTTTTTACAAGAATTCTACAAAATAAACAGTTTAATTTATGCACGTTTATGAATTATGAATATACGCTACTATAGATAGAAAGTGGCGGATACTTTTTTTATAGAGTATGTAGGTATCATATTGCGCCACCAGTAATCATATTTGATACCTTTGAATTTGGTCGTTGAATACCTATCTATAATTCCCAAAATAACGTGTCAATGCAGTATTCCTTACTACTAATCGAACTGCAATTTGAAATTCAAATAAGTTCTTTGTTCCCCCCTTGCTGGACGTTTCACTTACCATAATATGTATATGTGTAGATACAAATTTAATGAAATAACATAAATTGTGTACACATAATATTGCTCATCACACCACTTCCATACGTGGCCAAACAAAAATAAGTACTTACGTCAGACTTATCTAAGCTAATGCGGGAATACATACCTACACGCTTACGTTATTTTTCCATTAAAATTACTTTTGACGTTGCAAACACTTTGACGTAAATAATTATTAAGTTAACTCAAAGCCTGTAGATGCACAACGTTTTGTAAAACGACAAAGGTCTGACATAAATTACCTAGGTACTTTTTGTTTCGTCCATGTATTGTTATAGGATTTGTAAATATACATATTATTTTATTCAAAGCATAATCAAAGCAATCCACAAAGTTAAATATCCACAAAAATATTTTTTTCGGTTTCGTCAAAAATTTTAGTAGTTTAAATTTGTAAATTAGATTAGACTATTGGACTTTAGACTGATACTAGTATTATAAGTGCGAAAGTTTGGATGTTTGGATGTTTAGTTTGGATGTTTGTTACTTAATCACGCTTAAACGACTCAATCGATTTTGATGAAATTTTGCAGGAATATAGTTTATAGCCTGGATTAAAATATAGGATAGTTTTTATCCCTGGTCCACGCAGACGAAGTCGCGGGCGGAAGCTAGTATTTTCCAAATTAAGTTTTGCATTTAAAATTGCCTCATAGTTGGCTACACTAACATTGTTCTTTACAAACTAAGTATTTCAATAAATTTAACGAGATTAGGCTGTACATGTGGTATCTAAATGACACCACACTAATTGTAAAAGGAAACAGTGGAAGTGACTATGAGACAACGATTAACGATGCTCTGTCTGACATATATACATGTACCAATAATAATAATCTTAAAATTAATCTGACTAAGACAAAACGTATGCAATTTCGATCCTATAAATCGAATCCTAGACATATAAATATTAAGTACAATGATATACCCGTATAGAAGAGACGATCTGTATGAAATTCTTAGGTTTAAACATAGATAGATAATCACTTACACTGGAAAAACCATATAGATTCAATATGTTCAAAGTTGGATAGGTTTGTATACGCATTAAGAAAATTGGGGAAAACTGTCTCCGCTGAAGCTGCCATTACAGCCTACTACGGATATGTGTCGTCAACTTTGAACTATGGTCTCTTAATATGGGGAAATTCTGTGCATGTTGATAGAGCCTTTAAATTACAGAAAAAGTGTGTAGGTACGTGCAATCACAAATGCGTGGATTACAGATAGTTGTAGTTAGGCCCATTTTCAAAAAACACAATATTTTGCCTCTAGCATGCATGTACATAAAAAAGGTTTGCGAATTTGTAAGGACTCATAGGGAATATTTTAAATTACGTTCAGATGTGTTTAAAGGAACACAAAGAGCACAGTACAAAAATCTTCTATATCAACCTCCTTGCCGTGCGGATATTTATAAACGGAACGCCTGCAACAGTTGTATAATTTTTTTGAATAAACTTCCCGATAACATTAAGTTGTTGCATGATCTAATATAATTTAAGATGAAACTTTCAAAATGGCTTCAAGTACATTGTTTTTACTCTGTGAAGGAATATATGGAAGCAAGACTATGACAAATAAATATTATGTAAGGTAGACTCAAAATGTATGTAATTGTAAATCATTGTAATTCATTGTTTTCTTAAACATTTGCATGCTGCTTTGGCTGAATACTGGAACCATGTTCAAAATATGTAAAACCTTTGTACACGTATTATTCTTGCAAATAAACATTTCTATTTCTATAAAAGATTTCGAACTGCTCTGGCTCCATGCATTTTTATTTTGTAAACGACTCTAATAGAAGTAAGTATTAGGTTTGACAGTTTGTCTTTATGTTTTTTATGTGTTTTAAGCGGTGATTCTAAACCACTTTTTCGCGATTTTATTAACCATGTGACTCAAACGGCACACATTACCCCGCGTATGGCTATTTCGGTATTTTCTACAGCAAATCATCCATTTGTTCTCGAAAACCACAGATGTGAAGTACGAGTAACATTTGGTGCCTGATGATAACAGATGACCTGGAACTCCTCAACTACGTAGGTATTTCATAAGCTTTAGTTGGCGTAGAAATAAATTCTTATCGAACAAAATGCCCATTTGCCATGTATAAAGGTATCACATTAATATTTATAAAGACGGCTACATTAATACTTCTCGTTCTCATTTAATTTTTAATCCAAAACTTTTATGTCTATTCTAATTTCATCAAACGTAAGTAGATTTCAGTCTCTTCGGGCTATTTGCACGAAATCTTTATCCGGATTCTCATCTTCGGAAAATTAGGACCTTTTAAGACACAACCTACCCCACAGCGGAAAGTTTTTTAATTTGTGCCACGACATTTTCTGCGACCCGAGTTGCGGAATGAATGATGGAATAAAGAACTTTTTGAGTTACTTAATTATTTTTTGTGGCAAGTTTAATTACCCCACGAACGATTTGTCTGAGTGACCTCAAATGGTGACGGCGGCTGAGCTCTTAATCTAGCTTGTCGAATACGTAACACAATGTACCTATGTCAGATACCTACACCTAAATTTCATTTTATATAAGTATGGGAAAATCACAGTTGAGTTGTCCTAACGTAGATTCGAAAAGTTACGGAATCACCCCTCGTCCCTACAAGTTTTATTGGCAGGTATGGTGATGTCGCTAAACGTCTGAAACTTATGTGAGTTCCATCTTGTCGGGCTTAATGTCCGTTAATGCATTCACAAAATCTCCATCTATGAATTAATTATTGGTAGATGGCTTTGCCAAGGCCCACATTTCGTGAAAATACATTTTCAAAATACTGTGAATAGTGTTATAAAAAAATTTAAAAAATGTATCTTTTAGACGGTACCCTATTCGATATAAGATTACAAAAATCGTGCGTTGGGGCCTGGCACGTGTCCGCGGGGACAAAACCCGCGTTTCTCAGTACTTAAGGCCTCCACACACCGGTCGCGGGCGCGGGTCGGGCCCGCGTCGGGCGTCCGACCCGCGCCCGCGACCGGTGTGTGAAGACCTTAAAAGCGGGTTTCTGCCGCACCGCAGACATGTGGCCAGGCCCTTAATCGTCATGCGATTTCAAGGAAAACCAAAAAATTGTATTGTTGTGTTTGGAAAGCAGTTAATGATCCAAATAATAAACTAGTACCTACTTACAATATTTTCCCTTTGATATCCTAGAGAAACGAAGAAACGTAGACGAAGATATGCATTAAAAATCGAATGTTATTTACGTGTTCTTTCAGATTTAATACTGTTGTAATGTATTTAGAATAGACACTTGCATTGTTTATTCATACCTTTAATACAGTCGATATTGTTCAACCTCGAAATTTCGGGGAGTTTGATGAAATTTGGTACGAATGTTCGTTGAAATCCCTGTTTTCGTCTCCCAAAAGTCCCCGGGTCAGGACCTTGTAAAACGGCCGCTATCTTGGGAAATGTAATCCATTCGTAAGACATTCAGGTTTTGTTCGAAAACTACGTATTCTATGGAAACGTGGTCTACAGCAACATTAAAGCTGAATAAATTCTGCACGAGCCTGTAGTACACAACCTTGACAAGAAAATGTGTCTTCGTGGAGAAAATTGCATCCACATGTGAGATTTTCCCTCAATGTCCTTCCAGGGAAGATTCTCCGAATTTGGAGCTCGGGAGAATTTCAAATTCACTTTGATTTACACAATAGTATATGAACTACATTAATAATAACATTTTACCCGACTACGGCTAAACCCAAAATAATGGTAATGGATTAAATTTCTCGTTAAGTAGTGATAGTTTGCTACCACCTCCAGGTCAAGATGCTTGATGAATTCCAAAAAATTAGGTGGTGTTAGATTTATCTTAATGCTGACATAGTGTTGGCGCACATCGAGTTTAAAAAAAAACAATATGGTGGGCGTGAGTGGAGACCAAATCTGAAATCACAACTTTGCTAGAAGACTTAATTAATTTATCGGGCGGATTTCAATAAACATGACATCAGTAGATGGGTCTGTAACACGCCAGTGATATACACTATACGTTTAACATTATTGATGCGGGGCGTATTACTGAAACTTCATAATGTGATGGTCAAAACATATTTTAGGGCAAAAAATGGGACAAAATGCAAGTGACAGTAGTCAAGTTCACTACACACACTCACCGAAACCACTGTTTACATGTCCTAAAATTTCAACTTTAGGGACCATAATGGGTTAACCGCTATCTTTAAATGTATACTTCAGTTTGCATTTTCCTTGAAAATTATTGACTTTATGGGCATGCCATACATATATAACAAACTGAATGTTTATTGAAATCCGCCCGATAAATTAATTAAGTCTTCTAGCAAAGTTGTGATTTCAGATTTGGTCTCCACTCACGCCCGCAATATTGTTTTTTTTTTAAACTCGATGTGCGCCAACACGTTTTCAGCATTAAGAGAAATCTAACACCACCTCATTTTTTGGAATTCATCAAGCATCTTGACCTGGAGGTGGTAGCAAACTATCACTACTTAACGAGAAATTTAATCCATTACCATTTTTTTGGGTTTAGCCGTAGTCGGGTAAAATGTTATTATTAATGTAGTTCATATTCTATTGTGTAAATCAAAGTGGATTTGAAATTCTTCCGAGCTCCAAATTCGGAGAATCTTCCCTGGAAGGACATAGAGGGAAAATCTCACATGGGGATGCATTTTTATTTATTTATTATTTATTTATTTTATTTTATTTTATTTATTTCAGTACAGCAACTATTTTTACAGGTTGACCTAATACAATAGCGCCTTAAAATTCATTTAACCTAATAATTATACTTGCACAAGACACACAGACATACTTTAAAAAATTCGGACATTGGACAATACAAAAGATCACTTTGGTCAGCCACTAGATTTAGTGTGTGTACGGCCCGACTGAGAGGCGCTTTACAAAGCAAGTTGGTTCTGCCGCTCGGCTCCGCCAGCAGCCGCGGCCGCCGCCGCCGCCCCGCGTATATACCCGTCCGGCACACTCAAACATAAATTTCATCTCATTTTCTCCACGAAGACACGTTTTCTCGTCAAGGTTGTGTACTACAAGCTTGTGCAGAATTTATTCAGCTTTAATGTTGCTGTAGCCCACGTTTTTATAGAGTACGTAGTTTTCGAACAAAACCTGAATTTCATACGAATGGAGTAAATTTCCCAAGATAGCGGCCGTTCTACAAGGTCTTGAAATTTCGAGGTTGAACAATATCGACTGTATTATTTCTTTTGTTTGTTGCTCCAACATTTTGAGGGATATCACTTTTTATGGTTTTCATTTTATGAAAAACCTATTTAAATAAAATACCGTTGAAACGTCTGGTTAATGTGACCAAAGAGCTGTGGTGGCTTTCTCGCGCAACGCATTATGAAATGAAAACATTTATTTCAGGCAGAGCCCCATAAAGTGTTAGTAATACAATAGTTAGACATAAGACATAACTTACAAAACATTGTGCATTATAGTTACATACATATTTTGAATTTGAATTAGCATTGTAAATGGCTACTTTCCTAAAGAATGATATTTAGATTTAGTCCGTCAGTTAGATTATCAAAAAATATTTTACACGTATTTTTGTCAATGAATAAATAAATTATGAAGATATAGCCCGTTAAAGTTCTGTGTGACGTCAAATTAGAGTACAATTTTTAGCATTTATTACCCAGGAAAGTACCCAATTCAGCGAGGAAATGCCTCCAGCATCCTCGGTACATTACCTCGGTACCTCGAGGGCCCTTTTTTTGGATGTCGCTTTGTTTTAATTTAATTTTGTTTTGCAAATTGTCATTACAACTTGCGGAAAGTATATATTAGTATTGAAAACTCACTATTTTTGTTGGATAACTGCTACTTTTACCTTTATATACTCCTTTGTGCACTTTTACGTGGAAGATAATACTGTATAGAAAAAAAATAATAATTATTAGATGCATCCAAATCCTTTCAAGGAAAAATATTACCTGAAATAAAGATGCGTGTTCAAGATAAATGACCGAGAAAACACACCGAATCCAGCCGTGGAGGGGTTGGCGTCAACATGCTCGTAAAGTTAGCTTTTACAGCATGTAGCTGTACATTAACCCGTCACATCGTTCCGCCTAGCACGGCTAATCGAGTGCACTCATGAGATTAGTAATTCCTATCATACGGTCGTCCTGCCTCAGAGGCCTAAGAGACACCCATTAAGGAAACTTACTAACTAAGTATAATCTATTAGGATAATTAAGATAACTTTCTGGAACCTTCCTGAACGCTTATTCAAACATGAACTTTGATCAATATTAATGTAAAAGTTAACATTGTAAATAAGTAGGATCAAGGACAATTTCAAGCCAAGTAGTTATGGGCAATTATAATTAGCAGTTCCTAAAATTAAAATATCTCAGGCAGGACCGCAGGGCACTCGAGGCATAAAGGTTGAACATGCAAGTAAATATTGACGTTGTGTTCTTTATAATAGTCTTCGAAGTATCACGTTTCGGGTGCAGTGAGACGCGAGGTCCGTAATGAAATTTCATACAAAAATAGGCAAGCTAGGCCAAGCGATCTTCTTTTGTTTCAATATCAATTCGTAAGTCGACATCACAGCGGCGCGGCGTTCAGCCATAAATAAAGTTAGAAGTTATTTTTTAATTTAATTGCATGTTTGAGAAAAGCGTTGTACTTACTTCAGCGTGAACAGGGATTTCCAGCCTCGTATCCCTATCTGTCTATATCTATTTGGCCGGCAATCCTTATTTTACCGGCCTCTGCAGTAATGTTACTATTACCGCAGAGTGAGGCTTGGACTCCCACTAAGAAGCCTTATATTACATCATATAAAGTCAATAGTATATTTTATAACTAGGGTCTAAAATAGGCCATACCTCCACGAGATCTTTTCCCGAATGAAGTGAGGGAAAATAGTTCGAGGGGCAATATGGCTTTTAGACTAGAGCTATACACTATTCTTTTCAGTTCGATTGCGAGAAAAGAAACCGCCCACAATTTGTAATAAATTCCACGACGAAATTTTGTTTAATTTGGCGGCATGAAAATTTATATAAACTGCTTTGACACAGATGCAATAAAAGTCACAGATACCTACAATAAAGATAAAATAAATACAAAACACAAACGATTCAGGGCGCGTCCAAACGTCTGTGCGTGGCGGACTGCACACGTCATAAGCTTTATGAGCGAGACATTTTGTTCTCTCTCTCTCGCTTTATCGTATCGGTTATGACCCGTATGCAAGAAATCCTGTGTCCTGATTGGTAATTTTTTATATAGCTGTATGCTGGTTGGTTGAGACCAAATACAAAGGTTTTTTAAAGAGTTAAATTAGTTAAACAGTATTCGTAGTATTTGTATCAAAAAATGAACCTATAGTTCTGATTGATGTCGATGTGGAGGTATTGTGATTGGTGGATTTTAAATATGGTGAAGTATTTTAATAGGTCAAATTAAAATGTTTTGTAATTCATAAATATGTATGTACAGTCAGCATCAAAAGTAACGACGCAATCGAAGACATCAAAAGCTCTTATTCCCTTTTAATAAAGACTTTTGACATCTTCGTTTGCGTAGCTACTTTTGATGCTGACTGGATGCATATTTTCCCTAGGGGCTAAATGTACTACTTCAGTCATACCTCATATATATGATATGACATGACACACTTTTCGAGCATGAGATGTGAAAAAGTATTAAAACACATAATAAATAAATGTCATACAACAATTAAAGTCAATAATAACAATCATAATAGAGGTAGAGGTACCTACTCATTTACTTACCGAGTACAAAGTTATCCAACAAACGGGTTCTCAGTTGATGCCAAAATAGAGGACTCATTTCTTAGACCTACTGGTAACCGTTAGAAGTGTATCGGACTGACCACCCGGGAGTTCCAGTGTTCGTTCTAAAGAGCCATCCGATGAGAGACAGTTCGAAAGTGCCCCTTGGAACGCAGTTGCATTCTCGGAATGTATGTCCACGCGAACTAAGAAATATTATCTCGGGCAAAAAGCAACCAAACGAACATGTATTGTAAGAACCTAGTGAACCATTATGCGTTAATAAATGAAAATAATGCCTACAAGGGTAGTCTAACGTCTGTTCATAACACCAAGTGTCTTTATTTCAGTTTGGATCGGGCCTAAGTCAACTAATCTCTATATAAGGTGAACATAGAGCTAAATATGTTTGTAGGTAAACAAGTTCAGCGCAATTCGTAACCAATAATCACCTCAACGTATGTCTGGGCAAGGGCAGGGAAGAGATAGATACACACAAGAAAGAGATGGAAGTATTCTCGCAGCAATGCTTCGCGTCATTTTTTGTATAAAGCCAGTCAGCCAGCCGGCAAAATAGTAGCATACTCGTAGCAATAGTATTTTCATGTCAGTAAAAATCGAGCTTTCACAATATATAATTGGGACAGAGGCCTTCTTAGTCAGTAGAACTGTAGAAAATACGGCAATAGAGAGATTTCTCAGGGACCGAAGTCCAATGAGAGTTGTTTGGATGTAATATATTTATGCAACTGATTTAAGAAACTTCGATAGTGCGATGCAGAACTCGTCAGATTTGACAGGAGTGACGCCACATCAGCCCCCCTTTGAGACGGAGGGGTCAGCGACGTATGAAGAGTAGAGTACAGCTTGCCAGTGCTCAGAGCCAGCGCTTGAGCGAGCGCTCAGAGCCAGGACGGCGAGTGAAGAGAGAGAGAGAGAGAGAGAGAGTCTGGCTTGCTGAGAAGAGTCGGGCGTCAGTCAGGATCTTCAGAGTTGCGCTTATGTCCATTGTCGGGGTCACTAATGTAGAAGATACAGCATTAGAGAGATCTCTCAGGAACCGAAGTCCAATGAGAGTTGTTTGGATGTAATATTTATGCAACTGATTTAAGAAACTTCGATAGCGCGATGCAGAACTCATCAGATTTGACAGGAGTGACGCCACAGAACGAAAGCTGGACAGCAGGCCTAGTTCTAATTTAAGTATACTTAATAAATTAAACTTAGAATAGTTAAGTAACTAGTGTATCCTTGCAACTAGGATAAAAAGTCGATGTATCGACTTTATTTATTTCTTTAACGTTGATTTGTAAAAAGTCTATCTACAATCACATATTAATACTCGTGTATAAGGTCAATACATAGTCATGTTCCACGATAATCCAGCTGGCTTACCTTGGAATATAATTCTGGAGGTGGCAAATGGAATAGACTTACTGTGCCGTGTTATTTGTTTTACATTTCATTGTGTTAAGAGCGTAGTCGGTCTGCGACAAAATTGAGAAATAGGTATTTGTACAAACTATTGCCGTCGCGTTGCGCCCAAGCGACCGCGTGCGATGCGCGATAGGGACAACCGCAGCTCAGACCGATTTTCACTACAAAATCTTGACAAGATCGATGCTTTGTATTCCCCTGTTTTCTCCGCCAAACCTGCGCCGATTCAATTATGTTTGGTGTTGAAATTTAGAGGAAGAGTAGATCTATGTTTCTATTATTTTGTTTTAGCGTAAAAACTTTTCATATTTGTCTGGTAGTCATCTGAATATGACAGTAAAAATGGGGCATTTTTTAGGTTTTCGAAAATTCGTATCTGTTTTGGTAATTAATTTATGGGAAAAAGTAAATAACAGGGGCATACATACAGTACACCTAGATTTTATAAAAAAAACGAGTCCTCTAGAGGGATAAACCAGGAAGGAAATAGGGGAATACGTTTGTATGGAAAAATGCTGCTAGGATACCCTCTTAAGCAACAAAACTTCGTTATGTTTATTGTCCTGCCAGCCGCTGTCTGTCTCATCGTTTCACGCTAATACAAAAGAGGCAGCGAGTTTCACACGCTTGGGTTTAATTCAAGAAAGCAATATAAACTTTACCGCTAGTAATTCTTAGTACGACGCTTAAAAGTCGTTAAGTTTCGTTTTGCATTTGCCTATAGATTGTCTGCAAACCATTAAATAAAATTGCTATGCGGCAGACAGAACCGATACTAATTCCGGCAGTTGACGACTTATACAGGCTGTATTATTTAAACGGGGCAGTGAGAGAAAATCTGAAACTGCAAGAGGTAAGGAAATTTCAGTCACGAGACTAATTTTAGAAAAAATAAAAAACTTCATTCAAAGATTTTTTTTAAATCCATACACGGCCGGGAGGCCTCTAATCTTACTCATCCATAGTGGGTACTTGGTAGTTGGTAGGTACTGTTTGTTCGGGGAGATCCATTTCCGTACATAAAACTATGAAATACGGCATTTTCGTGTGATTGTAGATACAGGGTTTCATAGCGATAATTGTTCTTACAGTACTTCTATTTACGCAAAAACAATGTCTGATTTGTAGACAGTTTTGACCGGGTTCGATTCCTGGCCGTGTATGGCGGTTTTTTGAAAATATCTAAAAGCAGTTTTTATTTTTTCTAAAATCGGTCTGGTTAAGAGCAAATTTCCGTGTCTCTTGTAGTTTCCGATTTTTCATAAACTAGGTACCGCGTTTGTATAATACACCCTGTATAATACAAACCGTATTTTTATTTTCAGAGTCCTTTTTACGCCTGGATATGTACTGTACAGATAATTTATTCACTAAACTCAGAGGTATATAATAAAACTAAAGAAAATCATTTCCCTATGACACATCTAACTTACAAGAAATGTAAAATTAGTAAATTTAATATTTTTTTCACTTCTCATACTTGCAAAGTTTGCCTTTGTGCTCTGGATGTAAGCTGCACAAAATGCGACTTTTATGCTCAAGTGCACAAAGTAATTGTTTTTAAAGACTAAGATAATCGGACCTAATAGCCACAAGCACAATACAACTTCGTAGAATAAACTTGTTATTTTATTTAACATGCTCATGTCAATTTATCTTCCGTGTTTTACTAAATTAATATAACCAGATAAAATAGAAGTGAATTATTATTTAAAAACGTATCAAAATATTAAATGATACTTTGCAGTATGAAGTAATAAAGTCTAATCACGTGGCGAAATTTAAAAATAATAGTAGTTTATGTGACTGTACATAACGAGGGGTATTAAACACGAGTGTGGGACGAGCCGAAGGCGAGTTTCATAATAACATCACACGAGTGTATTAATGCCTAATTATGTACAGTTACATACACTATTTTATCTATCCACATATGATAAGCCTCCATGATGCATTCAGGAGCCGCATATTATGACCGGCATCGCGGCGTCGTTTTCTGGCAGCTGTCATAGTTTTTTTTTAATTCAGAGACAAACTAGGGTCGGATCCAACTGTCATATCGTTCGATATCTTACTTACGTGCGACATCTATCAAATTTGTATGCAAATTGACAATTAATTTCGAACTACGGCATCTCGACTGATATTAGAATAGAGGTTAAATCAAATTTCTTTGTTTTTCAAAGACGTTCGAAATTTGAATGAAATAATATTATCGAAATTGATGTTATTATTTAGTAATAATAACATTTCCACAGATAAGAAATTTGTTCTAACAAAACAGTTTATTTTTATGGTGGTCATAATGTGCGGTTCTTGAACGCATCATGGAGGGTTTATGATATTTGGATAGATAAAAACTTTAAACGTTACGTGGCGGGAATGAGCTATTGTTTTATTCAACTTTGCATAGATTTGTTATTTTCTCGCAAACGAAGTGAAAAGCAGTGGGTTATAACTCGTGCATACATGAGCCATTTTACCCCTAGACTTAACTATCCATCCACGCCTCAGGTAAAAGGGCTCGTTTTATGCACTTGTTGTACAATTAATCTACTAATAAAAGTATAGTTATGTAAACATAGCATATGGCAATTAAGTTTAGCGAGTCAGACAGTTCTTTGCTTAATTTATTTAAATGGTATTGGACTATGCTATGAGTGATAGCTCAGACGGCTTTTGTATCATTCAATTTCTAAGATTTTTTCAGTTC
Source organism: Epinotia brunnichana (assembly GCA_963854355.1). Lineage (NCBI taxonomy): Eukaryota > Metazoa > Arthropoda > Insecta > Lepidoptera > Tortricidae > Epinotia > Epinotia brunnichana. The sequence continues at coordinate 14,230,291 of OY977952.1, forward strand.
ATTTACATACTTGCTAGTAAGGAACGAGTGCTTTATGTCATGTCCGTTTTTGTCTCATGTCTAGGCTGATGTGTGTGCAGTTGCGTCGTGATATAATCTGTTGACTTATCGAATCGGTTTGTTGCTCGGTCACGAGCGAATAGGATTACGTTCAGTGTGCAGGAAGATGGATTAGTGCGCTATTCGATTGTCATAAAATTAAATAACTGCTGTGCAATTCTGTCAAGATATCTGTCTCGTTCATTTATTCGTAAGAACTATTATAGGATGACTCACGCTAGAACAGGCCGTGTCCGGCCCGGGGCGTTTTCCAAGAAAGACGTCGGCGTTTTTGTGCGGCCGAGCCACGGCCGAGGCTCGGAAGCGGCTCGGTGTCGGCACGGCCCGGCCGTGGCCTGGCCGGGCTTGCGTATAGCTCGGCCGCGCAAAAACGCCGTCGTTTTTCTTAGAAAACGGCCCGGGCCGGACATGGCCCGTTCTAGCGTGAGTCATCCTTATATCCTCTGTGGTCTGTGGTGTATCTCTACTCTAGTCAGGTTTTGCGGAAGAGTGAGCAGAAGACAATCTCATGCGTATGGATATTTATCCTTTTGAACTGACAGCGCTGTATACATAAATATGCAAAACTTGAAATTCAATTCGGAACTGTGTGTCCTCATGAACTTTAGGCGGTTTCTTCCTCTTTAAGACCAATTATAAATTGATAAAGAAACAAAATATTGTGATTCACTGTCTGTGGCCCTGGCCGCTTTCTTGAAGCTACAGGCATTTTATAAGTCTAAATAATGAATAACACAGATGCTTGACTAATAACGATTGGCCATTTTGACATTTGTTGCCTGTGTCAGCGCGGGGAGAAAAAAGGGGGGCAGGACCGTGCGGTCGAAGACCGTAGCACAGAATAGATTATAGTACAAGTACAGAAGGCACACTCCTTTGATCTTTACAAAAGCCGCTTTTTTCTTAGTAAATACACTATGCGTAGCGTGGAAAATTTCCGGAAAAAATCCCGTTTCTTTCCAAATGGCTCGTTTTTTTCGGATTTTTACGGAAAAAAACCATGAAATTTTCCGCTTCAACTTTTCCGAAAAAAATTAAAAAAACGTTTTAAACCGGTTTCAATCGATTATTTTTCTTAATACTGATGGATAGGTGAATGATTATAGTCTTACTTTGACATTGACACCGGTGTCAGTTCAGTTCAGTTGTCACAGTTGTGTCATTACGCTTATTGGTTTTTTTCCTTAAATATCCGAAAAAAACGAGAAAAAACGAATATTTCATAAATAACCGAAAAAATCATTTGATTTTTTCCGGAATTTTCAACGCTACTCCAGCGCAAGCTAAACGGAACGTTAAGGCTGTGTGTGAACGGTGAAAATGAATTGGCTCACTCGCCGCGTCGCCGACAGTCAGGGTTGACAACGACTAAAAATAAAATAATAATGTAATGCCCATTTATTTCTTGCATTCAATATAGAGAGTGATACATGTATATTTTTCATACATAAAATACATTAATTTATCTCTTGAATAATAAATCTCACAATTGAATACACCAGGACCGCCAGGCCACCTTTTATTGGCTTTTATACAAATACAAATTATTTATTTCGGACTATAAAATCCATAGTGTTAGTGTTTACAAACTTAGAGCTATGGTTAGTGTTTTATAATTATGCTAAACTAAAATTAAAGACGCCTGGGCACCGGTATTACAGGCGCGTGCAGTTGCACATGACGCTGGAGCAGTGGCGAGTCCCTTATTTATGCAACCCACAGTAGTGCAAAATTTGGTTGCTTTATTTTTAAACATTTTAATGTGTATAATGAAATAAAATGTAACATAATAAAATATCATTGTTTTTGTAACCCGCTACGATACAATATCTTTTAGGTGTCTTTTTATTCAATTCCACAGAAACAATGCAACACACAAACAGACGGATGCGGCACTTTTACTTGCGATATATTTACGATTTACGTAAGTGTGTGCGCGCGAAGTAACGTGTGCGTGCGATCCAATGCACAGCGTGGCAGCCACTGAATGGTACAGTCGCCATCACATATATCGGAGCAAACAAGCACGTCACAAACATCGGAACACACCTCTATTTACAAGGCATTAGGGTGCATGTGCCGATTTGAACACCTATAGTGTACCGATGTATGTGATGGCGACTGTACCCTTGATAGGGGTAGCCGGCATGTACTTGTAGCGATGAACGTAAATCGCGAGTGAGCGGCGCCTGACCGTAGGCCGAAAGGGGACAGATAGGTCTAGGAGTATAGGAGGGAATGGTGTGATGGAAGCCTGTCGTACCTGTTGATTTCGCTGCAAGTTTTATATGGCCGCCACGCTTATTAATTTTCGAGGATACTAGTTGCTTGCTGCTCTTCTTTATGCGCACATGCAATAGTCACATTTATCTCGGATCAGTTTAATTTTATTTAGTTTATTAAACGTATAATAATGGCGAATACAGTTTTTATTGCGACCAATATTTAATTACTTGTCATATTAATTTAAACTTGGCAGTCAGGCCATAGTGCGAATGACATGTGAAAGGAGTTTGAAATGGGACAATTAGGGATGAGATGCGTCACTGTGGTCGATGGCGTATTTAAAATTGCAAATTTAAGTTTTATGTTACGATCATACAGAAAGAAATGATGTAAATACCTAACCAAGTATTTTACTATTTTGCTAGTAGGCCTAAATACGTACCTACATTTAAACGTAAATAATGTGAGAAAAGCTAGAAATAGATTGAGCCTGAGTTCGAACCATTAGAAAAAGACCTTTGTTTATATTGAACTTTGTGGATACTGTGGGTCATTATTTATCATGAGCCAATGCTCTTGAGTTAAATTTTCACTGTAGCTTTAGCTAATATTATTTTGTCAAGTGTTTCCTATCAGTGAGGACTGAGAACATTGAGATAAAATTAAGTTACAGAAATATTTGTTTAAGTTAAGCGTTTGACAAATCGTTATTTAAGATATCCGAGATGGTAGAATTTATGAGCACTCGGACTGCTGATTTCAAGTATGTATTTTTAGAACTATTTACAAATTCGGTTAGCGATCCCGCAAGAGAGATCATTGTAATAGTTTTATGATTTTATTTTTGTTTTAAAGGGGGAAATTGTATAGCGACATGCCTGCTCGGCTCATATCGCGGGGCTTAAGTGCCCACATGTGGACGACACGGCACGGCGCGGATTCCATAGCCCTAGTAGCCCAGTCGCTACTCGAGGGTCACGGTGTACGCACATAACCTGTTTTCCTAATATAACTTATAACTAAACCGTAAAGGACAATCTTTTAATACACCCCAGTAGCGAACTCTAAAAGCCTGTACTTGATAGGCATAAACTATCATAATCATGGAACTTAGGTCAAATAATATCTTTCATCGTAAATCATGCTCTTGGGAACCATTTTGTGGTGAAGTGCAAATAGCCAATTATTATGTGGTGTGGTGAAGTACCTACTAATTGAAGCGGGTACTCTTTACATCTCCATTAGTCTTAGTGGAGTTATTTCATCTTATTGGGTATAGTATGATAATGTATTTGTTTGGTTTCCACGGGACAAGACTAGCGTAGTGTAGGATAGCTTCTTTGTTTTCGTGTCACTGTAATCGTTATGAGTTTTTGGTGGCACTTCATTTTACCAGATACCTACTTTCTAAGGCGCTGGTAGACTTCCGGAATAAATATTTTTATTTATTTTTCAATAAAACTTGGGTTGCTTTATTTTTCATTTTGCAATAAAGCGGGGTAATTTGCATGAAACAGCATTTATGTCTAATGTAGATATATACAAACGAGAGGGTGCTTAGCATCGCACGTTTACCCAGCATTATTGCTATCTTGAAGCAAAGACGTCTTCGCCGGCTGGGGCACGTGCAAAGGATGGAGCCCTCTCGTTTACCACGTATAACTCTCCTGAGCGAAATAGCCCATGCGAAACGACCAGTAGGGCGACCAATGCTTCGTTTTAAGGACAGCGCAAAACGAGACATGTTGTCCTTTAAGATTGACCCAACCAAATGGGAACTGGAATCTGAGGACCGAGACCACTGGAGGAAGACCCTGGGCGAAGGTATGGTTGCGCATGATGCAGCTTGGTTCGATCTTCTGTCGTTCCAACGAGAACAGAGACACCAGCTTGCTGCTGTTCTCCCTATATCATCGTGCACAACATTTACTTGTCAATTATGCGGTCGGGCCTGTCGCTCCCGTATCGGCCTTACTAGTCATGTGCGTAAGTGCCGCACCACCTTGACATAGACGCTGTTTAAATCATACATCATAGATGTACAAGGCCAATGATGATGAGATATATATTTATAAACATGTGTTTGATGTGACGTGAATGGACACGTAATTGAATAGAGCCGCGCGCGACAGCCTGTTGAGACAACCGGCGAGGTTGACGCCATAATACAGGGTGGAGGGCGAAATCAATTTTCTCTTTACGATTTTTTTGGCAGGGACTCAATCAAGCACTTTCATTTCACATCCCAAGTTGTTATGATGCGCTCATTCTCATACTTTAGGTACCTTGGCGTGCGTGAAACCAATTGCAAAAAACATTGAAATCAAACTGCAATATGAAAATTACGAGTCAGATTGACCCCATGTCGACGAAGCACTAAGTTTCGCAGTAATTAACAATTTTAAGCTGCCGCATACCAATCTGACGTATCGTGTCAGGTGACAGAACGACATTTAGTACGGTTAAATTCACACTCATCTGATGCGCTGTGACGTGACGGCTTCTTTTGTGTCTGGCGTCAGAGCGAATCAGAGAGCATCACGTCAGAAAAGTATGAAGCCGACTTTATTTTCTTATATTTTGTCGTGTGATTTATCAAAACTAATGGCTATATAGGTACAGTCAGCATCAAAAGTAGCTACGCAAATGAAGACGTCAAAAGTCTCTATTAAAAGGGAATAAGAACTTTTGACGTTTTCGAATGCGTAGCTACTTTTGATGCTGACGGTACACCTACTCGGAATGTAAAAGATACTGAACATAATTATTTATATTTTAAAACATGGAAATATAGAAAACCGCACCCATCTAAAAGTCAGCTGAAGCTTATTTCAGTTGCAGTACAAGTACCTACATAACTTAAGTTCCAAATATAGGTAGTACAAAGCCAGTTTGCCAGTTTTTTACCACCAAAACTATCCACAAACAAAACAAAGTTATAATGTACCTTATTTTCTTATATTTTTATGAAGTAACACTTTTTGCCAACTGTTTAACAACGGAAAAAGATAATACATTTTCTTTCGTATTTAATGGAATTCGATGAAGCGTGTGAGTTAGGCGCCAAACCCGGATACTTCGGAGGCGGCCGAACGGTCCACTTCATATTTCGCATCGCTTATTCTGGTGTCTGGCAGAAAACGAAAAGAATTAGGGTAAAAGGCTCTATTGCTGACCTAAACGACATTTCAAAAACATAGGATTTTTATAAACTCGGTTAGTGATAACTTCATGGCCAAATTCGTGGGTTCTGTTTTTTTGTATGATATTTCAGAGTTTCAGTGACCATCTTTAGATTTCGTTGACTCAACGCAATCAGTGTTTTGTTGTTTTTTTTTTCACAGAGGTTATATTTAAGGTGATTAAATAAACGTATAGGTTTAAATTGATGCCTCGCCTCACCTTTGTATACCTTGTGGATAAAAGAGACCCGATAAGCGTTCCGGAACCCTAAAAGTTTGTGATAAATTTGAAATGCCGGTAAGCGTTCTTCAGCGTTTGATGACAAGCTTGTCTGATAATTAATATTAAAGAAAAAAGAGCTCTAAATATAAAAGCCTCTATTAACTTTTCCAGGATCTACTTAAGTATTTTCTTGGGTATTTTTTTGTGTTGAGACGGTGAATATTTTACGTTTTCAGTCTTAATATAAACAACTAAATTAATATCTATTACTTGAGGTGATACTCGTTGGCTAGGTGAATTTTGCCGCTAAACAAAAATTGTATTAAGACACGAAATGTAACTGAGAATTGGTGTTATTTTGATAGTCGACTTACTGGCTGCGGTTGAATTTATTTCCATTCTCCCATAAAAAAAAAACGCCGCGTCGCTTTTTTTTTTCTTAAGGGGATTTGTAATCACATTAGAATATTTTAGTAGCTGAGAATGAATAAATAATTTACAGTAAGTAACGAGGAGGGCTAAGTGACGTTGTTTTTTTAACCGAGCTGCGTTTTTTATCCTTATTTACGACGGTGGAAAAATGTTTCTGAAATCACATTGAACATTGGTTTAATATTTTACACGTGGCCAAAGAAAAAGGTAATAGCAATGTAAGATAATACTATATCTGCCGTCCTCTAGACTAGCCAGCTGAATCATGTCAAACAAATTCATACCTAATGCTTGTACAGGCTCCAGGATTCGAATGTAAATGATTGTTTCATCAGTCACTATTACCGAAACTCGGTTTACAAGTAGGTATTCCCTATGAAGGGGTAGGTTAAGAGGTAATTTAGACTTCAACAGTCGACCTACGTGGTGAACCTAGTAGTTTTATTTAACGCAATACTGTTTTATACAAAATGAGAAATCTATTTCATTTTCAAGTAAATTACCGAAACACCGAGATAGGGTTAGCCAAACACGATTTGGCAGAAAAACACCCCGCTCGGGCCCGGGAAAGTAAAACGTTGACGAAGGGCGTAATTAAAGAGTTATATACTTTTTGAGAAAGGAAGAGCTTCCGTCAGAACCTCGCAGGCTCTCCAAAACTCTGTATAACGAGCATTTTAGCGAACCAAGGCACTTATTCTAAAAGTAAGACCTTGTATAAATTCGTAATGAATTTCTGCGTAGGTATTTATATTTCAGTCATTATTTTGAACGTTTTACCGTGTAATCATTTTCTTCAGATGCTACAATAGTAGACTAGTGTTTTTTAGATTCAGTTTTATTTATTTTGCGATAAAAATACAACTGTGGCGGGTTTGCAGCCATTCTATTGTTATCGTGCTGCTCGGCCACCAAATCAGCATAGGGTAAAAGAACATATATTTACTTTTATTTTAATAATTCATTCCAACCCTAGATTAGGGTTGGAATGATAAATTAAAATAAAAGTTAATATGTATGAATAGGCATCAAAATATGTATGAAGCTACCGTAATTACAACTTAAGTAATCTGCATTAGAAAAACTAAATTTATTTCCTTTTTTTGGTCCGTGGGGTCCCAGTGCGCATAATAAGTTATTTGCGGAAATCGCGAAACGTCTGGTTGATCTAACCAGCGGCAGCGCCAACCAAGGTGACTGAAGAGCTGGCGCCTTTCTCGCGCAACGCATCAGCATTGTAAATCAGCGAGGAAATGCCAACGCCTTTTTAGATTTAAATTAGTATTAATTTTATTTATTTATTTTAACACAGACATGGAAAAAATTGGCCTTTTGCTTAATTTCTCCAAGTGCGAACTATTTATTACCGATTCCTGTCCGAACAAAGAAAATACAATCGACCTTTTTAGTCAACTTGCCCCGGGTATCAAAATTATAAAAAAAGAATCGCTTCACCTCCTTGGTTGTCCCGTCTTAGATCAATCTTTTGAAAACTTCGTCGACTCAAAAATTCAGAATTTCAAAGAAACATCACACCGTTTGGCCAAAATAAATCTTCATTCAGCCTATTCTATCATTAAGCATTGTCTTTTCGTCCCAAAATTTACATATATACTTCGTGGAACCCATTTTTGGAAATACCCCACTTTGATTTCAAAATTAGATACATTAGTCGTAGAAACACTCACATCGATCTTCAATATTCCTTTTGACGATAGATCTTGGTCCCAGGCTAGCCTACCCATTCGATTCGGCGGCCTGGGTATCCGCAAAATTTCTTGTGTTGCTCTACCTGCTTTCTTGTCCTCGGTGCATGGCGCTCAAAGCCTTATAGAAAAAATATTAGATCCTTCCATTGGATCTACGGAGGCTGCGCACTGCTCCGAGGCCAGGAACGTTTGGTCCATAACCTGCCCCGATTCAGACCCACCTGCCAATCCCTGCTCGCAGAGGCAATGGGACGAGCCGCTCTGTCAGCTAGTACGGAAAAACCTTTTAGATACGTCAACTAGCTCGACAGACCGTGCTCGCCTCCTTGCGACTGCAGAGTGGGAGTCGGGTCTGTGGCTGCAAGCGCTACCCTCTCCAAATATAGGTACTTTCCTAGATAACACCACCTTCCGCCTGGCAGCTAGCTTGCGTTTGGGGGCATCAACAAATCAGCCACACCGCTGTCAATGCGGAGCCATGGTTGACATACTGGGCCACCATGGCCTCTCATGTGTCCGGAGCGCTGGTAGGATCTCCCGCCACGCCAGTATTAACGATGTCATCCGTCGGGCCCTTGTCAGTGCGAGAGTGCCGGCAGTCCTCGAGCCCAGTGGGCTGGCCAGGGACGACGGCAAGAGGCCTGACGGAATGACGCTGGTGCCTTGGAGCATGGGTCGGCCGCTAGTTTGGGATGCTACTTGCGTCGATAACCTGGCACCGTCCCATGTTCCAAGCACCAGTGCCACCGCTGGCGCTGCGGCATCCTCGGCCGAAAGCCTCAAGCGCCGCAAATATGCCATCCTAGGAAATAGCTACATGTTTGCGGCGTTTGGCGTTGAAACCTTGGGGCCATGGGGGCCAAGTGCACGTCGGCTATACAAGGATTTGGCGACGCGCCTAATAGAGGCATCGGGTGACCAGAGGGCTGGCCACTATTTCGCACAGCGTGTTAGTATCGCTATACAGCGAGGAAATACGGCCAGCCTTCTGGGCACCTTGCCTATTGACGGCGACTTAGGCCAAATTTTTTACCTTTAGGTTAAGTTTTATATTGTTGTTTTTATTAATTGCCTTGTTATACGATTAAATAGATATTTGATATTTATTTTCTAAATTTATTTACCTACCTACTGTAAATTATCATATTGTATACTTACACTTTAGAAAGCAAAATTATTTTTCAATTTAATTTCTCAGAGTCATCCATGTCAATTAACACTGTATTGAACATTAATCCGATAATAGTTCTCCTTTCTTAAGCAAGTTGCAAAAATCACTTATCAAAACCAGGATTAAACATGCAATCTATACTTATACTTACTGTGTTGCTTACGATAGGTACTGTATTGCATTTGCATGAACTTAAGTTACACGCGATGTACATATTTATTACTTATTGCTTGGTCTCGAATGGCAATAAGATTTGTACAGCGAACCCGGAAAAGAGTCACTATCAAAGGCAAACTTGTCCCAGAAAAACAACATAATTATGTTCTCATCAACAAACACGTGCTTAGAAGTTCGGTCATTACAAAAAGAAACGAAATACATGTATTGAGCATATTACGCAAGTTCGTTAACTTGGGATTATCCGATAAACTTGGATCAAATGCTCGCGTAAGTACGGATTAACCTTTTGCGGGAATGACCGCACTGAGTAAACAGAGTAAGCTACATAAACCCTGTTGTGCATTCGTCGATTCGTGTTTGGTAAAAGCAAATTTTACTGTGATTTTCATGAAACTGGTAAGTAGTTGCAAATTGGACGCCCAGCCTCCTTATATATGACAAAATTAAAATTAAAATGTACAAATTACATATTTGAAGTTATGGTGTGTTCTATGGAAGGTAAGTACACTATGTAATACGATATTTTGCATGCTAGTCTAAATTTTTGTAACGTTTTGTGGGATATAGGACCCTGGCTATGACCTTATTTTTAGGGTTCCGTAGCTAAATGGCAAAAAACGGAACCCTTATAGATTCTGTCCGTCCGTATATACGTCCGTATATGTCCGTATCACAGCCATTTTTTCCGAAACTATAAGAGCTATACTGTTGAAGATTTTTACACAAAAATTGAAAAAAAAACATTAAGTTTTAGGGGTTTCCCATACACAGAACTGAAACTCAAAAATTTTTTTTTCATCAAACCGTATACGTTAAGGTTTCAATATATTTTTATTCTAAACTGAATAGTTTACGCGAGAGATACTTCCAAAGTGGTAAAATGTGTATCCCCCCCCCTGTAACTTCTAAAATAAGAGAATTATAAAACTAAAAAAAATATATTGTATTATAATCATTTATTTCAGATATAAATCCATAAACTTTGTTGGTACACAGTTACATAATCAAGTAAGATTATGTTAGTAAATTAAATTAAGCTATATTAATCTATACTCAGTGATCAGCTTCCCAGTCAGCTTGACCCAATGTCTGTAAATGCCACAGTCATACCTATCAGCTAATACATTCAGAATATTGCTGGAGCTGCTTCTTGCCCGATGCATTAGAGATGCCGCTCGCTTGCGCAAGATGGCGTGAAAACCATCAGTGCGTGCTTCCGCGAACATTTTCGAAGCACTGTAGAACCAAGGCATTCCCATCAGCATTCTGAATGCATTGGAACGCTGAGTATACCTTACCCACAGGCTGCTCGTGTAAAATGTCTGGCTGTATGCTTTAAACAGCGTGATTTTGACACTGTCTGTACAGCGAGCGAACCTACGAGCAAGCATATTCCCACGCACCGCCAACGCTCTCCTCTCTCTCTCAATGTCCACGTCGTCTTTTAGGTCTGATGTAACAATGTGCCCCAAGTACTTAAACTTATTAAGCCATGTAAGTTCATTTCCATTTAGCCTGATGGGCGGGACATTACCTGGACATTTTTTACCGGCCTTGAATATGATAACTTCACTTTTGGCGTGGTTATATCTCAGCCCGTAGGCTTTGGCATACCTCTCGCAGATTTCTACTAGTTTCCTTAACGCACTAATCGACGGCGCTAACAACACCATGTCGTCTGCTTAACTTATATTGTTTATGAATAAACCATCAATTGAGCAGCCGACATGTGCGCTACTTAGCTCGCCTATTAGCTCGTTAACATATACATTAAACAACAAAGGTGACGTCAGCCCCCCCTGTCGGACACCACACTCCAACTTATACGGCTCGGACAGCTGGCCGGCCCAGCGCACGCTGTTGGCCTGACTGCCGTACCAAAACTGTAAAAGTCGCACCAGCTGACTCGACACGCCCATTGCCTCTAACTTTTTCCATAATAATTTGTATGACACAAGGTCAAAAGCTTTGGACAGGTCGAAAAAGCACGCATAAATAGGAGTGTTTCTATCGGTATAATACCCTACAGTTTGCTTCAGGCAAAGAATAGCACTTTCAGTTGATAAGCCTTTACGAAAGCCAAATTGACCGTCGTGTAACTTAACACGACTCTCTAAATGTTGGTTAAGCAAACTGTCAAATATTTTACCCACCACCGTTGCAAGAGATATTGGCCTGTAGTTACTAATGTCAGACACATCCACCGTCTTGCTTTTAACAATGGGTACCACAATAGTTTGAGTAAGTTGCGATGGAAGGAATGAATGTGTAAGACAGAGGTTAAAAACATTGCCAGTACACGCGGCAAGTGCGGGCCCGCATTTTGCAGGTGTTCGATGCTTAGCCCATCATGCCCCGGCGACTTACCCCTTTTCATCCCCTTAATAACCCAGGCCACTTCTTTCGCACTAAATATCGGTGCCGGGCTCGTACCATGATCGTGCCCCCCATCGAACTTAATATTGTTATTTATATGATGTACCATGCAAACTTCCACCGAAAATTGGTTTGAACGAGATCTAGTAAGTAGTATTTTTTTTAATACGTCATAAATCGTAAACTGCAATTTATTTTACGGAACCCTTCATGTGCGAGTCCGACTCGCACTTGGTCGTTTTTTTTAGGGTTCCGCACAGGCAAGGAAAAAGCGGAACCCTTATAGGATTACTTTGTTGTCCGTCCGTCTGTCCGTCCGTCTGTCAAGACCCTTTTTCTCAGGAACGCGTAGAGGTATCAAGCTGAAATTTATATCAGATACTTAAGTCTACTGTCCCTTAGAGCTGTGAAAAAATCAAACTTCTAAGCCAACGCAATCAAAAGATACAGCAGTTTATGCCGCAAATTTTCGAAACTCGCAAGGGAATCAAAACCTACAGGGTATTTCCCGTGAACTCAGAATCTGGAAATTTTGTACGTAGCAACGTCTTAGGTATAGCACATATAAAGGAAAAATAGCGAAAACCGTACATTTTTAGTAACATTACTGAAAATTTCCTGTCCAGTATAAACTGACACGCACTAAGTAAGTATGTGGATACATACTTAGTCAGTGTCAGTTTATAGCGGAATGTTTCTATTGTACGGGGTGGTCGGGAACCCTCGGTGCGTGAGTCTGACTCGCACTTGACCGGTTTTTTTTTCACTTCTCATGCTCGAAAAGTGTGTCATATTACTTAGGCTTATCAAGCGGGGCTAAAGTAGTACATTTAGCACGAGTACATGCATAACACATCGAGGGTCTGCGCACCATTTCCGCAATAAACAAGAAAATGATACTACGTTGTAATTCTCGTAGGTATATGAATCTATCTTAGCAGTTAAATAAATGCATTTAGCACAGCAGAACCTGAACTGTGCAAGAATATTATTTTGTGTTATCTGTTTTCTGAAGACAGAACATTTTAGTCTAGACTGATACTATATTAGATTAGAATATATATTTTCACGCAGCGAAATTAAACAGAAGCAACTTCTGGCTACTCAAACTTAGACTAACTTAGAGCAGCAGATAAAAGAGATACTTACTACAATAGTGTAGTTTAACAAGCTCAGCTTTGTTTATTCTCTACACTTTATGCGACTGCCTGTTAATGTACGAAAACTATTTTCTTAGACAGCGTTTTAGTTTGCTCCACAGACGGTGTTTTCAATTTTCCAAATCGTTTTAGTAGATTCGGAGAAGTTTCGACAGACATATAGATTTTATTTTCGTTAGTATAATAACAAAGTTATTGACTTTGAGAACTACACTAAATATCTTATCGTATTTCTGCATCATGCAATCTTATCTGGATGCTCGGTGGTGCCCCCGCCAAGACGAGCCAAGCGAAGCGCAAGGGCAACCTAGATACCTTTTCTCGAAGCGCTTCGTCGTTTTTTTGAACCCTCATAACTTGGGTTTGCATTATACTAGATAAACAAAATTCTCGGGATATGATGTCAATAGTAGACTTCATCATCATCATATCAGCCGAAAGACGTCCACTGCTGGACATATGCCTCCCCAAAGAGTGCCACAATAACCGGTCTGTGCCACCCGCATCCAGCGGACTCCCGCGACCTTTACCAGGTCATCAGTCCACCTTGTGGGGGCCTACCCACGCTGCGCCTTCCGGTATGTGGTTGCCACTCAAGAACTTTTCCGCCCCAACGGCCATCGGTTCTACGTGCAATGTGCCCCACCCACTGCCACTTAATAAGTTTAGCGATTCGGACTATTCGGAGGGCTATATCGGTTACCTTGGTTCTGCTGCGGATAGCCTCATTTCTGATGCGATCGCGCAGAGAAACTCCCAGCATAGCCCTTTGCCCTTTGAGTGATTTGAGCCTTTTTATGAGGCCCATAGTAAGCGACCACGTTTCCGTGCACGTCATCACTGGCAACACACACTGGTCAAAGACTCTCGTCTTGAGATACTGCGGAATATTGGACGAAAAGATGTGCCGTAGCTTCCCGAATGCTGCCCAGCCGAGTCGGATTCGACGATTGACCTCTTTCTCAAAGTTGGACCTACCTAACTGGACAATAAATAAATAAATAAATATTTGCGGACAATCTTACACAAATCTACCTAGTCCCAAACTAAGCAAAGCTTGTACTATGGATAGGTACTAGACGACGACGATAAACATACTTACTCGTATATAAAGAAATAAATACTTAAATACTTAGAAAACATCCATGACTCAGAAACAAATATTCGTCCGTCCGTCGTACAGTCTGTCCTAGGTAGTGTAATATATAAACCCGTATGCTGGGTTTATTATCGTTTTAAACCTTTCAAAGTTATTTGTCAAGTTGGCTAACTGTTCTTTTCGTGTAATATTCTGTCAGGAAGGAACCCCTGTTGTATTGGATAGCTTATCTGTGGACTCCAGTGTTGCCAGAGTTCGCGCCCGCTGACCAGCGACAAGGAGAAAAAAGGAATATCGCGTTGAACATTTACGAATCAATGATTAGATGTTTTGTTCGTCACGGGTTTCCATTTCATAATTCATAATCCACATAATTTATTGCATTTCTACTGTAGCGGATGACTAGATGTTTTCTTGTTTACAAATCAACACGACAGATTGTTGCAACAAGTTGGCGCGTCTACTTGAACTTCGGGGACCGGGTTTGAGAGAGCTGGCAATGTCGAAGTGTCAGATAGCGCACTTCCTATTTTATTTTGGTGTGCCGGAACACGTTTTCTGGGCGATTGCAGTATTTTCCTCGTAAGTATTGTTTAGAAGCCGTGTTAACTTCTTGGAAAAGCAGTAATTGCATAGACATGTTGTCAATTTTCAGTTTGCCGGTGTAATCAAGCCTTACAGGCAAGTTGAGGCCGTGGTGCTCTCCCACGCGACTTGACCTGGCTGAATACCACCGTGTTGCGGTTAAATCGGCGAGCCACGGGAAGCAAGGCCAGGGCCATTGGTGGCGGAGTTGACATTTGTCAATACCCATCGACGTGGGACAATTTTCCTCCGACAGGTTAGTTTTGTACTGTACCATGGACCGTTTTATTCCCTTGATTATTGATTGCCGGCCCACAGACTACTCTTGAGCCCCGGCCCGCTATCTAGCCCCGTGCCCGCCCAGTTTGTACTTGCTATTCTTGGCTAACCGTCTCATCGCTTGATGGAAATTCCAGGAGGTGTTTGGTAGGGGCCTGATCGTGCCCGAAGCCACCCGCGCCAGCCGAGCCAGTACTCCCGTTGTCGGGAACGCTCCGTAGCACCGCCTGCGATGGAGATGCAGCTAAGCTCATAGCCTATTATTTTAACATTACCAAATGGTTCTAGCGCAATCGACCAAAGCGTCATCAAAATCCTACCCTTAACATTTGTTTTTATACCTAGTTAGCTTTTAGTGAGGACCTAGAACGAAATAAAAGCTTTGGGTTACCTTCAGACCTTCTTTCATTTGCCCTAGCACAAAGGAAACTAATTACATGGCGCCCCGAACAGGTTGATGACGCTTAAACTCATTTCCCTCCTTACAACTCCATTTACTGTGAAGGTCTGAGTCTGGTCGCTTGCGCTATACCTAAGTATCTGAATGCAGACTTTCCGCCATAATAGTGTTAATGTCACACTTTAGTACATTGAATAGTTTGGACATTGACCTACATTACTTATAGTTACTTACCTACAACATACGGTCAATTATAGCACTTGGTTTGGCAAGTGATTACCTAAGTACTACCTATAGTTAAGCTTTATAAATTACAAATAACCTTTTAACAGTATTCATAAAAGAAATTACTACTATAAGCATTGTTTACCATTGTGTTGAACTGGCAAAGAGTAAAATATTGCATACCATAATCCACATCCTTTGGATTTTTTATATTTTTACATTTTTACATTTATGTTTTACACAAAATATTTACTTTGTTGTTATTTGAACTCAGTGACCCCTGTGACTGTGAACACAGGACTATAGGAATTACTGTGAGTTTAATATACAGGACAGTTGTTACACATCCAGTAGTATTGTTTAAATATTTAATATACCTACAATTGCCTTAAGCGCTAACGACGATGTATTAATAAACTCAGTGACTAACTAGGAGACCATAATACAATTGCAATTGCTGCAGTGTCATAGTAACACGAAATACAAACGCTTTTATGTGATTGGTCGATCGCGCTTTAATCATAAGCATCGATTAGCTCTTAAAGGACATTGAACCGGGTGGCTTAGAGCTCATACTTACTGTCCTACTCTTACTGAACATTTAGACTTCTGCCACACAGGCATAGTGTGCTCGGGCTGATTAGTGGTAATTACCGGGCTGATATTTTTATCGAAATATTACAACGATTAAACATACGTGTACGTGACAATGTCGTCAACAACCGGATTAGAGGAGCGCCCAATAGCCTTCAATCTCCTTAAGAAGGATGAGCTCCAGTACGAGGTCAGGGTGCGCCAGGCGGCGCCACTACCTACAGTGATGGAACTTAGGAGCCAGCTGCGGAAGCTGAACCAGGACATACCTACAGATGAGGTCGCGGACTACGAGGGAGATGTCGCCGCCGAGCTGGGCATAATCTCGTCAAAAATGGACGACCTGCGCAAGCTGCTGCAAGGGTCAACACAACCTCGCACCTCGTTAAAGGTACTCAATCGTGTTCAAGCTGCTGCACACCACCTGTATCACCGACTGACTCGACTCTCACCTTCAGGGTCGGAGATGAGCAGCCACAGCGAGCTCAGCGACCAGCTAGATGGGGTACTGGTGCGGTTAGATACAATATTGCTCACATTTACAAGTTCGTTGACAAAGAAGCAAGACACTACCGTCGCTGCACCTACCTGCGCAGCGCCACATAACAATAATGCAGTGCAAAAATTGAACTTAAAATACTCCGGTAAGACCTGCGTAAAGGCCTACCTACACAAACTAGAGCAGGTGCGTGTCTCCCGGGAGATCCCTGACTCAACACTGTTCCGCTCGGCATGTGAGCTCTTCACTGACGAGGCATCCTCATGGTTCGATGGCGTTTGTGATCAGGTACACTGCTGGACGGACCTCAAGAGTATGATGCTCCGCGATTACTTGCCGGTAGATTACAACGAGCGCCTACTATGCGAAATAAGGGCGAGGACGCAAGGATTTGACGAATCAATAGTGAATTATGTCAGTGTAATGCTTAATTACTACTCACGCTTAGAGTCCCCACTACACGAAGCGGAAAAGTTGAGTATTTTAATGCAAAACATTAGACCGTTTTTTTCAAAACAATTAGCTTTGTTTACTATCGACTCCATCAATGACCTTAAAGACCGCTGTCGCCAGCTGGAGGCTGCAACTCAACGTGCAAAACGCTTCGCGGAGCCAAATAGAGACTTGTCCAAGTCTCTTGCTCAAGACTTGGTGTATAAACCTATGACTACAAAACCGGTATCGGCGGTACAAACCCCTATTGATTTTTGCGTTCGGTGTCGAGTAGAGGGACATTCGTTGAAGGCATGTAAGGCGGCACCCAAACTGGTCTGTTACCGCTGTGGCGAGAATAACGTAACGGCACGAAATTGTCCCAACTGCACCCCTGTACCAAGTACTTCAAAAAACGAGTGATACCGAATCAGGGTATGGCTGATCCGGTTTCAATCAAAACCAATAAAGTATATAACAGAAGAATATTCATACCAACTCCTAAAAATAAAAAACAAAAACTTACAATATATCAAAACCATACATCCCTGACACACAACAACAACGAAATTAGTAAACCAATTAACATACCTAATACCCTGCATCCTATCCCCGTCCTAACTAACAAAGATAACACCCTCTCTTCCCCGCTTATTAACGCTTTATTCCACACTACTAACAAGTACAACACCCCTCCCCTGCCTGCTTGCTCCCGCCCCACCTCCCTGACCCATACTAACACAATCACTAATGTGTATAATAACCGAACATACCCAAATAACGAATTTTACCCAAATAACCGGTTCACCGAAAATTACCAAAACGTGTATTCTTGTCCGGAACCAACTACAATACCTTCCACTACTATTACTTACCCAATTAACGAATTTTACCCAAATAACCGGTTCACCGAAAATCACCAAAACGTGTATTCTCGTCCGGAACCAACTACAACACCTACCGCGACTACTGCATACCCAATTAACGCAGATTACTCAAATAACCGGTTTACCGAAAATCACCAAAACGTGTATTCTTGTCCGGCACCAACTACAATACCTTCCACAACTGTTACTTACCCAATTAACGAATTTTACCCAAATAACTGGTTCACCGAAAATTACCAAAACGTGTATTCTTGTCCGGAACCAACTACAATACCTTCCACTACTATTACTTACCCAATTAACGAATGTTACCCAAATAACCGGTTCACCGAAAATCACCAAAACGTGTATTCTTGTCCGGAACCAACTACAATACCTTCCACTACTATTACTTACCCAATTAACGAATTTTACCCAAATAACCGGTTCACCGAAAATCACCAAAACGTGTATTTTCGTCCGGAACCAACTACAATGCCTACCGCGACTACTGTATGCCCAATTAACGCAGTTTACCCAAATAACCGGTTCACCGAAAATTACCAAAACGTGTATTCTCGTCCGGAACCAACTACAATACCTTCCACAACTGTTACTTACCCAATTAACGAATTTTACCCAAATAACCGGTTCACCGAAAATTACCAAAACGTGTATTCTTGTCCGGAACCAACTACAATACCTTCCACTACTATTACTTACCCAATTAACGAATTTTACCCAAATAACCGGTTCACCGAAAATTACCAAAACGTGTATTCTTGTCCGGAACCAACTACAATACCTTCCACTACTATTACTTACCCAATTAACGAATTTTACCCAAATAACCGGTTCACCGAAAATCAACAAAACGTGTATTCTTGTCCGGAACCAACTACAATACCTTCCACTACTATTACTTACCCAATTAACGAATTTTACCCAAATAACCGGTTCACCGAAAATCACCAAAACGTGTATTTTCGTCCGGAACCAACTACAATGCCTACCGCGACTACTGTATGCCCAATTAACGCAGTTTACCCAAATAACCGGTTCACCGAAAATTACCAAAACGTGTATTCTCGTCCGGAACCAACTACAATACCTTCCACAACTGTTACTTACCCAATTAACGAATTTTACCCAAATAACCGGTTCACCGAAAATTACCAAAACGTGTATTCTTGT
Source organism: Epinotia brunnichana (assembly GCA_963854355.1). Classification (NCBI taxonomy): domain Eukaryota; kingdom Metazoa; phylum Arthropoda; class Insecta; order Lepidoptera; family Tortricidae; genus Epinotia; species Epinotia brunnichana. The sequence goes on from OY977952.1 coordinate 14,249,183, forward strand.
CCGGAACCAACTACAATACCTTCCACTACTATTACTTACCCGATTAACGAAGTTTACCCAAATAACCGGTTCACCGAAAACCACCAAAACGTGTATCCTGGTTCGGACCCAACTACAATACCTTCCCCTACTACTATTTACCCGATTGACGCCGTTTACCCGAACGACCCAGTTAGCCCAACACACGCGATTCCGGTAACCACCAACGATGCTGCTGCCTTACTCGTTATCAACGACCCAGTAACTGAAAACAAAGCACCCATCTCAATTGATTGCCCTAATGAGTTACAAGTCCCAGTTAAATTACATAGTACTGGGAGCAGGCGGAAGACATGCCAACGTGGTGCGGCAGACCAATTACCATCAAATTTTGACGGGGATGAGTGGCGGTCCTGGCTGGCGACGATTGGCGCGTTTTTCGAATGCGGCCGAACTGCTAAAAAATTAAACAGTTACATAGACGGGTCGGACTTGCGTCCTTACCTTACGATACAAATTTACAGTCTGTCTTATACGGGCCTTTTGGATTCCGGATCGGAGTTATCTATTATTGGTGGCGATACTTGGAAACATTTTGAAGACCAGGTTACCCTTCATAAATCACACGACTTGAGTCGGATAGTAACGGCAAACGGCTCCTCTTCCCCTATCATGGGCCATATATTCTTGCCAGTCACAGTCGACGGTAAGACTGCGATAATCAAATTCTACGTAATACCAGAGGTACCAACTAAGCTATTATTTGGTATTAATTTTTGGAAGGCATTTAATATTGGCCCGGATGTGCTGTCTTTATTACCAAACGACTGTTCCTTGTCGGATGAAGAACATATCAATACCGTTGCGTCGGAAGTTAGGTTTATACAAGGCTTTGAGTCTCTGTCATCGGAGGAACAGCGCCAAGCGGAGAATATATTAAAGGAATTCGAAACCATATCCTCAGAGCGGAAGGGTTTAGGACGAACTCGTCTACTCACTCACGCTATCGATACTGGTGATGCGAGACCAATTAAGCAACGCCATTATATGTTATCTCCCTCGAAGCTCGCCGAGCTAAACAGGCAGTTAGACGAAATGCTCGAGCTGGATGTGGTGGAACCAAGTAGCAGCCCATGGAACAACCCCGTAACCATGGCACCGAAATCAGACGGAACCCTCCGATTCTGCCTGGACAGCAGGAAGCTAAACGAGATTTCAAAACACGATGCTTATCCACTGCCACTAATTAACCAGATTTTAGATCAGCTCGGGAACGCCAAATTCTTGTCGTCTTTAGATTTAAAATCAGCCTTCTGGCAAATTGGACTAGACTCACAGGCGTCTAGGGAGAAGACTGCTTTTACGGTGCCAGGCCGTGGTTTGTTCCATTTTAAGGTAATGTGTTTCGGTCTAACGTCGGCTCCAGCGACGCAACAACGTCTGATGGACGTCCTGTTTGGCCCAGAGCACAACGGACGTATTTTTATCTACCTGGATGATATTATTGTTGTCTCAGAATCGTTTACTGAGCATTTGGCCCTACTACGTACGGTGTTTGAGCGACTACGTCACGCTGACTTGACTATTAACTTATCTAAATGTAAATTCTTCCGCAGACAACTCAAGTACTTGGGTTTTGTTGTAGATGAATACGGTTTACGTACAGACCCAGACAAGGTCAAGGCAATTATTGATTTCCCAACTCCGACGTGTCGGAAGGACGTCAAACGCTTTCTCGGCACGGCGTCATATTACCGCCGATTCATAAAGAATTTTAGCAACATAGCAGGACCTCTTAACCAGTTAACATCTACCCGAAGGGGTGCTCCACCCTTTCGCTGGTCCCCGGAGGTGGATACAGCTTTCGGAGAGCTCAAGGTTGCCCTAACTACGGCACCGGTCCTAGCCTGTCCCGACTTTACCAAACCATTCGCGGTGCATTGCGATGCCTCAGATTTTGGGATTGGCGGAACCCTAACCCAAACGTTCGAGGGGGAAGAACACCCCTTAGCGTACTACAGTCGTTCCCTCACGCCCCAGGAGAGGAACTACTCGGCCACAGAGCGGGAGGCATTAGCTGTGGTAAATGTTGTTGAGCATTTTAGACCGTATTTGGAAGGTGATCGCCAATTTCAAATTATAACAGATCACTCCAGCTTGAAATGGTTCCTCAACCTTAAGAACCCAACAGGCCGCCTCGAGAGATGGGGTTGCCGACTGTCGCCTTACAACTTTGTGGTCGAGCACCGTCGAGGCTCGGAAAATATCGTGCCGGACGCCTTGTCCAGAGCCGTCCCAGTATACTTGATCGATACTAACGCGATTAATGATAATTGGTACTTACAATTATATAAGAGGTGCGAGTCTAGACCAGGCTCCGTTCCCAATTTACAGTTAATGAACGGTCGCTTGTACCGCTACACTAAACCAAAAAACGCGTTGTCGTCGGATTTTGAATGGAAGGAAGTTATACCTCAAGACTTCCGATTAGAGATCATGAAGGATAACCATTCGGTTCCGACCGCTGCGCATTTGGGCACAGCAAAAACGTATAATAGACTAAAATTGCGCTACTTTTGGCCGGGTATGTATCAGGACGTCGTCCGGTACGTTGCACATTGCTCTGCGTGTGCGGCACATAAGCATAGCCAGCTTCCCACCCCGGGCTTCATGGGAAGCGCGAAGGTTTGTTGCCGCCCATTCCAATGTCTGAGCTTGGACCTCGTTGGTCCTTTACCCCCTTCGCGGAAGTTAAACACTTATATATTGGTGGTTGTGTGCTGTTTCACCAAGTATTGTATGCTGTTTCCCATGCGACGCGCCACCGGGGCAGTCATTTCCCAAAGGTTGGAGGACCACGTATTCATGATCCACGGAATACCTCAAACCATTATTGCAGATAACGCTTCCTATTTCACTGGCGGCGACGTTCAAAGGTTGTTCACGAAGTATAACATACCACAGCTGCATTACACGCCTGTGTATTGCCCACAGGTCAACACAGTAGAGCGATACAACAAGACCCTCGTTATAGCCATTTCCACGTTCATCGAATCAGACCACCGCATGTGGGATGTTAACATTTCGCGTATTCAGTTTGCGATGAATACCTCAGTGAACGATTCTACATCATATACCCCGTTCTTACTAGTACATGGACGGGAGGCAGTTCCCGATGGTACAATCTATGGTGAACCAGAGGAGGTTGACGAGATTGTTTTTTCATCTAGACGAAATTACCTGGATAAAATCAATACCTTAAGAGATGTCTATTCCACCGTGAGAGAGCTGTTACAGAAATCTCACGATCGCAACATCAAGTACTACAATGATAAACGCCGCGACATTGAATTCGAGGTTGGAGATGAAATATGGAAACGCACCTTTAAACAAAGTAAGGCCAGCAAGTATTTTGCGGCCAAACTAGCACCCAAGTATGAAAAATGCCGCGTCATACGGAAAGTATCACGTTTAGTTTACGAACTGGAAGACGAAAATGGCAAGCGCTTAGGAAAGTGGCATGTAAAAGACTGCAAGCCAGTGTCCCCAAACGCCATTTGAATGATTACGTTTATTTTCTTAATGTGCCTAATTTGGCACCTTTTGCTATATCTTAGGTAAGATTCCTATTTTCTTTTCTGTAGTACCGCAGGCCATTACGCGATCGTTTCCAGCGCCGGCCACGCGGATTCTATTGATGCCAAGGTGCTGCAGGACTTGTGATTCTGGGCCGAGAATCCCTGTCTTAGTTTAGTTTTCTCTTTCAGGAATGGAGATCATGTCTAATTTAAGTTGCAGCTCGAGGGCGAGCTGGAATTTTACTCCCTCAACTCTTTTCCCTCGAAAAATTCTCCTAGGTGAGGGGGTGTAATATATAAACCCGTATGCTGGGTTTATTATCGTTTTAAACCTTTCAAAGTTATTTGTCAAGTTGGCTAACTGTTCTTTTCGTGTAATATTCTGTCAGGAAGGAACCCCTGTTGTATTGGATAGCTTATCTGTGGACTCCAGTGTTGCCAGAGTTCGCGCCCGCTGACCAGCGACAAGGAGAAAAAAGGAATATCGCGTTGAACATTTACGAATCAATGATTAGATGTTTTGTTCGTCACGGGTTTCCATTTCATAATTCATAATCCACATAATTTATTGCATTTCTACTGTAGCGGATGACTAGATGTTTTCTTGTTTACAAATCAACACGACAGATTGTTGCAACAAGTTGGCGCGTCTACTTGAACTTCGGGGACCGGGTTTGAGAGAGCTGGCAATGTCGAAGTGTCAGATAGCGCACTTCCTATTTTATTTTGGTGTGCCGGAACACGTTTTCTGGGCGATTGCAGTATTTTCCTCGTAAGTATTGTTTAGAAGCCGTGTTAACTTCTTGGAAAAGCAGTAATTGCATAGACATGTTGTCAATTTTCAGTTTGCCGGTGTAATCAAGCCTTACAGGCAAGTTGAGGCCGTGGTGCTCTCCCACGCGACTTGACCTGGCTGAATACCACCGTGTTGCGGTTAAATCGGCGAGCCACGGGAAGCAAGGCCAGGGCCATTGGTGGCGGAGTTGACATTTGTCAATACCCATCGACGTGGGACAATTTTCCTCCGACAGGTTAGTTTTGTACTGTACCATGGACCGTTTTATTCCCTTGATTATTGATTGCCGGCCCACAGACTACTCTTGAGCCCCGGCCCGCTATCTAGCCCCGTGCCCGCCCAGTTTGTACTTGCTATTCTTGGCTAACCGTCTCATCGCTTGATGGAAATTCCAGGAGGTGTTTGGTAGGGGCCTGATCGTGCCCGAAGCCACCCGCGCCAGCCGAGCCAGTACTCCCGTTGTCGGGAACGCTCCGTAGCACCGCCTGCGATGGAGATGCAGCTAAGCTCATAGCCTATTATTTTAACATTACCAAATGGTTCTAGCGCAATCGACCAAAGCGTCATCAAAATCCTACCCTTAACATTTGTTTTTATACCTAGTTAGCTTTTAGTGAGGACCTAGAACGAAATAAAAGCTTTGGGTTACCTTCAGACCTTCTTTCATTTGCCCTAGCACAAAGGAAACTAATTACAGTAGGTATATATAATGGTCTACAACTTCGAGCGTAAAGTGTCCGATTGAAATCTCTATAAAATACCGATTTCGTCACTGACTCACTCACTCACTCACTCACTTTGATCATCAATACCTAAAGCGTACTTCCTGAAGAAGGTGTAGAATTTGTAGAGCGTGGCTGGTAGTGGTAGAGTTACGCCGCGTGGAGTAGGAAGCTTGGCGCTACTTATTTATGAAAGCTGTATGAGCTAGGGAGTCTTGGCAATCACTTTACAAGTAATGTTTTTTGGTGGGATAATGGTCTACAACTTCGAGCGTAAAGTGTCCGATTGAAATCTCTATAAAATACCGATTTCGTCACTGACTCACTCACTCACTCACTCACTTTGATCATCAATACCTAAAGCGTACTTCCTGAAGAAGGTGTAGAATTTGTAGAGCGTGGCTGGTAGTGGTAGAGTTACGCCGCGTGGAGTAGGAAGCTTGGCGCTACTTATTTATGAAAGCTGTATGAGCTAGGGAGTCTTGGCAATCACTTTACAAGTAATGTTTTTTGGTGGGATCCATTTCACTTTAAAACATGTCACTAAGTGTTACATACCTACTTAATTCTCTTATGGGCATTATTTTTATATGAATATGTAGATATTATATGATAAATATGAGTACCTAAATTATAGTATTCCGTGCCTGCGGATAAATTTATTACTCATTATGGTTGAGATTATTTAATGCGGACGACATTTTATAAAGCTGTCATTCGAACAGGATTTTTTTACCTTGGACGGTAGAGTTGCTTTTCGTTTGAACTACTTTGATGCAATTCGGCCAACCCAAATTATCTCAAATACCTATGTGGCATTATCGCGACGCGACGCATGAGTCAGTGGCTGGCAGTCAAATAAATCACCCTAAGCAAAATTTATTTCTAATCCTGTCTTACTATTAATGCACCGCCGAACCCACGCACACTTTTCGATAACTGTTATTTGGTAGCAGAGCAAGTTAATGCTTGACCAAGACGATTCACAAATCATTGCAATACGTCCATAATGCGATTCGTGATCGAGGGTTTATCACGTTACGTTCCAAACGCGCGTTAGGACATTTTTACATTATTTTTTCCATATAAAAAGTGAAATTTAGATCTACCTGATGCGCGTACAATGCGTTACGTGATCGACCAGCTAAGGTCCCCGTGAATTAATACTTTTGAAAATAAATTTGTATGAAACTTTAAATGACACCCACAAGGCTGAACGTGTCAAGATTGAAGGTTAGATACCTATAGCAAACATGTAACAGGAAAATTTAGCTCTCTCTTCGTTGCGCCACTTACCACCCAATTGTGCGCAGATTTATGATCTTGCGTCGGAGTCTTCATAATAAAATGTTATCTATAGAGCGTCGAATAACTTAACTTTGTTAAGTTTATAGTTAAACGTATCAAAGCCTGTCACAATCTATAAATTTTATAGTAGGAGTACAAGGAGTAGGTAGGATGCGAACCTCGGACTCCTTTTGGATGCAACAAGGATAACGCTAAGACGAAGAAGTATAAAACAGAGTACGTACAGTACTACCTATCACAAATTTCTGCGTAGCTAGCATGATCTCGTTTGATTATGATGATGATGATGATGACTGTTTATGTCGGTTACAAAGCATTCTTTACTCTCGCGAAAATACTTGCGAGTGAGGGAATTCGTCCCTTTCGACATAAACGCGATCATGCTGGCTAGGCTTATGTCATAGGTATAACGTTATCAGTTACCTACATACATTCACTGGCACTCTCTTTTTTTTGGCAACTCGTCTAGAGTGCGTCGGTCATATTTTAGTCTTTACTGGGCTCTTTCAGCCGATGCCAGACTCCAGTCACTCTTGAAAAACGAGGATTCCCGTTATTACCGCGAACTCGTCCACGTATCAATGCAATTTTACTCGCTCGTTTTTGTAATTAAGGTTTAGTTTTTGTTCGTATGACAGTGGTGGATGAGCTATGTCATACGTGTTGATGCATTAGGTATACACAGTCGTACGTACTGTCGTAGAAATAAAACTTTTCTAATTTTCCTTGAAGTTATCACTGTTATCAGATATCAAGAAAAATACGTTATTTATATATTTGATTGAGTAGCTTGTACTTATCATTATTCATAAATATGTGTAGGTACTAATAAGTAGTATCAATAAAACGCCTAACACATGAATAGAATGTTGCCGCGGCCGTGTCCAGTGCGTAGTACTTGATGCTAATTGTAAATACTGCATCTCGCATGTTTGTTGTGCAAGCAATAGTGAGTCACACACAGTATGGCGTTGCTTTGAAGTACTTTGTTTACAGTTTTTATCTTAAATCACAAACATGTTCGCAAGGTACCTACTTCACCTCCTTTGGCATTTGCGCATTATAGGTGTTAAGTAGTTAATTAAGGTACTAGAACTCTTTGTGATAAAAAATATTTAAATATTTTTTAAACAAATACATTTTTGTAGCTCACATCTAAGTTAAGAGGCCCGTCTTGTGTATGTAGTTCTGACTAGTGAACAGATATACTAACATTTAAAAAAAATATACTTTAAAAAGTGCCTGTGTATTGTTTGCCGAACACAACTTTATACAAGAGGGGTTAACTTATATATTATAATATATAATATAATATTGGTTGTTTCGTTTTGTTTACTAAAATATAAGGTGACACAGCGGCCGACTACGTACTAAGTAATATATAAGGATGGCGGGTGGACCTATTTTTGAAGATCTCTTTTTCAGGACAGGAAAACATATTTTTTTTTAAAGTTCACAGAGGTACACCGAAGGTACCAAATTATTATACACAAATCGTGAAATAAAATGTACGTTTTGTACATATTTCATAGGTCCACCCGCCATTCTGACGTCTGGATGGCGGTTGGACCTAATTTTGAAGATAGCTCGTTTTCAGGAGAGGTACACAGAATTTTACTAAAGGTACACAGAGGTAGACAGAAGGTACCAAATATCTGTAAACATTTCATTGAAATTCCCGAGGTCCACCCGCCATCCTGACGCACACGATTCACGATATAATAATGTACTCTGTTATCAGTCTGTATAAATATGAGTAGGTATTAGGTAAATTTAGATGGGTTAGTAACAAATAGGTGTTTGTGAGTTAATAATTCACGTTTTGCAGTTGTTCGTACAATTAAGGTTACTATTTGGTGATCTGATACCACAAATTTTGCTGCCATGATTTAAACTGCGTCAATGTGATTATATAGAAATTCACAAGTAAGTAGGCATAAGCAATTTGCTGCTAGTTAACCAAACATTTGCGGTTAATTCCCCTCAATCACCCATCATCGGCTATTATTATTATTATCATGTGCATTTATGTGATTCGTGCAAGCTGAGTGGTGTGTGAGCGCGAACCTATTCGCGGTTCAATCGTCATAAAAACTTTTTGTATAATTTCGTGTAACCATACATCCGAAACACATAAAAACTATTATCATAATTTTAGTCAGCGTCGTAATGATCAAACTATATAAAAAACTCATATACTTAGTTATAACAACTCATACAAAAAAACAAATATCATTATTTCATACAAAATTATGATATTTTTATGCATCTGAATATTGTGACAACTGATCATTATGTTTTATAAAATTATGCTTAGTGTTATTATATAATTGGTTTTTATGCAACTTGAAAACTTATATACAAGTTGAAATTGTAATATTCGATTATATGGAAAATTTAATTATATAAATTGTTTTTATACAAATCATTACACACCCCGCAGTAGATACGAGTATATGTGTACTGAAAAGGATATTTGGAAGCTTCACCAGGCCCTTAATTTCGTTCATCACCTTCGCTTACCAATCGCATGTCATTGCGGGCCCGTGGTTGGTCAACAAACGTGTCACGACGACCGCGCTAAGCATATTGATACTGGAGCGATTTAGGATACGAGAGCGGTAGTAATTTTTTTTAGATCGCCATTCTTTTTGCGGCGAAGCCCACAGCCAAGCATAATTTTTGTATTGAACTTAACTCTCCTTTTTTACATTTATGTACTTCTACACTAAAATCGTAAAGACGAAAAGTCTGTTACTTTGTAAGTTTATATCTAGGGGGTAATCTCTGAAACCACTTATCCGAAATCAAAAATGATTTCACCTGTGCGTAGAATGGACTTTCCGGATGGATGTTATCCCATGGCTTTGCCTGCGTTCTCAGCAATACGCAGACGAAGCCACGCGGGATGCTATACCCTAGCCCATGGTCAGCGCGAATTACAAATGCAAGAAATTGCATGCAAGTTACTTAAATATAAAAGTTACGTAAAACTACTTAAATATACCCTTTGATGTCCTAGATAAACGTAGAAACTTAGCCGAAATTGTCCGTTAAAATTCTATTGTTATCTGTAAATAGATTAATAATTTTTCTCTAGATTAAGTCCTTGAAACGAATTGGTTGCGTTATTGAATCAGATAGTATTTACTCGTATGCACGAGTACTCATAGTACTCGTCACACTGCAGCTATTATCATTGTTGCCAGACATCAGGCAGGACGTTTATCGGCTGCTATTTATATTTGGAATGTTTTCTATTGTTATCGTTATCTCAATGATGCGGCAACAGTCTTGCGGTCACTATTCAAAAGTTCGTTTCAATAGGCAATTCGCTTACACGTGGACATGTCCAATTTTTACTACCTCGAAAGACGCCTGTAACTCGTGAAAATACAACGTTATTATTGGTAAAGAGAATACCTATATATTTGAATTCATAACTGTTAGCACTAGCAGCGTAATAACACCTAGCGTATTTTATGCACGGTGATGTAACACAGGCCAGATTTAGATTCACGTGGAACGTCGTTATTATATTTATTATATATGTACAATTGACACGTGTAAGTGACGGTGCATTGACTTGTGACTATAGAACTGCGAAGTGGAGATATAAATCTCACAGCAGTAAAGGCCGTCAAAGGATTTAGACTATTGTCTATTAGGAGGATTGTGCAGTAGGTTTCCATTTCTTACTGCAGCTCAGTTAGAGGATTAGTGGCGTGCACGTTGTACTCTTTAATGTCTAGTTAAAAACTCTACCAGAATTATCTTCATCGACCATTTTTATACTTACTGTTGCTGCCAGTGGAGTACACAAGTGGTGCAGCCTGTGTACTCCACTGGTAGTCTGTCACTCAGCCTCGGCAGCAGGGCGGACCTAGTGCTCAAATAATCTACGCACGACGCCAGTGTCAAGAGAAATAAGGGTTGTATATAAATAATTTCAAGTGTGTTATTTTGCTTAGCTACTTCTGCTGCTGACTGTACACCCTACTGTAACTGCGTATCTTTTGACTGGGGACGTCCATGCGCTGACGCGCTCTGTGACAGTCATTTGGAAACGCTATGTCCGATTTCAAACAATTACAGGGGTCACAAATATATGGATAGAAAAACGCATGAAAGAGCATCATCGCTATGTTTTAAGAGACGAAACTTCTGTTCTCCTCATATCAGAGTCTGGCTAGGGAAAGATGAGCCTGAGATTTATATGGCAACTTTTTATATGGCAACAGAAATATCATATTCAAAACTTCTTAAAATAGTATGATGTCCTTATTTTGATACTTGACATGGTAACTAAGAAATAAACTGTTCCATAATAAACTGGACTGCTTTTGCTTTTTTAGAGAATTAAAGGGCAGCTAATATTATTCACATCGAAGAATATCATAAAAAGTTCAATTATTATCAGTGATCGGATCTAGGATGCAATTTGGGGTGAACGACCTCAAACGTTATGTTTATCGTGGATGTGTCTCGGATCTCCCGGGATTTTGGGAAATGGGCTATTGTAAATTAAAAAATACGTCACTTAATATTTGCACACTTAAAGCACACTAGAATTGTCTAATAATGGGTATTTATAACTGAAATTATTATTATTTGTCGATAAGTTGAGAATGTGATAAGTAGGGCTCGATTTGATTGACAATGTCAGTCAAGACATTATATACTGCTCATTTCAAGTGGCCATTTCATTTAATAAAAGAGGTTGATAAGTGGTAATTGTTTACGAAAAGACTATTTGATGGCATCCTAATATGTGCGGTGCAGTGCAACGTCATCGGCACTAAAAGTTCGAGCCCTGGTGATAAGATTAATGAAATAGTGATAGTGAACTAATAACAATTATTACTTTTTCTTGTATACCCTGGTAATCACATAAGAATAATAAAAATACATAATAGATAAGACATACAAGATACGTTCAGTTCTTCTATGCAGTAGGTACTGTAAACATTTTTGTTGTTATTCCATTTTCTGTAAATTTTATACTGTAAACTACTTAAAATTAAAAGTTATTTACCTTTTTGTAAAGATAGGTAACAAAAAAAGTTGCAGGATTGTAAGTCATATCCACCTTAATATTACGAACTTAAACCCCGGGAAATTGCATCCTAGATCCGATCACTGATTATTATGTTTCGTCAAAATTAAAATTTTGGAGAGTGGTTTGTTTATTCTTCTTAAATATAATGTAGAATGAATATTGAAATATTAAGTTATATGAATATAACTTTACTTCCTTTTGCTTGTCCACGTGTGGCAAATCACTCGATAGGCCTTTCAAAATAATTATAAGTATTCTGATTAAGAGAATATAGTCGGAGATAATCGCCCCGAAATTCACAAAAATTGTGCCCCCCCTCTAATTTTCGAACGGTGTATTTTAAAAAATTAAAAAAGTGGACATAGTGCTTATTAAATTCTTTAACCAACAAGAACAAGATCAGTCTAAGCTTCTCGAGATATTGCTGAAAAACTCCCTTCCCTATAAAAAGGACGTAAGTGCCGTAAGATTTCTGTAACAATAGGTACGATTACGACCTTTTTAATTTTTTTTTAAATTTGCCGATATTTTCTAGGCTGATCTTTCCCTGGCCAGACTCTAGCGTAATCGGGTAATTGTCAGTCAGCAAAACAGAAAACATCTTTCCGGTAGTCAATCGGGGCTTATGTTTATATAATTAATATGTTTTTATCATATAAAATTATAGAAGAGGCAACGCCGTTTATGCGGATTTAGAGTTCAACCAAAAATTAGGCCTTTAACTTTGGCAATGTCCACCGAAGAGACGCGAACCTAAATCTGACAATGACGCAATCACGGTTGCATTAGTTAAACATCTTAAATATTATCTCACATATTGGTGTAGGTAGGATCTACAGCAAAAGTAGAAGTCGGGATAGATTTAAAATGTCCCATGCAAGTATACACCATCATTATGCAATTTGTTGAATCATTCCACCTTAACGTGCTTCCTAATTGTTTTATCTCTGGGGTACCAGTTTAAATACAATTAATTCGTGTATTTGCTCTGAAGGATTGTTGTTTGCTTAGGACTCCGGAAGATAATAGTGTAGGGACCTCCGGTTGTGCGTTTCTTTGTTTCAAATTAATAAATAGCATATATTGAAATTGCGGGCGTGTTCCCTATTCGATGACTATGCGGGGTAGAATTTTAATCACCTTGTCGCCATTCTAATGTTAATATCGGAATCTGTTAAGACGATAAGAAAAGCCCTTGCAGGCCCCGTAGCATGGATGGCGTTATCACGCGATAAGTGATAGGATCAGCGCGTCGTCTCATTCTATCGAACGGTATCAGCCAGGGACAGCAGCTCTATCCTATCACTTATCGCGTGATAAGGCCATCCATGCTACGGGGCCTGAACGCGCTGTGCGTTTTATTGGCGTGCATCTTGGTTACATTTCTATCTGTCGTATCTATGGATGCTAACACGTGCATATTCTGCACGTTGACCACGTTTCTTTTCGACAAATAACCTTTGTTTATTGTTTAAACAATTTAAACTGTGCCATATGTCATGCAAATTGCGGAAAGGTTCGTGCTGTAGCATTAATGCGAATCGCGGAGCTAAACGCTATCATGCCGAATTAATGTATCGAAAAACACGTGTGGATCGAAAATAACGGTCAGTAATAAATACAGAAACTCGCGCCTGTATCCCTAAAAGAGTAGAGCCAATTACATTGAACTTTCAGTGCCAATTAGATGGAGAAAATGTGATATTGCAGTGATAGGTGGCCAACCCTATTCCTATAGTCGACTCGTACGACTCACACGGGAAGAAAGGGGATGGTGTATCTAACCCGACACCTTACAACAGCAAAATCAATTTTCTTCTTCTTCATCGTGTCGAGGTTCCTTAAATAAGAGATGCCCAATGGGTAGCGTTGTGGACAGCTCTAGCAGTCGCTTCTCTCAGGTCGTGTTCCGAGCAAGAGTGTGGGCATGTGGGGCACGCCATCAGGTGCGCCATGGTTTGCGGTGCTGTATCGCAAACACATTGGGTTGATTGGCCACAATGCAGTCCCTGCAATCTGCGATCTGAGCCTATTTAGTGCCCTCCAAATGGGCCATGGCTTTGTGGCCGGGTGGAAGTTGCTCCGAAGCTGACACGTAGACGTCGGGCGGAGGGCATCGAGTACGCCACGACCGGCAGCGAGAAACTGAGGGGTCACTTCGCAGGGGGCCGCAAAACCAATGTGTTATCTAGATGTAAACTAACGTGAAATGTATGGTAACCCAATGAGCATCTAACCGTGTTTCGTTCTTTCAGATTCCTATTTTTTCTCAAAATTAGGCCTCAAATTCATACGGAAAATTCCTCTTGATAATACATCATTTCTTATAACATTGCCTGCGTGCACTTATGTTTTCAATTACGTTTATTACATTCGTGGGAACTTTCTATTTGTCTTGAATAAAATAACATGGTCGTATTCGCGTTTCCGTTGTACATTCACGCGGAGCCGTTTACGAGTACAAGACTATAAAATACTGTGAATTAAAACTGACGTTAACAGCTCTATTTATTACCGAGTTTATTGCAGTCACTCGCGTTATAAAAGACGGCAAGTAGGCTATAATTATAAATTGTATCCTGTATTATATTGTCTATGTCCCTTAAACTATAATGCTAACATAAGGTAAGTGTCTTATTTGCAGGCCTTATTTTGTGTCATTAAATTGGCAACACAAAAATATTGCCTATAATACAGGTTGTTCGGAATAACGATGTATTAGGAACTTAAGGAGGTGTTACTCGTACACTGTACTATTAGGAAGAGTTTGAACCTTATATGTCCTAGTGCAATCTGTGATCGTTTTTTTTAATCGAATTAACTTACTTATTTAACTTTTCATAAACTCGTTTTTTTATCGTCACAGATTGGACTAAGACATTTAATTTTTTTTACCGAATAAACTTACTTATTTAACTATTCATAAACTCGTCTTTTTACTGTCACAGATTGGACTAAGACATATAAGTAATGTTCAAGTTCAAACTATTCCTAATAGTACAGTGTATCACCCTCCTTAAGTTACTACATCGTCACTTCAATTTTAATTTAAGTATGATTATTTCTAGAACTTCAGTACAGGTGTCCGTCGCATAGTAGTTATACATGTACGCACTACCATTCACAAATACTACCTTTGGCGAGTTATGGCATGGGTGAGGCAGGCTTCCTGTTACATTTGTTATTACATAACGTGATGGCACCAGTAATGGATACTTTAAGGAGGTCGTGTATTTTAATTAACAATAAAATAATAATGTTTATACTTGAAACAATAATTATGAGTAAAAACTATAAAATATATCTGTAAGAAATGAAATATTTGCTTTTTGCTAATTGAAGCGATATAGATTAAGAGAAAAATTGGAATAAGCAAAAATATGTCAAAGCTCCAGTTATGGTTACCCAAACACCAGTAATGGATACTTCTCGAGACCCAGTAATGGATAGACCCCAGTAATGGATACCCCAGTAATGGGCACTAGGATAACGCAATGTTTTCGTATAGGTCGTTTTTTATTCTGGCTTATATTTTACGGGACAGGACAGGATACGAAGATATCGTGTAGTTTCATAATTACAAGCTGTTATTTACTTTCACCTGTCCTGTTGTCTGGCTGCAATCAAATCTTGCAAGTTAAATTTGACCCACTTGCCGGTTTCCGATTGAGCTGAAATTTTGTATGCATACGTATATCGCATGACAATGCAATATTATGATGACATGGAGCTGATCTGATGCTGGAGCTGGAAGGTGGCCATAGGAACTCCGCAATAAAACGACACAACCCCATCGAGTTTGGGCTCGTTAGAATCGTCTCAATGAGTAGTTGATGATGGTATGCAGAAGAGTACAGTCGGCAATTAAAGCTTATGTACCAAAAATGTTGGGCGGTTATTACCGCGAAATACGATGGCCCATCATACAGGACAGGACGCAACTAGGCGTTAAAGGGTGAAAGACATATGTAGCTTATATGCACGTCCTGAAAGGCTAGCACAAGACCGCGTGCGGGCTGTTTCGCGCCGAGGCAGTCTATCCGTCTCTTTCTAAGTGTTCTATTTAGAAACATACGGATAGATCTCGATCTTGTGCCAGCTGTGCAGATGTCCGAGCACGGGAGACAGCGTCCAGAACTATAACCACGAACTTCGAATCTCGAACTTCGTATATCTCCGTCTCTATCGCACTTATGGTTTATGGTACTCGAGCGACAGAGACGGAGATATACGAAGTTTGAGATTCGAAGTTCGTGGTAGCGCCGCAGACTTCTGAGCGCGGCGTACTGAGGGCCTACCGCGAAAGGCATTCGAAGTTTCCCCTCTCTGTCATACTTACGAGTTCGTACGTAAGTGCGACAGAGAGGGAAAACTTCGAATGCCGTTCGCGGTAGGCCCTCTGCATACGGGGCATACGAGATACGATATAAGATAGAGCGGGATAGAGAATTATAATGTTTCCTGTCTGGCTCTATCATCTAGCTTTTAGTAAACAGTCAGCCGCGCTCGGACGAATAGACTCGCGTTTAGTTATAATGTAAATCAACCTAGGCCAAGTATCCATTATTGGAGAAACGCAACTTTTGCGGATCCAATGATGGACACTATCTATTTCAAATAAATTAACCTTAACTCAAATTGTTCAATTACAACATTATTTGAAAGATATTTATGGCAATCCATAAAATAAACTGAAATTCAAATAGCTTTCATAGTAATTAAATAATTGGCAAAAATCTACACTCACTTCCTTAAACATTCGGTTAAGAAATCATGATTTGTTCACAGAAGCACTGACCCCACTTGATTTTTAATTCACCATCTTTAAACAAAACGACCTATCTCAATGATATTGTGCAGGATGAAAGTAGGATAGACACTGTGTATAGTTCAGTGTTGCCATATTAGAAAAAAAATAGTTCCTAGTCTTTATTTTCAACGGTTAAAGAAAAAAAGTAACCATTACGGCTCCATTCCATTACTGGAGATACCTAACGTGGTGGCACCATGTTAGGTATCTCGGATTCATGTTACAAGGGACGAGAGGTCAGGTCAAAATGTTACATCTTCGGCTTGATGTAGAGATTTCCGCGGTATCCTTTAAGATCACCTGACCCGATCACCCAGGTGATCCTATTGTACGCCATATCCAGCACGATCCCATGGGTGATTTAAGTGGACAGAATTATATCCAGTAGGATATCCCAGAAAGAGTAATATTACTTACTGGGGTATCCTTCTGGATATCATTCTGTCCACTTTAATCACCCGGGGGATCGTGATAGACGTATGGTCTAGCACGAACACCTGGGTGATCTTACTGGATAAGTTCGTCCACTAGAATCACTTGCAAAGAAATATTCAATATTTTTTTGGGGTATCCTACTGGATATGGTATAATATATATATATATCCTTCTGTCCACTAAAATTACAAATTGTATAGGGATCGTGCTGGATATCCATGTACAATAGGATCACCTGGGTGATCTCTTAAGACATTATCTATTCGAACAATATGATCACCTGGGCGATCGGGTCACGTGATCTAAAGATGCCGCAGATATTTCCCCTACTTTCATGTCTGTCTTTCAAAATCATACTGACAGGGAGAAAAAAGAAAATCGAACCCGTATGGACAATGGACATCTCCTTGTGAATCGCAAAACAGTCATCGATTGCAGTTTTAATATCCGTTTACTGATGAATGAGTGCCAATCCCCCGACTCTCATGATTTATTAATGCTTTACTACGAAGCGGTTTAATTTCATTACGTTTAAATACACCTTGTATTTAATTGAGTGACCATCGGCTGAATTTGTTAACACTCCGTTCTGCGGTAGGCTCAGCCACAGTAAATATACTTATAGCTTAAAGGGATGAAACAAACCCATTCTAATGCCCGATTTGACACAGACATTCACACACACAGAAACGCGTCACTATAATAAACTTAGTAGGAGATACGAATTTGCACCCAATTTAGTACATAAAAAAATATTTTGCTAATATTTTGCACTTTAATAAAAACAAAATTTAGTGTATTTTACAATGCACTCAATAGTTTTACGATCAAATTTTATACTAATCGAAAGTATGAAGCCTAAAAAATATATAAACGAATATATTTATTAAACAGATGGGTGTAAATTACTAGTTTCGTCTCGACTTACTTACCAGTTTATACCTGCCAACCCAATAGTTAGGCCAGGAAAAAAATAGGCAACCCAGCGTTAGGATATTCCAGTAAGTATCTCTCAACCTGCGGGCCGCGACCCCCAGGGGGGTCGACAAGCTTTTTGAAGGGGGTCGTGGCTACTTGAATTTTGTTAGTTAAAACATGTACTTAGGGATTTTCTGTTTGTAAAATAGAAAATATAGGGGGAGGGGGGCGGTCGCGCCATGAAAAAGGTTGAAAGACACTGGTATATTCTGTAGGCTTCATACTTATTTTCGATTAGTTACCTGACTCTATAAGAAGATCTGAAATGCCAGAATTTAAGAAACAATTTTTAGATTTTTTGACTCAAAATGTATTTTACTCTGTGAAAGAATATTTAGATTATAAGCCTCACATGTATTAAACTAACAAACCAACTAACTTTCAAAATCTAAAACAAAAGTTTGAGCTCAGATAGCAAAGACTCAGCAAAAGTTTATAAAATATACTTTTTAACAAACGTCATTGCACATAAACTAAATCAACATTAAGTACAACTAAAACGTTGTTCAACGGCTTTTTTTGTGAAAAAGGCTGTTAGTTTTTGTAACACGAAAGTTACCTATTATGTTATAATGAATGAAAGCTTACCTACTACTGGATCTCAATAGAAAATGCAACGGCATCTAAGTTGTTTGCAACCTTTAAATTTTTCGTAAAAATGAGTTGTTTAGTAACCACTTTATACATTATGACGTAACAATTTACCGTCGGAAAAAATATATCATGATCTGCAAGACATGAGAAGTAACATAGTTTTCGTAGAAATCCATTTTAACAAAAGAAAGTACAGATATTTTTTTAAGTGAACTCTATTATTTCACTTGTAACCAGTTTACTGTTATATTTTTTATCAGAAAAAGATGAAATTTTATAATGTTCTTCATAAAGTAATGCACAATAACTTTATTGTCTTACTTACTTAAATTTCTTCTTGTTTTCTGAAATATTCCGGAAAACATGATATCCGCGCTTTTGAACACGCACTTTCATCTCGCTCACGCGTATGCTCAGTGAGAGGGAGATAAGACTGAAAAACGTGCGGAGCCGTCAGTCAAAAATATAGATTTTAGATGCTAAGTTTAGTAATAACATTTAACGTAAGCAATATTTCTTAAAAAACAAAACGTACAGACTTAGTTTTTTTATTATGTTTGTAATTTTCTATAGTAAACACAATATGATAATTAAC
Source organism: Epinotia brunnichana (assembly GCA_963854355.1). Classification (NCBI taxonomy): domain Eukaryota; kingdom Metazoa; phylum Arthropoda; class Insecta; order Lepidoptera; family Tortricidae; genus Epinotia; species Epinotia brunnichana. The sequence continues at coordinate 14,268,037 of OY977952.1, forward strand.
ATATTAAACTAAATTAAATTAAAACTATGTTAAATCTAAAAAAGGCCCTCGAGACATTGTACCGATGATGCTGGCGGCATTTCCTCGTTGAATTGCAATGCTGATGCGTTGCGCAAGAAAGCCGCCAGCTCTTCGGTCACCAGTTACATTAACCAGACGTTTCGCGATTTCCGCAAATAACTTATGCGCACTGGGACCCCACCGACCGAAGGTCTCGACGCCAAAGGGTACAAAGTTGTACTCTCTGCCGAGGCCTCTATATTTATTACATTTTAGAAGTTCGGCGTTTTTCGCCGCTGCACCCGCTTTAGAAGTAGTCCGTTGGAGGTGGGACGGTGCCAGTGTGTCAACACAGGTAGCGTCCCACACTAGCATCCGTCCCGAACTCCAATGAACCAGAGACACACCATCATCACCATCACCATCATGGTATTTTGCCATTATCTCTGACAATGCCAGGCGGCTCAAGAAGAGCAGGCACATTGATGGTGGCAAGAGACCGGCGGATTATGTCATTAAGTGTCGCATGTCTTGAAAAGCGGCCTGCACTTTTTTGACAACAAAGTCCGTGGTGACCCAGTCGGTCCACGTCCGTGCCACAAGGGCATACGTGTGGAGTGCATACCTCCACCCCAAGCCGCAGACCAGTTGCCAGGCGAAGGGAGTTCGGATCCAGGAAGGTACCGGTATTTGGAGAGGGATGGGCATGTAGCCAGTGACCGGCCTCTCTGGCTCCAACCGCCAAAAGCCTCGCGCGATCTGGACCAGCACTGCGGCTCAGAATCGATTTGTAGGTTATATCGTCCCAGCTATTTATATATTATATCTACAACATATCCAAATGTTTACGGGATGAAAAACGTTATCGCTTTTTAACCGGCTTCAAAAAAAAGAAGGTTCTGAGTTTGACCCGTATGTTTGTATGTATGTTTTGTCCGCGATTATCTCGCGTTTGGCTAAACAAATTTTGATGCGGTTTTCAGAAAAGTATTTGTCACATTCTGGAGAAAGTTTTGTATGACAATTTACAGGTTCACAATCCTCTTAATAGCAATATTACTCTCTCGCTCTGCTAGTGCTCGAACAATTAATTTCCAATTGAGATCTCATTACGCTGCAATTCAGTTCGTAATTATTGCGATTAAGGAGTAACACGTAGGCAGGTACAATGTGTGGAATCAAGGAAATTGAAACATTTAGTGTCTTATTGTCTCTATAATAAGATACAACACTCCTGCACTGCCATGTACGCTGAAGAATTCATTAATCAAAAACAGTACACTTATGTAACTTAGTGCTGATAAAATAAATCAACACAAGGTGGAATTTGTGATGAAAATGTTTAATATTTAATACCGTAAAATACCAAGACTACGACATTGTCACGGAGTGAAAAATATGAAGAGAAGAAAATAAACAACGGCGCAAAAACAAAATAAAAAGGTCAAGCGTGAGCTGGCTACAAAAGTAGAGAAATTTAATTTTTTTTAACTCCACTTGAATTTGTTTACTGTTAAACATCTGACAATAAACATAAAAGTAATCTTTAGATGTACATTTCAACTGAAGAGCGATATGAACAACAAGTGCCTTTGCCAAGTTAATAATTTTATTTGGATAGAATATTTTTCGGTGATTCCTAGAAAACATCTATCTATTAGTTAAAACAATTCTTGTTGAAAGTATTTTTTCAGAAAATTGATTTCAGTCTAATATGCCGCCGGAAAGTGGAGCAAATATGATGTAAACAAATAATTTTTATTTTAATATTGTATATCGCGAAGAAATTGTTTATTTAATAATTTACCACTATTATGGTAAATAAAATTCTAATCAATTATTATTTTGCTCACAAATCAATATCAATATTTAAATCAGAAATGAAGAAGTGCTGAGAAGAGTAGAAGAGAAAAGGAAACTGATAAAAACGATAGAGAATAGGAGAGGGAAAATGATTGGTCACCTTATACGACATGACGCTTTTATTAATAACTTCATAGAAGGCAAGGTAGAGGGCAAGCGAGAAAGGGGAAGACCAAGGATAAGTTACATGAGACAAATAAAAGAAAAAGTAGCAGTCACGTCGTATACTAGGTAACTCTTAAAAACTCTTAAATTTATGATAATGATTATTTTGTTTAGGATTACACGTTTGACAAAAAATAATATCATAAGTAGTGTTTAGTTAATATATCTACGTACAAAAACGCAACAAAACTTAGCTCCTTCGATGCTAATGCTAGGAGCAGAAACCATTGGGAATTTCCAGCAGTTCGGCACCCCGATTTCCATAAAGTTTTGATAAAAAAGGTCGAAATAAAAATCGGAACCAGCTTCAGCGGGTGCTAGGGAGAAAGTTTCTGGAAAACTACCCCTAATTGAGTGCCTCAGTAAATAAAGCAAACAACGTTTTTGTAAAACTACTCGAAACTTAAGTTTGCATAATTCAATGACTGTCCAGTGAAGGATTCTTTTGCTTGGCAGTGCTGGTTGAATGCCGGCTTGTGGAACTCGTCTTTAATTTTTTTTAGTTATGAATGCTGTTAAATATGACTCAATCAAACATATGAAGAACAATCATTACCCGGATTGGGTGATGTAGTTTTTGTACTAATTATTTCATTATTTTGTTGAATGTTATTTTGTAATTAATTTAATGTTTTTCCGCCAAGTTGTTGTGCATATTGTAATAAGAAAATATTACTATTGATTTGCCTGAGATTTTTTGTGTCTGTGTTACAAATGCTGTGTTACATTAAATGGCCATGAATTGTATAATCTGGTACATAATAATGCTAATATGTGTCTAGAAACATTAGGGTAGAACCATAGGTCGGTGTATATGTAGATTATTTCAATCTGTACAGTGGTCTATGTATGTAGGTATATATGTATGCATATTTATTTGACTCGTTCTGCAGTTTGAAGGATTTTAACATGTGAGGTTTCGTTATATTCTTCTTAGCTAGTTATGAGAGTAACATGGGTGTAAAATATGTATGAAGAAGTCAGGTTTGAAAAAAAAACTGGTAACGTTTACAATTTCATTATAGCTAGCATTATAGCTATTAGCTGGTCCGTAAAGAAGACCGATAATCAAGATGTGGTTGCTGGGACGTGACAGGGTTCTCAATCAAACGATTCCGTTAACTGAATTTAATACAACCTCCTAATAGAGGAGCCCACATTCGCCTGGAATATATATACGTGATCTAACATATTGGCTACATAGTGATTACGGTCAGAGGGGTAATCACGTAACGTTCCGAACGCGCGTCGGTACAATTTAACTGTCAATTTTCCATATAAAAAGTGACGTTTAGACCTACCCGACGTTCGTACAATGCATTACGTGATCGACCTGCTGAACGTTAATTGCAAATAGTCAATATAAGTCCGTGTCAATATAAGTGTTTGTAATGAGTGAAGGAAAAACGAACAGTGAAAAATTATAATAAAATGTGCTATATTTGTGCTATTCACTCTTGTTGAAATTTCCTGCTACCCAAAGGTTGTGTGGAAGAGATCGCTCTAAAGCGATAAGACCGCCTGTTGTTACCATTACTTATTTAATCTACTCCTGTATCATGTTTTTCTTATGTTGTGATGCAATAAAGAATATTACTACAACTACTATGAGAGGAGGCCTGTGTGCCCAGCACTGGGACGAATAAAGGCTGATTTATTTAGATATTTATTTTATTTACTCTATTACCTACACAGATTTTGTTCATTCTGTGTCTCTCATCCATGTGAGTGGGCCTGTGTCTAGTAGTTGGACATTTTTATGGGACTAGCAGTCCAAAAAACCCGCGGGATAAAAAATAGTTTATGACCACCCAGACAGTCCATTATATACACAGGTGAAGTACAACATATCACCGCCCAAAGAATCTGGAATTTCCTGGAGGCAACGGGACTTAACGGTGAACTCTAAAACAAGGGCTGCCACAATAGATCACTTGCTGGTCGAAGCGACATATTAAGGCCCACAAAAAAAAAAAAAAAAAATAATAATACACAGGTGAAATAAATGTAAACTAAAATGTAAGCATAACTATGTACACGTATTACTTTAATGAACGTTGTTTGTTTGTTAAAAAAAAACATCCATTACATACAAACAACCAAACATACAAAGCTACAATTTCACAGACTTCCAGTTTATATACAATTTGTATAGATAACGCAACTTACAAAGCTAATTAGAATTATGAATGATTTCAAACAAGTAGTAAATATTACAACTTCTTAAACTGCCTACTACATATTTCATTAATAATAAACCCGCTGTCACACCCACGCACAGCGCTCGTACCCGGTCGAAAACTTTTACTTCAGCGTCCATCATTCCCAAAAATCTATACCTAGGAACATAGTTATCTTTAAATAGACCCATTTTCTAAGTTAGTCAAATATATTCCATTTACAAGTACCTGCTTCATGAATTCTAAATAAGTTTCGTGGCTTGAGAATGGATAAGTACAATGGGCTTGTGACCTTAAATTTGTTTACGATGCCATTCGAACCAGTTTTTGTAGATGAACAAATGTTTGTATGGAAGCAACTATATTTGAAGGAAATAAATACCCAAAAATCGTGTTCAAGACGGACCTCGCTGACAGCAGCCGAAACGCTTCATACTGATTGACTTTAAAGTATGACGTCACACCGTGCAATTTGTACTAACCGTTGCATGGAAAATGAAGTAATTTGCTGTTTCGGTCGCGAAATACTGCGTTTAGGTCCATAGTTGTCGTACAAATTTGTTTCTATAAAAGCGTAAGGATTCTATTGGTACCTTAAAATTTACTCTTGGACAATAAATAAAAAAACTTTTTTTTCTAAACTTACAAGGTTCATATCTTTTTATGATTTGAATTATATTTTGTAATTTAAACACCACGCAACAAGCCTATTCTGTCTTGATATAAATCTTCCGAATGTTTCAAAACTATTTGATAGAATAAAATTAAATTGATGATAAATAGTTACGAATTTGCTGTCGTGAATCCTCATTGAAATCTACGGATACAAAATCTGATTGTACAGTCTCGTACTTACCAGCAGTCTTGGCAATAGCGATTGTTGTGTAGCTACTTTTATTCCAATGTCACAGTACCAAAGCTAGTACACAAATAATTCGATAGTTAACGACGTCGGGATGAAAGTCGCGAGTGATGGCTATTGCCTTGATTCCTGGCACGTAGCATACGAAGTAACTACCTACGTACCATCATAAGTCATTTCAATAGTGTTAGCTTGATGATGACATGTATATTATTTTTATATAATTTAAGTGTAGAAATGACTAAATGTAAGCCACTTAACTATTTCTCGATAAACCGAAGTTGTTGATTTGACTATTTCCGATTGAGCGCCTTCTGGTGTGGTTTAACGGTTACCGAGTGATAGTCGAGCGGCAGGATAGGCTCACGATCATTACGTTGGCGGCAGCCGGATAGTACGGACGGTTATGAAAGTGATTGTATACGACTTAAGTGTGCTGATTGAATAAATCTTATTATAGCAATTACATAGTTTTTCTCACTTCTGGAACTAACCCTACAATAGGATATGTGTGTTCAAAATGACTAAGAAAACTCTCAAAACTCATTCTTACTCACAGAAAGAAAGTGGCCCAGGAATGTGTTTTTAAAATCTGGTGGAGTACCTAACTCGGCACAAAAAAGATCCCACTGGGTCGAAGTGCATCCGAAAGGGCCCTCACCTAGATAAGATAACTCGGCACAATCTCCAATCTACGTGTGTATATAACCTGCATAGTTTAATTAATATCATACAACATGGCGTTGACCCAAGCGATTTTTTTCTCAATTTACATAAGAGACTGTAATATTTTGTATCGGGAAACTATTTTAATAGAAGCTTATAAGCCTCTAGGGACTAAGTATTAACTGAAACTCTAAGGTTGACACGTAGATATTCTAATTACATCTAGAACGCTGTGTAATATGTGGAGCATGATAACGGTAGATACCAACTATTGTTCCTTCGACGTATTATGGCGTCCGTATAGAATCACACGGACTAATACTCCCGCTTAACACTAACGAGAGAACCTCACGTCAGTGCCGTTTCATTAATGGTAATTAACCCATTTCTGTCTTCATCTCGATCTGTCCGAATACGCTCTTGTACCTAATAATTATTTTGATATTCGAGTGAGCGTAGAGAAAATAGTACTCTGCATCTACAACACAGGGTTACATTTTGAATATCGGTTGTGGAACGTAGGGGTAACACACATATTTGAAGATATCTCAATGGCCTGAGTGGAATACGGCGCAGATATGGTAATGACACGGGATCCAAAGCAAACACCTCCACGTGTACACGGTAATATAAAATACAGTACGTAAATTGTGTGACAATTACCTGCTGAAAATATATGAGCATGTTCGGTTATTGCCGAGTGTGTAAGTGTGACCTTATTTAGCGTCTATAGTTACCAACTATCTCTTCAGAGCCTCGGTGCTTTGACGAAAATGTTGGAGAGGAGTAAGTATCGGTCCATATTCGGATTATTGTAGGCATTACACACCGTGGGCCCGAGGAACCCGAAATATTTTAACCACGCATTCCTGAGGTCATTAGGAGTAAAAAATGTTAGATACACAAAAGCATTATATTCGAAATTCTTCACAGTCCTAATTTTTACACAAATGCGTTTCTTCCTATTCGAAACTATGCAATCTGAACATACCTACCTGTTGCATCGTTGTCCACGTTCTCCAAGATTTTTGAAACGGCAATGTCTAAACGCCTTAATTTCTTTTTGCGAAAAGCATAACATATAATATAACGATAGTCAAAATGGCTTTCGTAAGTGGAGATCAACGACATGAGCACTCTACAGATTTACAAATAAAATTCTAAATACAATAGATTCTAAAATGCACGCAGTAGCCATGATGCTTGATATGAGCAAGGCCCATGATCGTGTATATCATAGGGTACTTTTAGATAATTTATACGGAATAGGAGTGAGAGGAATAATATATCGGTGGTTTAAGTCGTATCTTGAAAAGCGACAGCAATTTGTCATCATCATCATATCAGCCGAAAGACGTCCACTGCTTGACATAGGCCTCCCCCAAAGAGTTCCAAAGTGACCGGTCCTGTGCCTCCCGCATCCAGTGGACTCCCGCGACCTTTGCCAGGTCATCAGTCCACCTTGTGGGAGGCCTACCAACGCCGCGCCTTTCGGTACGTGGTCTCCACTCGAGAACCTTTCCGCCCCAACGGCCATTAGTTCTACGTGCAATGTGCCCCACCCACTGCCACTTAAGTTTAGCAGCAATTTGTAGAAATATATTATTATAATGCTACCCAAAACTGGCTGAATACTTGTAGGTCACAAAAATCCCCTGTCAAATACTCAATTCCTCAGGGTAGCACCTTGGGATGTATGCTATTCTTACTTAACATTAATGACTTGCCAAATAACTGTATACTAACGCCGACGACATTACTGTAGTCTTCAGATGAGATGACAGTGAACACTTTAAACAGTAATTAAATACTACTATGGGAAAAATTAAACATTGGTTAAATGATCACAAATTAAAGCTTAACTATGTTTAAAACCAAACACATCCAGATTAAACCGCGACAAACAATGAACTTTCTTACGAAAATTTGAAGTTAGTGATATTATCAATTTAGAAGTTAATATATTTTACCGGTAGATGAGTTATGTGAATTGTTGTTTAAATTAGCGCTGGATTTAACATATTCGGTTGGGATAGTGAATATGGTGTATTAGTTTAATAAAAGCTGTTGTTTTAACCCGTTGCTCACATAATAAAAAAGACGTTACATTTAAGGTGCTACTAAAAACTTGTTTCTACTCCTGTACCGTTATCTGTCATTTATATAGGCTGTAGCTCAAATACAATGACACCACTAATAAGTCGTCGCAAAACTCTATGCTCTATGGCCCAAAAAAGCACTGTTTAGCGTACTTTTTTGGTTCATACATTTTTCATAAAAGCACTGTTTAAGTATTTTTTTAATCGGCCGCTATATTGCAGTGGTGCCAACTTCATAAACAAATATTTCGAAATAAAAGTATTTATTTACGATTTAACATTTGTATATTATAAATTACTAGCTTTTGCCCGCGACTTCGTCCGCGTGAACTTTAGTATTAACTTCCATTTGTTATTTCACCCACTACCGTTAGGTAATAATTCCTAAGATAGCATTCAATGTCGGCAAAATATAGATAATTTACCTGTAGGGCAAGAGTCACCTATAACTGTTCTGCCGTTTTAAGGTGTCTGAGCAGGTAACAATCATCCAAAATTACAGACGTTTGCAATTATATTATGATTATGAGTAGAGAGTGAAAAACTATACCCAATTATGGTTTTCAATACTTGTGTGAATGTTGCTCTTGTAAATAAGAGTCATGTACAATTTATTACTATTCTTATAAACCATTCAATTTAGTTCAGTTTACACTCTTTGAGAGCTGAATCACGAAAGATGACTACTTCCTAACCAAGTAACCACACCCATGAAGCCCGGTTTTTTTTATGAAACATGCACTTACTGAATTCGTACCGCTGCGTTCCCTCTTATTAGTCGTAAAAGCGATTATTGTGAACTCAAAATTGGAGCCCCGGCAGAATGTAGAAGCCTAGAGCTACTTTCCTCCTCCTAGGCGGAAGGCTTTTCTGTTCAACCGAGCCTTGAGTCCCGGCAGATGACCAAAGAGGGAGTAAGATCGATGCAATATCCTTCCATATCTCTCGCACGCACGCACCTCCTAATTCCAAATAATAAAAAGAAAAGCTGCCTTAAACAGCCAGCCTTAGACCTTAAATTTCAAAAGACTGCATAACTTCAGTGGCCTCATGGGATAAATTAAGGAACCACAGAACGCCATTGGCCGTCCAAGACTGAACCCTGGCAGCGGCCTGAAGGTGGAACCTCTTCTGAAAGTCAAAAAGGCTCAGAAGTGGAACCTCATTACCTCCATCCCAGAAATTTGATTTCAGACCGAAAGCGAACTTCAGAGGTCCACTCAAAATACTGTTGTAAATTTCACTTACCTAATAACTTGTACGAATAACTTCAGCTTGTACGAATGGATCAATTGCATTTTAATTGTATGTCCTTTTTGCCTCCGTAGGTATATTGTTAATGACACTTATTGTACCCAGAAACTATTTTAGCTTTTTAATCGACTGCAAAATAAGGAAGACGTTCTCAAATTAGTTAAAAGTATTTTTTTAAATATTTGTTAACTCAGAACTCCTTTATTTACGAACCGATTCGTACAATTATTTTTTCATTTGAAAGTATATGCTTCCAGATTGGTCCCATTGTTTTCAAAAAGCCCGTTGAATAATGTGATCCATGAGGAATTGAGAGAACTCCTCAATTTTATTGGGCATGCGTGTAATAATTTCGTTATTTTCTGTTGTAACTCATGTATGTATGTCATGTACTCGAAAACCACAAATTTGGTGAAGTGGAACTGATGATGAAGACCACAGATGACTTATGGACCTCCTCATTGATGTAAAAAGTGCGTGTCACATATTCTGATATGATTATGTTTAAGTAGCAACTAATGTAGTGAAAAAGCTGATTCCGAGATCCTCGAGGAATCGACGGAATTCTTCAAATATTATCATCAGCCTACATATAGCGATTTGGGTTTTTTCGTTGATAATCAACGTATTTTTCACGGAAAGCAATTCATGTGGTATAGTGGAAAGGAAATGTGGAAATGATCATTTATGTGGCTTGGCGCAATACAGAATTGAAGTTGGTTAAAACTTTGTATTAGTAAATTATCTTGTATGTTATTGGGCATGTGAGCTAATCAGCTACATTCTTGTCTAGCATACATTGTTAGTTAATTTTCAATTTCAAACAGTTGCGTTGCCTCTTGCTTCAGAAAGAAACTGACTCTTATTTATTCGCTCGCTACCAAACCAATGTTTTCACAGACAACTGAACCTTTCTATCATGAAGTTTCAAAGCGCGTAATACTGTTTAAATTTTTGTCCCACATATAATATAATACAACTAATGCTTAAAATACCAATTTTCAAACTTGATAAATCGTTGATTCATGGCGTGACAGTAGTCCATGTGTTCGGCATGCATCCAGTTTAGTTGACCCCTTAATGCATAACAACTATTGATATCTGTCGACGTTGTTATGCTGGTCAGTCAATGTTGACAACTTCTGAATTATCCAACCTATTTCATCTGCTTCTTCAAACAACTATTACGGGCTGAGAGGTCAGAATATTTTGGTATATAAATAAATAAATAAATAAATAAATAAATATTATGGGACAATCTTACACAAATCAACCTAGGCCCACGGTAAGCTCAGTAAGGCTTGTGTTGTTGGGTACTAGGCGATGATATATATAATAGATAAATACATATAGATACTTATATACATATATAACATCCATAACTCAGGAACAAATATTCGTGATAAACACACAAATAAATGCCCTGACCGGGATTCGAACCCGGGACCTCCAGCTTCGTAGGCAGGGTCACTACCCACTGGGCTACGGAGGCCGTTTAAATATATTGCCGCAAGCCCTCTATTATTTTCTCACACAATTATCTACCTAATCGCTAGACTATTATTTCATGGAATGGCGTAAACATTCATATGGACTTGAGTCATTTTGGCTTTAAGATATTGAAACGTTGACTTGTCTTTCATACGTCAAGTTCTGCATATAAGTCGAATTGCTTACGCTATTATACTGCTTATTGTTTGACACTTAAAACCGAAAATGGCGTGCCTTGAAGCAAAAATATTTTGTCTCTATACAAAGTTTCATTCCCTTTTTCGTCCCTAAATGGGATGAAATTTGACATAAATTATAGCTTATGTCCTATTCTGATATATAAGGTACATAACTGGAAATTTTTATAAAGATTCGTCCAGTAGTTTTTGAGATTTATCGGAACGTACATCCATCCATCCATCCATCCATCCAAACTTTCGCATTTATAATATTAGTAGGATTTACTACAATAATAATAAACCATCATCTATTGTGTGTTAAATTACATGTTTTATAAATTCTTGGTATTATTTATAAAAATAAACAGTTCGAATTCGGTCCGGGTCCGGATTTGGTTTGGTTCGGATGGGAAGTGCAAACAAATTAAAAACAAAACAAACCATAAGCAAGAGCTGTCACATTTCCGATTTCCCACCAAAATACAGTTCAAAATGAAAAGACGTAAGATGATAAACTATTAGTCCTAAACTATTAAGATTTTATTCGTGTTTGTGAAGACAAAAGTGTACGTTCCTTTTAGAATGGTCGAAGAAATTAATAACTGCACTCCTGAAGAAATTCCTTGAGTATCAAAAGTACGAATAGAAAACTTGTTGCCTGAAAAGTTTAACTATTTAATTCTGTAGTCTGCTATTTATTTAAAATTTGTCGTAAAAAAAGTATTGTATGCAACGGTGTATAACTGGTCTAAAAACGCTCGCGGCGTCTTTAATCGCCACTCGCCTTTTAAGACCCTTCTTATACAACAGTTGCATAAAATACTATAGTCGCTGCATTTATAATTTCCCTTAGGGGTATAGAAAAATTCACAATGATTTGTAAAGTCTTAAAAGACTTCTTAATTTAGAATAGTTTCTATAGCCTTACATTTTTTTTAAATTAAAATATTTGTGGGTAATTATAGTTTGACAAATAGATATAATATAATAATGTAGATAAATTTGGTATTATAATTAAAATCATTATGTAATAGAGTAGTAATGGTTATTATTTAAGTGGTGATAAGATTGCTGTGCCCTAACAGGATAACGTGATATTGGAGCATATACTTAATTTTAAGATCTTTTGTAACCATATAATGCAATGAATAAATAAATTATGAACATTTTCAGGCTTTGTAAAGAATCCGATGTATGAAGAATCGAATGTGGCAATTGCTTGTTGTGAATGACTGCGTTTATGCATCATTGCATATAGGATGACACATTTTCCGTGTAATGCCTAAAACAATCCTCTTATTGTACTAAAAAAATGTTAGCATCCGGGGTCTGCTGTAATATGGTGACCACTGTGAAATGTTTTATCATCAGTGAGGTTATTAGAGTATGCAACACACTTAGTGCCCCCTTTTGTCATTAGTTGATTGTCTATAGGCTAGGATTTATTTTTATTATTGAGTCTTGTGTTCACTTAAAGTATTACACGGACTGTTGACCAGACTACAAACATAATTAATATAAAATTTAATTCGATTTTGCTAATTATCCTTTTATTTGTTTCAGGTAAATACGTTAATCGTAAGAAGTAGATGCAAGTCAACGGTTTTTTGATGAGTTTATCGCTAATTATGTATAAAAAGTAATTAATACTTAAGCATTGCCCTGAGCAAACACTCTGCAAACTTGCTCAAAGATGAAAATGTATAAAACAAACCTACTTACAGGAATAAATTAATTTTAAATGCTTACTTTTATTTCGGAATGCTCCTTTCAGCCTGGATGTGAAATCTAGAGAAGATGGGAATAAATTAAAAATTCCACCCTTGAAGGGTGGATGGTGTAATAATACCCCAAATACCGCATTTTACGAATTAATTCCGCTGTATTCACCATCCTTGCAGAGTTAATTGTCCTGAATATCTTTATAGCTGTGTGGGAGTGGCTGAGGTAACATTATTTTCTATGTTCTTCAGCAGCTCTCATAATAAATTATGTTATGATCCAAATAATTTATAGGCACTATCCGTAGACTTACCAACAGGTATTGTCAATTCTCGATTATACATATAATTATGTAAACTTTTTTATATTTATTATTAGCAGGTTACACAGCACACACGTCTTTTAACTGAATATTTTATCTTGTTGCCTTAAAAAGTTTAATCAATTTAATATATACCTCTGCCCGGCATTCTTTTCACGGATTTTTTGTTCAAACAGTTGGTTTGGCTAAATGTATTGGACTGAAATCAACTTTACATTTGTTACGCCAATTTGCTTCCGCGCGTACTAAGCCTAACGTATCAGACCGAATGCGCGAAACAAATGTGATAGATATCAAACTGATACCTTGATTCAGATAGACCCGCAGTAACGAAATATTCAGGTCCCCGAAATCTTAGTGCATTGGAGATCACTGCTACTTGTTACTTTTAAGCTTAAGTAGTAATAAATAATAAACGTAAATATTTGTCAAAAGCTTTTTGATAACTGGTCTAAAATGGTTAGTTTCAGATTCTTCGTCGAATCGTTTTTTAACCGTCTTCAATAAAAGGAGGAGGTTCTCAATTCGGATGTATATATATATATTTTTTTAATGTTTGTTACCTCAGAACTCCGTCATTTTTGAACCGATTCGTACAAATCTTTTTTTTAATTGAAAGTATATGCTTCCAGATTGGTCTCATTGTTTCCAAAGCCCCAGTTGGATGATGGGAACCATGAGGAATTGAGGGAACTCTTCAAATATATTAGGCACGCGTGAAGTAATTTCGATATTTTCTATTATAAGTCGTGTATTTACACCCGGAAATCATACATTTGGTGAAGTGGAAGTGATGATGAAGACCACAGATGGCTTGTGGAACTTCTCAATGATGTACTTCAAATTATATAAGTACGTCACAGATTCTGATATGATTCCGTTGAAAAAGCAACCAATGATGTGCCAAAGGTAATTTTGAGATCCTTGAGGAATTGACGGAAGTCCTCAAATATTATCAGCCCACATACAGCGATTTCGTTTAATGGTCTAAAAATCAACGCATTTGCTCTCGGAAATCAGTTCATGTGGTAAATTGGAAAAAAAATTTGGAAATGTTCATGTGGCTTGGCGGAGTACTGAATTGAAGTCGGTTAAAACTTTGTTTTGAAAGTAAGTTATTTGGAGACTAGACTTCAAAACCAAACATTGATGAATGTTCCAGTTTTATATATATATATATATATATGTTTTTTTTTTACACAAATCGACCTAGTCCCAAACTAAGCAAAGCTTGTACTATGGGTACTAGACGACGATATAGATACTTATATAGATAAATAAATACTTAAATACATAGAAAACAACCATGACTCAGGAACAAATATTCGTGCTCATCACACAAATAAATACCCTTACCGGGATTCGAACCCGGGACCTCCGGCTTCGTAGGCAGGGTCACTACCAACTAGGCTACAGAGGTCGTCAATGTATATGATACGTAATGATTCCATTTATCACCACTCCAACGTCAACATAGTCTATTTTATTCTAACTCACTACGTCCCTACGTAGTCTAAGTACTCATTCATTTATTTTAAGTTTATTTCTTCATGGCTCCTAAACCAGCGTAGTACTTTTATATAGACTAAACCCCATTAGTAGGAAATGCATAAAAGCCCGTTTAGTAGATGAAAATAAAATCAATTGTACTCGATTAATTATTGCGGAAGCTACTCATGCCATTTGGTTTTCCTGGGCACAAAACATTTCAAATAATTCAATTATCTCATTTAAGGTAATCTCGTAATGGACAAAATAATCCACGCTTTTAAATTCGATTTAAAGGAATTATGCAAATATTGTCCTACGTAACAGGAAGATTTACCTTTATTATCCAAATTTATGTAAATTTGGGAAATGGAGTATTCTTACTATGGAATAGCAGTTCTTACAAGCAATGTAATATTAATTCTATCACCTCAAACCTTGGTTTAGGGGTAATCTGTATGATGCTATGTAAATTTACAATGTTCAGAAACCGCGTTATGGCGATGCCAGGCTCCTTGGGTTATAAGATCTATATTATTTAGCGCGACAAAGATTGTCGTTGGATATGCTGCATTTTATTCCGTAGATCGGAGTTCGTTCAATCTACTTTAACACCTTGGTAAAATCCTAAAGTCACGCATGATTTGAATTATTTCAGAAACACAGTTTTCTTTTAGGTTTTATTTATTATTGTATCGTATAGTATAATAAAGAAAATGACCTCCGCGACTCTTCTGGGACGTATGTATGCACACTTTTGTCGAAAATTTCCATAACCATTTTGAATACAAGATTCTGAATTTCATCGAAGCAACGTTGATCTTCAAACATCGAAGCGTCCTCCTTTAATACCCATATGGTTTTCAATCCCATGGATTTTCGTATAGGGTTGTTATTTGAAGTCACAGGTCAGCCTAAAACTCTACAACAACTCGCGCATTAAAGAACGACATCAGCATTAAATTAATCTTACACAACTCGAACTAGCCCCACAGTAAGCTCAATAAGGCTTGTGTTACTAGACGACGATATATTTAATAGGTCCCTATATTGTGAAAACCTATATAAGACATTTATTAAGCAGTAGTCAATTATTATTTAAATACAAAAAACTAGTATAATATAATACACACGTCAACTACACTACAACTAGTTAACCCCGTTCGTTATCGCTTCCGGTGCAAAAGTGCCCATAATGCTCACGGCATTACCCCGCTGGATGGCTATGGACAGTCTCTGCACCAGAAACGATTCGGAGCGGGGGTCTTCTCCCTTTTGCCTGAGTCGACGGCCTATGTCACGTACAAATTGTTTCGCGTCAGCACCCCAGCAGCCCGCCGTTTCCACCGCAAAAGGGACGAAAATATACCCCGAGCCCAATGGAGCATACTTTTAGCGCTTCACCGCCGCCTGAGACTCGGCTGCCGCTCCAGCCGCGCGTACAGTGCGACTGATATGAGAGGCGGCGAAGGTGCTGACGCAAGTAGCGTCCCAGACCAAGCACCGTCCTCTCTCCCACGGCACCAACGTTAGGCCATCAGGCCGCTTGCCATCCGTGCGACTAAGACCCGGAGGCTCAAGCACAGACGGAACACCCGCTGACCTGAGCGCCCTCTGGACCACGTCGTTCAAGGCGTGGTGACGCGGATGCCTCCCGGCACATTGCCGGCAACTCAATGCATGATGACCGTCAACTCCCACCGTGGAACCGCAGATGCATACGTGTGGTTGACATACATTGCAGCCCAAGCGGAGAGCGACCGACACCCGCAACGAGTCACCGTCGAGTAACGTGCCCAGTTGAGGGGAGGGTAAAGCCTGCAGCCATGCCCCTGACTCCGGCCGCGACACTGCCAGAAGCCTTGCGCGGTCCACACCTGAAGCGTTCCCAATCTGACCGTCTAAGATTGCCTTACACCCGACGTCATCCCACGCGCGCTGGAGACTTGGGTTTTCCGGGACGGACGCTCCCGGGTTGATAGCCAACCACCGCCTCCCAGCGTCGGTCACATACGGTATGCTTTCCACGTCGCCATCAAATGATAAAATCTCAGCAACTAGATTAGCAACCCCATGGGCCGACGCCAAGAAAGCCGGCAGGCTAACGTCCCCCACACGCCGCACCCCAATGCCCCCATGACGGATGGGTAAACCTGCTTGTGCCCACTGAATATCATTCAGAGACACATTGACCACCGACTCAATCGTCGACTTAATGGCAAAATCAAAGGTCTCAATGTCAGCAGGGAATAACCAATCCGGGGCCGTGCGCAGCAGATACGTGATCTTGGGAACCGCGAAACACTTTTGCATCAAAGCTAAGGCCACGTGCGGGGCCAAACCCTTGAGACGCTCGCCCGCGAGGAGGAGGAGATCCTTACGAATTTTGAGTGCCTCAGGAACTGCGGAAGGAAAAATCGGGGCACCAAGTAGGCAAAAGGAATCAGCGCTCAGTTCCTTGAGGCCGGGAAGTAAACCCAAGAAAAAAGAGAAGAGAGAAGCTGACTGCGGTCCACAGGGGAAAAACTCACATTTGGAGGTATTCACTTTCAGCCCCATATCCTTCAGGCGTGGCAGTAGGACGAGCAAGTCTTGCTTCACCTCTTCCGGCTTGCCCCCGATGGTGCCATCATCAAGGTACCAGATGTTAAGAGGTGACTTTAGCTCGGTAATGACCTTCTGGATTACGAGGCTGAAAGTGAGTGGACCCAGTGGATCCCCCTGCTGAGCCCCCACTTGTGACAAAATAAGGTCAGCTCCGTAGAACAGGTTGGAGGGTGAAGAATAAACCTGGTGTAGAAAAGAAAAGAGCGCAGGTATTTTCTCCCTAACCTCCCCCAGCAATACGTCTCTCTTTACTGTGTTAAAAGCGTTTTTAGGTCGAGTTTTATAAGGACGCTACCGGCATTCTCTGGTTTCAATGAAAAAGCACGTACAGCATGTATCGCCGCTTCACACCCCAATTGCGTCCCAAAACCCACCTGATGCGGCTGCAGATAAGAAGCCATCTCCCCTCTCACTGCACGACACCCAAGCTTGGCCACGAGTCGACGGAAAGTGCTCCCCACGGCTATCGGTCGCAGTCCCCCTTCCTTCTTATTTAAAGCACAAAGTGTAGCCCCATAAAAATACGGACATACCTGAGGGTTCAACTTCCCACTAAGCAAAAAATTGCACAGGTTGGTCAGTGCTTCCATCAAACGCACTCCACTGTCGCCAGCCGTGCCTGATGTCAGCTCCTTTAAATGGGCCGGACGGATTCCATCCAACCCCGCTGCTGACCCACTGTGGAAAGAACTAACTGCTAGAGATACATCCTCCACCTTGACTGACAAGGCAGGGCAGTCAGGTCTAGCTCCGTTGGGAAACTGAGAGGACGGGACGGACTCGGATGCTTAGACTGCAACGCTGCGAAAGTGCCTGGGCCTGACGGAGCGATTGTGTCCTATCTCCACTTATAATAAATCTCTAAATTAAAAAAAGAATCAGCCAGTTTGAAACTAAGCTTTGCGCGGTTCGAATGTTCTCAGCATCCCATGAACGGAAAAATATGAAACATTTTATATAGGTACATTATTATTCTAGCTGCAACTTAGGATAGTTTTTATCCGACTGCGACAGTTAATTAATTTTCCGAAATATAGGACTTCATTTAATTTTTCATTTATTTTTATTGAAATCAAACGCTGCTCCAACTGTCAGCTATAAGAACCGTCAAATTTTCGTCAAAATGGCGGAATTGCTTTGCCTTTCACTTATTAATAATTTAAATCCCGTCTACGATAGACCTTTACGAGACAAATGCTAAAATATAAACCATAAAAAAATATTCGATTCTGATATGAGAACTTATATGCGCAAATGTCGTTTTATGTCGTAATTTCAATAAATGAAATCAACAAATTTGAACAATATAATTAACACGAATTTGTTTTTTTTGAATGACAATGGCACGCGCTCGGCGCATTCAGCCAAAGTACCTGCGGCGCGGCGCTACCACGAAAACTACCACGAAAACCGATACTCAATGTTCATATATTTGCATCCCTGTCACTCGAGTATGCTTAGTACGATAGAGATAGAGATACCCGAATATTTTCGAATTCCGAAGTTCGTGGTTATAGCTCAGGAATCGAAAATATGGTAAATAATCATAATGTATTTTCTCGAAAAAGAATTTAAAATAAATATAGTCAAATGGAGAAAAAAACAAAAGCAAGAGGTTATATAGGTAATGATTAAGTTATAAGAGTCCAAAGTTTTAAGAGGGGGTATGTTCTGTCCCTTTTCCGCAAAACGCACCTTCATATGAAACGATTGTTTTTTACTATGACGCTCGAGTATATTGACGTCACAGTCCCTCATCGTTTTCTCACTCTAACAAGCGACATTAAAACGGATGTAGCTTCATAATTTTTTGAGATATTTGAATGGGAGTTTCATTATCTTCTATCTATTTATACATAATAAATGCCTATGTCCTGACTGACTTCTTCACTCACTCACTCACTCATCAACGCACAACCGAAACTACTAATCTTAGAGAGTTGATTTTTGCACAGTATGTTGCTTTTATAACGTTGGCTAGGGATAAAAAGGGATTTTTGAAAATTCTACCCCTAAGGGGGTAAAATGGGGGTGCAAAGTTTGTATGGGAGAACCTTTTTTTTTTGAGCTATAGACTTAAACTTTGTAGAAAAATTAGTTATTAGAATACAAATGAAATACTTTCAGCGTTTTGGAAAATTCCACCCCTACGGGGGTAAAATAGGGGTGCAAGGTTTGTATGGGGGAAACATTTTTTTTTTAAATAGAGACTTAAAACTTTGTAGAAAGATCAGTCATTAGAATACAAATAAAGAACTTTTAGGGTTTTAGAAAAATCTACCCCTAAGGGGGTAAACTAGGGGTGCAAATTTTGTATGGGGGAAACAATATTTTTTTTAAATAGAGACTTAAAACTTTGTAGAAAGATTAGTCATCAGAATACAAATTAAGTACTTTCAGCGTTTTAGAAAATTCTACCCCTAAAAAAAGGGGGCTAAAATAGGGGTGCAAAGTTTGTATGTGGGAAACTATTTTTTTTAGCTTGAGTCCTAAAACTTTGTAGAAAGATTATTTAAATACAAAGAAAGTACTTTCAGCGTTTTGGAAAATTTCACCCCTAAGGGGGTAAAATAGGGTGCAAAGTTTGTATGGGAAAAACATTTTTTTTTTAATAGAGACTTAAAATTTTGACGAAAAATTACTTATTAGAATATGAAAAATACTACATTCGGCGTTTTACAAAAATCATTCCCTAAGGGGGTTAAAAAAGGGTGCAAGGTTTGTATGGGGAACACTTTTTCTGAGCTAGACACTTAAAACTTTGTAGAAAGATTACTTATAAAAATACAAAAAAAGGCTTTCAGCGTTTTGAAAAAATCTATCCCTAAGGGGGATAAAAAGGGGTGCAAAGTTTTTATCAGGGAAAGTTTATGTTTTTGAGTTACAGACTTGAAACTTTGTAGAAAGATTACTTATTAAAATACAAAAAAAGAACACAAATCGTTTTAGAAAATTCCACCCCTAATAGGGTTAAAAAGGAGAGCAAGCTTTGCATGGGCAACACTTTTTTTTGAGTTAGACTTAAAACTTTGCAAAAAGATTACTTATTAGAATACTAAAAAAGAACTTTCAGCGTTTTAGAAAACTCCATCCCTAAGGGGATCCTTAAGATCCTTAAGAAGGGTAGCCAGTGTTGTGTGGGAAAAACTTTTTTTTTTACTAGACTTAAAACTATTCAAAATGTTACTTATTAAAATTAATAATAAAGTACTTTCAGAGTTTTAGAAAATTCCACCCCTAAGGGGGTTAAGAAAGCTTTGTATGGGCAACACTTTTTTTGAGCTAGAGACTTAAAAGTTTACGAAAAAAGTTCTTTCAGCGATTAGAAAAATTCAACCTCTAAGGGTGTTTAAAAGGGGGTTCAAATTTTAAATGGCAAGCAATAAAATTTTAAAGTGTGAGTAAGAGATTTTTAACTTCGGTCTTATTCTGTACGTTAAAAGACTACAAAACTGATTTCAGAGTTTTTCCAAATTCATCCCCTAAGAGTGTTAAAATTGGTTCAAAGTTTGAGTATTTCAAGGCATTTTTAAAGTATGAGATTTTTAACTTTGGTTTTAGACTGTTTGTTCACAAACTAGAAAATGAACTGTTACGGTGTAATTTCGGCATCGACACATTAACTTTCAGACTCACAGCGCCATCTATTGCAGAACGGCGCAAGCGACGATTCCGACATCTGTTGACCAACGGAGGAACTGCGCCAGAGCGTTTATCATCTCGTTCAAGGCAACGATATAAGTCTTTTTTTTGTGTGTTGTCAAAGCGCTAGGAATAATCCTTAACTTTTAACAAGCTATTAGAAAATATGATCATATTTGATTTTTGATAAATAATTTGTCGTCATGCATCCAAGGCATAACTACAGGTCTATACCTCTATGGTATTTGAACAGAATATGGGGATTGTCTATGGTAGCTTCTTTTTTTTTCGGCTGTCAAAAGCAATGAGAAGTTCTTCTTCGAAAATGCGTTGAGCGAAAAGGTCGCAATTTTTGAGAAGTGCTCGCTTCGGCCGGGAGGCCATTTGTTTAACTTAAATGTAGCAGCATACATCCAGTGACACAGAGATGCTTTGACGCTTTGGAAATGTCGGTGAGTGAAATGAAATTGTCGCCGATCTAGCGGAAGAAATATTTATCGTGTTCAAGCGGCGGTTTTTTAGAGGAGGGACATTGCTTTGTTTCAGATGTAACACACTACTTCTTAAAGAAGATATCTGGGAGGCGGAAAATCACCAACGCTTAGCTTTGAACTCTTGCCAGGTAAAGCTAGTTCTAGTAATTTCTGTCGAAATGTGGTCGGAGAGAAAGTGATAGTTGTTTGTTCGTTCAAGTCTTAAATGTTGATTGTGATTTACAGCGACAACGTGCTGGCTGCCTTGCGGGGGCTCCAGTTGCGGACAGGCAATTGAGCGGGCGCAAGAATTCGCGCGCGGTGATACGCCCCTTTTGTACTTCACATGCGGATGCCGACACGAGCAGTTTCTCATCTGGGAGCCTGGGTAGACGCAGTGGACCGCAGCGGGACGTGACGCACGTGTAGCGGGTTTCTAGAGGTGACCTCCCTCCATTTTTTTGGTGTCATTCATGGAATCTGCCATGAGATATTAACGTTGTAATTTAATAATGCAAACGAGCCTCACACAGACCTAAGCGTAATAATAAAGCCTACTTATATATAAAGATTTAACTTTAGAGTCAAACTTCGTCCTCGGTCAGGGACCTATATTTTAATCTCATCTGAGAGAGCCACGCCGCTATCCCTACAGTAGAGTTAAGGTTTAGTAAATATTTAAAACGATTGTGAGAACTGTAATAAACTTGCTTTCTGTAATTGAATCTTTGTTCATATTTCTATGTGGCTAGCTACTAAATAGGTCTCCTGCATACAACTCTTTTGCATTTTAGAGTATAAATTGAAATGCATGGCGCCCTCTTTAGAAAGCACTAATTGCTCCTATGACCGTGAACCCAAAGCATACCCACCTCTGTGAGAAATCTATCTGACTGACTAGCGCGGTGCATAAAATCAAGTGTGGACGACTCTTCGAGTTCGTCAGGTTGCTGTTACACACATAGGTAAGTGATAGCCGTCTACGCATACCATCAAACACGGTTTATCTCGTTACATTTTGTCGGCCCAACGTGATGCTTTGGGGTTGAGGTTTCAACGGTTATCGGTGCATGGTGTTTTTTTTTGATAGTAGGAATTACCTGTATTAGATGCGGTCTGAGTAGGGTTGTGTGAGGCTTATCTTTTGTTAAGTTACATAGTCTTTATCAAATATCTATATCTACTGTTCATGTGTCAAAGCATTTTACTATTTGTGTCAACGGGTGTAATTTTTTTTTCTCATCACTCTGTAGAGTGAAATATAAATTTTGGTGTTCCAACTGGACACAATATAAGGTACTGTTTGTAACTATTATAAATTAACTGTCAAACTTGACATTCCAATTCTCCTGAACTAAACTTGGAATATTTTTTTACTGCTTTGTGTGAAAGCAAAACTATGCACTGCAATATACAGTTACTGGCACATAGAATACTTATATATAAATGGTTTTACCATGTTTATTTGTATTCTATGGAATGGTAAATTCATGTAACACTTCTCAAAATACTTAAGGCAATAAGCCAATCATTAAAATGCTTGATAATAAGTACTACTTATTTGTTAAATTAATTAATTAATTAAATGGCATTAGGCCATAACCTTATTACATATATATGTATATGTCATTATTTATTCTTGGAGTGGAAAGAAGTATATCTCACTCATAACTTTAAGTAGGTATGAAGGTTCAAGTAAGAATTTTACTTTTATGTTAATAATAGCTTGCTACTTCTACTCTGCTCTTTTAAAACTGTAATAGCCACAATGCAAGATGGTGGTTTTATTTTGTATGTTACTATACAACATTACTGAGTCAGTATATTTATAGGATTTAAGCTTAATTAATGGTAAAAGAAATACTCTTCTTTTTATCACTGTAATACTCAAAGGAGTATTCTCTTTCTTTGTTCAGAAAAGCTGAATGTTATCTTGTGTAACTTATTATTATAATTACTCAGGGTTAGATAACATGACCAAAGACGAACTGTTTTATTTGTATTGCAAGCGAAAGGCTTAGAGGTAGATCCTATTAGCACTGTGGATGAGCTCAAATAACAATTTAAATCTGCTAACTGCGCTTTATACCATAAAAGCGAATTCTTTTATCTCAGGTTTGTCCATTGATGACGAATTTCAGGTCTGCGAAGGAGATGTTTGTCGAAGCTGGCTCATGTCATCTTAAGGTCAACAACTGTTACTGCGGGTTGATCGCATTTCAGCTTCGTGTTGCAGCGGTCGTTGGGTATGACTGGCTACCTTTTCAAGGTGTTCACTAGTGTTTGAGGTTAGACATTTTATCTTTCATATAATTGTCGTAGGATTCTCTTGTTTGGGGTAACTGGCATTTAATCCGTATTTTCTTAAATATTGGGTGGGAGTCTATTTCTCCTCTGAGAGTAGTATTCTACAGTACCACATGAAGGGCATTCTATGTTATAGTTGTACAGATGGATGTTGTCTCGTTGAAGCTAGCGACATCTTTTGGATAGTACTAGATGTGAATCATTCTGTTGACGTTATGGTGGTTTCTTTTCTTTGGGGTCGCTTTAATGGAATTTAGTTCCATGGTATGTATGTTCGCATACATATAGACACAAAATAGGAAAGAGTTGGAAAACTTTTATGGAAACCTAATAACTATAAGTATCTGAACTGTATGCTATCACAATTCATTTAATCGGATTTGACTTTACAATTTCACTCAGAAGTCACAACCAGACTGACACAGTCAGACAGAATACTATTCGAATAAATCATTAGAGTTACTATGAGGTTAATGATAATGACCTTGACCTATTTGTTAGGTAGACTCATGTTTTATTTTCAAGCTTATTTTGATAACCACTGATTGGTGAAGAATTCATGTAGGTATATTAGGTAATAAACGAACCGTAAGTAGCACATTACGTCTGTCAATGTGAAACCAGACATGGATTTTTTTTACAGTTTGAGTAACCCTTATTCGTTGAGTCAGATATAGGAACGTAGTATTTCCTAGGTAAATGCCTGTAGGTAATTATTATGCACTCAAATCGAAATTCCCGGAATGTACAGTTGACCTCGATATTAGGATACACCTTCGAGTTGGCCATCGATTGTGTTAGGTAACAATATACGATAAATATCAAACACACTAGTGCATGCTTTAAGTGTGGTTTGTTAGGTAAATAAATAGGTAAGTAACGTAGCGTAGAACTAGCGCATCGTATAGATAGCTAGGTTTGTAGTTAAGTTCATAGAAGTGGGGACGCCCGCATAGCATAGCATAGCATAGCATAGCATAGCATAGCATAGCATAGCATAGCATAGTATAGCATAGCATAGCATAGCATAGGCATACGCATACGCATACGTATGGCATAAGTCGCATGATAGGAACGCGCGTGTTAGTTTAGGTAAATAACTGTCGACGTTAGGCTTAAGCTACTTGGAACTTCTGTATCCACTTGATATTATTCTACTGCTGAACGAAATAATTCGGTACTTCTCTAAAAGGACAATAAGTCTTCTTATCTCTGCTTCTGTCATATGGACATATCTAGTATAACTTTTAAGATCTACTACTTAAAGATTTCTGTGTGAAAAAGGGGTTGTTATTTTTTAGTCTGTTACGATTTCTACTTGGTGCATTAAAGTGAGTAGGTATATATCACGGGTATATGTCTTATCAACATATGCAAGCGCTGGTTTTAATCATAGACAGTACTTCCTAAAACTTTACGTTAGTGTTGCTTTGTTATGGTAATTGAAATATTTCAGAACGTTATGGGCAGCAAGCTGGAAGCTTCACGAGCAGTCAGCGGCATTTTATCGTTTTGAACTTTTCAAACTTTTGAAAGCTAGTTTTAGCTTCTAACGAGACGCTATGACACCTGTCATATCGCCACGTACATCTTTGGATTTTTTTTTGCTCCTGAAGGAGGAACTCTTGTGTATGTCAGGGGTCGATGACCTTTCATATGCGGCATGGTCGTACTATAGGCTGAGCTGCGTATGATGTATAGTGAAGGCAGTGCGCTTTCTTAGTGGGATGGTTGGACAAGGAGTTATGTATATCCTCTCTCTCTACAGGTTTATATTGACATATAATTTTGAAAAAAAAAAAATTTTTTTTTGAAAAAAAAAAATTTTTTTATCTAACTGAAGCGGTAATGTTACGGTGTAATTTCGGCATCGACACATTAACTTTCAGACTCACAGCGCCATCTATTGCAGAACGGCGCAAGCGACGATTCCGACATCTGTTGACCAACGGAGGAACTGCGCCAGAGCGTTTATCATCTCGTTCAAGGCAACGATATAAGTCTTTTTTTTGTGTGTTGTCAAAGCGCTAGGAATAATCCTTAACTTTTAACAAGCTATTAGAAAATATGATCATATTTGATTTTTGATAAATAATTTGTCGTCATGCATCCAAGGCATAACTACAGGTCTATACCTCTATGGTATTTGAACAGAATATGGGGATTGTCTATGGTAGCTTCTTTTTTTTTCGGCTGTCAAAAGCAATGAGAAGTTCTTCTTCGAAAATGCGTTGAGCGAAAAGGTCGCAATTTTTGAGAAGTGCTCGCTTCGGCCGGGAGGCCATTTGTTTAACTTAAATGTAGCAGCATACATCCAGTGACACAGAGATGCTTTGACGCTTTGGAAATGTCGGTGAGTGAAATGAAATTGTCGCCGATCTAGCGGAAGAAATATTTATCGTGTTCAAGCGGCGGTTTTTTAGAGGAGGGACATTGCTTTGTTTCAGATGTAACACACTACTTCTTAAAGAAGATATCTGGGAGGCGGAAAATCACCAACGCTTAGCTTTGAACTCTTGCCAGGTAAAGCTAGTTCTAGTAATTTCTGTCGAAATGTGGTCGGAGAGAAAGTGATAGTTGTTTGTTCGTTCAAGTCTTAAATGTTGATTGTGATTTACAGCGACAACGTGCTGGCTGCCTTGCGGGGGCTCCAGTTGCGGACAGGCAATTGAGCGGGCGCAAGAATTCGCGCGCGGTGATACGCCCCTTTTGTACTTCACATGCGGATGCCGACACGAGCAGTTTCTCATCTGGGAGCCTGGGTAGACGCAGTGGACCGCAGCGGGACGTGACGCACGTGTAGCGGGTTTCTAGAGGTGACCTCCCTCCATTTTTTTGGTGTCATTCATGGAATCTGCCATGAGATATTAACGTTGTAATTTAATAATGCAAACGAGCCTCACACAGACCTAAGCGTAATAATAAAGCCTACTTATATATAAAGATTTAACTTTAGAGTCAAACTTCGTCCTCGGTCAGGGACCTATATTTTAATCTCATCTGAGAGAGCCACGCCGCTATCCCTACAGTAGAGTTAAGGTTTAGTAAATATTTAAAACGATTGTGAGAACTGTAATAAACTTGCTTTCTGTAATTGAATCTTTGTTCATATTTCTATGTGGCTAGCTACTAAATAGGTCTCCTGCATACAACTCTTTTGCATTTTAGAGTATAAATTGAAATGCATGGCGCCCTCTTTAGAAAGCACTAATTGCTCCTATGACCGTGAACCCAAAGCATACCCACCTCTGTGAGAAATCTATCTGACTGACTAGCGCGGTGCATAAAATCAAGTGTGGACGACTCTTCGAGTTCGTCAGGTTGCTGTTACACACATAGGTAAGTGATAGCCGTCTACGCATACCATCAAACACGGTTTATCTCGTTACAGAACATCAACTTTTTTTTTAATTATCCCCTAAAAGAGGGTTCAAATTTTATATTGAGAGAAATCATTTTCTAAGACGATAAAAAGTTCTACGCGGACGAAGTCGCGGGCAACAGCTAGTATACTATAAATACTTAAGACATAGACAACATCTAAGTCTTGGGACTCAAAACAAATGTTCATGCTCATCACACAAATATTTCCCCTTACCGGGATTTGAACCCAGGACTTTCAGCTTCGGAGGCAGCTTCACTACCCACTCGGCTAACCGGTCGTCAAATTAAGATACTTGCAGGCAAAATCGTGTTACTTGTTGATTTATTGTATATTGTTTTTAGAAAGTTTCTAGGTAATTTCAGTATCTAGTTTCAAGGAATTTCTAATAATTCCTACCGTCTTGTATTCATAGAGTCAGAACTTAATGGTCGTAATAAACTCAGTTTGAAATAGCATCATTAAAACAACATAATGAAAATCAATGGTAATTTGTGTCAATTCACCATCCGCCTCTAAGAACCATAAACTGGGGTGATGCGTCAAATTTATCGCATAACTTATCGCATTATCACTTGGTAACTAGTTAACGATGTTAAAGTGTTAATTCAAACTAGCATTAGTGCAGAATCAGCGGACCAGCAGGTCCGTTTGATTTTACATATTGAAATAATAATGTGTATGGAAATGTTACACGGCTATTCTATTTCTGATGTGATGATATGGCTAGAAGCGCGTGGAAGTATGAGCGGGCAACAAATTGAATGTCACAGATCATGTCGATTTGTTATATCAGTATGTCGATTCAGATCAACCGCCAAAATAGCTAGCCGAAAGATGAGATTGAATTGAAATCTTAATTTTTTACACATAGGCTAGCTGATACATCAAGTTTGTTGTCGGATAGCTTAATTTTTCCATACATTTACTGTTTGTAATGGAGGGTGCAAGTACATTCCGATTGCTAATTCAGGATGAAAAATTCTACCGTAAATCTATTGCCTTATGTCAACATTGATAAAACTTTATTTAAAATCACTAGCAGGACATCTTATTTAGTGGGAATGGGAATACCTTAGTAGATTAGTGCTATTCCCCGACAAAAGGTACCATGTGGCAGATCTATTTATAAAGATGGCTTGTTTTAGTTATATACTAGCTTCCGTCCGCGACTTTGTCTGCGTGGATCCGGGATAAAAACTATCCTATATTTTAATCCAGGCTATAAACTATCTTGTTTCTCCCTTGTTAGACCTAAAAACTTTAGCCCTAATGTTTCATTACACCTAATGTTTCACTAGACCTAATGCATTTATCTTTTAAATAGTAAACTTTATAGGATTATTGCAAAACAAACTTAACCTAACCTAATGACTTATATTTGATGATATTCAAACAAAACCCGAAAAGTTCACTGTTTCGAAGGAAAATGCATTAGGTCTAGTGAAACATTAGGGCTAAAGTTGTTAGGTCAACAAGGGTGACCCAACTATCTTCGTGCAAAATTTCATCCAAATCGGTTGAGCCGTATAAGCGTGATTGAGTAACAAACATCTAAACATCCAAACTTTCGCATTTACATACATATTAGTAGGATGTAGGTAATACATGTTCTAATAGAAGGGTAAACCGTCTAACTATGGGTTGTACGGACTGACAATGTAAACCCGTGGACATAACTGTTTAGTATAGGCTGTATAGGTCTATAGGTACATTAAGTCCACTAAAAGTACGATGTGAAAGCCCCATATCACTATGCATATCTGGTACGTCTGGTCTGTTCGAAGCTTGTTCTACAAATGGACCGGCTTCGTGGGACTATAGTTAATATTAAAGGGAATGTGCTCAATTCCGCGGGCGGGCAGAACGGCCCACAGGGGCGTGTTCACTCATAAAGTAGAGCCCCTGAATTAAGCACTTGGACGTGTTTTGCATGGGCCTGATTTTAAATTCAGTCTGTGAACTGTTAAGAGCCACGGAGATAATTTATAGGAGAGTTATAGGACATACGTTTTCTAGACACACTAACGACATTATAAATAATAGGTAGGTAGTTTGGTGGATTCGGGTCATCTTTTCATATCCGTGGCAATTTTTTTTTATGTAGGTACAGTCACCGGCATCAATATATGATGAATTTTAGTTACATAACAATACAATGTCATGGTTCAGTTGAGATGTTTTGACGAATCCAAAGGTGGCCAATTTAAGCAAATGTATACTTATCTTACATTTTATAATCTAGAGTTTTGAAAAAAAGTATTACTTGTGGTTAGGAATGTTTTTCTCACTCGAGTCATAAGTAGATTTCTAGATTAGCGAGTGTGAGTGGCTGTGTCACCTAAGGGAGGGCCAAACTTAACTCCGGCTGGACCACAATATTGCAACTTCAGGAAAGTAGTAACTTTAAAATACGAATTTAAGACTTTCAAGGACATTTTAATAACAAAAGAACGCCATTCTAGTATTTTATATCTTGTAAACAAACATTAGCGCAGCTTGCTGACTTTACGATGCTACCATATCTACCCTTAATCTTCATCAAATCCTTTAGTAATAAACAAAATACGACTAAGATGTGGCTCAGGCGTAGACGGTAGCAGAGCATAAATTACGGTTAGTTCAATTCGTTAAACAATCCAATCCATATCAGTTTTTTTTGATCCTACTCCACACACAGTGTTCAGTCAAGCCAAGTTTGATACATCCTCCTTCACACTTTGTTTCTAAGTAGGTACTAACTCTTCAGTAATGCATCAAGGTCAGATCCAGCGTAACTAACTTTCCTGGACAAATGTACCTACACAAAGGCAAAACAATGTAAACGTTCTCACAAATAGTTAGCACTAATTGTGTTATGCAAAATATTCAAAATGTCACTCTGAAGGTATTATCAGCAGCTCCCGGCATTATTGGTGCATCGTCGAATGCGCTATTACAAAGTTTAGAGGCCGATAATACCTACAGGGTGACATTTTGTATATTACTATTGGTGAAAATATTTAGCACTAGGTACCAACTTACAGAGCAGATGTTCATACCAGTACTCCCGTTGAAGCATAAAGCAGCTGTGCATTGTACAAGTTTATCGCGTAACGCAACATAAACAGGGCCATCAATCATGACGGCTTGTTTGCGTTAAGGAGAGCCTTCACTTGTTATAAGAAAAATGCGCCAGGCAATACCGCCTTTGGATTATGCAAAAGTCGTGTATGCCCGCCTTTAAATTTTATGACAGGAGGCGGCAGTATTTTTCTATTCTATTTGTTCCTTGTAAATCCAAGTTCTTGGGGATGTGGGGAGGATATTGTTGGATCGTTGAAATTTACGGTAGATTCGGGATAAGTATAGATATTTATAATAGTTATTTGTTATACAAGGGGGGAAAGTTGTATTTTACCTGCGAGTGTTCATTTGAAACACGAGCTAGCGAAAGGAGCCTATGATTGACCACGAGCGAAGCGAGTGGTTCAAAAATAGAATCCTGAGCGTAGCGAGTGTTTCAACACACGAGACGTAAAATAACTTTTCACCCGTGTATAACACAAATCTTTTCACCTCACTACAGCAAGGAAAATAAGAAAAAGGGTAAAAAAAAAGAAACAAAAAAAAGTTAAATAAAGTTGAAAAAAAGTTTTAAAAAACGTAAAAAAAGTAAAAAAAAAAAAAAGTAAAAAAAAAAATATGTAAAAAAAAAGTAAAAAAAGTTGAGAATAAAAGTTAAACAAAAATATGTCATAAAATATACTTACCTACTAAAAACAAAAATAAACATTTAACGTTCTACGTCATAGTACTTTTAACGTTCTACGTCTACTTTCTTCACATGTGGATAAAAAGCGATTTTCTCAATAGTTAACAAACATACAAAAAGGCCTTTCCGAGCTAGTGAGGTGAAAAATATTAGGCGTTTTACCTACAGAAGGACGCCGTCGAGCTGTAAATGAAATGTAAGATGAGATCAAATACTGATCCCATCAATTAAGTATAATTTGTGTTTCAATTACTGGATTACAAAACTGAGAACAACTTTGTTCAAACAAGGCTTTCACTGTCGTCAGATTACCAAACACTGTTAGAGATAATAAAATACATACTCGTACAGATATTATAAGGATAAGGACCTAAACCTTGTCAAAAGGGTATTTCAATTAAAATAATTAAGGAAAATAGGATCCGAGTTGATTTTGAGTTTTGACTCATACCTTTGAAACTGTAATACCAGTTACCCTTTATATGTCAAAGATATTGATCACCAAACCATCAATATTGAACAGTAATTTGTTCTACATGTCATCAGTTTTTGTATGAATTAAATGGTCATAGGAAACGACCACTGGGACAAAAAGAGTTAAATACGCTGAAATAGCTAAAATTAAGGTACAATAGCTTATAATATATATACAGAATTAGGATACAGGATTAGCTTATACAGGATGAATACAGAATTAGAGAATACAAAAGCTCTGCGATATTGTAATGATAGTCATTACCAAGTAGGATTACCTAGTTATCTATGCAAATTCAGGTAGTCCCTATAATAACGCGGTGACGGCGCGGCGCCCGCGGCGTCTGTTCGCGGTGCCCGGCGTGCGCACCAGGCGCGGAGCGAACGCTCCCACTGCTAGAGCGCGAACCATCCTAAACAAGATCATGCAGGAAACCGACGACATTGATATATTTGCCGACAGTATTGGCGTATTTTGTAGAAAAGTTTCACGAGTCTGTACAATGCTTGCTCAGCTCAATCTTTGATTGATTAGGTAATTTAGGTATATTTAGTTTATTTTTATGATTGCTTCTTTTTGAATTGTTCCTACCTAAATTGTTGTATTTTTTATAGTGATGCTACCTCCTATGAATGTGTACCTTCCTCATAAGTGTTTTGGTTATAAACTGTAAACTTGTGTGTGATTAATAAATAAATAAATAAAATAACGAACAAAATCTCTTTGTTTCAAAGTTACATATCGGGCAATAAAAAAACGCATTCGACACTTAACGTAACATTTACGGTTGCGTCTGCCCATAAAAATGTATAAACATGGCTGCATTCGGTGTGCTTGGCCAGCACGCGCGTATAGAGATGGGACATACTCATACTCATAATTTATTGGTAATAAAAAATTACATGTCAACATAAAAGTAAAATATATACCTAAAGGGTGAACACTATTAAATTGTCGCTAACATTTTTCGTTCTATTTTTCTGACCTTGCAACCTGTTGTGGTAAAACTTTTCAGATATGAAATTTAAAAAACGTATTTTCATCTAAGGTTTAAAAAAAACAATTATTTGTTTGTATCAAGATGTCATCAAGAGAAAAAAGCATTCGCAAATTAATTTTGCAAAAATTTTCATTAAATCCCCATATATCTACTTCGGAGCTTGCGAAATCGTGCCTACAAGTCAGAGAACAGTGCAAAAGACTCTAAAAAGGTTAAAACAAGGTTTAACTACTGAAAGAAAGTTGCGAGAAGGTAATCCGACAAGAAAACGGAACAAAAAGTTAGAGTCAAGGGTGTGTAGGTTATTTGATAAAATCCAGCAATCTCTTCTCGAGATGTGGCAAAAAAATTTCTTCTTACAAAAAAGCAAAAAGCCCCGACGAGAACGGTAGAACAATATAACAGAGCAGTTAGACGCTCTAGATTACTCTACACCCTGTTAGGTTCAAAATACAAGGTTAGGTTCAAATTCAAAATAAATTGCTTAATTATTGATGACGAAACTTATGTAAAGGCCGATTTCAAATCAATACCAGGAAATCAATACAATTTTTCTCGCAACGTCCCGGGTCTCCATGAATCAGAAAAAGTAATTCCAGTGGAGAAATTCGCATAAACAATTCTCGTGTGGCAAGCGATATGCCAGTGCGGCGTGCGGAGTTCGCCCTTTGTAACCACTGGCACTATCAACACGGATATTTATATATCCGAATGCTTAAAAAAAGATTATTACCGCTCATAAAAAAACACACTTCTTCGACATTATTCTGGCCCGATTTAGCGAGCTCTCACAATTCATCCCGAGCTTTAGAGTGGTATAACCTGAATTATGTCGATGTAGTACCGAAGAATACTAATCCGCCGAATTGCCCAGAACTACGGCCGATAGAGAAATACTGGGCAAATATTAAAACAAAGTTGCGTAAAACGTGCCAGCCGGTCACATCATTGCCTAATTTAAAAAAAAAGTCGACGAAATGTACTAATCTGATCACAAATGGTTCCGTGCAAAATTCTATGAAACGCGTCAAGAGTAAAGTCCGAAAATACTCTCGTCCTGCTCTGATCAAAGAATAAAATTGTGTTAGCGGATCTATTTTATCTTAAACTTTATTATAATAAATAACTTGTATGAGTAACTTGTATGTTATTTATGTTAGTTAACTTGAATTCAAAAGGCGACAATTTAATAGTGTTCACCCTTTATAGTATTAAATAGTACGTTACATCAGAGGCCGGGAAAACACCGGATAGGGATACGAGGCCGGGAATCCGTTTTCACGCCGAGGCATGTACTCGTATAGTGCTTTTCTCAAACATGCAATGAAATAAATAAATAAAAATCCTCAAATCAAACTAATTTTTATGGCTGAATGCCGTATGCTGTGCCACAAATAGTGGAATGAAAATTAAAAAGTTACTTTGCAGGCCTAGGCCTGAAAAGTTGTATGAAATCCCATTTCAGGCCGCCTCGAGATGCTGCGCATGAAAAAGGATACTTCCGAGTCTATTATAAGGAACGTAAAGATAATATTTCATTGCATGTTTGAGAAAATAAGCTAAGGTTATTAACATTGTGACACTCTTTGGGGGAGGCCTATGTCCAGCAGTGGACGTCTTTCGGCTGATATGATGATGATGATTAACATAGTTAGCTATTAATTATATTATTTTGAATTTAAAAACTCTTGAACACTATATAACGAATTCTCAACAAGCCATGCCTTGAGTTTATTTTTGAAACTGACCGGACTAGGGGCGTCTATTATGCTTATTGGCAATTTATTATATACAGAAGGGCCCAAGTAAGTGTATGGTTTTAGCATCAGACACCATCCTTACTTAGTATAGGTAAATCGAGCTTAAAAACCAGTCCGAGTGATAGTTTTCAGTCAAATAAAATGTATGATGTGTGTATAATTAGAATCGTACGGTAAACGTCCTAGTCCTCGACCTTGGACTAGTGTATGACATGGGCACTTTATGTCAAAGCAATATGGGTTAAATTCGAACTAAGAGGATTTTTCTTAATTCGCATTTAAGCCATGTCACATTGACATAAAGTGCCCATGTCATACACTAGTGCAACGCCGAGGACTGAATAGAACGTCTACCTTAATAGGTTTTTGAATAAAAGATATTAGTGACTGCGGCCAAGGGGTGGTCTGAAGGTCTCAGATGGCAAAAACTGTGGTAAAACGACTCGAGTATTCATCAGCCTAGGTTTCCGCTGGTGTAAAAAATTTACTTACTACTCTAAATATATTGGTCAATAAATAAAATAAAAATAAAAAAAACCCGGCCAAGTGCGAGTTTGACTCGCGCACGAAGGGTTCCGTACCATTATCTATAAAAACGGCAAAAAAATCACGTTTGCTGTATGGGAGCCCCCCTTAAAAAATATTTTATTTTGTTTTTAGTATTTGTTGTTATAGCGGCAACAGAAATACATAATCTGTGAAAATTTAAACCCTCTAGCTATCACGGTTCTTGAGATACAGCCTGGTGACAGACAGACGTACGGACGGATGGACGGACGGACGGACGGACAGCGAAGTCTTAGTAATAGGGTCCCGTTTTACTCTTTGAGTACGGAACCGTAAAAAGCAATTTTAAAAGCTTTTTTTATTAACTAGCAATGTAACTAACTATATAACTACGAGTATGTTTGTTCGGGTGGAATCTTGCAACTCAATTTTGAAGCAAATCTCTTCAACCGATTGATTGTGCTGATATTTTGGATAAAGGTATAGTTTGGATGACAATTCAATAGTATAGTACCATGGCGCTGATCTGATGATGGAGATAGAAGGTGGCCATGGGAATTCAGTGCATAACCGACGTAACCCCGTAGAGTTTGGGCTCGTTAGAATAGTTTCAATGATTAGTTGATGACGATATACAGAAAAGTACAGTCGGTAATAAAAGCTTTTACCGAAAAATGATATTTTTGACAAAAACTTTTATTTGTAAGGTAACATTTTACAGAAACATTATTAGGAATATAGGATACATATTACAATATATTAAACCAATGTTACCAAGATACATTGCTGACTATTCGAGTCACGAGCAATTAACGTATACTCAAGTTTACTAAGTCGAGTAACTCGAGTGGCTTCACTAGCTCAGCCGCAGCCAGTTACGGGTTCAGCTAATGGGCTTGCGAATTTCGTGTCCCCGCGAATCTGCATATCGCGAAAAATACACGCACCGGTTTTTGTGTGCGGGCTCCCATGTGAGAGATTGTGATGTTTGACAATCCGCGCCTAACGCTTTGAACAAGTTTAGATGTTGACGGTTGTATTATTATAATAACTGTTGCTGTGATGTATGTATTGACGCATGTTACTACAGGAGAAAATAATCTAAGTATATTTATACATTCAATCATTTCTTATCCAGGTTTTGGTAAATCTTTGAAAGCAGGTTTGATCTATTCTAAATTCAATGTTGATTTAGTAGTTTTGCTAATTTGAAACTTCAACTAACAAACTACCTACTGGATTCGCTCGATGAAAAATCAAACCGCATATACCGCAAATTGGCTTGTACATTGCTTGCCCTATGTATTAGTAATTTTCCTTATCGTGTTTGATATGAATTGCCAAACTTTTATAAATATAAATTTGGTTGACTCCCTAAATAGTTAATGTACAATTTTGAGTCTTAGATAATATACAATACAATACAAGTACCAGGGAAAGAGATTAAATTAGATTATGCAGTAGAGTAGTGGTGCAGAGAATAAGAAATCATATACTAAAATGTATCTGGGGGCACGGCAGTGCCCCCGCCAAGTCGAGCAAAACAAAGAGGCACGGCCGTACCATCCTTTTCTCGAAGCCATTCAGGCCATTTTCAACATCCTGTAATTAACTACTGGCTAAAGCTAGAACCCTGAATTTTCAGGAACATGTAGGGCATAATATGGCTAGCATACAATATCAATAACATTCAATTTTAACTTTTGGTTTAAGAACTATTGTCCGTCAAATTTCGTTAGTTTTGTCACTGACTCACTTATACACCGTGGCCGTGAATAACCCGAAAGATTTAAGCTAACGATACTAGAGCCTAATTAGAGTATATAAAGTTATGTAACATATAGTCCAAAAACTCATAATTAAGGAGATATTAATTATTTGAAACAAATCAAAAGTTGAAAAATCTCCAGTCTAACACACCCTAAAGGCTTGAGCATAACTTGACACTTCTTGTCATGGAACACAAGTCACGGCATTCGCCGTTCATCGTATGATTTCGGAGCAATTCGTGAAGTGTTATGCTCGCTCTCTGTTCTTCAACTTGAGTTTCTCAACTAAAGAGTTGTTCACAAAGAAGCGGGCTTGTACTGAAATAGTAATTTAATTAAGACACATAATTAGACCCATGTTGATACAACATTATTTACTCGTATTGTCGTCAAAAATACGTGGTTTAAATCTTTCGGGTTATTCACGGCCACGGTGTATACTGATAATGATCACGCTAATTCTAAGGTACTTCTAGCAGACCCACAAGCTCCAAAATTGAAACGTACTTAGGGTTTTGCCTAGTAATTCATAAAAAACCTAATAATATTGTAATTACAGTCACGTTTCAGAGATATACTAACTGAATAAGTAAGTTTGTAATCCTATACAAATACATGCGATTACAAAGTTACTTTTGTAGTTCCTTCCTGCAAAACTATGCAAACGTTATTTGCGGTTGGTAAAATAACATTCCAATACAAAGTCTACAAAAAGAAATGAGATCCCTAAAAAAACATTCCATTTTAAAAATAGGCCAAGTCTCGAAACTCTTTCACAGTAAAAAGTGGTGAGATATTTCGTAGAGCCAAGTCAGGCATTCTTATTAATCTTTATTTGCTTGCTAAATAAAATTTTGTGACTTGGCAATCACACTTACATAGTTTTAGGTACCTATGCAAAAATTCGTAAATGCAGTAAAGTTGTGTGATTCCCAAGTTGCAGAATTTTATTTAGCAAGCAAATAAAGATTAATAAGAATGCCTGACTTAGCTCTACGAAATATCTCTCTGTGAAAGAGTTTTGAAACTTGGCCTATTTTTTACATGGAATGTTTTTTATGGGATTTAATATACATATATCAACGTAAAAGTCCTGACTGACTCACTCACTTAAATCAACGCCCAGCCCAAACCGTTGAACATAGACAGCAGATTTTTCACAATAGGTAGTTTATATAACGCTAATTCCCACTAAGAAATTATTTTTGAAAATTCCACCCTCAACGGGGTAAAAAAAGGGATGCGAGTTTGTATGAGGATGGAGTAAAATTTTAAGTGAGATACTTGAAACTTTTGTGTATGGATTCCTTATTACAATACAAGAAAAGTAATTTTAGGGTTTTAGAAAACCCACCCAAAGCGGGTTACATAGGGGTGCAAAGTTTGTAAGGGAGAAAAAATGTTTTTGAGCTATAAAATTAAAACATTCTGAAAAGATTCCTTATCAGAATACAAAATAAAAAATTGTGGAAAAATACACCCCTAAGCGGGTTAAATATTATTTTTTGACAGGGGTGAAAGTTTGTATGGACCTACGATATAAACTGAGTTTCACGCGGACGGAGTCACGGGCAGAAGCTAGTAATTACTCGTATATAAATACACGTACATAAATGGCTCTATATATAAAAATACTTACTATACAAATATCACAAATACAAATATAAAATTATAGTACCTAATAAAAATAATATTAACTACATATAGTTAAATGTAAAACCTACACATACCATGTCAAGGAATAAATTTCGAAACAAAATTTTGAATTATGCATACCTATAACGTTGTGTACGTGTTCATGGCTGTGCCAATGTGTGTGACGCGTTAATGACCGAAAATTTGAAACTACAAATGTTTAACTGCTAATGTCCTTAATTTCTACTAGGTACATTTTGTTCGCGAGCTAACGAGTGCGGACGCATCCTTTTAAATGTAAATTGCCAAACTTTCTACCTCACAGTTTCACTGTTTGTAGCATATTGTGTGACTTGCGTTGCTTTAATTTTGGAACTATTTTACCTACGTATTACAATAATGTGAACTTATATTCATTATGCCACTTCAACATTTGTCGGTGCGGCATGTATCAATAAGATGTCAGCTGTCAGTGTCAAGTTAGTACAGATTCATTACTGTGCGTTTACATTTTAGGGCCCATTTTTCTTGTGTTAATGGGATTAACTACAATTGGATCATGTAAAAAGACAAAAAACGGCCAAGTGCGAGTCGGACTCGCGCACGAAAGGATTCGTACCATTATCTATAAAAACGGCAAAGAAATCACGTTTGTTTTATGGGAGCCTCCTGTAGCCTAGTTGGTCACTACCAACTAGACCACCCAGCCTACGAAGCCGGAGAAATAAATGCCCTTTCCGGGATTCAAACCCGAATCCCGGAAAGGGCATTTATTTGTGTGATGAGCACAAATATTTGTTCCTGAGTCATGGATGTTTTCTATGTATTTAAGTATTTATTTATCTATATAAATAAATTTATCGTCGTCTAGTACCCATAGTACAAGCTTTGCTTTGTTTGGGACTAGGTCAATTTGTGTAAGATTGTAAAAAAATAAAAATAAAATCTGTATTTGTTCCGTTTTTTAGTATTTGTTGTTATAGCGGCAACAGAAATACATCATCTGTGAAAATCCCAACTGTTTATCTATCACGGTTCATGAGATATACTGCCTGGTGACAGACGGGCAGACAGACAGACAGAGAGATAGACAGACAGACAGACAGACAGACGGACAGTGGAGTCTTAGTAATAGGGTCCCGTTTTACTCTTTGAGTACGGAACCCTAAAAAGGGAGTAAAAGGCGGCCCCTCGCTGGCGCAGTCGAAACAGCTAATACTAATTGACAAGTACCTATTATGACGTCACAGCATTAGATTCGTAATAATAATAACCGTAAGTGTTTTGGTCTTGAAATACTGTGTGTAAGTACATAATTGTCTATTCAAGTATTTTTCTCTTCAAGTGTAAGATTGGTACCTTCCTGTACACACATCTTTTTTGCTATTAGACGATAAAAAATACGTATTTTTTCGAAACTCTCCAACTAGCATGATTTATATATTTTTATGATTTTAAATATATTTTGTAATTTACAGTATATTGTAACATTTGAATATGAGGAAAGTACCCAATTGGATAAATTTGTTAGGTTGGCCGACCTAGTGATTCTGTGTTTGTGCTTGTGTAAGAAAATCTGAGCGACCTGATAAGGTCTGCTTTGGAAATGACCACCTATTTTTATTTAGCGGTATATAGACTGCTATGGAGATGTCGGCTATGAACAGGCTTATAACAGCTAACTACTTTCAGTGAGTTAAGCGAAGGAAGGAACATTTCGTTCGGATCATGTTTTCCGTAAAGAATCGCGGTATATAATTAGCACAAACTACACAAGACGATATCGTTTGAATCATATCACGAGGCTCAACAGCCCGAAGCTTATTTAACGATGGTCAGCTTAATTGAACCCCGGCCTTTTGCTTTGATGTTATAGCCGGGCTTTACTTTGTCGCTATCTAATAAACACGTACAAAGTATACGGATTTGTATAACTCGGGCGCTTAACTGCATGATATAAACATTATTACTTCCATAAACATAAATATGCGGGCGCGCATAGTTGAATTGCATCAAAGTATTCCATTCAAAAAGCAACTCTACCGTCCAAGGTAAAAGACTCAAATTCCCATGACTATTTTTAAAATAGTGGTCGCATTAAATAATCTCAACTATACCTAACTAGAATCCTTGAATTCCTGGAAGAGGGCATAGCTGTATTGTGGTTAAATTTACAGACTGAAAATAGTAATTCCTTAGTAAACTATCGATGTGAATTAAGGGTGTGTGTATTGGAAAATATCGCATTGTTTGAAACGCCGTTCTGACTAAATTATGAAACAATAAACAGTAACATATTATTTGAATTTTGATTCAGAATTTCCTCTATAGAGAAAAAAAAGCTTAGTTATATTTCCTTTTCCTTATTTACCACAATCTACGCAAACAATAGATTTTTAATCGAGATAAAAACTTTAAATTATATTATTTTACCTCATCTAAAATCTCACCTAGAAAACTTAATTAAGTTAGGTATCATTATCGTATTTTTTTCAAAAAAGCCGTCCCCGAAGGGTGTGTATGGCAAGATATAGGTGAGTCTCTTTCAAGGGGGCGTGGTTTACTCGCATCAAAGCCTCCCTTTAAGGATCTTGTTGGGAATAAAATAGAATACACTTTAAACTTTTCCAGTATAAGTTCATCACAATTTGTTATATAATTCAGTTATCAAAGCGGAGGGATAAATACGAGTATTGCACTTGTCTTCAGAGCTATAACCACGAACTTTGAAATTCGAAGTTCGGGTATCTCCATCTCTATCGCACTTACTGTAGGTACCCGAGTGACAGGGACGCAGATACTTATACGAACTTCGAGTTTCGATTTGCTTTGCCCATTATGGTAATGTACCAACGACCCTGCTGTCCGTCTCTCGTCGCTTTGTCAACATTATTTCGAAAAGCATTGCGGTTCGTCTATAATTGTTTCGTTGATAGGAGAATAGTCTGATGGCGATTCAGTTTGAAGCGGTATTCCATACGAATACGTCATTTCGTGTGGCTTTTAAGCTTATTGTGAAACATGATAATGTTAAACCCTTGTTATGAACACAAGCGACGTGGTGTTAAGTTTATGGGCTCGGACTGTATTACTGATTTGAGACGTTACATTTCACCCAGGTTCTTAGAATCTAAAATTCTAAATTCATCAATTTCTTCATAACCACACAACCTAAATCAATCTTCTCGGTCATTTGATAGTGACAGTGCCTGCTTATATGTTACATAGCTGGATTTTATTTGCAGTTTTTTGGGTGGAATGTAAGCTTTTCTCTGCGGCGTCACTCCATGTCATTCTATTAGGCGAATC
Source organism: Epinotia brunnichana (assembly GCA_963854355.1). NCBI lineage: Eukaryota > Metazoa > Arthropoda > Insecta > Lepidoptera > Tortricidae > Epinotia > Epinotia brunnichana. The sequence continues at coordinate 14,308,948 of OY977952.1, forward strand.
CATTACAATCACCCCATTTCATATCATTTACCTTTACTCTATATTTGCTTTCAAAGCATTGTGGATACTTACTTACCAAATTATACAAATGTATCATAATTACAATCGTGGGTGAAGCCAAAAACACACACGATGTTTTATTAACATATTCTACAACTCGCCTCAGTCAGCTGAAGTTGTAGAATGTGCGAATGTAAAATGTCAACGTATAACGAGTTCATTTTGGCACCGACGAGACATTTGTCATTGCAATGTTTCAATATTTTTTTGCAAGTCAACTTTATGCGTGGCAATAATGTAGCAAAGCATTTTTGTTTGGCAAATATTACGTAACAACTCCTTTCTGAAAGTAAACTCTGGAAACCATAACTTGCAAATAGTATAGTCATTCACACGGTTTTATTTCACTCCAGGTTCATTTTGCATCTCGTGATCATAATGGCTAAAGCCAAGTTGCAAAAGTTATGAAATTTAAAAAAAATTACATTGGTATGCCACGCCATTTTTAAATTCTTTGTGAAATACTTTGATATCCAAAAAACCACTGTGCCTTTAATAAAAAATTCAAACAATTTTAATTGATTGGGATCATAAGTAGAGGTATATTGTACCTACTCGTACATAACTGCGTAAAGGTTTCAGGTTACCACCGAAAAATAACATGTTGCATGAAAGTTGGCCAAAACGATTATATTACGAATCACTGGACCTGTTTTATTTATGAAGGATTTTTTTAGCCGATACTACTATTAAAACATTATTATTGACATTCTCAAATAAATATTGTCACTCAATTTATTTCAATGGATGATAGTGTCGGAGACCAAATAGACTAGAATAGATGACCTTTAAATTCACTGTACAGTCAAAGAATTTAATTTCCTACCCATTTAGGACTATTTCAAAGTGACACTGTAAATAAAATCATAAGAAGTCTCTTACGTTTTGATTGATTACGTCACTTTGACAAAGTCCAAAGTGGGTAGGAAATTAAATTCTTTGACTGTACCTACCTTATCTACTTGAAAATGGACATCATTTTGGCGTAGTATCGGACGCGCTTTCTGTCTAGTTTTATTTGGTCGTGTCATCGCTGGACGCAGCCCGGCCGCATTTCACTCATCGTGTCACTCTGCCAGCCACAGTAGTTACTCCAACCAATTAAGTGCTGCTTTTTATAATGTAGACCCCAATCTTATTTAATTATGTCAACAACCGTCTTATACGATTACATCATCATAGGGATGCTTGGTGTCGTGCACGGCTAATCTATTGCATCAAACAATAGGTTTCCTACCGTAGCATATTAATTTTATAACATTGCGATGTAGTAGTTTTAATTAGGTAGGTAAAACGAATACCTTCTGTTTTGAAAGACACACGTTATGTCCCACTAAATGACCCCATGATTTTAAATTTCAATTAGACGCCCCGCCCCGCCCTGTTGTTTGGCAATCTGTTTGTTTCAATAACCATGGCTGCGACGAAGAAACGCGCGTATCAATACTGTCAAGAGAATTTTGGTCTACCCGATATGATATTACGATTAGGTACATCCGCATAATACAGTGCACTTGCAGCACTATGCAGTAGGCATACTGCAAAAAATACTTCCGAATTGTAGCATAACTGTATAATAAACATAAGTATGCTTCCATATTGTCTTCTATCACAAACAAGATAATTTACAATATTGAATTTAATCATTAAATTTTCGTAACAATAATAATTGGGATTTTACCTCCCTTGTGGATCGGTCTAATAAAGAGGGCACCTCAATAGACATACGAGTAGGAATGAGTAGGCAGGAGTACCTACTCATTCCTACTCGTATGTCTATTGAGGTGCCCTCTTTATTAGACCGATCCACAAGGGAGGTAAAATCCCAATTATTATTGCTTTGCGTGTTTTCACCTTTAGCAATGTGTCATTCGTTTGTAGGGTTCCGCACCTTGAAAGGAAAAAGCGGAACCCTTATAGGATCACTTTGTTGTCCGTCCGTCCGTCTGTCAAGACCCCTTTTCTCAGGAACGCGTGGAGGAGGTATCAAGCTGAAATTTATATCAAATCCTCAGTACTACGGTTTCTTGGAGCTGTAAAAAAATCAAACTTCTAAGCCAACACAATCAAAAGATACAGCCGTTTATGCCGCAAATTTTCAAAACTCGCATGGGAATCAAAACCTACAGGGTAGGTACTTCCCGTGAACACAGAATCTTGAAATTTGGTACGAAGTAGGTAACGTCTTATAGCACAGATTAAGGAAAAATTGCGTAAATTATTTTTTTTGTTACATCTTAATATAATAAAAATATTTTTAATAAATAAAAGGTTTGTATGGAACCCTCGGTGCGCGAGTCTGACTCGCACTTGGCCGGTTATTACTTTTTTGTGTGGGATTTTCGGTTTGTTCCTTTACTTGCTGTCCGCGCGGCTTCGTCAGCGTATTGCAAAGAATGTAGGCAATTCCGCAGGATAAAATATAGTCTATAAGCATACATAAAGTACACTCAACACGCAGGTGAAAGATTTTTTTTAAATTAGGCAAGAGGTTCCGGAGTTTAGCCAAAATATACAAACTTCCTCTTTATCTGATTATATATATAGATTTTACTAATATTTCGTATAGATTAGTAAAGATTTAGGTACCTATGTAGTACCATAGTACGTATGTACCATAAAAAGGAAATTATAAATATTAATGGTTTTGATCATCCAATCACCAATAACATTTTTATATAATTTGAATTGTGTTTGTCACTTTGGAGATCAGCCGTTTATTATTACGTACCTAATCTATAATATTAGCAGTAAAATATTTTCGGATTTATAGTCTAGTGGGTACGAATAATTATTATTTTGTAATATTATTAAGTAGGTACCTACCATCGTGCAAGTAAAATAGGTTCAAGTTTCTGTCAAAAATTTCATTTTTGGTACAAGCTTTTATTCCTGACTGTACTTTTCTGCATACCATCATCAACTACTCATTGAGACGATTCTAACGAGCCCAAACTCGATGGGGTTGTGTCGTTTTATTGTGAAGTTCCTACGGCCACCTTCCAGCTCCAGCATCATATCAGCTCCATGTCATCATAATATTGCATTGTCATGCGATATACATATGCATGCAAAATTTCAGCTCAATCGGAAACCGGGAAGTGGGTCAAATTTCAATTACTAAATTTGACCCAAGAAAGAATAAAACAAACGGGGTGAGCTAAATAAAAGCTTGTAAAAATCGTGCAACTGAACAATGTAAAAGGTGGATAAGTTCTTACACAAAAAGAAAAGCAAAACATAATATTATATTTATGAATAATCTGACAGTAGTCTGAAATTCCGCAAGATTTTCCTGCCACGATGGTTTTGATCGATTGCCTTCGGCGTCGAGACGTCCCTAAAGCCCTTCCTTCCTTTCCTTGAGTGAGAAACTGAATTTAATTCGGTCGATTTCGAGTTTGATTTAACAATTCGAATTGGTTTGTTGGTTGGATTGGCATATTCGTTCGAGGCACGCGTATATTTTCGATTCGACGCAATACATACCAAACCGATCCCAACTTAATTTAGTCGAAGATAACTTCACACTGTGAAGATTTGATATGTAAGTATTAACGAATAAGCCACTTATTCTACTTTTTGATTATTTGATTAAAGAAAAGTTTATATGATTTTAAAATTCATTAAACTGTGTTTCTGTAATGTTGATACAATAATATTCTAAATAAAAATACATGGACCGAATGTTATATGAAACAGTTTCTTTAACACGAAATTCTATGAAATTTCTTTCTATATGAAACTAGGAGACAAGAAACGTAATTCTACTGTTTGATAAGTTTGTTGACTAAAAATATAAGATTACAAAATACATTGAATTGTGTTTCTGTGAAATATGTTTCATTCAAGTATAACATTCAAAATAAGATTACAAGGACCAAATATTATGTACAACATTTTCTGGGAAACAAAATTCTATGAAATTTCGGTCTGCGAAAGAAGGGACCACCATATAGTTCTCATAAGAATTTCCCTCAATTTGCACAGTTGGAAATGTTTACAAAAAAGTTGCTTATCATGTTCATGGGGTTTTTTAATACATTTTTACATTTTGTGCCTCAGGGGTATTTTACTCTGACAGTCGATAAGATAAATGAAAATGTTTTAGGAATTTATTCAGTACTGGGCAAAATGTAAATACAAGTGATTGTTGAAATTTCATTCAACATTGAAATTCTCTAGAGAGTTTTTAAATACTTACCACTTGTTTTATTTTCTGAAGACTAAGAAAATCTTTATTTAATCGAAGAATGTATGTTGTATGTGAATTTATACACGCCGTGGCGTGTTAAGTCAATACAAATGACAAGAAATTTAATTTTTGAAGGAGATGACGAAAGATCTGGTCAAGTGGCGACAACTAGAGTCGGACGCCAAGACCCACTTTGGGTCGGTGAGCCATTAAAGTAAGGAAGTAAGACACGCTCTATTATTTCTGTAAATATTTCCAGTGGGTCGATCACGTAACTTTTCTTACGCCCGTCTGTAAGGTCTAAATGTCAATTTTATATGGAAAAATGACAGTTAGATTGTGGTTTTACTGTCAGACGCGCGTACAGTCGCCATCACATACATCGGAGCAAACAAGCACGTCACAAACATCGGAACAAACCTCTATTTTCAAGGCATTAGGGTGCATGTGCCGATATTTTTGAACACCTATAGTGTACCTATGTATGTGATGGCGACTGTACAATGCGTTACATGATTGACCTACAGGTATCGCTCAATCGCTGCACTAAATCTAAGTGCTCATGTTTTAATATAAAAAAAATATTTTTCAGACAATAGGTACATAATCCAAGAAAATTGCCTGCTGCTTGTTTCTGCTTTGTGCAACTATGCATACATATTTTAAAATTATTTTCTTTTTGTAGAATATAGCTTATGACACAGATCAATATTTTGTACAATTATCTCGATCAAGATGAACATTTTTTCCTGAAGATGTGAAATGTATCAGGAATTTTACAACTTCAAGGTCCCGATCAATACAAGGAAACTTTCTTTGACTTTGTAGATAGCAACCGACTTACAAATTAACTTTTATCGAATTAATTTGCTGAAAAACTTCGCCAAAAGAAACAGGGAACGTACTTACCTATTCACGTAAATACATTTAAAACCTTTTTTCACAAAAGAGTCTCAAGTTAATTGAAAACATTTTCCCTATCAGATCCGAATGAGACCGATTGAAAAGAACTGGTAACAGAGTGTTAGCGATTCAGTAGTGTTACGAATTTTAAAATGAAATCGACTCTCGATTGAGATATTTTATGAGAAGAATGAATTTAAACCTTGCCGAGCATTGATTCTTGTTAACCGCTAATATACAAGCAGGCTATGTAACGCTTTACATAATATTTACAAACACTCCGGTCTGAAGTTTTGTGAAGCATGGGAATAGCTGACGGAAGGAGGATATTTTGAAGTTTTTTTTTTAGTCGAAAGTTGTTTAATACCACATTAAGGCGCTGTCAACACTAAAAACGCGCACACTGTCTATTTGGTATCGGAGTAAAAACGAGAGCGAGTGTTACTTGGGCGGCCAGGTTTTAGAAGAAAATAATTATTAAATATTGAAATAAAAAAAAGATTTAGATTTAGATTTATTTATTTCGAGATAAAAATTACAATATAGGTTTGCATACAATGTCAAAATTATAAGAATCCTTATCACGATCGTCAATAATAAGAAATAAAATTTAAAAATATTCAAAATGTAAATACACAAAGTGGAAATCGTAGCTCCAATTACGGATTGTCATTTAAAAACTAATAGACACATACTATTAAACAAATAAACAATGTCAATTTATGCATTAGGTACGATTTAAAAGTTGAATATAGAATATAAATGTTACACAAGAAATCATATCAAATAATAGCTGTCAATAAATCAAATAAACTCTTAAAAAACCATGTCCATGAACTCATGAACAGAGTACAGAGGGTTATCCAACAAAAGATTTCTCAGTCTACGCCTAAATGTTTCGTCACAAGGTTCGTTTCTTATATCGGCGGGTAGGTGCTCGAAATAAGTAGGCCCTATAACCCGGGGATTTTTCTCTGAAAGCGCCATGCGACGAGGAACTGTCCTTAGGCGCCCAGTTGAACAGTGTTGATTATTTGTGAAATATGCCTCGCTAGCGGTCTAGGTATGAATATGTGGACTTCATGTTTTTAATTGCAGACCCATACGTAAAAAAAATAAGGACATAGAACCGTTTAAGATAATTTTAAGACACATTTTTGCAATTATTTTCTATCCGATTTCGTCTAATTATGTTTTGAGTCCGTCTTGGGAATGATGAATATTAACTTATTTTTTTTAATGTGCTAGAACCAATATTTTTTCTTAAAAAACTGCTTAAATAATATCAATTTCAACGAATTAGGTCTTGTCAGTCTCTTAAATGAATTAATTCTTCATCAAATTATTTTTCTTTCGAAACCTGCAGGTCGATCAAGTAACGCATTGTACGAACGTCGGGTAGGTCTAAATGTCACTTTTTATATGGAAAATTGACAGTTAAATTGTACTGACGCGCGTTCGGAACGTTTCGTGTTTAGCCCCCTGAAATTGAATTACTATATAGCTTGATCAATTCATTAGAAATTGGGTAAACGCCCTACTCCTTGACGTTGGAGTAGTGTATGACATGGGCACTTTATGTCAAAGTAACATGGCTTAAATTCAATTGAAGACATTACCCTCTTAGTTCGAAGCTAACACATTGCTTTGACATAAAGTGCCCATGTCTTACACTAGTCCAAGGTCGAGGACTAGGGCGTTTACCTTACAAGACTCAGGAACGAATATTTTCCTTTACTGGGATTCGAACCCAGGCCCCGTAGCATGGATGGCCTTATCACGCGACAAGTGACAAGATAGATCATCCGTCCCTGGCTGACACCGTTCGATAGAACAAGACGACGCGCTTATCGCGTATGATAACGCCATCCATGCTACGGGGCCAGGATCGTTATAGCTACAGATGCAACAGACAGGCCAGGGCCACTACTAAAGTACATTGTGCATTAAGGGCCGTAAGAAGGGGATTACTAACGATAGTCTATTAGAAGCCCGAAGCCAAAGGCGGAGGGCTTTTAATGAGTCGAGTTTGTAATCCCCTTACTGCCCGTGATACACACAATGTTTTTCATCACATTTGCGAGGAAATAAATAACTAACTACAAAAGACAGAAATATCTAAGTTTCATACAACCGCACCACTCAAAAATTGACGAAATTGACAACTTCACTAACAGATTTGAGGAGGGCGAGGGGGCGTGGCGCCACATGGTCTGCTAGATTTTTTTCAACCAATCACAGAGAAGAATGCTTGTGACGTGCGGCCAACTAGAGTTGCCAACCAATTTGTTTGATTTGATTTTAACCAATCAGATCACACACAAGCTCATAACTCCCTAAGGAGTTATAAATCCATAAATCCCGCGGAAGTTAAAAATCCATAACTCCCGCGGAAGTTAAATCGGGTATAGCTGATCTATAAACTTGCCTATAATACACCCTTTACGAGCAAGTGTGATGAATAGTAAATAGTATAATGGCCGTCCTTATTGTGACGCGTCCGTTTAGTACTGTTTTAATTATAATTATTCCGTGAATAGCTCTGTAAGTCAATAATATTATTTACGCCATAAAATTAAAGTAGCTTGGCTTGATAAAAAATATCTCTGCTACCAACCCCAAAGATTCTGATTATTTTTTCTACAGTTTAGCGAAAGTGTGCGATAGATTTACGCAAAGGGCTCGAAAGTATTCAACTCGATGGGGAGATTTGCCGAAAACATCGTTAGTCCAAACTTGGCGCAATAAAACTGAAATATTCCACCGAAAAAGCAATTTATGGAACAACTTCTGTTTTTTTTTAATTTTGTTAATGTTCTTGTTCGAATTTCGAGGATGCTCCGCACAATATTGGCGGGAAATTGTTGATGAATTATTGTTTGAGAGGCTCTATACATGTGGACAACCGCCATAACATAAACAATATATGTATTGAACAGAGGGGGAGGATTTTTGACTTTCGATCGCTCGAAATCAAAGACGAGGTCGACAGTAATTGTAAAAAACAACACGGTTAGTGGCCGGACTACACAATCAATGTCGTGTTTGAATTCTCAATTTAAAAACAACTTTGAAGTACGAGTAGGTAAATATAATGATATTGTTTAAACTTTCACAATTCTCACACATAATTTTTACTAAAAGGGGTCTTAATCGCGGATTAACATTAAATTATTACAAAGAGATGATTATTGTTGGAGCTTTCGGGAATTATTAGGTTAAAAAAATTAGACTGTAATACATAGGTTTAATTATCAATTACAATGGTATCGGGCAGCCTAATGGCGAGGTGCGAGCGCGGCGGAGATCGGCGGAAAAAAGGCCGCTATGCCGATATCCCCCGCTTCACCGGGCAGTTGGGCGCGTAGACAATTATTCTAAAACGAAACTAAAGAACTAAAATATTTTAAATATTTTAGTATGTATTGGCGCCAATTTCGATATAAAAAAAGGAATAGCTGAAGTATCAGAAGTTATCATCGCGCTCGCTCGTTCTTACACATTAGTCTTTCCACGCCTAGAAGCGAACACACGCGAACAATACAAATGCGATTCCATTTTAATGCGTTTTAAACTAAATAGTAAGTAGGTATATACTTTTATACAATCCTCAATTTCAATCAGAAACCAAATACGTTAGTCGTCTTCTGCTCCACCAATAGGTAAAATGCGAAAATACTAAGCTCATTTTATTCTTACATCTTAAGGATGATAGGGGACGGATTGGACTGTCCCTACTTGCTTCATTGTAGTCGGCTACATGCGCCGTACTCAGTGAAGTGAGCTGTGCAAAGCTTAATTTTTTAGTTTTTGTTTATTTATATTTATAGTGTATGTACTAACATAGTCTTTTTAAGGATACTACTAACAAATAATGGATCTTTGTAATCTGAATAAATAAATGAATTGAATTGAATTGAAAATTAGCGTACGAAAATTCCTTTCAGTTTTATTTGACATTGGGATACTACTATTTATAAACGACATTGCTTAGTAAACGCGCATGTAGTTTTTTTTTATTGATTTTTCTCTCACAATGTTGTCATTACCTAGTTATTGTTGTTTGTTGGGCCACTCTATGATAAAGAGCAAGATATCTTTTAAAATGGTCTAAATATCTTTCCCGAGGTCCGTTATTTCTGAGGGCATAAAAAAAAATATTAAAGGTCCGTTGATAATAGCTGAGACATATTAAAAACGAATCAGTTCGTCTCCTTGATAATTGGCTAATACTTTGCAAAGGTATCGATACTTACTTGAATCCTAACCTACTCTTGATTGAAATCGTTCAGTTAGTGGGAGCTTCCGTAATTGAGCAGAAAGCCGTAGGTATTAAAATCACGTCTTTTTGCTAGTTTTCTCTTTTGGTATGAGATTATTTAAAGACAAGAAGAATACTGTTGCTGATCAATGATCATGAACGTTACTTTTATTATGTTTGTTATTGATAAAAAAATATTAAGACTTCAAATCCCTTAAAGTTGCTTGTTTAAGGGATTTGAAGTCTTAATATTTTTTGTATAAATAATAACTTTAAATACATTTATTTTTATATAAAGAAAAAAAAATAGAAAATACGGCTGACCATAGGGATGGCTACTTCCTCGGCCAACGGATTGGAATTGCAATTCAACGAGGAAATGTAGCCAGCCTTATGGGCACCCTTCCCAATGGCTGTGAGCTGTGACCTTGGAGAGGGTGTATATACTAGTAGTTAAGTAGATTTAAGTGTTTAGTGTTAAGTTTTTTATTCATTATGATGTCTTTATAATATGTCATCTCATGATCCTCTTAGCGTTATTATTCCCGGTTGTGCCCATAAAGTCTTTATATCATCTATTGTGTCTTAAATATCATAAATAAGCACGAATTGTTTATGAAATGGATATTTTCCTTAGACACACCTGCAGCAGATTGCATCGTACCTTAAGTACTACACAATAGAGTCACCTAACTGGAAATAAATAATAGACTTTTAAAACAAAGTTTTAACCGACTTCAAATCAGTAGCCAAATAGCTTCAAGTTTGTCTATAAAATTTGAAGAGTTCCCTCGATTTCTCCGGGATCCCATCATCAGAACTGGATTTTGGTGACAACGGGACCAATCTGGAAGTATATGCCTCCAAACAAAGAAATAATTTTTCAAATCGGTTCATACATTACGGAGTTATCGCGTAACATACACGCATAAAAAAAAATCATACAGACGAATTGAGAACCTCCTTCTTTTCTGAAGTCGGTCAAAAAGCCGTTTTGCAATGCGACACAATGACACACATCAACTTGTCTTTGTTTGTTTACTATTTTAATCACAAATGTAGGCACATCTATTTCAGACCACGAATGTCTCCTCGGGGTAATGAGTAAAAATAGTCGTCTACGAGCAGCTTGTCGTCGATAATGTCGCTGTTACTACTTCGTTATCACTGGTAACAGCTGTGATTGTTTAACCATCTGTTATTATTGCAAGCTTATGGGATAGTGAAGGTGGTAGGTAACTACCTTTAGCTTGGATTATTTTCAATGTTTTCCCAGTAGTTAGCAACCACTGCACTGGTAACAGGTGGGGAAAAACCGAGTTAGGAAAAAAAGGGTATCAAATGACAGGTGACAATTGGTATTATTCCGAAAATTCCTATTGTTGTTATATGATAGTATGTCCAAAAGTAAAACCGATCGCATGTAGGTTATGTTATGTTAGGAAAATATGTTGTTTTATTTACAAGCTTTATATTAACTTGTACTGTTCGAATGTATGTAAATATGTAAGTATGTAAATATGTAAGTAAGTTGTCCGTCAAAATTTGCAATCCATTTTTCAGTCACTTCCCGTTATCCAATTAAGCTGAAATTTCGCATGACAATGCAATATTATGATGACTTGGAGCTGATCTGATGCTGGAGCTGGAAGGTGGCCATAGGAACACCGCAATAAAACGACACAACTCCATCGAGTTTGGCTCGTTAGAATCGTCTCAATGAGTACTTGATGATGGTATGCAGAAAAGTACAGTCGGCAGTAAAAGCTTGTACCAAAAATGAAATTTTTGACATAAACTTATAAATGAAATTAATTAATTTTATTCTGCAAGTAGGCCGCAGTGGCACTTTTACAAGTCAAATTTCTACTAGCGTTTCTGAGAAAGAAGACCACTGTTAAGAAGAAACGCCGAAACAAACTCAACAGTCAGTCATTTTTTTTCAAAAAAAAGCTTATTAGTATCTTATAAATATTAAATTAACTAAACATCTGGCACACATGTTTGATAATAATAATTATAGGTTAGTCTCTTGGCTATCTTAAAAAAATACATTACTGAATTAGACTGCAGTTAAGGTAGGTAAACGCGCATTTTTCTGGAGGTCTGCTAATGGTACAATTTTGCCAACTAGTTGTTTAAATCGTACCACGGGTATTTTAAATCGTACCGTGGGAGTTTAAATCGTTCCTTTCCTTTCGTAAGCTGAAAGTGCTCTTTGTAAGTCTTCTTTGTTCCACATATAATCTTTTCTTTTGTCTCCAGGATTCGCCATCTTTATGAGAAAAAAAAATGTAAATGGCGAGTAAATTGTACCAGTAAAATATACCGAGTTTCAGCCTTACGAATTAGTAGTAAAATTTACATCGAACTTCACAAAACACTATTTTTTTCACTAGAGCAAAACCTGTTCAACTGACGCCATTACAAAATGGCCGAGTGTTGGTGTCGCCACTAGAGCATTCTTAAGTGTTGCCAACGTTAAAAATATATGTTGGCTTGTGGGTAATCTGGAGCTGGTGCGATTAAAAAGGCGGTACGATTTCACCGACTCTCCCCTACAATGTTAGTACTTAACCTACTTAAAATAAGTAAGCCTGAATATGAACACAATGAACGAAAAGAAAAAAAAAAACATAATGTGACTATTAACTAAATCGTTGGGAATGCTTACTTGTAGGGACATCAGTGTCATCTAATTATTATATTCATTCCCTTCCGACAATATTAATTAGAATTAAAACTTATTATATGTAAGGGTCTGACTGAAAATCAGCGTTGCAGTGTAGGTACTCAGTAGGTACTCACTGCAACAGTATGCTGAGTCTAGCCCCTTTTTGGCATCACAAAATGTAAATGCCTCGTACGATATTGTTTGAGTGTGTTTGTCTATTCCCAAGTCTAATTTGTACACTGTTCCTTTTGTATAAAATGTGATGTTGAATAAAGTTTTTCTATGTCTATGTCTATGTAATTCCCTAGGTGTGATACATGATTTTATATTCTATAATCTCACTCGGCTGAAGTATTGTTTGCTTTGCGCTAACGTGTAATGTAACACAGGAGTGCACGCAACACACTAATATTATTATTATTATTATTTCAGTTTTAAAAACAACATTTGGTCCACAAATTCTAAGTATTTACTTAATCTAATGTTAGTAGCTTAATAATTAATACACAAAAGAGATTTAGTCCTCTGACCCATTTGCCACAAAAGAAGACAATCTAGCTTGTTAGCTATCATGCTTAGGATGCATATCATATTGACGTGAAAATATCAAACAAAACCGCATCAAAATCGGTTCAGCCAAACGCGAGATAATCGCGGACAAACATACATACATACAAACATACGGGTCAAACTAAGAACCTTCTTTTATTTTGAAGCTTCGATGCTTATCTTTGAATTTACATAGCTACAGAAAATTTGTAAAAATCAGGCCAACTCCCCCCAGCTTCAATGATGTACTCGTACTGTTACATCATGATTCATTTGTACCTTTGCAACGGCATGATTTGTAATCATCATCATCTTCAATATTAGGAGGGCCTAGCCCTCTGTCACTGCAGCATTCTCCATTCCATCCTACGAGTAGCTTGGGCTTCCTTCTTGCTATACGGCTACAGCACTTACGTAGTATGTTGCAATATTAGTAAAAATAATAAGATTTCCTCTCTGATTTAATTACTTACAGTCACCATATTTTGCTAAACATATTAATTTATCGCATTGAATTAACTAATTGCATCTATCCAGCCGACTTGCGAATATGAAGCTCGGCCAATGAAATCTATTAATAATGAGCTTCAGGCACAGGCCATTCACCCCGCTTTACCAGCTTACATTTTAGATATTAAGGGGGATTACGAATAGAACACAATCGCATTCTAATGAGTTTAGTGAGTAGGTCAGTGATTTACAAAATAATTGATATATTTATGGATATGTATTTGTGTAATTAAATTTAGAGATGCAACGAATATCCGGCCTATCCGGCCACAGTTTTACTATCCGGCCGAATACCGAATAGTGTTTTAACATAGGAGATCATAATGCAAGGAGAAAACAAGTGTAGTAAAAACAAGGGTGATTAAATACGAGAACGCCATTGGCCTCAAGTTTGCCTTTTGTACGATAAGTTAATCATCATCATCATCATATCAGCTGAAAGACGTCCACTGCTGGACATAGGCCTTCCCCAAAGAGTGCCAAAGTGATCGATCCTGCGCCACCCGCATCTAGCGAACTCCTGCGACCTTTACCAAGTCATCAATCCAACAATCCACCTGGTAGGACTCACGCTGCGTCTTCGGGTACGTGGTCGCCACTCGCGAACCTTTCCGCCCCAACGGCCATAGGTTTTGCGTGGAATGTGCGCCGTCCACTGTCATTGATTAGTTAGTATATTTACTAAAAATGCGCAAAATATAATTAACGGAGGTTTTTTCCCATATATCACGTTTTCTTTCGGAAGTTCGGCTGATGTAATGCGATTTTAGAGGTAGATGTATGGACTATGCCGGGTCCTTGTCGTTGCTATTGCGTTGTACGTCACGCTGCGCATCGTAAGACAGCACCTTTTGGACCCAGCATTAGAGTAGTCACCGGTCGATTTATAGTTTGTGAATAGTTACAACTATTAATAATAGTTAAAATTTGTGTCAAAAATTTCATTTTTGGTACAAGCTTTTATTGCTGACTGTACTTTTCTGTAAACCATCATCAACTATTCATTGAGACGATTCTAACGAGCCCAAACTCAACGGGGTTACATCGGTTAAATACTAAATTCCCATGGCCACCTTCTGTCTCCATCATCAGATCAGCTCGACGGTACCATACTATTGAATTGTCATCTAAACTATACTAATACCCAAAATTTCAGCTCAATCGGATAACGGCAAGTGACTGAAAAATGGATTGTTGACGGACAACTTACATACCTATACATGTACGAACAAGTCAAGTTAATATAAAGCTTGTAATAATAACTACAATTACTACCTTTATAGTACAATATTGACAGATACAACTTAGAAAGAACTTTATTGTACCTGCAGTCCAGAGAGTGTAACGTACATTATAGATAAGATAACCAAATATTAATGCGAGGAATGTGTGGCCAAACTGGATATATCGTGATGATTGCTTGTTAACATTCAGATGGGTTGGAATGGAATCCTAAAACCAATTATTCAATTTATCCGGTTTTCCACGCAACCTTCGAGTGTAGCACAAAGTCACTTATTAAGTATGCTAATCACTTCGCCATAAGAGGGCATTTTCCTTGCCTAATTTACGCTCTTATCAAATTATGCATGACTCGTAATTTAAGCGGCTTCTCAACACAATGATTACGCTGCGATATTTCAGCGCTGCGCCGCTGTCGCACGCGTAACATCGCGTAATATGCAAATTGCTGAATAAACTGGCAAACATACGTATCGTATCTGAACACGCAGGTATATATGCTGAAATTTAAAGAATTAGGTCTCCGCATATTGTTGTTATTCGCCTATTATTGTTGAGTTTTGTGTACAACATTTATTTAATTTAACTCATAAATTCTCGCTCATTGTATATATCTCATAAAAATATTCCTATTTTTCTTTACCAATATGATTGAACAAGCGAGCAAAGCTAACGAATATCTCCGTTTCAGTTTGGGACAAAATTCATTCGTATGTCCGGATGTGAAGTTGGCCGGCTGTTCTCCTCTACAGAGTAATCTCGTAACGTTCCGAAAGCGCGTTAGGACAATTGAACTGTAATTTTTCCATATAAAAAGTGACATTTAGATCTACCTGACGCGCGTACAATGCGTTACGTGATCGACCGCATTTCTCAACCGATTCTCGAGAAATTTTGTGAGAAGGTTCAATAATTACATAGATAGATATTTTTAGTTTTTCGAAATTAAAACAAAAAGAGATATGTACCCGAGTTCTACAGCTCACAGAGTGACTAGTTATATGTTTGGTTCAAATATTATATCATGTCTCAGTGTCGTGTCAATCTCTATACAATGTCGTGTTCCTTTAAAATAATGAGCCTGCTGTAGAGGTTGTTTGATCATAGAGGGGTGTCGTACGAAATTAATGGTACAGATACATCTCTATCGTGTTTATAATGTAAACAATTTTTTTTAGGTATACCTACCTATTTTTTTATATACATATAAAAACTGCTCACAAGATTTCACTAGAAAATGCTTGGAAATGCAAACTGTAGAGCGCAGCCGGACAGCTTGACATCCGGACATACGATGGAATGGCCCAAGCTAAAACGGAGAACTCAAGATCACTTCGTTCAATAAATCTGAGCGTTGGAGCCCTTCCATAATATTCATGGCCGGCTGTGGCCCTGTCATCAAATATAATTCAAATCGAGTGGACAAGATTTAGATTTAAATTGATTTATTTCAAGATAAAAATTACAAATAGATTTGCATACAATGTTAAAATTATAAGAATCCTTATCACGATCGTCCATAATAAAAAATAATATTCAAAATGTGAATACATAAAGCGGAAATAGTATCTCTAATTACGAATTGTCATTTAACAACTAATTAACAATAACTATTAAACAAAAATAAACAATGTCAATTTATGCATTATTATTTACGATTATGGAAGTCCTATAATTATTATAGGACTTCCAATACAAAGTCTCAGGAAAAACACAGCGAGCCAGAATGATATCGTCAAAAGGATTTACCAAAGAGGCCAAGAAATAACCGAAGCCTGAACGAGGTGGTGCCAATCGCTGCAGGGACAAGACATTCGTTAAGTCCGCGATAATAAGAGGTTCGGCTTAATCATAAAATCCTTTTTACCGGTTCTCGATTGCCTACTTAAAGCTTCGGAGCGTGAAGAAGCAGATTTCTTAGTTTCTAGTATTTCTGAACGGCTAAAGTATTTAAAGGCACATCAATAATACCCTAACAACCCAAAAAATACTGATTTGCACAGCTAAAATACTAATCGTTAAATCAAAATTCGGTTTTGTTTGATGTGCTATTGTTAAACTTTGATGTGCAAGTCAGTATTTTTTGGTAAGCGATTAAAATTTTCCCTTTCAGCATTTCGATCACGTAACGCATTGTACGTACGTCAGGCAGATCCGAGGGGCGATCACGTAACGTTTTGAACGTACGTTAGGACAACTCAACTGTAACTTTTCCATACTAAAAGTGACATTTAGATCTACCTGACGCGAGTAGAATGCGTTACGTGTTCGACCCGCTAGATATCACTTTTTGTAAGGGATTTGCTGTCAAAAGTGCAGGATTAGGATTAGGATTTTTGGAGCGTCAACAAATAGCCTTTAAGCTTACGCTTAAAGGTGTATCTGCTAAGCGCCCCTTGGATAGGGGGAGGGATATCATTCCAGCACTTAGACGCCGCGAACTTGAAGCTACCTCGAAAAGCAACGGTTCGGTGCATAGGTATTATGGCCATTGCCTTGAATCTGCGCGCACTCTTTGACCATACCAGTTTATGGAAAAGGTAAGATGGGGTTTCGTGCCTTAGCACCCCGAAAAGCAAGAGTGGCAAGGTGCAGGCGTCGGCGTGCAGACATGTTAAGCAAGTTAGCGGCGTTCAAGTATGGAGTGATGTGGGACCGAGGAGGGACTCGGAAACAACAAACAACAAAACAGCACTCGTTGTATGAGCCTCTTGGAACGACCAGTAATGCACCCGTCATACACGACATCACAATAGTTTAACCTAGATAATATAAGCGATTCACATAGGTCGACACGCAAATCGACACTTAAGGTAATCACGTATATTATATAGGACTTTAAGGCGATAGAAGCAGTTACCATAGGAAATTCGTATAGGATATGTTCTGCAGGTCGATCACGTAACTCATTGTACGTACGTTAGGTAGATCCAAATGTCAATAATTATATGGAAAACTTACAATTAAATTGTCCTAACGCGTCCCCTAGGGGTAATCACGTAACGTTTCGAACGCGCGTTAGGACAATTTAACTGTAATTTTTCCATATAAAATTTGACATTTAGATCTACCTAACGTACGTACCATGCGTTAAGTCATCAACCTGAGGGATGATCACGTAACGTTTCGAACGCGCGATAGGAGCTTTACTGTCATTTTTCCATATAAAATTTGACATTTAGATCTACCTAACGTTCGTACAATTCGTTACGTGATCGACCTGCAGGACGAGGGACCCACGTTCGTCTCTATTACGACATGATTATTATGCCAAATGGATTTAAGTATAATAATTAGTTCGAGACGTGAACCCCTGTAAGGGCACAGCAAGGTTTACTTATGTGTCTAAGTAATTTAAATAGTAGTCCATTCAGCCTGAAACACACTGGCGCGGCCTTAATCATCGGCTAAAAGGCTAATTAATGTAGGTATATTTATGCACTATTTCCTTATAAAAACATTGACGAAGACAGGAATATTCCTGATAACCTTGACATAGACAAAGCAAAAGGAAAATAAGAAAGCGAAATAAAAAAAAACTGACTTTCCCAACGATGTTCCAAATACGAATTCCGTCCAAATGACTTTCCGTTTGCATGAAAACACTACTTACTGTTTAAAAACAAAGTATTTAATTTCAACAATCGTAGGATTGGGCGAGTCTAAACGAAACTAATTTGAGAGTTAGGGTGCGAACCGGCGCGAGCGATGCGGGGCTGCGCGGAATGCAAATGAACTAACTGAATTACTGCCGTATTGTTTTAGGTTTTTGTGAAGCTTACTTGTAAATGAAAAAAAATACTGTATTTTCTTCATTTGATTTCATTTTAAACGCTTCTCAGATTGTACCTACAAAATATATATTCTTTCTGATTGTTTATTTCAGTAGGTAAAATGTCATTTAAGTAAATGTAGTGTTGTTTGGGCGATTTAAGTAACATACATTTTTATATGAGTTGAAAGAAAATGTATACCTAGGTACATATAATAAATTGTGAGTAATGGGTATATTGATAAACTAACTATGCTTCCGATTCCGTCCGTGAATTCCTTACACACTTTCACCTCGCACTTCACTCCTTTAGGGGGTGATTAACGATGATTATAATTTACAGGGTAAACTGTGAATATCGCGCTAAAAGCAAACTTAATTTTATGTGTTAGTTTTTATGTACGATGTTATTGTTTATTTAGTGGTGTTGAGTTTATAACAAAACTTGATTTCAATTTGTGAAACGATAAAGTAAAGTGATGTGGTCTCTAAGCCTCAAAACAAATATACTCGTATATCACAAGACAAAATGCACTATTCTAATATTTTTAGAGATGTATATGGTCTCTTAATGTCATTAATTAAAGAATAGAACCTATCAAGAACAAGATGATCTCTCTTACGTCAGTTCTAAATAATAAACAAATACTAGTGTTTAGGTAGTTACTACAAGTATTCCCTTACAAGCATGAACAGACCGGACTCCACAAACAGCACTCGACCACAAGTATGACGCGAATCTCAGCCATCGCCTCCCTCATCGCTTCGCTGCTAATGGAGACTCGTATGTCATTTGATAATTACAAAGCTTGTCAAGATGGCTAAGAACCATATCTCTCAACTGCTAACCCAAGGCAAAGATAATTATAAGACTAGGAAGATTGCTAACTCTGTGGAAACGTCGCCGTAGTTCATAAAATAATCCGAGATGGCACTACTAGGCTCTCAATGAAAAAAGTAGCGTAGAATTCGTCAAAATATTGCATTTTAGTGTCCTAAATCATCACATTAACAAATTTTAAGGCATACAATACACCATTGTCACAAAATAACACGCAAATAGCAAAATAATACAAAGCAATTTTTAATCGGTGACTAGATCCATCGATCGCACGTTTTTCTAAGCTGAATGGCTACGCGCGGGTATGGCATTCCGCTAGATGGCGCATATTTAAGAATCGTGCATAACTAAATAAACTTAAAACAATCAGAGATTTTGATTTAAAATCAGTAATTTAAAGCAAATTCAAATTTACTTTAGCACTATTTCAATTTTATTATTCGATTAAAATCTAAAACGAACCCTATCCAATAGTTTTTGCTCTAAACAAACATGGTTACTCCGACTAGGGTTTAGTATTTTTTCTAATGAATTCAGTCGTATACAAAAATACCATTTCGTCCAAAAAGCGTACCCCTTGCTGAAACATATAATCAGAATCAGAAAAAGTATTAATTACAAGAAAAAATAAAATAATATAAAATAAACTTACAAACTAACAAACAGTACCTAAGTAAAAAACTGAATTTGTGACAATAGGCCCCAGTCTCAGCATGTGCTGGGCTAGGCTAGGCTGCGGCGCTACCACGAACTTCGAATCTCGAACTTCGTATATCTCCGTCTCTGTCGCTCGAGTACCATAAACCATAAGTGCGATAGAGACGGGGATATAAGTTCGAGATTCAAAGTTCGTGGTAGCGCCGCTGGTCACCAGAGATCGGTCGATCGCAGGCTGACAGCCTGACAAAATTAAATATAACGGTGCACAAAGTACAACATTTACAAATACCTACTTACAACAAACTTGCTGTTGACACTTTCAGTATTCATATTTGCATATTTTAATCTAGCATCGGTAAGATTTCGATTTCAAATGATTTTAAACTAACCCGCGAACTTATTCTAAACTACTAAATTCTAAAACTACAAATATCGACAAACAAAATATTGTTAACATGTATGAGATTTGAACTTCGTCCCTTCTGCACGTAAGTCTGGCAGATAGCTTTTGAGCTATGTAAACAGTTAGCGATATGCTCTAAAATGTTACTTGCTTGACGCGACAATTACCTACCAGCCTACCACACAATAAATTTGCAACCTTACTTCCAAAACGTAAGGTCTATTTTTGCTCATAACCCGTAGTACAATCTATAAACATACATAGACACACCACAGCTACACAGCCCCGCTATTCTGTAACTTGTTTTAAGCTCACCTCAACGCTCGCCCACAAACATACCTTGACACCGCGATGCGTAGTAATTAAGCGTAGGTAGAGGTCTAGTTTCGTAACGGGTGACCGGCGGGGTGAGCCGCATTAACGTGTAGCGAATAACAGCCCTGCAAACCTTTGGAAGTTGGAATGGAACGGTATTATAATTATAACCAATTGTCCCGTTCGAACTCGTTTAAATACCTAAATCCCATAAAAACCACACGGGAATCACACAGCTTTACTGCATTTACTATTTTTTGCATACCTTAAACTATGTAAGTGTGATTGCCAAGTCACAAAATTTTATTTAGTTAGCAAATGAAGATTAATAAGAATGCCTAACTTGGCTCTATGAAATATCTCACCACTTTTTATTGTGGAAGAGTTCCGAGACTTGGCCTATTTTTTACATGGAAGGTTTTTATGGGATCTCATTTCTTTCTGTGGGTTATTCTGTTATCAACTTTGTATGGAAATGTCACGATTTTGAGATATACAAACTGCATAAGTAAGTTTGTAATTCTTTACAAATTTATGCGATTACAAAGTTACTTTTGCAGTTGTTTCCCGCAAAACTATACAAACGTTATTTGTGGTTGGTAAAATAACATTTCCATACAAAGTTGATAACACAATAACCTACATTGACAAGAGTTGAAATCTTACGACGCCGTCGCGAAAGATATAATTGTTTTAAAGAATCTCACTCAAGGATTGTGTTCAAAATTGATATAGGAGGATCTAATAGGTCACAAAAACAAATCAGAGGTCAGAATGGGAAAAGTTGCCGTTCCGACATCTTGAAATTATTTAAAGTATTTATTTATTGGCCGGTCCTGCGCCACCTGCATCCAGCGGACTCCCACGACCAGGCCCCGTAGCATGGATGGCGTTATCACGCGATAAGTGATAGGATAAGCGCGTCGTCTCGTTCTATCGAACGGTGTCAGCCAGGGACGGATGCTCTATCCTGTCACTTATCGCGTGATAGGCCATCCATGCTACGGGGCCAGGTCATCATTCCACCATGTGGGGGGCCTACCCACGCCGCGCCTTCCGGTACGTGGTCACCACTCGAGAACCTTTCCGCCCCAACGGCCATCGGTTCTACGTGCACTCTTTTGGGGAGACCTATGTTCAGCAGTGGACGTCTTTCGGCTGATATGATGATGATGATGATGAATTTATTATTTATTGCGCCGATTAAGTTTAAATTTGATAAAAAGTTATAAAAAAATCGCGATAAAAAACAATATAATTAACAAACCTGTGAGTAGCACGGCTATCACAGAACGGCCCGCGAGCTCTGTGTCGCGGCGAGATACACTATCCGTCTCTTTCTAACTAGGAGTAACCCGCGAGCCTGTTTTTTAGGGTTCCGTACTCAAAGAGTAAAACGGGACCCTATTACTAAGACTCCGCTGTCCGTCCGTCCGTCCGTCTGTCTGTCACCAGGCTGTATCTCACTGATACCTTGATAGTTCCAGTTGAAATTTTCACAGATGATGTATTTCTGTTGCCGCTATAACAACAAATACTAAAAAGAAAATAAAATAAATATTTTTATTGATAATGGTACGGAACCCTTCGTGCGCGAGTCCAACTCGCACTTGGCTGGTTTTTTATTATTATTATTATTATTTTGTTTCTTTAAATTTCTCAGTATTTACCTAAATACTGGTGTGATGGGAAGCACGGGCCGAAGCCAAGTGCATCTCATATACCTATTACGTTTTAATTAAGACGGAAGATTTTGATGATGATGATTTGAGAGAAGATCTTGATGACGATGATCTGAGAGAACATCTTGATGATGATGATCGGAGAGATGTTCTTGGTTATGGTTTGACTCGGGTGGAAGATGAGTAACTGATGGGTGTGCATGGATTTGTACGTTAGTGAGTGAGTCATTCTGTAGGAATTTTCTGACTATTCTTATTATTGCCATTTATTCCCACAAAAACATTCGAACAAGAATTAAGTAGGTACATTTCGTTACATTAAAAACAAGCTAAATACTTAAATTAGTTTTGGGAAACCCAAGATTGGGCAAAGTCCTCCTCCATGCACGACCACGATTTTCTATCTTGCGCGAGTCTAGTCCTTTTTTTAACACTTTCTTAATTTAGAAAAAGTGACTATAAAAAGAAATATTAAGTATAACAAATTTTCACGAGAATCGGTTGAGCCGGACAGCGGAACACCGGACATCGTGACAGACACCGGACGTACTATTACTTATTCTGTGACCGGACATACGAATGATTTTCGACACAAGCTGAGCGAGCTGAAGCATAGAACTTCGTTCTCTTCGCTCGCTCGTTCGATAATCAAATCACAGAAATCTAATATGGCATTCAACATGGTGGGCAAGTAAGGTCAAGGCCAAAGCACACTATAGTTATTTGTTATACAAGGGTGCAAAGTTGTATTTTAACCGCGAGTGTGGAATTGAAACACGAGCTAGCGAATGGATTCTATGGTTTAAAAATAGAATCCTGAGCGTAGCGAGTGTTGCAACACACGAGACGTCAAAATAACTTGCACCCGTGTGTAACACACATCTTTTCACCTCACTAAAGCGAGGAAAAAAACAAAAAAGTAAAATAAGTTTTTTTTAAATATTAAAAAGGGGGAAAAAAAAAAAACATTTATAAAAAAACAAAATATTACAAAATTAAAAAAACATTTAATAAAGAGGGAAAGAGAAAAAACATTGAGAAACAAAAAAAATAACATTAAAATAAAGAAAAACTTAAAAAAGGCAAAAATAATTTCAAAAAACATTAAAAAAGACTGATAAAAGAAAAGCGAAGCAATTAAATAGAGACAAAAATATAATAAAAGAAAAAAGTTACAAAAAACATTAAAATAAGAGAAAAAACGTAAAAAAAAATTAAAAAAGACAAAAAACTCAAAAAAAAAACATTTAAAAAGAGAAAAAAGTGGAAAAACCACAAAAATAAATCAAAAAGAAACAAAACATTAAAAAAATAATATTTAGTGGAAAAAAAACCTTGAAGAAACACATTTAAGTCAATAAAATATTAAAAAAACATTAAAATGTAGACGAAAACATTGAAAAAATAAATAGAATTTCAAAAAACATTAAAAAAAGATTAAAAAAAAGAAAAAAACGTATAAAAAAGACCAAAACAACATTAAAAATAAAAAAAAATACAGAAAAACATTCAAAAAGAAACAAATCATTTAAAAAGAGAAACAACATTTATAAAAAGGAGAAAAAGAAAAAACATTTAAAAAACAAAAAAACATTTAAAAAACAAAAAAAGAATTAAAAACATTAAAAAAAAGAATAAAACATTCAAAAAAGGTACCTAAATAAAATCAAAAATCTGATGGGCGAAAAATGTCCTGTCTGGACTGACCTTTACATGTTATTATGTTTAAAAAAGTAACTAATAACACGTTCGGATTTCAAATATTCTTTGCACTCTTGTGGATAAAATGCAGTTTTGCTATCTGTTTTTAAAGAATAAAAATGGGCTTTCCGAGCTAGTGAGGTGAAAACTATATTTATTTAGATGTACATACACGAAATAGTCAAAAACATTTGAGAAAAATTGTTAGGGAAAAAGTGGATTTCGGGATGATAATATTATAATGCTATAAACACGAACTTAGAATCTCGAACTTCGTATATCTCCGTCTCTATCGCACTTAAGGTTTATAGTACTCGAGCGACAGAGACGGAGATATACGACATTCGAGATTCGGACTTCGTGGTAGCGCCGCTGTGATAATTACGTTAAGTCGACGCGATTTCGGGACTAGGTTTACTATAAATTATTTTTCACACAGACTACTCAACGAAAAAAATCTGAATCTTTAATTACGGGCGTTTGCTTAAAATCAAAAATTATTAAGGTTAAAATAATAAATAAGTTAATAGTTAAAATGACAAATATAATTCGGAAAATTTTGAATAAAATTAAAACTATTGTACTCTGCTTGATTCTAGTATACTTATCTAGCGGGACTAGCACAACTGGGCGTTTTTCAAAAAAAGTGTTCAAAACTTTTTTTTTCAGAATTTGTTTTTTTTGTTTATATTATTACTCAGAATCGTTATTACTATCGATCCTCATACAAGAAAAAAAGTGTCCCAGATTTTTTGTAAGGTTTTTCTTCCCGTGCGTACGACCATGTAAATAAAAAAAGACTGCATTCAAAAATGGGACGTCTGGAATGGAATATTTAAGACACTTTTTTTCTTGTATGAGGATCGATAGTATCAAAGATTCCGAGTAAGATAAACCAAAAAAAATGCGTATTCTGAAAAAAAACTTTTGTACACTTTTTTGAAAAACGCTCAACTGACGCCGCGACGTGTCTCGTGGCAAGAAAAAATACAAAAACAGGTTACAGGAGTTGGGACGCGAACCGACGTACTCAGACTTGTGAGTCAAACACCCGAACCACTCGACCAAAATCAAATGGCCGCACGGCCCAAAATTTTGTATCTTATGTTAGAGGTGACTAGTTAGCAGCCTGCTTCACCGCTTACATTGAAAATAACGCCATCTAAAATAATAAGGGGAACTACGAGGTACCGGCGACGATAATAAGATTAACGTGTGACTAGTAGCATTGTATGGAGTGAGCAATCTTCCTTGTCTTAATTATCTTTGCCCAAGGTAATAACCAGAAAAGCAAATACCATAACCATTACTAAACAACCGCCTGTCATTAAAATGAATGACATAAATTGGTCCATGTTAATAACCTTTGTTGAAAACAAAACACTTTTTTGTGAAATTTACATGTAAGTACAAAGGTCACGTTTTTGCTACATCAAAATACATTGTAAGGTCGATATTGGACCTCTTCTTTGAATATTTTGCAAAACATATCTCAAAAAATTACTAAATCGCTGATACAGATTTATTTTTGTAAGATAATTATAAACTAGAAGTGTAGAAAATGGAATCTTTCAAAAGTAGTCAATAAAACCCATAAAACAATCGGCCCAAATTCAGAACTTCCATATTTTTACTTAAATTATAACGCTGGAGAAGGTTGCAGAGGTTCTGTTTAAAGGCGTAGTCGACACTATAAATGGCATATTATAAAAAAATAAGTAACTATTTATTACACCTTAATAAGTATTGATTGTCAGATTTATTGAATAGAATCAAATAAATGTAAAAGGAAGTAGATGTATTTTGGTTTTGGGCGCAAAATTCACGCCCTAATCTGTAAATGTATAAAGTGACAGAACGAAGAATACGTTAAATCTTAGAATCCTTTTGTGTTTACTACCTAAAATAACGGAGAATAAGTCACAAACCCATCACTAGTTCAGCAGCAGTAAATTGTCACAGCAAAATTAGCATGCAGAATTTCCCCCGTTCAGTTTATTTCTGAATTTCTGCGGAGTGCGAATATAAAATGTAAGGTATTTAAGTAGGCCGTAGACAAATCCAGTGCACACATTGCGAAAAGTTTTGCGACGCAATGAATGCAAATTCCGGGTAGGGGGTGAGTATTAAGGTGACCTTGTTTTTTATACTAATGGCTCGAGTATCTGGTACGGGTGGGAAATACTTGGAAGTATGTAAATATTCGCGATGCCAAGTTGGGTTACCGGGTATATCCATTAATTAATAAGAAAATTGTTTGTTGCTTGATATAACAAACATTTTTTCTGTAACACGGCTAAATTTATGCAGACTTAGTAATTTTTTTTGATCACTTCAAAAAATCGGGGTAAAGGACGCAAGGATAGATAAAATTCATTTTAGGTTTATCAAAAAATAAAAATGTTCGGTTCCAGAAAAAAATCTTGTTCCATAATTCAATAACCGCGTATGATTTTAGTTTGCCGAAGGAGTTTTGGCTGAATGCCAGTAAATCTTAAGTAATCTATGCTAGCTATACCACGGTTCACAATCTTAGGAAAGGATGACTCACGCTAGAACGGGCCGTGCCCGACCCGGGCTGTTTTCCAAGAAAAACGGCGGCGTTTATGCGCGGCCGAGCCATACCCAAGCCATGCCGAGCCACGTTTATGCCCGACTTAAAGCATTCATCCCTTTCTAAGTATGTATGTCAAATTGGAGAGCTACATATGACCGGATGTAAACGATATCTAGCGCACGTTTTAGGTCATACAATTATTTATCGATGCTATATTTCTGTTATCAAATGAGCGAGCGTAGCGATCGAAGTTCTATGCTTCATGTATGTCCGGTGTGTGTCACGATGTCAGGTGTCCCGCAGTCCGGCTGTTCTTCTCTACAAGTCGCATTTCTCAACCGATTTTCGTGAAATTTTGTGAGCTGGTTCGTTAATTAGATATATTATTTTTGTAGTCACTTGTTTACAATTCAAAAAAAAAGATATAAAGGTAATAATAATTAAAGTAAACATTTTTTTTTTCAAAAACTTCTACAGCTCACAGAGACTAGCATTAGAAAAATTAAACAGCACAAGTACGTTAACACAGCTGATGCTTTATTGCAACTGCATGGCGGCATGCATACACATATGATGAAATTCGTAGGTACCTATGTGGGAGTATATATCTAACAGTTTCAATCAATATACATGTAGCGGAAATATAGACAAGTAAACAAATTTCTAACAATGCTTTCTGTATATTTCCAAGAGCAATGCGGCAGGTGGAATTTGAACCAGTGAAATATTTATGTTCGAAGCGTCAAAGTGTCAAGTTCAGGATATGTTCTCTAAACAAGCGAAATGCTTGTTTCTATATAACAATCACGTGATTTCGAAATATTATTTCCAATATTGAAAAGTAAATCGAGTTTGGTAACTATAAATGCAGTGCTTTTGTGTAAGTATCCAATTTCATTTCCGCGCCAGTATTTATTTTCTTCGGTGATACTAGATCTTTTCAAAGGCCTAAAAGTTAGTAGAAATGATCATACTCTTTTCTTTGCATATTTTATAAATCTCTGTTTAGCCCAATGGTAAGTTGGTAGATAATGCCATTTTGCTCGCCATTTGTTTATAAATATATAAATAAAGTTAAATTACTATAAGAATTACTAAAACTGCGCCCTTCGGAAAAATGCCAAACGTGTTGATTCCGAGATCGGTTAGATATTTTTACCTGCCTTTGTTAATAACAGCACCGTTGCGTTGTCGTAATAAAGGGTATGAAAGGCTGAGTGATCTTTCATTCCACTTCTGCCACCACAAAATGACTTTCCTTTAACAGCACCGTTTTGGATCTTTTCCGCAATACTTGGAAGCCCTAGTACAATTAACAAGTGCGAATCACCCCTACTTGGAGGTTACAGGGATGAGTGCGGGGCTCAGATATTTGAGTTGGCGCCGCGGGAGAAGGCGGTGGGAGGGTTATAGGCGCTCGTCTTCCAGAATTTTAATTAACGCGAGATTTTCTTTTAATGCAACATGGCGGCGTACGTCGCCGGGCTTGTTAAGTTCTATCAAAAAGCTAAAGGTCGCAGACTGCGCCGTTCCCCGCACAAGTTTTTATTCTGTAACCGTCTTTTAGATTAGGTAGGTACGTACATACCTACGTCGTTTTGTTCCGTGGTTTCTTTTGTTTTTGTGGATCGAGGCTAACTTTTTTCCGGTTTGAAGGTTTAAATTGATTTGAGTGTTTTTTGCTGCCGTTTGATAACTTGGCGACGCTGGTTTTTATGTTTATCACCTCGACCTTGATCTTTGATCATATATTATGTTCAAAACCTTTGAGAGATAGAGAAGGGAGAGAATGTGCCTCGATGTTTTTGTTTGAGTACGGTAAGTTTTTTAAATGGCTGTACGCGATGATCTCGTGTCTCGAATAGATAAATAAACTATAAAAGCAGGTCACTTGGCGGGCTCACGTCTTGTCGCGCCCGAAACGTAATACTTCGAAGCCTTCTTCGCATAAGGAACATAACGTAAATATTTCATTGCATGTTTGACAAATTACACATTACTGCAGAGGCTGGGAAAATAGGGCCGGGGGGGGGGGGGGGGGTTCCCATTTTGCCGGCTAAATAGATATAGACTACAAGTTTTTTCAATGATGTCGTGTCACGAATATATACTGGTATGAAAGAAGGTCACTCTGCAGGCTCTCGTCTCACAGCACCCGAAACGTAAAGTAAAGTAAAGTTTATTTGTAAAGCATATAGGTAACAAAGATTAGTCGCCATTACATACATTGGAGCAAACAAGCACGTCACAAACATCTGAACACAATTCTATTTTCAAGGCATTAGGGTGCATGTTCAGATATTTCGACACCCTGTAGTGTTCAGATGTATGTGATGGCGACTGTACAATGGTAATATGTGCATCACTATGTTTGGCCATTTAGGCATACAAATTTGCAAGCAGCATACTTATATATAGATAGTCTTAATCAATACATAGTATAAAACAAAGTCGCTTCCCGCTGTCTGTCTGTCTGTCTGTCCCTATGTATGCTTAGATCTTTAAAACTACGCAACGGATTTTGATGCATGTATTCATTGTATTATACATATAAACCCGTGCGAAGCAGCACTAGTTAAATATATAGTCATAAATAAATCACGTTATTTCTTACTCTGTCGGTAGGAATAAACTGCTTCGTCTCTTCAGGCAAGCTATAGTGCTGTAGTCTTTTACTGAATATGATATAAAAACATTCACTCGTGCATATGAATTCCATTTTTCATCAGACACCGGGCCACAGGCAGCCATGGTTGCTGACGAAAGAAAATGCCTCTCTAATTAAAATACTTGGAGGGCCCCTACGCCTCAAAAGAATGCAAGCCAAAATGAGGTCGGCAACTTAATATACATACTAAGATATGTGAAGTATGGAAATAAGGCGAGGCAGAAATACTTTAAGCCGTTCTCTGTAAAATCGAACTTTTCACTTTCGAAACCAGTTTCAATCAATCCCAGTGTCCTCGAACAAAACCCTTTACAAAATATTAAACATTGGGTCCTAGTTTTTTTGTGTTTCATCATCATCATCATCATCATATATCAGCCGACAGACGTCCACTGCTGGACATAGGCCACAATGGCCAGTCCTGCGCCACCCGCATCCAGCGGACTCCCGCGACCTTTACCAGGTCATCAGTCCACCTTGTGGGGGGCCTACCCACGCCTCGCCTTCCCGTACGTGGTCGCCACTCGAGAACCTTTCCGCCCCAACGGCCATCGGTTCTACGTGCAATATGCCCCGCCCACTGCCACTTAAGTTTAGCGATTCGGAGGGCTATATCGGTTATCTTGGTTCTGCTGCGAATAGCCTCATTTCTCATGCGATCACGTAGAGAAACTCCCAACATAGCCGTCTTCATTGCCCTTTGGGTGACTTTGAGCCTTCTTATGAGGCCTATTGTAAGCGAGCACGTTTCAGTGCCATATGTCGTCACTGGTAACACACACTGGTCAAAGACTCTCGTCTTGAGACACTGCGGAATATTGGACGAAAAGATGTGCCGTAGCTTCCCGAACGCTGCCCAGCCGAGTCGGATTCGACGGTAACATAATTACCGAAATGTTTTTCGAATTAGGCATCATTACATAGTTTGAAATGTTGTCAATTGCGAATAGCTGCTCTACACACAAGTGTTTTATCCTATATATCCTCATAAACAATGCTCTAGTCACTAAAGCACTGTATATTTGGCTGCAAAACATAAGATTTTTTTAACACTTTCTATTGACGAACACAAACATACCTCTACTTAATATTAATTTATGATCACTCCACTCCACTAAGTATGTCTGTGTTCACAGATCGGTGGAAGTTACAGTTTTTATGTCTTATTTTTTCAAGCTGCTTCTTTCAGTTTTACTAAAAGACACCGTGTATCTACTCTGTATATAATTACTTAGTTAATGAGTGCTTATATTGGCCGCATAGAACAAAGAATTCCTAACGAAGAGCCCGCTCCATCTGGGGCGCGAATAATTTTTATTTATATTGAAATTGCGACGTATAATTTACGTTGTCTTAGTTAGGCCTTCCTAAAACAAAGTTACTATAAGTAGGTACGCATAATAAACATTAGTGACCTCTAAAAATACAATGTTTCCCGCAAAATTTCCCACACTCATCAAACTACAGTTTGTATCATAACATTCATTAAAAAAATTTACATTTAGCAAGTAGTTAAAATAACAGCACGAAAATAGCTTCCCATTTCGTCAGAAATTTCGCTGAAAACACGGTTGGCTTTTTTTTTGGCAAGCAAACTTTTTATTGAAAAATGTTGTACTTGAGTATCCAACTATCCATTTCTTATCATATAGGTACGTACCCACAAATGTATCAATCACAAATATTTTTATTGACTAAAATATACAGTTAAAGGATGTTACGGGTTCGTAAAATGTAGCGAGCGTTGAAGCAAATACTTTAATTTACAATGTCAATAAATACAAGGTAAACTTCCCAGTGCCCGTCACTGAACTAATACGTCACACTGTCAATCTTATGTGAACAATAGCAGTCGACTATTAGGTATAAAGGTGTTGTGCATTGGCACATTTACCCTCAATAAAGAATAAAATATTAGGGTGGATTGCAAAAAAATTGTACATAGTTAAGAGCCTTAAACTAATCTACGATTCAACTTAATTTAAAATTTCCGTAATGGGTAATTGCCGTTACGAAATTGATAAAAGTTAAATCTTAGATTAGATTAAGGCTCTGAACTATGCACATTTTTTTTGCAATCCACCCATTAGAATCATTTATATAATCAGTCGAAATTATCATATATCTGTTTATCAATAATAATCTAAGCAATTCAAATAAATAATTATTTATTTTTATTCGGTTACTAAATTGGGATTATTCATTGGGGTGTTAAATAGCACACCAATCGATCGATGCCATTGATCGATTTGATCGACATCAATCGACAGTTTCTACTATCAGGCAAACCTACCACACCAATCGATCGATATCGATCTATGCCATCGATCGATTGGTGTGGTAACACCCTTGGTTTTGAATTTTAAATATTTTTTGACGCTATAAAACACTTGTCAACGAAGGCAGTTATTACAGCTAAATTGCATCTGGACCCATTTTTATAAGTAGTTGTAACTTGAAGTCAAAGTTATAAAGTTAATAATAAATAATAATAATTTGGCGTAGGGATGTGACGGCCCCATCGCCCACCAGATTTCTGGTGCAATCAGTCAACGTAAGGCAGCTTGTGGCGGGCTGTTAGGGAGTAGCGACCCTACGTACCTGAGTGCTCCTGGGGGTGTCCAGTGGTCAGGCTGAGCCGATCGGGTGGATGGTTGGACAGGCCCCCCACCTCTGGCTTGCCTTAACTGGCTGTCCAGAGTGGAGACGCAAGAGCTGTTGCTCGAGGGTAGATGTGGACACCTAAGTGGCGAGTTGGCTATATGTTTAAAGTCCAGTGCCACCTCTCTACCCCCTCAGCCTCTCTGACTGGTGTTGCCCTTAGGCCATTTTTTAATGTCGCTATTAATAAGGGCCCATCTAGCAGTTGGCGAGTCACCGTCTGCCAGAGATGAGACAGTTTATTAGGCAGGCGTCCGATGTTTCACCCAATAGCCCAGCCACTAGTCCATCATGATCCAGAGGCGAGTCAGATTGCTCCGATTTGATCACAAGAATATGCTCTCTGTTCGTTCCTGACAAGTACCTCCGTGGCCGCAGCCACCGCCTCCTGGCGGAAGAGGCGGCTCGCACAGCGGCGCACGAGCACTCATCAGTTGTCAGCGCGCAGGCGCTACTTAACAAAGTAGTTCTGTATGCACCGGATTGCGATTTGTTTGCCTACAAGTGGAGTAAACTACTCCCTATTTTTAAAAGATTCTGTGAGATTCATTTTTAAATATTGTTTGTTAGGTAGGTACTATTCATTGTTTCTTATTGTGTAATTAATTATGTATGCTAAATAGTTTAAGTTTACCAGCGCCTTGGCATATGCTGTAATGCTGTTAAATTTTATATTAAAAAAAAAAAAAAAAAAAAAAATCATTTTCACCCAATAACC
This sequence comes from Epinotia brunnichana, assembly GCA_963854355.1. Classification (NCBI taxonomy): domain Eukaryota; kingdom Metazoa; phylum Arthropoda; class Insecta; order Lepidoptera; family Tortricidae; genus Epinotia; species Epinotia brunnichana. The sequence goes on from OY977952.1 coordinate 14,341,320, forward strand.
CGTTTTCTTTAGATTCCATCAACCAGAAATAGTCCCTATACACCACAGCGGGTGCTGTCTCTGTGTGCGTCCCATGACATAGGCAGGGACAGCATCCGGTCGGTGTACTCCTTGCATTTCATTAAATTGTCAAAAGGGCCTCTACGTGTTGGCTCAGTTGGTACTTTGTAGGTAGGTACCACGCATGCCTCCTAAAGGTCCGGGACATCATTGTCCCGTGAACGGGAAAAATAATAATAATAAATATTACGGGACAATGTTACACAAATCAACCTAGGCCCTAAGTAAGCTCAGTAAGGCTTGTGTTGTGGGTACTAGGCGATGATATATATAATAGATACATACATACAGATACTTATATACATATATAACATCCATAACTCAGGAACAAATATTCGTGATAAATACACAAATAAATGCCCTGACCGGGATTCGAACCCGGGACCTCCAGCTTCGTAGGCAGTGTCACTACCCACTGGGCCACGGAGGCCGTTAAAGTTAAGTTGTATGCACATGTATTAATATTTTTTGTCCTACATAGCCTTGTTACAAACAAGTGTTTTGTTTATGCATTCGGCACATAGTTTTTTTCTCTGGTTTGTGCCTTTGAGTGATTTTGTAAGTTTAATCTATAATTAATTTTTAACACATTTGCTCGTAACGTGTCTCTTATTGTGCTGCTTTTAGGCATAATCCTGGGTATTAAACACGCGCGTTTAATAACATTACGGCACTCGTGTAGTTATGGTTATATCCCGGTTAAGACAAGTTGGCACCTTGCAGCAAGGTGTATGTATGGACTCGGCGCATTCCTTAATTGACCGGGTTATACAGGTTTCTTTTTAATTCTCGGCAACTTACTCGACTAAACAAATTAAATCCTTCTTGTGAATTAATTGATTATTTCTTCTTGGAAATGATATAGAAACATTTCATTTTGTAAAACTATTTACTTTTGATAACATTTTACATGAGTGTATATTGAATACGAAAGTATTTATTTTATTTTGTATTGGCTGTTTAGAGATTTCATCTAAGCCTCGCTTTTGCACCTGCGCGCGCACTGCGCGAACTTCACGAAAAATAGTTGCGCGCCATTATAGGTAATTTCACAAATATTTGTAAACATTGTTGATACGTGTTTGCAGGTTATTATTAAATTTTTTGACTCGTGGTGAATAGAATAGTGATAAATATAATTGACGCCACTGGAAATTCTTGGAGATGTACAAATATGTGAGTAAAAACCTGTTGTCATCAAAAACTAAAGAAAATAGCTTAGAAGCCTGTAACATTTTCATTTTATGAAAAGGATTATTATTAAATTGAACGCAACAAATATTGTCGATTGCAGCGCCACCTATCTTTTTGTTCTCTCTTGCGATTAGCTATGGCTATCCGCCTGCTTTTGTACACGATAGTCGTCGAAATATAAACCCTGTAAGTTCGTATTTTATTTTTATTTACTAACTAAAAGACACACTAAACACAAACTTTTAATAATTATTTACTCGCTAATGTGTTGAAAAACGTCGTATGAAACGCGTGAGCTTTGATAATTACATCCTCGGCTCTCTTATCACGCTCATCTGCGGTTCGCATGATAATTCCGCCGCTGATGTAATCATCTGCATAACTCACTTGTATCACAATGTACTATTATAGTGTATTATGCAATAAAATGTCATACTGAGCATTATTTTATTAAACTACACAACATATGCATGTCGTCTACTGATAACGATATGCATATGTTGTGTAGTTTAATAACGTTACGTGCCAATCATATAAATTGTGATATTGAATGAGAATACTACCTGCATAATATGTATTTAGGATTCAATATTATACTCTACAAGTAAAAGCAATTAAACTATGAGCTGCAGACTAATTAACAAGCAACACAGTACTAAATGACCTATGTTTGATTTTGTCGATGGCTGAAACGTTTTGACAAATAGTTTCAGAAGACAAACGCAGACACATTCTACGTGTCGGCGAACTAAAATGGTCCAGTCATTTAACAACTTTATTGTACTCTATGCATGCAGTGATATAAAGTATCTCCTCGGTTTCGTTATAATTTTGACGATTTTAATATTGAGTGAGTAAATATGTACTTACAAATGTATTCTAGTTGCAATCTATGAGTTGTAAAATGTAACCCTGTATATTTTTATTGTATTAGTAAAAAATAAAATAAGACTGTAGGAAAGTAAGGAAGATGAGTTTAATTTAGCGAGCTCCTCTAAGTGTTCAATTTAAAAAAAAAATTAAACAATAGGTTAGGTTAGGGGTTATTCTAGTTCTTGATACTGCTCCATTAGTTGGCACCATCAATTTTAATTGATAGCCATGGAAGTGAAAAACAGCGTCTTAATTGTTAGAAGTTGGGAGGCAGTCACTTAATGGGGCAAACGCCCAGGCAAACCTGATATCAGTTATTTTGAAACAATGCAAAAAAAAAATTTTCTTGACTTTAAATAATTTTTACTCGTTAATTTGAAGGCACAGACACAGCTCAGACATTTTAAGACACTTAAATGCGAGTGGTCTATTAAGTGGATAAACAATGACGACGAAAATACGAGTGTTAAAGTGGTAAAAACTACACTCCTCAAAGAACACTCGACTTGACAGCAAGATAAACGCAAATTCTCGTCTTCATTGAAAATAATGAGGTGTTCCAAGTCGTTCAGGAAATTTGTCGTGCAGCCGAAAGCCTCCTGTCCTTTGCCCGTTATTAATGGCTGCGAGATGTCTCGGATCGCTCAAGATAATAAAGAACTCTCCAAATGACTCTTTTTTGGGGTCCGATGCCGGATTGAAAAACCACGGCCATCCTGCCAGTCACAGGTTAAGGCTTTGCTGACAAAATCGATGGAAGAACGAATCGTCTATTTGGACTACATTATTTTCAAAATAGCTTGGTACGGGTGACACTTGACGCACGGTTTCGTTTTACTCAAAAAAAGTTACTGCGGTCTTACTACAGGGGAAATAAATATTTCAGTTGCAGCGTGATTATGACTGCCGTAAAATTATTGACTATTAGGAACTACTATGTTATACGAAATAAATTTACCCTACCAGATTTTTATTATCAATTAATACAATTCAAAAGTAAACGTAATATGCATGTAACGAAACATCAGAGACTCGATTAGTGATGGGACATAATTGATCTTGAGTATATCGGTACTTATTAATTGGTAAGTAACGATCATTCTTGTAAACTCCGTTTATCTTTACTTGATTATACACTGGAACCAAACAAATAAAAATAAAATAAAATAAACCGCCTAAATAAAACAAATCGAAACTGTAAATCGAAAGGATGACTTCTAATTTGTTGCGTTGGATTGATTTATAAACAAATAAACATTTTGATATGAATTAGTGAAATTTTAGGAGGAGGAAAAAGAAAACGTATCGCATACAATGCACTCGCACTCGTACTACTGACTTGTCGCGACAATCGCGACGCGAACACAGAGCTTGGCGTCCACCCACAAACTACTGAAAAAGGCAGATATGCCCTAATAAATTAAAAATGTATTCTATATATCCGAGCTCTTCTCACTTTCATAGTTAACTATCAAACAAATGTTGTTAACAAAGAGTAAGAAAGGAATATAACCATGTTATCTGACAGGTCTTCATATGTCGTTGTCTCCGCTTTCTCGCTCTCTCAGGTATAAATTTTGCCACAAAAAAAAGTTTATCTACTAGCTTAGCCTAATTATCGGATTCATGATGACATTCATTGTTATACACAATTGAGATTTTAAATTACTAGTTTTATCGACTGAAATTTCGATACTTTCACATCTCTAGTCTGAGATTATCACAGCTGTCACCCGCACCAAGCTATTTTGAAAGCACTGTAATGCTTAGTATTACAAGTTATTAAATAAACCTTGCAAGTAGGTATCAGTCCCAGTCCGGCCCTTGCTGATTTTTTTGATATTCCTTTAATTGTACAAGTATTTGTAATCGGCATACTGCTCCTAGTTTTGCCTTCAAGCACAATATAATTGGATCATTGTTCTATCTGTTTGCAGATATATTTTACTTGTAGACCTTCTAGTCGAGATACATTTTGTTCAATTATTTATCCTTTTGTAAATATTTTGTGGAAAATAATGGTATGGCTCAACTATTACTACAAAACAAAAATAGGAATACGTTAATAAGTCTATTACAAGATATTTTGAATATTAATAGTAATTTTAATTTTTTTTGGAAAGTTATGACCTCCAAGTAATGTAGGTATCTTGGAAGGATTTGTTAGCTGTCCGTCCAATACGCAGTTCGTCCAAATAGAAATCAAGTTCTCATTTCGTCCAAAACGCTTTTCGTCCAACACGCTTTTTGTCCAACACGCATTTGGGCCAACACACCATGGTCTAAAAATGTATGTCTGTCGGTCTGTCTGATGTAGGTACTGTACTGTGTTTACTAGTAATAATTATATGCACGATGCATCTTCCAGTCCAGCTCGAGGTCTCAGAACCTTTACGCGACTTCGCCTGTTCATGAAAACAACACGAATTATTCGACCTGATTATTTTCGCACGTTTATATGTTTTGCACCTTATTTATCTTGAAGTCTAATCTAAAAGTGTAAACGGGTCATTGTCAGATTTAGGTTCGCGTCTCTTCGGTGGACATTGCCAAAGTTAAGGGCTATGAAGCCTAATTTTTGGTTGATCTCTGAATCCGCATAAACGGCGTTGCCCCTTCTATAATTCTATGTGGACAAAACATATTATATGTGAGCGTAAGCCCTTAACTATTGACCACCGGAAAGATGATTTTTGTTTTTGTGACTGACAATGACCCAAACATAATATTTATGCCAGCAAATAATATGCTTTGTTTAATGTCTATTATATACCCCTTTTAAATGTATGTCTGGAAATGTTTCTGCGTAATATTTATGCCTATAAAAGTTATGGATAATATTTCTTAGACGTAATTCACCTTAGGCGTTAAAACGATATGAAAACAACAATTTAGTAAGTTAAAATATATGCCTTAAAATATTTCTGAATAATTATCGATAGACCTTTGAAAATTATAACCAGCAATTTTATGACTTTTATGATTATAGTATTTAGCTCTATCAAAAACCGGAAACTTAAATTTAAGATGGACGAATAGCGATATGGACGAACTACGTTAACGACATTTGACGAACTGCATAATGGACGAATTGCGTATTGGACCAGTGTAGTGTTTTTTAAATAAAAAGTTACTTATAGCACTCCAGAAGAGTAAAATAATACAAGCAAACTTATCTTTAACCTTTAACTACCGTGGTATACGTCTCACAGACGTCACCACTTTCATTTCGAAAATATTTTTGCGAATGTCTGGCGTCTGTAGCTATCCTTTCCGCTAGCTTCCTTTTTTGGGGTCCTCTAGCCGCAGCCAAGACCGTAACCGCGGCGAGTGCGCACGAGTCGGTTACGGAGCGATCGACGTCTCACAGACGCCACCACGGTGTTTATGTACAAAAAATATGCACGTCTCCTGGACGTCACCTCGGTGTTAGTGTTTGTGACTCTATAGTAATTATCGTGTATCCTAGTCGTGACGTCATCTTTTAAGTTTGAGCTATATTTTTTTTTATATAAAATTCTAAGAAAAAAACAGGTAAGGCTTACTGTCAGTATAAGGTTCTGCTCGCTACATATTATTAATTACCCGTAGGAAGTTAGTATCATTAGGAACTACCAATTAGTTCAGTAAAAATATGCCTAAATCATATGATGTCAGTTTTTCTATGTTTAAAGTTTGGAGCTTTTCATTTACGTAATATGATGAAACATCTTATAATCAAAAGGTATTTTATGTTTTATAGATAATATCTTCATAATTTTAGTAAAAAATAAGACTGAACCAAGTCCGGAAATTTAGCATATGAAAAATGTCGCCTCATATTAAAAAAATATTGTCAGCATGATTGAAGTTATTCAGTGTTTTTTATCCCATTTTGAATTACCTAATATAATTACCCAACTAGTTTAAAAGCTTTGATAATACACGCATGTCAATAGGATTTTTTAAAATCGAGTTGAAATATGGCGTCTGTAAGACAGTACCTCGGTGTTAGTGCTACTCATAAACCACCTCGGTAATTAAAGGTTAAGAACAAAAAAAAACAAATTAAACCACGTGTAAATAATTGTTCACAAGCTTAATAATTTACCGTATATTTTTTTGCTCCTATTACAGGCCAAACCCTGTATATAACAATTACTTAAATCATACGTTTCGAGGCAAACATATGAAAGATACCTACAAGAAAATCATCCACAAGAGGAACTAGTTCTCAAATAAAAGTGACGGCAATTTACAAGCTTACCCAACTTTTCCATGTAGTCAATCAAGTGCGTTAACCAAACTTCCTACATGCATATTCAATTTATTTATTTTAACGACAGGGCAGCTCTACCCAACATCGCCCCCTAACTCCTGTCTACATACATCTATCCGCTCTTTTTAGGTTTCCGTACTCAAAGAGTAAAACGGGACCCTATTACTAAGTCTGTCTGTATGTCTGTCCGTCTATCACCAGGCTGTATCTCATGAACCGTGATAGTAAGACAGTTGAAATTTTCACAGATGATGTATTTCTGTTGCCGCTATAACAACAAATACTAAAAAACAGAATAATATATATATATTTTTTATGACATTTAGAGACCCAACGTACGTATAATATGTGATCGACCTGCTGATTTTCGATTTTTACCTACGCTTAGTTTATACGTTGAGTCACTGAAACAAAAGGAAATAAATCATTACAAACTAAGGTCCATACGTTTTTGCTTTACTTTTCTTTGAGTTGATACAAAAAAAATTAAATGATAAAAATTGAAAAAAATCCAAACATCAATTAAAAAATTTAAAGCATTTAAAATAGAACATGCCGTAATGATGTACTTCGGCTATCGGTGAGAGAGTTGAATGAGAAGAGAAAAAGTGACCGAGTGACCGGAATGTAGGTACTTTTACAAAATATCATTAAAATTTGAACCATTCGGTCTGTCACTCGTTTAGAAACTTATTATTTATTATTAACGATGATTTTGTTCTGAAACATTTGGCAACTAGCTTCGAAAGATCCTATTTAGAAAGAATTTAAAAATGGTATAACACTATGAAGTAAAACTTGTGTTTTTTTAAAGAAATTTGAGATGCATGCGGTCAATTGTGTAATTCAATTCACTTTATTTATTTCTCCATGATAACATTGATCTCATTATTGTTAGTATAAATATAAGCCTTTAAAAAAATGTAAGTACTTAAAAACTAAGTTAGATTTCACATTTAATATTGTTTCATTAAATACAGGACAACACACATGATCATCTATCATCCTTAGGATGCTGTTTGCCCCTAACTCTGCTCAGCAGTGACGATGCTTTTTTGCGCAAAATGGCAGTAAACCCGTCGGTGCTTGACCCAGCGAACATCGTGGATGCGCTGCAGAATCTAGGCAGACCAATCAGCATCCTAAAGGCGTTGTTGTACTGCACCTTAATAGCATGATACGACTTTTATACCTAAAAGTCGTATCATGCTATTAAGGTATCGGACCCACAGGCTGCCAGTGTAAAAAGATGAACAGTATCCTTAATCTTTACCGCACTTGAACACCTAGCAAACCTGCGGGCCAGCATGTTCGCCCTCACACATAGGTAATGCTCTTCGCTCTCTTTCCATATCAGCATCGTCCTTCAGATCGTCAGTTACAATGTGCCCGAGATATTTGAAGCAAGTGACTCTCGTCAGGGCGATGCCGTTTAGTTGGACTGGTGGTACAATTGTCGGGCACTTGTTTCCGGCCTTAAAGATCATAAACTCGCTCTTTCTGCCATTATACAGCAAACCGTGCGAGGATGCGTAGGCCTCACATATGGCTATAAGTCTATGGAGCGCACCAATGGAGGGAGCCAGCAGCATAGCACCATGTCGTCCGCATAACTAATGTTGTTTAGGCAAACGCCATCAACATCGCAGCCGACATGTGTACCGCTGAGCTGCTCAATAAACGCGTCCACATACAGACAAAATACGAGTAGTAGAGGCGAGCTCAAACCACCCTGGCGCTCTCACCACTCCAGCCTGTATGGTTCCGCAGACTCACTAGCCCACCTCACACGGTTCTCCTGGTTTAAATACCAGTACCTGAGCAGATGAATTAACTCTGGCGGTTACCCTGACTTCTGCAACTTAGCCCACGGAACATCATATGATACGAGGTCAAACGCTTTCGTCAATACGGCATAGAATTCATTTTTATTCTTCTAACTGTTATAATGACATTAATGACTTGGAACTTGACTATCACCCGTTTGCGGCTTGACGATGGCGTTTGTGACACTCTGTATACTGTTTATTTTCTGTTTACTACTTTATACTGATTCAATCACTGACCAAAATTTCCTCCAAAACCGGGTCACGGTATCTGGTGGTGAGTTCCGCTCGGAAATGGAGGCGGCGTCCGCCTTTGGGAGTAGGTCGTAAAAAATAGCGCACGATTCGACATTTTTTCTTGACAGATAATATTCATATTCATTTATTAATGATATCATTAACCTTATGACATAGTGAATTTTATGATTTAATGCACTTTGAATAGCAAAACTTGTTTTGTAATATCGGATTTAATCTTGGTTTGAGTCTACTAATGAATGGTTTAACCACGCATAATTCAGAGACACATTATCACTATGAGGTGTCATAAACAAGCCGACTAAGTCGAATAATTAGATAATTGGCACAGTAGAAAACGTTTATACCTACTGCGATCGTTGGCTGGGCTGGTCCGGCGAGAACGTTAAACTCGATTTGATCAACAGTGTTGCTGAATTATTGAACTGGCTTGGTTAAAATTTGTATTCTGAGGAGATAATGAAGCAATATACTTTGTTATTGGTCTGTTTGAAATTCAGACACTTATCTGATGTAATTAATTATTACAATATACCTACAGCACCGATTTATCATTAAAACTTAAGCAAGAAAGCAATCAATATTTTATTACTATATCATAATTATTGCACTGTGGTTCGGCTTGCATGGAGAAAGTGTCAAACGTCCATATCTTAAAAAATATCAAAGATATAGATCGAGAAAATATGCCTTATTTGTATTTAAAAGACCTAATAGAAAACACGAGAAAATGTTTTTTAAACTTAATGTATTTCTGAGTAAAACATTAAATAGTTATAAAATCGACTCTGTTTCAGTGGCATCTAACAAATACAAATCATATACAGGGTGTGGCCTGTAATAGGAGCAAATATTCAAAGGGACGCTTACTTAGAGCATTTGTAGTAACCCCTTGTGGCCCTCATTTTATATTTTTTTGGATTCGGAGATATTTTGATCTAAAGTTATGACCTCCAAGTAATGTATCTTGGCACCACGACATCATAGCACAGCAGTCAATGCGAATTTTGAGATAACATCATGTAACGAGTCATAATAGTTTTTGCATTTTTGTTTTCAAAAGATGCTGTAGTGATTTTTTGATTATTATTTCATTTTTTTTAGTGTCTTTAAAATAAAAAAATACTGATAGCACTCCAGAAGAGTAAAAAAATACAGCTAAACTTATCTTTAAGAAAAAAAAAATCAAAAAAAAGTTTTTTTTTAAGTTTAACCATGTGGAAATAATTGTTCACACGCTTAACTGCTATTGTTTTTAGCGGTCATTCATGGCAAAATGTCCAAGATACAGCAATATCAGGACTTAGACATATATCAGCCTGGTTAAACCAAAATCTTCTCACATTAAATGCAGAAAAAACACAATTTCTATGCTTCCATAAAACCGCATTATCTAGTCCCCCATCCTCTATTGCTAGCTTCAAAATTCACACAGAGAGCTGTGTTTCAATTGACCAGAACTGCAAATGTAAAAGCATCCAAAAATCAGACTCCCTCAAGTATTTGGGTGTGGTGTTAGACCAGAATTTAAATTTCAAAAAGCACATTTGTCTTTCTGCAGCTAGGGTTCGTAAGCTAATTTATACTATGAAGCTACTGAGAGAAGCTACTAACGGACAACTTCTAAAGACTGTTTATTTTGCACTATGCCAGTCAATACTAAATTATTGCATTCTAGCCTGGGGAGGAATTGCAAAGACCACTCTTTTAATTCTGGAAAGAGCTCAAAGAGCAGTTTTAAAAGTTTCTTTGGGTAAACCTCGCCGTTACCCCACGGTGGACTTGTACAGAGAGGCACAGGTCCTCAGTGTACGAAGGTTGTTCCTGCTACGGGCTTCCATAAACGTGCATAAGTCTACCTTAAATTTACCGTCATATAATGATATGATAAAGAAAAGAATCTTCAAAGTGCCTACTCCTTTACTTAAAACTAAATTTGCTTTGCGTTTTCATACATTTCTACTTCCGCACATCTATAACACATTTGCTAAACGTATTGACCTAAGAAGAAGCAGTGTCCTAGAGGCAAAAATTAAAATCCAATCTCTATTGTTACCTTGGAACTACGAGCAATCGGAAACAATCATTAATGTAATATCATAACATACACTCACATACATTACATACATACACTACACACTACACATACACATACATCACCGCAGACAAGCACCCTAATATAATTAATTAATTGTTAGTTTCTAATTGTATTTTTTTTTTCTCTTTTCTCTTTTTACTTTGTCTTGTTTTCATGCTAAGTCGCATGGACAGTTAATCAGTATTTATCTTGGTCTCCACGGGACAGGCCTAGCCTAGTGTGGGACCACAGTTATGTTTGTGAATGTCTGTCTGTATATGTTAATAATAAATATTTCATTTCATTTCATTTCATTTCATTTCATATATCATATTTCATTTCATTTTTAATAATCTATCGTTTAATTTTTTGCTCCTATTACAGACCACACCCTGTACATATAAATGTTTTTTTTTTTTTTCAATTATTATTTAATACATCTTATACACTAATAAAACTACCAAAACTATTAACAATCTCAATAAAATAACTTGCTAAGTCGCTTCGTACCACAAATTGAGTTGTCATCTTAAATATACTTAAAATTAATTAAACCAATCCTAAAAGCACAATCAAATTTTAAACTCTAACAGGCTAGTGACAGATTCAGATAAAACAATTTGTTTGGTGACCAACCCAACAACCTTGGTGACTTCCTAAGTCCCGTAATGAATGGATCAGAATTCAATAAAAGTCGATTTAAAATACCGGTATTTGTCAAGACGTGTATCATCTAGCCCAAATGCCTTTATATTTTTATTTGTGGACTCGGCAGCTTCTTCAAATACTCGTAGCTCTACTATACACACCAGTACATGGTTAATAACTTCAGCCCCGTGGATAAAGACTTTATGCACAGAAGCCGGCAGATTGTACCATGGATACTCGTGAACGTGCTGAGCCGTATCTACGAGTAGTAGCATACATTACTGTTACAATAAGTATCCACTAATGAGCTGACGGCAGAGTCATAAATCTGTAAAAGTCGACTAATCTTCTTCGTTGAATTCGCTTGCTGCTCTCTTTGAAGTCTTTTCTTGGCCTTCCTATCTTCGAAGTATTACTTTTACACTCTTCTTGTTCTAGAATCGCTCGACTTGAACTAAGACGCGGTTGTTTTATGCAAGTTGACCCATATCTCTATGGGTTCCGTTTACTTTCTTCCAAGATTAATTATTATATTCTGTTCGTTTTTTGAAGTAATAACTGCAGAACTACTCGTGTTTTTTCAGTCGGCAAACCACGGGCAGCCTTCGACAACTCAAATAGATACGTTCTTGAAAATTGGCAGCGATAAAACACATCTGAGAAGAAAAGAAAATAATCATTACGATTGAGTTCTTGGAATCAAGCTCTCGGCGTAGCACTGCTACGAAATTCGTAGGGGGCTCATAGAGTAATCTCGGGCGCAGTCCTGCGGACAAACACTTTTACCCTGATAATTAAGCTTCATGGCCATCATACTGATTAAAAAATTTAAAGTATATGCTTCCAGATTTGTCCCATTGTTTCCAAAGCCCCAGTTGGATAATGGGAACCATGAGGAATTGAGGGTACTCCTCAAATATATTAGGCACGCGTGTAGTAATTTCGGTATTTTCTTTTATAACTCGTGTATTTACACCTGGAAATCATAAATTTGGTGATGGTGAAAGTGATGATGAAGACCACAGATGGCTTGGGGAACTTCTCAATGATGTACCTACTTCAAACTATAAAAGTACGTCACATATTCTGATATGATCGCGTTGAAATAGCAAACAATGAAGTGCCAAGGGTAATTCTGAGATCCTCCCAGAATCGACGGAAGTCCTCAAATATTATCGGCTCACATACAGTGATTTGGTTTTTTCTCTAATAATCAACGCATTTGCTCTCGGAAATCAGTTCATGTGGTAAATTGCAAAATAAATGTGGTAATGTTCATGTGGCTTGGCGGAGTACTGAATTGAAGTCGGTTAAAACTTTGTTTTTAAAGTAATTTATATTGATTTGTGTTCAATCAATACAGAACCGACAGGAAAAGTAAACTCTTTAACGAGTAACAATTTTTGCAAGCGCCTTAAATAAGTGCGTACCTATCGTAAAAGAAAGTACAAGGAATGTGAAGAATGGAATATCTCCATAAACTTACAGAAAGGGTGAAGTTTTTTATTGCGTATCTTTTCAGTTGGCCAAGCAGCCGTTGAGAGGAAACAAGTTGTGCTGGGCTCGGGATCTTGCGGGAAATGAAAATATTATGTGGAGATAAAATCACGGGCGAGAAGAGTTCGCTAAGTGCAAGTATGACGCGAATACAGAATGGAGTGAAGCTTACGGCCTGCCTGATGTTAAACTGGTACCGTCGCCTATGGACACTTGTGACTCCAGAAGAATCACAAGCACGTTGCCGACCCTTTATTCACTTGAGGATTCGCTGTGTTGGCAGATAGAGACATGCAGGTCCCTCACTCCCAACACAGCGCATCCTAGAGAGCTCTGGCGACCTTACTCACCACCAGGAACACAACACCACATGCTTCATAGCATGCAATAATATAGCAATACCTAAGCAATGTGAAAAAATTTACTGAGTTACCTATTAGTATTACAATTATTATGATAAAAGGCTCAGAGACGGCACGTTTTTTTGGCGTTAACAACCTACTAGAACTAGAGACTAAAATATTGCATTCCAATTCCATATTAATATTTTTTGAGTCATAACTAGCGCGCGAAGCTCATTGAAATCAAATGGCGATTGACCTCCTGCTCAATGTTCCAAACTTGGCTACCTTCTCGTCTAAGTTGATCTCTCTCCCGCACAATCTCGATCCTTTGTAAACAAGCTTCAGTCCTACATAAACATATGTAGACGTTTTCTTAACAAAGTACATAAGTGATGTTCATAACGCTCGTAGGAGTACATACTCCTTGTCGACGTCAAAAATAAGTATACACTCTTGGCCTTAGTACAAAGACATAAGGTGCATCGTTGTTGATATATTTCGGAAGTCAGCTGCACATATATTCGCATAATACACAGCAAATGTTCGTCTTATGTTGCCTACAAGTCACGAGCAAAGTTTTAATTAATTGTATGCTTTATCTTGTTTCAGGTAAGGAACCATAATGTTTTCCGACTGACGACTAAAGCCAGTGTAAAACACAAGGAATACAGGTATTATAAATTTGTTAGGTAATTCACATCAGCCTTAGCATCCTGACATTAGACTTCAACTACCCTTTCTATTTTGTTGAAGCTTGGTACGGGTAATAGCTATTGTTGCAGTTTTCTGAAAATAAGTGCGCACATTTGCGACGTCGGTTTGTTGAAACTCAGGCCGCGTAAAACAATAACCTACATTATATATTTTATGTTAGTTACTAAATAGAACACTGCGGCTCTTCTAAATCGGACTTTGCAGAAAAAGTTTTTTTATTAACAGATGGTAATTCACGAAGAGATGTGGCTCTAGAGGAGAATGGAGAAAATAAGTTGGAGTGACAGAAAGGCAAATGAAGAAGTGTTACAAATAGTAGGAGAGAAAATAAACTTGCTGAAGACAATTGAAAATAGACGAAGCAAAATTATAGGTCATTTATAAGACACGACATTTTCTTTAGAAATATTCTAGAAGGTAAGATCGAAGGATCAAGGGGTCGACCCAGGATAATTTTTGTACAGCACCTATAGGTTATATATATAGGTTATAGGTTGTACGCGGACTGGGTTTCCACAACTCGACGTCATAAATGCGCCTATTTTGCATATAGGCACCCCAAAAGTAAAAGCAAATGTCGTGTCTTACGGTAAGACACGACATTTGCTTTTACTTTTAGGTGTTTCGGCTAATTTCTTTAGTCCTCTTACCGGAGGACTAAAGAAATTAGCCGAGGACCGAGAGAACTGGCACATATGCCACCGACAAGAGCCAAGCTCTTAAATAATGCACGAGCCCTGTTGACATTACACAGAAACACGAAGCTAAGTACACAATTTTAATATAGGTATCTTATCTACAAGGAAATAAAGATGTGTTTACAAAATATATGGAGCTGGCATTTTGAGGAAAATTTTAAGAAGCATTTTTATCCGTATTACGGCAGCCGTTATATTATGCTCAACGATTTAACTATTCATCCAAAATGAAAGGAATTATTTAAGAAAGAATTCTCAATTTAGAATTAAAAACAAAATACATAAAACGACGTGTCATCGACTATTAAAATGTCATTACAATTTCTTACCTAATCTCATCGCATTATGGAAAAAAATATGTCTACATAGATTTGTAATCGATTTTGGTATGAGACAATTTGACGACAAGAATAGAGTTTATTCCAAGATTAGATTAAACCTCTCATTAAATCTGTATTCCTGTTTGGTTGAATCCGACCTGAAAAAAGTAATTTGTTATCTTGTACATAGAGGACCCCAAATTACAATGTGCAAATGTCTGTTTCGCTCTTTTGAACAGTACAGTAGACGGCAAACTTCGTGCGCAAATGACCTTGCCTGCGCAAAGGCGAATTGTACGTGCAAGCTGCCCCCCACTTCCCCTCATTTGCGCACGAAGTTTGCCGTCTACTGTACTTAGACATAATCCTCTGCCAAGGACCTACGCAAATCTTAAATTAAATGTTATACTGGGTCAGGGTGGTTCTATATTATCCTAAATACGTGGCTAAGTTACAAAGAGCTTTCCAAGATACGCGTGACCGCACTTTCATAAAACAGATTCCGTGTCATTTTGGGTTGTATTTTAAAATTTGACAACTTTACGCAGGGAACTGCTTGGCAGCCGATATGGGGGTCTACTGGACCCACTCCAAAACTCGTAAACTTGAACTCTCAGTTGTTTAGCGTTAAATATTATTTCAAATAAAACCACTCGCGTGAAATCTTGGAAAGTCTTAGTTTTATTGTTTCATGTGCTTTAAAAAAGAGCATACTTAGAGTCCTTAGTACGTAATGTAAATGAAACAGTTAATTAAATTCTATTTCAAAATTAAGATTGCTTTTAAGCAAGATTAACCGATATGCTTTATGATATAAAATATCAAAAACAGATATGTTAAAGATTAAAACGGTACGAAGAATGTTTTAATTAAATTCATACCTACTCATTATAAATTACCATTATTAATTAATTATTGTTAGCAATAAATAGAACAAAATCGCTGAGGAGCGATTTATTCCAGACACTCTTTGCTTGCTTTAATATTTAATTGTTAACAAAGAGAGAAATATCGATATCTTGAGGAACGTGAAATATTTTCTTAGCCATTCAGCCAACTTTAGTTAAACTGAACCAATTTTTCTAATTCCCTCACCAAATCTATTACTTAGATTCTACTGCCGGCCGTATACCCTCTTTACCGAAAGCAATTGAACGACAAAGAGCTTTTCAAGTGATTAGTTTTATAAGAAGCATGGTAAAATCTCACGACGCACTTAGTGGCTGGCAGTGGCGTCTGGCCTTCATCCAGAAGTCAAGGCAAATAGTGCCCCATCGACTCGGCAAACCCGCGAACCAATCAGCCGAGTCACCAGTGCGAAAAGTTTTTCCTATCATTGTGAATTTTCGAAGGGGACAGATTTTTGCGGAAATTGTGAATGGATGGAAGTAGGGTTTGCAAGATCCGCCAATATTTTGGATCCGGATATTTCGGATATTTCAATTCAACAGATCCGGATATCCGGATCTTTCGGATAATACGGATCCACAAGGTTTTTTTTGGTATAAAGTAGGAATTGTAAGTTTAAATCAAGAAAAAAACGGCTACACCACCGTATACCTGAAAGATTTTAAATAGGTACGCATTACCGAGGTCATAAAGAGTATAAACTTCTTTTTTTTATTCAACTTTTTATTTACAACTACAAACTAACCGGCAAAGTGAGAGTTACGTCACTGAAAGCTGTCACTTGAATAACAACCAGGGGTGATCAACGTAACGTTCCAAACGCGCGTTAGCTATCGAACTGTCATTTTCCCACATAAAATTTGACATGTAGATCTACCTTACGTGCGTACAATGCGTTACGTGATTGACCACAGCAGGTCAAGTTAACTCCGTATCGTAAATATATTTCAATGAGCTCTATGTACCGGAGTTAATTCAATAGGGTTGTAACTAGGTATCAAACCTAGGAGGAGAAATTGACAATGTGATCCGGACGAGGGAAAAGGGGTTTGTCTAGCAGGGGGCATTCCTTTAGGCAAGACTGTGTCTGGATATGGCAAAAACGGTGAACGGGCATTAATATAGCGTACCATGCTTATTATATTACATGATCATATTATAGGTCAAGATCATCATACTAAAAAGTTAAAAAAATATTACAAGTATTAAACGTAGGTATTGTTGCTGCATTTACTTTTTACTTCCTGGGTCAGCTATACTTCTTAATTATTTCTATAGGTTTATTTAACTAAACTAATCCCCTTATTCATAAAACTTAAAATGGCTGCTAAATAAAATGTGCTTTGTCCACTTCTTACGAACACAAATGTCAAAGTGACAGATAAGGACAAACGAATTTTAACGCCATTTTAAATAGTTAAAATAGGCTTTTTGAACGTTTATGAATACGGGCGTAAGTCTTTAGTAGGTAGCTATATAGGTAACATTGGATTTATAATAATTACTTTGTGTCTTTGCCTACGGTGAATTAGTGCATTTAAATCAACGCCAACTTTCGCCATGAAACTGCGGCATTTTTACTAGTTTGTAGTATGTAGGTTTAATTAGTTTTTGTGACTAATAAATTAAAAACAAAAATAATCTGGTCTGGGATGATGAAGTGGCGAATAAAAACAGAGATTGAGTTATCTACCATTCGGTTTTCAGCGTGGACTCGGTAAAAACATCATTTTGTAGCCGTATTTTCGGTTTTCATTGTTGTATTTTAAGGATCCGTAATATCCGAAAGATCCGGATCCAAGAGCCTGTAAGATCCGGATCCGAAATTCGGCGGATATCCGGATATTTCGGATATCCGGATATCCGGATTGCAAACCCTAGATGGAAGACATGCGATGGCAATAGAGTTTTTAAATTGAAATGGAATTTTGTTTAAATTGCCTAATTTATTATGTGTGCACACGGGTATGGATCGAATGCCTGATGGTGATTACAAATTGTTGGCTTTGTTGCAATCAAAAATTGCGCATAGTTGATTAATAGGTAGATATAATCTAATTATATAGACTAAACACCAAAACTACTTAGGTAATCTTTTCAATATATTCATGGATAAAAGAGTGTTTTTACATTTTAATACCTACATTATTGCCGAGACGCGAAAAATAAGGGGTTGCCTGCCAAGAGACGAGTCAGGCAATCCTATTGTTATCCTCCTTATGCATAAAACTTAATAGTAGATTGTATGACAAGGGTCTAAAATAAATAATATTACCACGAGATGGTTATTTTCTCGAGCGAAGTGAGGGAAAATTGTTTGAGAGGTAATATGGTTTTTAGACCAGAGACTCTACTTTTCACTCCGACTGCGAGAAAATAGTAAAAATTTATTTAACGGCGAAAAGATGGTTCAATTTGGCGGAATTCTTTTTTTAATAAACTGCTGCATCTACAAAATATTGACACCACGAATATAAACGCCGCTGACCGTCTATACTTTCAAAGCACTTTCAAACGGCCGAGCGCGGCATACATCACACGGAGCATGGTAAAGCGAGATAGACAACAGTCTATCCCGCTCAGTCTCATATCTTATGCCATCTATGCAGTCAACCACGCTTGAACGTTTGGACGCGGCTATAGGTGTTCAGAGGCGTTTTTTGAATGATTGTGAATTAGAGAATAAAAAAACACCTAATGTTTGAAATGAATTTTGTTTCCTGATTGGTTGATTTTAATATGGTTAGTAAAGTATTAGGACTATTATTCCATATATTTCTGTATTAAAGTTAGTTGATAGCAATTACAAATGTTTTTTATAGGGTTTTGATTCGTGGATGTAATACGGTGAAGTGTTTTGATATTGGTCAAATTAAAATGTTTTGAAAATCATAAATATGTATACATATTTTCCCTAGGGGCTTAATGTACTACTTTAGCCCCGCTTGTTAAACCTAATATATGTATAACACACTTTTCGAGCATGAGAAGTGAAAATTGTCTTTTGTCCCTTTCTTACGAACACAAAATGTCAAAGTGACATAAAGACAAGCGAAGTTTAACGGCACTTTAGCTGAAATAGGTTTGTTGAACATCATTGTCAGTATTAATAAATATTTTTTTTAATGTCATTGTCAGTTTAGACGTAGGGTTATTATTCCCAGCTGTTACCACTAAAGGTAGTTAGCACACCATCACTTTACTGGTAACAGCGGGGAATTGCCTAGAAAAAACGGCATCTGTTAACAGTGGGAATACCTGACGTACGATAATTAAAACGGCAGGAATCTATCTTTTTCTTGCACTGGTCCCTATATTTAGAAAGTAACGTAAAACTACACAACTATAGTCCAGGTCACCAAACTATTGTCCAAATCAATTCTCATATTACTTGTTCAGGTAGGACGACGAGACTATTTTCATGGGTGAACTTAAAGACCGGCAATATAATAACACAAATTTAAGTAAAAACGTACAAAATCACTAATACGAAATCGGTATTGATAGAAACGAATGAGTTTAATTTTGGACCATAGTTGGGGTAGTGGCCTATAGTTGTGTAGTTTTCCGGTAGTGACTTTCATTAATCGATACAAGATACAGCACTTAGTCTGTATTTGTTTTTAGATTCGTTTGACGGGATCAAGTTGAAGCTGAAGCTAAAATAGGTTGAGTATTTTGAAGAATGTCATTAACTTATTCACGGCCACGCTAATCTCGTAGCGCTACGCCGTGGTCCGTAGCAGGTTAAACCTCGTATGTAGTGAAAAGCGCTCGTAGCACTCTGACGCATATGTGTCGTCATGGGCACTGAATGGGTTAAATAAACTCCATTAACGTATGTAATACACTAGCTGTAGGCGCAGCTCCGTCTGCGTATACAGAAGAACGCGAGGATTATTAAAAGGAAAGTGCATCTGGAAGTTACATTTTATAGACAAATTGTTTAAAAGTTTTTTTCAAATCGGATGTGTACGTTTAGGCCCCCTACACTTAATCCTACAAACTTTATATTTTGGATATCCTGGTATTGTTATTTTCCTAAATACTTACTCCTTTATTCATAAAACATAAAATGTATCTGATAAATAAAATGGGTTATGTCCCTTTCTTAGGAACACAAATGTCAAAGTGACAGAAAGGGACAAACGACTTCTAACAGAATTTTAGTTAAAGTTTGTTGAACGTTTATGAATAAGTCAATTAGTAAATTATGTTGTATTCAGTAAACAGTTTATGGTAATTAAGAAATGTGATAATTTACTCGTTAATTCTAAACTATAATTACTACGGCGCAGAATAGTTAATAATATAATCAAACAAGTACGTAGAGCTATTTCTTTGGGAAAGAAAAAAATGTTCTTTAATTAATCAAGAAGGAAATGTACGGATAAACGGAAATGAAAGTAATTGGGTGGTACTACACTCGGCAAAAGATATCGAGAATGAAAGAAAATGGATCCGCATAAATGATTGTGTACTAAATGGAAGAGCAAGGAAAATTGGTACATTTTGTTTAGTATGGAATTCTACAGAAATTCTTGTTACCTATGTCAGTTGCTTTGCCACTGGTACCTTAGGTCACTACGAAAGTTTTGAGATACAAAAAAGTATAAGAGTTATTAATTTTTTTTTATTACAGTTTCTCAAAGTATTAAAATCCATTAGCTTCTGTGCATCGATTCATCCGATTCAAACCATGATTTATAGCATTCCCGGTACGCTTCTTTAGGGAGGTCTTTTACGGTCTGCAAGTAGGCATTCCGTGCATCCTCAGGATTGTTATATCGCGTGTCACGAAGTCCGAGTTTGATTTTCGTAAAGAGGAAGAAATCGTAAGGAGCTAAATCGGGGCTATACGGAGGATGACACAATTCTTCAATATCTGTCTTCCTACTCTTACTTAAGAGCTAGGCTCTTGTCGGTGTAGCTCAAAGTAGGCCCTCCATCTACTCCGATCCCACGCAATCTCTTTGACCTCACGATATGACCCAACATCAACTCTCTTTTTGAGTTGCTCCATGTAGTTTATTCTAGGTCTTCCTCTTCCTCGCCTCCCCTCTATCTTTCCTTCAATTATGTTAAGTACGAAGTTGTCATGTCGTATGAGGTGCCCTATCATCTTCCCTCTTCTATTTTCTAAGTTCCTTGCTAACTGCCTGGTTTGCCCCTTTCTATTCAGCACTTCTTCATTGGTTACTCTCTCTCTCCAGCTAATTTTCTCCATTCGCCTCCAACACCACATCTCAAACGCTTCTAATATCTCCGCATCTTTCTGCGTCAAGGTCCAAGTTTCACTTCCGTACAATGCTATGCTCCATATGTATGATTTAATAAATTTTATTTACGTTTCTTTCGATATTTTTGAAGTTAATGTATGTTTTATGCTGTTGAAACCTAGTTTTGCCATTGCTATTCTGGACTTTATATCTGGCCCCGTAGCATGGATGGCGCACGCGATAAGTGATAGGATAAGCGCGTCGTCTCGTTCTATCGAACGGTGTCAGCCAGGGACGGATGCTCTATCCTGTCACTTGTCGCGTGATAATCCATGCTACGGGGCCAGGTACGCATCTAGAGTCTGCGGTGATAAGGCTTCTTAAATATCGGAATGAGTTTACTTTTTCGACTGTGGATCCGTTTAATGAGATTGGTGTGAACGATGGACTTTCTGTTTTAGATGCTATTACAATTTTGGTTTTATTGACATTAATTTTAAGCGCAAATTCTTAAAATACTGTATCCATTGTTTCTAGTAATGTCTTTAAATCTTTGCCTGATTCTGTTATTGCGGCTATGTCGTCTGCAAATCTTATGAATTTTATTCTGTGTCCATTAAAGTTTACACCTACATCTGTTTTCTCTTGTATTGTTCTTATGGCAGATTCAATGAAAACATTAAAAATTTGCGGAGAGAGTGGGCAACCCTGTCTTACCCCCTTCTTAATTCTTGCTGGTCCCTTCTCCTCTCTAACTGTTATTATAGTTTCCTGGTCCTTATACAATTCGAATATGATCCTTCTATCCTTATAATCTAATCCTATTTCTACTCTTCAAAAAATCCTTGGTGACAATGGCATTGTGCGGCGACACATTGTCATGATGCATAAAGAGCCCCCTCAAACCAGTTTTAGGTCGTTTTTGTTTTAAATTATTAAATATAGTAGGTAAATACACTTCAATATACCACTTAGCATTCGCAGTTTTTTGGTCGTTTAAGGCAATTGTGGACACATGACCACTTGCAGATCATTTTTTTCCCAACACTTCGCCCACGTTTCACCTTCGTTGGAGGTTCATCATCGGGAAACACCCAAATTGTCGATAACCGTTTAGTCGGTGGATCATATTCGTAAATCCAACTCTAGTCTCCGGTAATAATGTTAAAAATTTAACGTCCTTCTCATTGACCAAATTTTCTGAGCATATCTTTGCACCATGTCACGCAAGCTTATTTTTGTTCTGCATTCAGCGAGTGAGGCATCCATCGTGAACATAGTTTCCTGACTCCAAGCCGGTTGTGTAAAATTTCATTAACAGCTGGCGATGAAATCTTCACGACCTCTTCTATTTTTTTCCACAGCTAGGACGTTTTCTTCTGTAACTGAAGTCGCGGGCCAGCCACTCCTTTCATCATCATTTAAGGAGAAAATCCCTCGTTTAAATTGACCAAACCATCTGAAAACTGTTGCACGCGATGTGCATAGTCTCCAAACGCCGAAATTAATCGCTCTCTGCACTCACATTCATTTAATGTTCTCGCTTAAAATCCATAGTTGATACGAGTAAAAGCCCGCGGAATTGAAACAAAAAACCTCCGTATTTTTTTTTTTATATTTGATCGAATGGAGTCTATGTTCGAATTACAGATAATTTATCTTTAAAAAAAGGTTCAATCCAGTTGCGTTCTTTTTTACAAGCTTTTTATTAACTTGCAATGTATGTAAGTTTGTATGTAATTTGTTCGGGTGGAATCTTGCAACTCAATTTTAAAGCAGATATCTTCAACCGATTGAGCTGTAATTTTGGGTTAAGGTATAGTTTGGGTGACAATTCAATATTATGGTACCACTGATGATATAGACAGAAGGTGGCCATGGGAATTCAGTACTTAACAGACGCAGCCCCGTTGAGTTTGGGCTCGTTAGAATCGTCTCGATGAGTAGGTAGTTGATGACGGTATACAGAAAAGTACAGTCGGCAATAAAAGCTTGTACCAAAAATGTAATTTTTGACAGAAACTTATTACAAATGTTGAGTTACATTTGATTAAGAATAATACAAATAATACAGGAAAAATAAAACGTTACCTCTATCTAGCGTATTTTTATTTATTGATCAAAAATCATTTCTTAATTTTGTTTGTAACTTGATCACTTTTCTATAACATTTTATGTAACTATTCAAATTCCTATGAGAGTATCGTTAACGTCCTTCCTTCAAATACAAAAATAATAATTGAAATCGGTACGCGTGATAAAAAAATATCGCTGATAAACAAACATACTAGGTTGCAAGTTATTGGTACCAAAATGCAGATGGCGCTGTACAACGGTAACTTCTACTATGAGCTGTTAAGATTGTTCAAGCATGAATGGGGTCGTGACGTGACCCTCAGTGCGAAACCCTCAGTGCGCGAGGCAGACTCGCACTTGACCGGTTTTTTAATACTTATCTCGTAAAACCCATTACGTTAGGTTAGGTTTGTTTTATAATCATCCTCAAAATGTCATGGCTTCAGAGAAAAACCGGCCAAGAGCGTGTCGGGCCACGCTCAGTGTAGGGTTCCGTAGTTTTTCATCCGTCACAGTAAGTGTGTGATTTAAGTGTGTGTAAGTTGTAATTTTTTTCAAAAACCATTCTACCTATCAAGTTCAAAATAATTTTCCTAGAAAGTTTTTATAAAGTTCTACTTTTGAGATTTTTTTCATATTTTTAAAACTTATGGTTCAAAAGTTAGAGGGGGGGTGACACATTTTTTTTTACTTCTGGATCGATTATCTCCGAAAATATTTACATTATCAAAAAACATTTTTTGCAAACACCCATTCATTTCAAAATACCTATCCAACAACATATCACACGTTGGGTTGAAATGAAAAAAAAAACACTCCCCACGTTACGTATAGGGGAGGTACCCTAATAAAATAAAATAAATCACTTTTTATCTTACCACTTTGTCGGCGTGATTGATATACATATTAGTAACACATTTCAGCTTTCTAGTGCTAACGGTTACTGAGATTATCCGCGGACGGACGGACAGACAAAGCGAAACTATATGGGTTCCTAGTCGACTACGGAACCCTAAAAACGGCTTTAAGGACAAATGAAAATTCAGACAAACGCTACAGTTGGGAAACAATTTTTAACCGACTTCAAAAAAGGAGGAGGTTCTCAATTCGTCTGTATATTTTTTTTTGTGTGTTTGTTACGCGATAACTCGGTAATTTATGAACTAATTAGATTTTTTTTTCTGTGTTTGGAAGTATATACTTTCATATTGGTCCCGTTGTCACCAAAATCCAGTTCTGATGATAGGAGCCTGGAGAAATCGAGGGAACTGTTCAAATTTTATAGGCAAACTTGAAGCAATTTGGCTACTGATTTGAAGTCGGTTAAAACTTTGTTTTGAAAAGTATGCTTAAAAATTCACCGAATGCTTTTTTTTCATACAGGTGTGCAGTATATTTAAAATGCACTAGGTACATGTTTTGTTAAAAAGGAATTGCACGCTCCACCTATCCGTGTTTAGTTATGTTGTAAGGTAAAAGCGCCTTTGTGGTTCCAGTGATGCGTGAAAATGCTCTAAACGTAATTTTGCCGATATTTGTTCCGAGCCATTTCACGCTGGCTTACATCATATGGCTTAAATTACGTATTGCAAATACAAATCGATTTAGTTGGTCGATAGATTTCCCGTTTCAGTGGGCATATTTACGTGCAGAAATGAGTACGAGTATAGAGTTATTTAGGCATCGATACTCTCATTTCATAAACCCCTATTCGAGTTCGATATTATTATACACACATTTCGTTTATTTTTTTATGTCAACCTAATAAAAGAGTGCGCGCAAGAAATGTAAGTATTTTATAGAAATATAAATATAACAATAGAAACATTAACAGGTCCCAGGAACCCAATTTAGAAACTACGTGTATGATATTATTGCTATTATAGAATAAATAAATATTAGGGGACAATCATACACAAATCGAACGCCCCCATTGTAAGCTCAATAAGGTGTGTTTGCCCTTATTGGGATTCAAACCCAGGGTCTTCAGCTTCTTAGCGCTTATTCCCGATAGTACTCAAACGAGCCGTGTCCCCTTTGTCACCTAATCCCAATATTTGGCGTATGCACTAGTTTTACGAAAGCGACTGCCATCTGACCTGACGTTGACCCAGAGGGACAACTATAGGCCTTATTTGGATTAGTCCGGTTTCCTCACGATGTTTTTCCTATACCGAAAAACCACTGTTAAATATCAAATGATATGTCGTACATAAGTTTTTATTTGAAAAAACCCAATGGTACGAGCCGGGTTTCGAATCAATGAAATTGTTAGTCGCAAAATGATGACACGTCTCCTATTTGGTTTTCTTGAGCAGTTTCCGGTAATTACTACACATATTCACAATAAGCGTTCACCAATTCCTAACAATATCAACATAAAGTCATAATTAATTCTCAAACGTGTATTCTATATATAGTAGTGCTACGACAAATATTCAATAAAAGCGGATATAAATTTAGTTTGGCAACTCTAAATTGTCCCATGTGATATAGTGCGGGGAACATTTTTCCAGCTCGCGGGTCGGAGGACCGAATACTTCGTATGAGGGTACTTTAAGTCTTAATAAAATATGACCAAGCTTGTTTATGGACCAAGCTTGGTAACCACTGCTTAGTGGAATTAGGTTGAATGCAGTGAAACAATAAAAGGAGCTGTTTTACATGTATTCAATTATTGTATTGAGTTATATTGAGTTGACGACCGGTTAGCCTAGTGGGTAGTGACGCTGCCTGCGAAGCTGAAGGTCCTGGGTTCGAATCCCGGTAAGGGCAAATATTTGTGTGATGAGCATGAATATTTGTTTCTGAGTGTTGGATGTAGGTATATCTATTAGATATATCGTCGTCTAACTAATACCCATAACACAAGCCTTATTGCGCTAACTAAAGGAGAGTAGGTCGATTTGTGTAAGATTCTCCCCTTATATTTATTTATTTATATGACCTCGAATGTAAGCCCCTTTTTTCAAGGGATATCTATCGTTGTTAAATTTACATATTCAATAGACTACACTGGCCTGCAAAAGAAGGTATAACATTCATAAGCGTGACGATAACTAAAACTGGTATACTTTCTTTTGTAGGCCAGTGTATTAGCTAAAGTCATAGTTAAGGCTCGACAGTCAACAGGGGCAGCGTTTTCGAGTTTTTTAAAACAATCTCAGACGTAGAAAATAGGGGTTAAAAATCTAAAAAAAAGATACGTATTACTTAAGGATCTAATCTAGTCAAAGTCGCATTCAGTTACGCGATCTAATGAACTTTACTCAATAGAAAAAAATCCCAAAGTTACCTCTTTTTGTAAAGTTTATTCAATATTATGACTAAACTATAGATATTTTAAATTAAATTTTTGTACTCAAATAAAGTGATTAAATATTTATAGACAAATTCGCAGAATTTGAATAGATAAAATGATTATCTTAATTACTATGTTTAAATACCTACAAAATGCGCGAGCGCTGAGGCTCGGCAGGCCCGATCAGTCGCGCGCTGGCCCATACGAACGACGACTCAAGGACGTTAGCGGGTGTATAAGCCTTAATATGTATAAGTAGGCAGTGCCTACTTCTATTATAGAAATGTATAACCTAAGATTAGGTATTATTTTACAAAATGGAGTCTGTACAATCGGTACTTGAACTTGACTACAACGTACATAAATATAGGTAACTAACTAACGTGATGGCGCCAGTAATGGATACTTTAAGTGGCTACCAGAGGTTTTCATCGATTTTTGACTAGTTTTGAATTTGAATCGCATCTCCTACTTTTGCACTAGGTACATATTGAATTATAAGGCAAACGGCTATCGATTCTTTAATCTTTAATCTATTTTTAAAGCTAGTATAATCCGCAAAGTGTACCTTTGGTCATGTTAAACGGTTAGGCCCTGAAAGTATCCAGTAAGTTTAAATATCTGGGTCATATAGTAACCGAGAATCTGGATGATGACCTGGATATCGAAAGGGAGAGAAGAGCCTTAGCAATCAGGGGCAACATGCTCATCCGTAATAGATTTGCACGGTGTACAAGGGAAGTCAAGCTGAGACTCTTTAAAGCCTAGTACGTCTTTTTACACGTGCAGTCTATGGATGAGGCATACAAATCGCGCCTACAATGCGTTACGTGTACAATTCAACAATATCTTCAGGATGCTGTTCGAGCTGCCTCGTCACTGCAGTGCGTCAGGCATGTTCGCCGAAACTCATGGCTTCCATGCCATCATACGCAAGAGGGTCGCCTCGCTGCTGAGACGAGTGAGAGGAAGTGAGAACAGCATTCTGAGGATATTGGAAGGACGTTGGGATTGCCCTATGTTAGGGCACTGGGTTGGCATTGTAACGGGGAGGGTAAAATAACCTAGAGTTTTGCCCTAAACGTTACTGTTTAAATTAAATTATAAATATCTGTTTTTGCCTACTAACACTTAGTTTTTAAATTCATTTACGTACTTACAAACATATGGATTCTTAAGTATGAAATAAATTATTTTTATTTATTTATTTAATCTTCATTTTTGGAGACGATATTTTCAAAGAATAATATAGATTTATATTTATGGGTTTTTAAACAATGTCTATAAAAACCATAAAAACATCTTTTTCGTATCTATATTCCTGTGAAATATCTAATATATACGAAATCTACATATTTGGGTTCGTCTCTGATGTCTCTATTAAACGTGTGTGGGGTTTTGTTTTAAGCTAATTAACACAAACCAGGCTAGACCAGCTAATTAACACAGGCCAGAAAACCAGTTTTTTGGTCTAAAACTGTTCAACTTTGATGCCAATTGTCTCGAAGACAGTGATTTTTGAAGTAAATATGGGAAACTATATTGCTTAAAGCTGTTGTTGTTAATAGGAGAAGCTACAAAATACATTAGAAAACTATGGGATTCAGATCGAAGGTCATTGGGGCATGTATCTAAACACTACTGCAAAACGCTTCTAATTGGTAAAAGCTTTTAATGGGCTTGTGACCTTAAATTTGTTTACGATGCCGTTTGAACCAGTTTTTGTAGATGAACAAATGTTTGTATGGAAGCAACTACATTTAAACGACATTAATACCCAAAAAATCGAGTTAAAGACGGACCTCGCTGACAGCAGCCGAAACGCTTCATACTGATTG
The DNA here is from genome assembly GCA_963854355.1 of Epinotia brunnichana. Classification (NCBI taxonomy): domain Eukaryota; kingdom Metazoa; phylum Arthropoda; class Insecta; order Lepidoptera; family Tortricidae; genus Epinotia; species Epinotia brunnichana. The sequence goes on from OY977952.1 coordinate 14,369,430, forward strand.
GCTTTAAAGTATGACGTCACACCGTGCAATTTGTACTAACCGTTGCATGGAAAATTAAGTAAATTGCTGTTTCGGTCGCGAAATACTGCGTTTAAGTCCATAGTTGTCATACAAAATTGTTTTTATAAAAGCGTAAGGATTCTATTGGTACCTTTAAATTTACTCTTGGACAATAAATTAAAAAACTTTTTTTTCTAAACTTTCAAGGTTCATATCTTTTTATGATTTGAATTATATTTTGTAATTTATACTTTATTACAATCATATGATGGTTTACTATCCATTTAGCAACACGACGTTATCAATTTTAACACCACGCAACAAGCCTATTCCATTACGTTTTCAACAGTTGTAATTTTTAGGATGAAAAGTAACTCAAAACTGCACTCCTTGCGGTCTATTTTCCAATGCCAAAAAAATGTCACGTAAGTCTTTATCAATATAGGAGCCAATTTCGAAAGCGGTTTTCAAGTATGGATAGATATGTGAATAGGTTTGATACCTGCTCTCCTTCTTGCACTAGAGCATAACTAAACCTGTGCGAGCGTGACGTACTTTTGACGGTAATTGACATTTACTTTTTGATTGCAAAATTGAGCCCCTGTTCAAATGAAGTTGACGTTTGATTATGTTCAAAACCAAAGGTCTTATGTTACAATGACACTCTATGATGATACACCTATTTGAAAATTTAGAATACAAGTTAGAGGTGAGACTAAGATCATAATTATCGATATTTTATGTTCTTGGTATGTATTGTTTATCGGGTAGGTTGGTATGTATATAGTTAAATCAATTTTAAATGGCCTTTGTTCTTAGAGTAAGAGCGTTTGCGTACTGCGTTAGATCCAAAGCTGATAAATATCAGTCCGAAGTAGCAGTATAGTGATATTTTTAAGTAATTACATCCGAAGAAATCTGGTATGTATGAACGATATTTTGATCTTGTGCACGACTCATACCTCATACATGCAGTTCGCAAACGCTCTTAATGGAGATGGAACTGTTAGAGAAATCGTGTAGCTCACGAAAACATACTAACACTTTTTAATCAAAATACGTACAAGTATTAAAGTAATTTTAATATTTACAAGGATACTCACAGATGCATACTCACCTTAGGTATGACGCATATCATTACTATAATAAAATTGCACATTTGAATTCCTTGATGTACCGTGTCATTTGTTTCAATAATAAATAATAAATAAATATTATGGGACAATCTTACACAAATCAACCTAGGCCCACGGTAAGCTCAGTAAGGCTTGTGTTGTGGGTACTAGGCGATGATATATATAATAGATAAATACATATAGATACTTATATACATACATAACATCCATAACTCAGGAACAAATATTCGTGATAAACTCACAAATAAATGCCCTGACCGGGATACGGAGGTCGTCAAAACACTCACGTCAATAACAAATATAATTTATTTGAAATAAATAAATTCATAACGCGCTTCACGCTAACATCAGCGAAAATATTTTTGACAAAGAAATATTTCTTGTCTTTAGTGGGTCTACTAGCTTTTAACATAGATCCAAATAGATGTAATAGCCAATAGCTCAACTGGGTCTAACTAGTCGATCTGAGTATTAATATTTTTCATCAGAATATTTAGGATTTTTCCAGCAAGATAATATAAATAGGCTTATTTTTAGACAATGATGACTTACAAATATGTATCAAGAGCAGCACGAACTGCAAATTAACAGTAGATTTATTATGTAACCATTTAATGTGTCCTTTTAACTCGTTCACTGCCAGGAACCCGCCTACGCCGTAGTAGCTTTCCGCTACATACAAAGAAAACTACTAGATTGGCTACGAGCGTAGCGCGTAGCGATTCTTGGCAGTGAATGCGTTAAGAAATAAACGATTTAATATTTATATTATTAGATAATTTTTGTCTTTGTAAATTTTAAATTAGTGAGTTTATCGATAAGTACATACACTAGGAATGGTACCACTCTAGTCATACTGGCAATCGCCTCGTTAAAATGTCAAACGCGAATAACGCAATACATTGCTGTGACATTACGGTAGTTCCTTAATCTGCGGCTTTGGCTAGCAAGCAATGCAAAGCAATGGCGAATGTCATGATCGATTGCGTATTTATTCAAAAAACCGTTATTTTAGTACATACCGGTGATAGAAAATCGCCCACGGAGGAACCTTTGGGTCCTAGCTTGCCTGTCGGCACGATTTAATTGCAGAACGCGGCATGTTTTTATTTTTAATACGGCAAAAATCGTCAGCCACGGTCAACAGACAACTGATCAGCGTTTTGACTGCGTTTGACAGCTTTATGAGTGTTCACTCATAACATCGGCTACACGTACCCCGCCCACTACCGTTTCTATAGTATTTACTTGTTCTGTGATCTTCATAAACAATAAAATAATACTGTTTATACTTTGAACAATCATAACGAGTGAAAACTATAAAATATATCCGTAAGACATGAAATATTAGCTTTTTACTAATTGAAGAGACATAGACAAAAATATGTCAAATCTCCAGTTATGGACAGCCTATCTTCAGTAATGGATATTACTCGAGACCCAGTCATCTACACCTATCTCAATGATATTGTGCTGGATGAAAGAAGGATAGACACTGTGTACGGTTCAGTGTTGCCATATTACTGACCGACCCCAATAATGGATACCTACCCCAATAATGGACACTAGGATAACGCAATGTTTTCGTATAGGTCGTTTTTATTCTGACTTATATTTTACGGGACAGGACAGGATATGAAGATATCGTGAAATAAAAGTTGTAAATTAAACATGAAAGCATTTTAGGTTTATTTTTTACAAGCTTTTATTTAGTTTCACCTGTCCCGTTGTCTGTAATCAAACCTTGCAAGTTAAATTTGACCCACTTCCCGGTTGCCGATTGAGCTGAAATTTTGCATGCATATGTATATCGCATGACAATGCAATATTATGATGACATAGAGCTGATCTGTTGCTGAAACTGGAAGGACCCCATCGAGTTTGGGCTCATTAAAATCGTCTCAAGTACAAGTACAGTCGGCAAATAAAGCTTGTACCAAAAATGTTGGGCGGTTATTAAATATAGCCGCGAAATACGATGGCCCATTATAAAGGACAAGACGCAACTAGGAGTTAAAGGGAGAAAGACATATGTACTTTTATCTCATTCCACCGCCTATTGTGTGGAGGAGCATAGCTTATATGCCCGTCCTGAAACGCTAGCACAAGACCGCGTGCGGGCTGTTTCGCGCCGAGGTATTCTATCCGCTTCTTTCTAAGTGTTCTAATTAGAAACAGACGGATAGATCTCGCCACGAGATAGCTCGCGGTCTTGTGCTAGCTGTGCAGACGTCCGAGCACGGAAGACGGCGTCCAGACGTCTGAGCGCGGCGTACTGTATACGGGGCATACGATATAAGATAGAGCTAGATAGAGAATATAATGTTTCGTGTCTCGCTCTATCTTATAGCTTTTGCCCCGTATACAGTCAGCTGCGCTCGGGCCGCTCGGACGAATGGGCTCGCTTTTTGTTACAATGTACGGTTAAAAATATTTTTTTCGATAAGTGTCCATTATTGGAGAAACGTCACTTTAGCGGATCCAATGATGCATACTGTCTATTTCAAATAAATTAACCTAAACTCAATAGGGAACATTACGCAAAACTCTTCGTAGGTGGCGACACTAGCAGCGTTGACATTGTATCTCGTTCGCACTTGCGGTATTGTCTATGCAAGCATCCTTGTCACTCATTTGACAATCAATTTTGCATGTGTGTGTGAATCCCTATATTTCTATACTGGTTTACTATTAGTGTTAGTGCTGCCTCTGGCGGCAGAACATTGCAGTAATGTTCCCTATTGTTCAGTTCCAACATTATTTGAAAAATATTTTATAGCAATCCATAAAATAAACTGAAATTCAAATAGCTTTCTTAGTAATTAAATAATTGGCAAAAATCTACACTGACTTCCTTAACCATTCGGTTAAGAAATCATGATTTCTTCACAGAAGCACTGACCCTACTTCATTTTTAATTCACCATCTTTAAACAAAACGACCTATCTCAATGATATTGTGCTGGATGAAAGAAGGATAGACACTGTGTACGGTTCAGTGTTGCCATGTTAGAAAAAAATGTTGCTAGTTTTTATTTTCAAATGATAAAGAAAAAAAGTGACCATTATTCTCCATCCCATTACTGGTGCCACCACGTTACCTTAAACATCATCAATACATAATTAAATATTCAAGAAAACATTATGAAAAGATTTAAAACAACATTTTATAAGGTTCTCAAAGTAGGTACTACTTAATATAATTATACAATTATTTAAAACGCTGCTTTCATTTCCTACTAATTAAATAAATTGCTTGTAAGATTAAATCTCTTAAAAATCTCTTAATTGAGCATTAGAATCTTCCTGGAGCAAAAATACTAATTGCCTGGATTATGGAAGTAAAATTTACTTCCATAATCCAAGCAATTAGTATGTTTGCTTCGTAAATGAAATGTTCTTAAGCCCGTCTTGTTCTCGTTTATAGCTCCTAAACCATGGGTTAAGATGATTCTTAAATTTAATTTGTGGCGACCTCCTTATAGAGCTTGATAAGCCACCTTTTTTGTATTGACTGTCAGTGGCGGACAAAAGAGAGTCTTGACCTGTTCTCTAATGTCCGCGAATAATACGTATATTAATTAGTCTTACTGCTGTTATCGGCATTGTCCGTAGTTGTTAGGTTCCTTCGATAATAAATACCGAACTATACGCATGAGTTTTTATGTTCTCAAGATCGACCAGGGGACCGATTTTTGACTTTCGAGCGCTTGACTCTTTCACTCGAAAAATGTCGAAAACGATGAAATGCTATTCTTGAAATACGAGCGATAGAAAATTGAAAAACGAGTGGTATTGACCACTCGTATTCAATTATATCGGTAGAAAGTGAGTGTCTACAATTTGAACATTTCACTTGTGTTTTTTTGGACTGACAATTAACTTAGAAAGAGATAAATAAATATATCTACTGATTCAATGCTATGTGATTGTATGTTTTATACCATCAATAAATTTTATTTTATTTTTCTGCCGAATTTTGTGGGTGAAAACAAAGATCGTAGTCATTTGGCGGTTGTTTTTTAAAGTTAATAATTTAACTTGCCTGTCTCACTATATGCATTTAGTTAATTGAAATGTAAAATTGTTAATAAAGATAAACAAAATTATTTCAATATACAATTGTGTTTCAATATCCTGTTAAGATGCTCATAATAATTTATACTAAAATTGTATATGTTTGTGCAAATATCGATACAACCTTAGTTAACGACCCAAACCTCGCCCCTACTTACTGGTTTAGCCAATCACACTGACATTTACGTATTCTTAATTCATGACGAAATCATTCCTTGTGTCATATGTTTGTGTGCATCAAAATAAGAATGTGTTTTTCTTTTTCAAAATGTGCGTGTGTAAATAAACAGATCGTTTTTGCATTTGTGAGTAATCTTTTGCATGTGTTATTTCTTCATCCCCCTGCGAAATTCCGCAGACATTTTTGTACGCAAATACTACATTACATAGCAGGTTACTTCAGATGTGTATGCTCTAAGACATAATAAGAAATTGACCGGTAGGTATGACCGGTGGTGGGTGATTTGACAGAAGGAGGCGTATCCTATTTTGTATTTCTCAAAATTATTTTGAAAGACAGAGATATGATAACGGGGATTGTATCCCATTCGGTTTAATATTGTGGATATAATATCGGGTCTCGAATGATAATATTTAGTTGCTTGGAAAAACGTGGCCCGCCGCCCAACCCTACTCTGACTTGTCTATACAGGAAAGGCTTAAGTTTTTGTAGGTAAAATAATAATATCGTTCAAAGATGATATCATACTCACCTTCACTTTTGATAGTTAAAGTTGGTTTTAACCAACTTTCCCGATGTTTGTTTTTAGGGTTCCGTACACAAAAGAGTAAAACTCCGCTGTCCGTCTGTCTGTCTGTCTGTCTGTCTGTCTGTCACCAGGCTGTATCTCATTGATACCGTGATAGTTCCAGTTGAAATGTTCACAGATGATGTATTTCTGTTGCCGCTATAACAACAAATCATACTAAAAACAGAATAAAATAAATATTTTTATAGACAATGGTACGGAACCCTTCGTAAGCAAAGTACACCTGTTTCAATGCCTTCCCGGAGATCAATGGTTTTAATTTAATCAAGGCAAAGACACAAACTGTCTACATGGCGCTTCCATTTCAATTTCGAGTCAACTATGAACCCAAGTCTACAACCTTCGTTACATAGTGGCAAAGGACTACTGGCCATACACAGCAGAAGTAAAATCTTTCGATCAGAGAATAGCATTATGTTAGATTTTGAACAATTTAAAAGAAGCCCATTTGCCGAGAACCAGTTCCTTAATTGACTGCAAGCCTCACCAATCGTATGGCTTAGCTGGTCGTAAGAGTTTGCACTAACTAGCACAGTTGTGTCATCGGCAAACAATACAGACAAGCCAGCCACAATGTGCGACGGAAGGTCATTTATAAACAATAAAAATAAGGTTTTTCCCAGGGCAAAAACCCCGAGGAATAACAATATTTATGTTAAATATGTCCCTTGCGTCGGATTGTAGTAATTTCCCGTCATTGAGTAATTTCACGACTTGTTTCCGGCCTGACAAAAATGAGGTGAATAGATTGTAGGCATTGTTTTGGATTCCATATCCATTTAGTTTATTCAGAAGTAATTCATGGTTAATAACGTCAAAAGCCTTTGACAAATCATATAATATTCCTGCCATCTTGCTCCTATCGTCCAGCCCAGTCATGTCATGATACAGTCGAACATCCTATACGCCGCGGTGGTAGTCGACTTTTTTTGTCGGTACGCAAATTGATTGTCCGTTAACAGGTTATTCGACTCCAGATGACGCATTAGCTGAGACGATAAGATAGATTCCACTAGTTTGGAAATAGTGGGTACTATTGTGATTGGCCTATAGTTGTTAACGTCGCACTTGTCACCCTTCCCTTTAAATATTGGACACACCCTTGTATTTTTCAAAACATCAGGATATGTATAATCGATATTTATTGCTACAAATCCTATTTATCAATACCCGACAAATATTTGTGTATCTCAAGATTTGGTAACCCCTAGGCAGAAAATCGGTAATTCTGCTCCCGCGGGTCGCATCTGTGGCGCGAAGATATTTTTCATCGTTAAACTGAATACAATATGAGTGAGGCACCCGAAAATTTCATACGTATCTTATAATAAAATTTTATAACCCCGTAAAACTTAATTAATTTTGGAACCTACTTACATGCTTCAACAAGCGTAAAGTTGAGTTTGAGTTTTCATTTAGGTGTAATTTTTTAACTTAGATGAAATCTTAATGTTACATTGCATGCTTTGTCATGCAATCTAAAATACTAAAGCCTTTATATGCAATAACAGTGACTTCATGAAGAGAAATGTCGTTGCAGTGCGCTAACGTAAGTCGGGCCGATTTTCTTTGCCCACATCGCACCCGGTTTCACTGCGCTGCACTTTCGTCGCATGACGAATCTGACATTGATGCGCTGTGCTGACGTTCGGCATCATGCAGCAACGACTAATTGTCATATGTAGATTCATATTAAGGATAAAAAATACGATGTGTAAAGAAAAATAGGTTCTACATAGATTATATAGTGTTAACAAAGCCGTGAAATGATTAAGTGCACTATTGACTGAACACACTGCTCTTAGAATGCGGTTTTACTCGATAATTCAGTTTGGTCCCGGAAGCTCGCCTCGTCGACGCAGAGTGTTGTGTCCTAAGCTTAGTTTACGAGACCATAAACGCAAGTTATACGCTGTTGACATGTTATATGGACTTTGAGAATAAGCAATTTATATGAATAACGCTGCTACTAAATAATGGAATTGTGACCGAAGACAGGCTTACGAAACTGGCCTCCACTTGCTAAGATATTATTGGCTTATAAATTAATGTTTGCTTGTACTCTTGCGTTAAAAACGTTACATAGTTCAAACAATAAAACTACTTAAGTATATATTCTTTGGTTTATTTTTGTATTTTTAAGTTGTTGTCATTGTTGTTAAATGTGGAACTTAATTAAAGCCAAATATGCCTTAACGTAGGAGGTCTATTTGACTTGATAATTATATTCTTATGATATTTCTTATGAATAGTTCTAACACGTTATAGTACACCCAATACTATTTCAGAAGAAAATCCTAAATACATTTTTATAACGTCCCATTTGTTTAGTATCTAATTAGGTTTAGTAACTAATGCCTTGACTTGATTTTTAGTTTTAATTTTAGATATAAGATAAACAACATTCCACTTCGTTACATCTTCCGCTTATGTAAAAGGTGTTATATATCTAATTACTATGCCTTAAATTTATATGTCTCATAATATCTGGAACCTGAAACATTTGTGAGCCTTATAATACAATGTTAAAACCTACTTTACTGTTAGGTCAAATAAACATTGACTTTGACTTGTGTAACGTAAAATTCAACTTTGTTTTTCTAAGTAGCGTATATTAATTTTAGGATTTTTTCATATTGAACTCTACATAGTACGAGGTAAGCTAATGTGGATAGGAGGATTTAGGCGAATAACCGAAGTTCTGCCATTCGGCCGCGACTTCCAGGCCGCCTGACCCGGTTACATCGCCACACAAGCGTTCGCGTTTTTCCACTTTACAAACTTTTCCCTTTGATGTTTTATTACCTCCCCTGGCTTGTGTAATTTCTTCATTCACAGTAAACGTAACATGGCATGCATGTGTGCAGTTTTGGTACGAAATAGGTTTGTTTACATATGAATGTTTCTTTGGTTCTTTCTGTAAGCAAAATGGATAACATTCCATTGTTGTTTACTAACTCGCGGGTGAGTAAAGATCGTTTTGTTACTATGGAGTCACCTCCATAGAAACAAAACGATCTTTTTTATGCAAGGCCAAGTCGGTATTTTTTGTATAAGAAGGAGTTAGAATGAAGAATCCGGCGATCATGACATAGAGCTTAAGAACAAAAAAAATATTAACTTTACGAGTATGTTAACGTATCGATTCTCATAAAGTAACATTTATTTTCTTCCAAGAAAGGCATTGCGTTGATAAAGACGTTGGCGTAGAATTTATTTCATAATATTTATTAATAGCACCCTTGCTTCCACGATTAATTGTCATTTGGTGGCTGGAGATATAAACAACTATTCTTCCTTTTCTTACCCTCAAGTTGGCGTGGGTGCGACAGAGCTAGACTTTTATGAAGATTTTTATGATTGCATGGTAAATAAGGGCTTAGGGAGGGCTTTGAGACAATATTTGCATTATTATTGAAGGAAATATTTATTCATGATACCTACCTACTTTACCGGACCCATCCATTAAATATGATACCTACTTTCCAAGATATGGACGGTGATGCAATTAACTTGATAAATCTTGCCAAGTCAATTTGAAAATCCGCTTTGTCAAAATCTTCTTTTCAATAAAAATAAAAATGATTATTACATGACACCACCCCTGGTAGCCTCTGGTGGAAAGGTGCCCTAATGCTCGCTACATTACCCTGTTGAATGGCCAAAGACAACCTTTGCACTAGAAACGACTCGGAGCGGGGATCCTCACCCTTTTGCCTGAGCCGACGGCCTATGTCCCGGACAAAGTTCTTTGCGTCCGATCCCCAGCAACCCGCAGTTTCTACCGCCGGGCAGGGGTACAAAAATATCAGTTCTCAATGATAAGTTTTCTTTCTAAAATACTCGCAAGATTGGACCCGGCGTAGACTTTACACAGCTTATCCCGCTTAAGTATCCGTCGGCAGACGAGCGTAGATAATTACTGAATTACAAACATCAAGTTACCAGTGACAGATGCTACAAAGAGATCATTCATGGATGGCTTCCCCCGTACAAGTTTCTTCAATTATGTACTTAGTCTAAACTTGGAATCCATGTACATTACTTAACAACTGACATCTACCGAAAGCTTATTTAAATGAACTTTGATGTTTAATTTATCTGAATTCGTTGTTATATTTGAGTTGATTGGCCCAAATTGAATAGTTCATCACTATGGTTGTTGGTAAAATAAATTCTGGCAGTACCTACGCTAAAAAAGTTACTGTGTGTAAGTAATCGTATTCATAATACAATTCGTTGTCATAAAAATACACAATAATGACGGCACGAATTATTTTAGGATACATGAAGTATTTCTTGTGTGAATTTTGTTTCTTGTGTGAATTGTAGCTATGTATTAGTGCTATATTTTCGACTACTCTTTAGTATAAAATATTTTGTGGGGAATTCACTGCAGCTGTTTTTTAACCCGCGCCTAAAGAAAAAGGATGCGTTTCATCTATATCTATGTAAACGTATCTTGTGTATCCGTCTATGACCTCTTTTGTCTGTGTGTCTGCATGTGGCATCGTAGCCTTCATGGACCGAGTGGACCGATTTGAGTGCAGTGTTTTTAAAATAAAGTTTTGTCTATCGAGATGATTCTTAGCTATGCTCGTGTATCGGAGGTATTTAAAATGTATTCTGTCCTATATTCGCAGCATGAGTTTCCACATGTTTGTCTGTTTCGCATATTTATATTCCACCAAGTAAAATCGAGTGTGTATTTTCTGAGCATATTTTCTCGCAGCGGTTGCAGACTATTTTGTTTTGCAATCGTAAAAAGTTCGGAAACGCCGCTGCTCCCATTCGGTGTGAGAATACGAACACGGTATTATGTTACCCACTTCAGGGTGTGAGATTCGACTCCGGGACACATCTGCATACCAATGCTCGTTTACCGGAAGCCGTTTCGTGTAATGTGAAAAATAAGATAAGCGTTTCGGTGTATACGCTCCTTTATATCCATGTCACACGATCATACCCATGGGATATCGGAAATGTTTGTTAATTAAAAACTGTGGTCATTTATGATGAAATAATGATAATTTATGAAATTTTGTTTAAGAAATGAGTGACAATAGTGAAAGTGGTCTACGTTTAACTTTCCTTCCTTGTATAAGTACAGTACATTGTAATTTTTTTTCACCGTATTACAATTCGATAAGCTGAAAAATGGATACATCTTTTCGTAACCAGCAAACGCAATGGAATCAGCAACTGTTTTAAAATGAGTGTTACAAAAATCCAGTATGAGTTGAGGTATGTTTGTGTTTTAAGCATTCTTATAATCATAATATTAAGATGTATATTTCATTGACTTGCAAATAATCTACCCTATCCCGGCTGTGTAAACTTCTTAAATATTCTCTGATTTTGTTTGTCGCGGGACTAACGAGACCGCGTTAATGGGTAGGGTGGGCAGCCCGTATCGTAAATAACTGAATAACACTTAGTGTGGGGTAATTCACAACATTTTAGGGTCTTCCTGCGGCCTATACGAGCAGTTAAGGATGTAATGCCCGTCGCGTGGTCAACTAGTTTAGTTTTATAGTTATCTTTAAGACGTTAATGTTAAACCGGAACCGCTTATTGGAGAGGCGTGAAATATTTAAATTCTTGATTTGTAATAGTTTTTTTGAAACGTTATTTACCCTCCTTCTCGGGTTGAAGTGTGTTGTGAGCGCTAGGCTAACAACAACCTATCACTGCAAAATCTAATTTTCTCCATCTTATAAAAATGCTAGATTTGGCACTGGAAATAAGGGCAATGCCTAGCTGAGCAACTTTTGAAATCTCAAATTTTTGACGCAATGTTTCTCTCGCGCTGTTGTGGGCGGCGGGAGCTGTCTATGCGGTAAGGACAACTGCAGCTCGAACTAAAATTCCCACGCAAAAAAACTCAAAAATCGAGGTTTCGCTCTGGACTGTTTTCTCCTCCGAAACGCAACTAATTATCATAAAATTTTGGAAACTGCAAAAGAAAGAAATATTCTACGCCGCTAAGTTTTGAATTTTTGGATAATTATTGTTATATTTGTATACTGCGCCTTTTTTTAGCAGCCATTTCAATTAAGCCGTTTTTGCGATATTTGAGGTGCTGTAAGTTTCTTTAAAATAAAAAGATCTAAAAAAGCGAAACATAGCGGCATATATATTGACGATATTGAGCTTATTTGAAAAAATCATTGATCTTGGTTCAAAAACCAGGGAGGAAACAGTCGAGAGCGTTTGTATGGGAAAATCGCAGATAGGCATTCCTCTTAACTCTCATGTGCTCTGCCTGTCCCTTGTGGGAATACAGACGTTTATATTTATGTATTATGTAACAGTATTTACTTAGTAGCTGCGTATCGTGACTTTGTTGCCCTTGTCGCATAAAATAAATAAATAAATAAATATTTGCGGACAATCTTACACAAATCAACCTAGTCCCAAACTAAGCAAAGCTTGTACTATGGGTACTAGACGACGATATAGATACTTATATAGAGAAATAAATACTAAAAATAATAAGAAATGTGGGTAAAGGATTTGTGTTATGTTTTTAAGTGTTAAGAGAAACGAGACTGCTTCATCGGACATGATAACAAATATAAAACATAAATCGTCACAAAATTAAAATTAAACATATTTGGAAACATTGCAATCAAATAAAATCAAGGTACTAATAAATCAGGCATGGGCACTTTATGTCAAAGCAATATGGGTTGAAATCGAACTAAGAACATTTAAGTTTCAATCGAATTTAAGTCATGTCATGTCACTTTGACATAGAGTGCCCATGTCGAGCACTCGGACGTTTACCTTACTAAGTTTACCATCAAAAATAAAGCTAAGACAATGCCAAATTTTGGAAATCTAAATAGGGGTGGGCTCAGTTTTCCGTCGAAATTGCTTGCACAGGCTTCGGTTATGAACTACCTCGCCGAGGTTATGGTAATGCATAGAGTATCTAGACTCGGATCATCCAGGCCTTCGCTATCTCTATGACGTACATTGCTTGGAAACTGTGTTCAACTAACTAACTACAACAACACGTTATCTGAGTCAATGTACAGTAATCTGGGGTGTAGCCAGAGGCCGTAAAATTCTCCAATGAAATTATAGCGAACAATATTCATTTGCCACTCGTAAAACAAAGTTCCCCGATAAAATTGTTTTTTGCGTTGCTACGATGGCGATACAGGATTTGGGTCGCATGATTCGTTATTATCTTCATTACGAATAGGTAAGTATATAGAGTTACCTACTGTAGTGCAATAATTGTGATAATGTTGAATGTTCGATGATATGTGATGTACGGTCGGGTCCAAAATTAGACCGTATCGAAAATTATGGAAACAAGTTTGTAAGGGTAAAAGAAGAGGTTGCAATATTTATAAAAATCTTTCATATGTCAATGTGACATGTATATATTCAATTATTGGAATTTAATATAAAAAATAACACAATTCTTCTAATATCCAAGATGAAGGGTTTATCAGATAAAAAACGACTTTCAATTGTGACCAAATACTGCAAGGGATCGGGTATGTCTATGAGAAAGATAGCTGCAGAGGAAGCAGTTAGCCTGAAAGCCGTTACCATCAAACGATTCGGCATGAATCATACTTTAAAAGATTTGCCTGGTCGTGGCAGAAAACGCGGCCCTTTGCGTCCTAATTTGGCCAAGAAGATATGCGAACAGTTTTCCCGGAAAATAGACATTTCCATTCGGGATTGTGCGAAAATATGCCATACTACTATAGGCATGGTCCAGTGTGCCAAGGAGCGGAACTTGTTGGTAATATATAAAAAGCAAAAACAACCGAAACGCAGCAAAACCCAAGAGTCTTCCGTCAAAACTAGGGCTCGGAAGTTATACGACCAAAATTTAAGTAAAAATGACCAATGCATCATCATGGACGATGAAACTTATATCAAACTTGACTACAAAACATTGCCTGGGCTGCAGTTTTATATAGTAGAGAGAGGAGAAAAGGTCCCTAAAGAAGACAAAGCAATTTATTACAAAAAATTTGGCCAAAAAGTGATGGTTTGGCAAGCTATTTGTCAATGCGGCATGAAAACGTCTCCGTTCTTCGTAAAGGGCAATTTAAACTCCGATATTTACAAGAAGGAATGCCTTCAAAAGCGAGTGCTGCCACTCATTCGCAAGCACAGTGGCCGTGCATTGTTCTGGCCTGATTTAGCTGCGTGTCACTATGCTCGCCATGTACTGGACTGGTATAGAGAGAATAATGTTGAATTTGTTACGAAAATGCATAATCCCCCGAATTGCCCTGAAATTAGACCAATCGAGAGATTTTGGGCTCTGATGAAGGCAAGGTTAAAACAACAAGCCAAACCAACTGATAACATCGAGCAATTCAAAAAAGACTGGATTCGTACCCAAAAATCCTTCAGTACAGTTGCTGTCCAGAAGTTAATGAAGAATTTTAAAAGTAAAGCCAGAAAACTAGAAAAGGGAGGCAATACATATAAAAATGGACACTATTATTATATTGTTTGAAGATTTAAGAATCACATTATTCCAGTTTTTTTTTTTGTAATAAAAGTTTTTACGCACATTACACCTTATGGTGTAATGTCACCTTGTACTTGTTTCCATAATTTTCGATACGCTTCTTATTGAGTATTTACGTTTTGTTTCAAAACGTAATTACTCAATAATTTTGAACCCGACTGTAAAGTCTGGGACATCAGATTAAAAAAAAGTAAATGTTTCCGTCAACATAAACCTTTGCCGAGCCGAAATCCCTGCCCCATCAGCCCGTGTCGCCACGCAGGGTTGTTGCATAACTCTTCGAACGAGCGTTAAGACATATCAACCGCCATAGGTAATGTAATAAAATAAGGCGAGTGAGAAAAGTAACACGATTACGGTTGTCGGGGTCTGTTTATAAGTCAATTCTACGCTAAAATGTAAAATTGAGTAGGCAGCAATCGTTAGGCAAGTGTAATGAAATTTCTGAAAACTGATGTATTCATGTTGAATTTAGTCAAATGGTGATATTCCAGATGGCATATATAGCACTAGCGTAGCTTTAATACTCGCTACTAAAATACCATAAAAGTACAAAATAATCCAAAGTTTCCTGAGCAAAGTTTATGGTGATGAGTCAGTGAAGGAGTGTGATGTGCGCGACATCCGGTTCAATTAAGATTAACACTCTGATATGTTTTCACGTCGCGTCGGTAGCGACAGCAAAATAATGGACGGAATGTGAGCGGCCATGGGGCTTCAACCGCTTAAGAACACAAGAAACAAAGAGTAAAGAACGCAGGCAAACCCGCGGGATATAACTCTACACGCAGGAGAAAGAATTTTTGAAATCGGATAAGCTGGTCCTGAAGTAAACCCAAACATACAAACTTGTTTAAAGTATAGATTAGCTGCTCGTTTAACGAATATGACCTACGGTAAAAGAATAACTCATTTAACAAAATTAAAATAAACTTGCTGAAGACAATTGAAAATAGACGATGCAAAACGATAGGTCACTTGATTAGACACGACATTTTCTTTAGAAATATTATAAAAGGTAAGATCGAAGGATCAAGGGGTAGAGGTCGACCAAGGATAAGCTTTGTACAACAACTACTAAAAGTAAAAGCAAATGTCTTGTCTTACCGGGACCTAAAGAAATTAGCCGAGGTCCGAGAGAACTGTCGCCTACTCCACCAACAAGAGCCAAGCTCTTAAATGTTGATGATGATGATAACAAACATACAACGCTACAGCCTCACATAGCAACACTCTTAAAAAGTTTTCCTCTTTGTGTTATTAATATTGATTATAAATAATGATATCTTACCTCATGCGACATGTTTGACGTATGATGAATTATGATAAAAGATCGAAGTATGGAAGATGATTTAGATGACAGTGAAGTGTTGGTTTACTAATAAAAAATAACTTTTAGTAATAAAAATGAGCCTGTGGCGAAACGTTTTTTTTTTCATATATTCGGCTCTACTAGCATCGTAGGTATTATTACAGCCAACGTACAGTTAGAAAAAAAGTGGCTTACCAATTTTGAACCTTAATGTTAAAATAAAATAATCGACAAGTGGTGGACCGCTCTCTTACGTCGCTAGCGACGAACGTAGTGGTAAAATCTCAGAAGTGTTATTTAACTATTAAAAAAAATCTCCTAAAAGATATTAGCATATTTGTATATAATTTACGTACCTAATACAAATATAAATAATGATAGAAAATAAGCCTCAATTTGGAAACGAACAATATCAATACGAGTACAGATCCATCAAAAAATCTGTGTGTGAATTATTTAGGATTCACATAGGTACCTACGTCAATGTGTTTCAGAATTGTACCCTATGCGAATAAACGCCATGTTCATAAATTTCATACGCTTAACTAACTAAACGTACCATACGCAATACGATAAACAGAGAGCCAATAAAATTGATTTACACCCTTTTATATTGGCTGCAAAATGATTTTGCTGCAATTATTTTGTTGACGCTACACTGTATCGGATCGACGCCGAGTTAATGAACTATCACTCCTGGTTGTTCGATAAAACAAATTATGTTC
The DNA here is from genome assembly GCA_963854355.1 of Epinotia brunnichana. NCBI lineage: Eukaryota > Metazoa > Arthropoda > Insecta > Lepidoptera > Tortricidae > Epinotia > Epinotia brunnichana. The sequence goes on from OY977952.1 coordinate 14,385,961, forward strand.
GACGGATAATTGGAATTCTTCTCGTTATTGCGAGCTCGTTGTCATATTGTCGGCGTCATATGGTGCGGTGTCTTTTAACGAGTGCCGCATTGACTTTTCATGCGGTGTATAAGTTTATCTGTTGTATTGGTAATTTTTTGTGTAAAAACCACAAAAGGCGGATAATCTAAGAAACTATAATATATATAGTTATTCACATTCAGCTGTGCCCTATCTCTGCCTGTACACATATCGCGGCGTGGATACGTATAGTGCCCAATACACAAACTGGATGTAACTGTGGGGTTAATTTTTGTAAGTTGTCCTGTAAATTTTAATTATTTGCTTCCCGTTTTCTTCAATTCGCCTACGGAATTCTAAAAGTGTCATCACTTATTTACTCATATTTACTATGTCTAAATAATTCTAGCTCCTCTTGACAAATATAATTTGTTACACTGAGTACTGTAATTAATTTTGATTCTGATTTTCAACAGGAAATAAGCGTACGCAATTTGCCGGAGAAGTAATTCGTACATTTTTCACGAGGCTTTCAAGGATTAGAGGGTGACGCTGACGTTGCTTAGCTTCTTTCATTTCGGCATTTGTTTAAGCCTATCTCCGAGATGAACTCGAAATAAAGAAATATAATAGCTATGAATTAGCCTTTACCAAAACCTGTATGAACATTTAAAACAATGGCATCGTAATTCGAAGAATTCACAGAATATACTTAGACTTCGGTTGACTGTTATAGAGAATGCTTTATGGCATTGATTTCACCTTTTGTACTTTAAGCTCTTCTTTTGGACAACAAAGATTAAATAAATAAATAATAAAAGTGGACGAACATAGATACCAACCAAATTTTGCGGCATTCAATTACTGTACCTATTTAAGTTATTTTGACACAATTACGTAGGTACCTCGTATATAACGCATTATTTACGAACACTTATTATCATACCCTAATTGCAATGCTTTCAGACGATCTAAAACTAATATTACAAGAAGTTTAATCGGGATAACGGGAGGAGGAGGTTATGGGTTAAGGATCAAACAGAATATTAATCTTCAAAGTTGAAATATATCTTCAAATACTTAAATTTTCTTCGACATAAATGCATACGCTAAGCATCTAGGTAAGTTGTAAACAACAATTGCCATCCGATTAAATCGCTGCTCCATTTTTATGGCCCTTTTATACAGGTACAGCTGTAACAGGAGTAAAAAAATGAACGGTAGATTATTATTAAGCTTGTGGACAACTGTTTCCAAATGGTTTTAATTAAAAATCTTCAAAATAAGTTTACGTGTATTTGTTTACTCTTTTGGAGTGTGATAAGTAACTTTTTATATTAAAAACACTAAAACACATGAAATAAAAATTAAAAAATCATAAAATTATCTTTTGAAAACAAAATGCAAATAGGTAGGTACCTACTATTATGACTCATGACATCATGCTACCTCAAAATCTGCATTAACTGATGTGCTATGATCTCGGGGTGCCAAGATACATGACTTGAAGGTCGTAACTTTACATCAAAAATTTTCCGAATCCAAAAAAATGGAAGCGTCCTTTTTGCTCCTGTTACAGGGCTCACCCCGTACGATATCGATAATGCCGCGGTTCCGTAATGCCATTTCCTCCTGGTGGGAAAATTGTTGTTCCAAACGTTAGGTGTATTTTATGTTGTGACATACATGCGCATCGACTGTTGTATCAAATAATTTTCATGATTTGATATTTTATTATTCGATATTAGGTGCCTAAATTGAATTTTAAATACATTTGGACACACAGTTATACCGTATCCATTGTATCTAGTGGGTTAAACTCACTAGCCATACTACAACGGCTGATTGTTTCTTTTATTACCATTTTTAACCCCCAACGAAAAAAGAGGTTTGTTATAAGTTTGACGTGTCTGTGTGTGTGTGTGTGTCTGTCTGTGGCATCGTAGCTCCTAAACGAATTGACCGATTTGAATTCGGTTTTTTTATCCGAAAGCTGACGTGATCGAGATGGTTCTTAGCTACGTTTCATCAAAATCGGTTTAGCAGTTTTTGAGATACTGAACTTTGAAATGAAAAAGTCGGGGGATTTTCAACTTTTCTAAGTTGTAGTTATATTACTTGAATCAGTAAATTTTTCTGTATGAAATTTCGTTTGAGAAATTAAAGCATTTTCATAATTATTTTTTCTACTCGTCGACTTTAATCTTTGAATTAAGATTTCGTACATGAAACTAAGATCACATACTTTTTAATCCTGGAGCTCTACCAGCTGGGGACGGAGCTCGTGGTTCCATAAGATAACCGCCAGCAGTCATCTTATGAATCCAGGAGCTGTATAAGATAACTGTGAAGACATCAACGCGCAAAATTACTAAGCTGCTGCGCTTCAGTAATTTTGCTGAAATGAATTTCAGCAGGGCGATTTTCAATAGATACCAAGTTTGTTTAATAAATTACTATTTCCGTTGACTCGTAGAAAAAGTATTGTATACAATAGTTATATAATTAGCTTTTTAAGTCTCGTACCTTAATTAGGCCACTCAGCAAGCTTCGTGGCCTAAACGTGGTACTCGACTTAAAAAGCACCCATTATATAACGATTGCATAAACTACTATTAAAGTAGTGTAATAAGATTGTTTTGTCATATTATGAAGTAGGTAGGTACTCCTCCTCCTAAGTCGGTCCCTCAGTGCTGAAGATTGCGACCATGTCGCTAAATTTTTTGAATATCCGTTCTTCACTAACTTGTCCCTGACGTTTGCCCCTCGTAAAGCGGTACTCAGAGGAATATTCATCAGCTGTCCACAATAGTCAGATATCCGTATCTGATCGCACCAAAGCGGCTTCTTTCCGTTGGTCTCATGCCTTACATCGATTCCTACTGCAATATAAAGTTAGAATTATAAATAAGGATGGGACGGTTACACTTTGAGCCCAGCGTTACGCCTAGCCAACGGAGTTGCAAATTTCAATTGCAGTCTGAATAGAATATAATGACATGAAATCAAGTTTATCATTGTGTGATGCACATAGTTATCGTTGTTATATGCGCTAGCTAGAGAGTGCTCGGTGTCAATGGAAAATTTCGTGGTAAAAACTCGTCTATTATTGTTATGATTACGTTGTACATGTTATTAATTTATTCGTATGGCATTAATTAATTACAGAGTCTAGTCATTAGTCTATATGATAAATTCTTCAGCCATTTGGTGGCGTTTGCATCAGGTGTAAAATTTATGATTCTTAGTAATAGCAATTGGAATATATATATTATGTACTGCATTCGATGCAATTATATTATCTTTTTTTTTATTAATTCAAAATACATCTTACAAAACATTTATATTCTCGCCAAACTGTTACGATTGATGGCGAGACGCGCTCAGTTTTCATACAACTTAACCTATTAAACTCAACTTATATAAAATAAAGTTTCATGCCTAAAGTAAAGAAAAGAAATATACCTATATCTGCAAGTATACATATATCTAGTTACATACTACATACACATCCATATGTGATAAGTCGAGAGTGTGTTCTCGTCTCATCACACATGCACGCGCATATACATATATACATACACACTACACTACACACACACTTAATCATGACAAGTCGAGAAGACAATTCTTTAGTCTAGTTTTTATCCTAGATTTACTTAGTTTAGGACTTTGTTTTAATAAGCTAATCTTGTCTTGGACTAAGTATTTTGAACATCTTTCGCCATAATACTTTTTCATTCTCGGCTGTACTAACTTTTTGTCGCTTACACTCCTAGTATTATATTTACTGTTAATTAACACTTTGTACTCTGAATTGTAATAATGCTCTTAACCTAAGAGGTATGTGACTTTATTATCTACGGGTAAAATTTTACATAAGGGAAATAGTTTATTGGCACGGACGTGGACCGACTGGGTCACCACGGACTTTGTTGTCAAAAAAGTGCAGGCCGCTTTTCAAGACATGCGACACTTAATGACATAATCCGCCGGTCTCTTGCCACCATCAATGTGCCTGCTTTTCTTGAGCTTCCTGGCATTGTCAGAGATGATGGCAAGAGACCTGATGGTGTGTCTCTGATTCCTTGGAGTTTGGGACGGATGCTAGTGTGGGACGCTACCCTGTCTACACAGACACGCTGGCACCGTCCCACCTTCAACGGACTACTTCTAAAGCGGGTGCAGCGGCGAAAAACACCGAACTTCTAAAATGTAATAAATATAGCGGCTTCGGCAGAGAGTACAACTTTGTACCCTTTGGCGTCGAGACCCTCGGTCCGTGGGGTCCCAGTGCACATAAGTTATTTGCGGAAAACGCGAAACGTCTGGTTGATGTAACTGGTGACCGAAGAGCTGGCGGCTTTCTTACGCAACGCATCAGCATTGCAATTCAACGAGGAAATGCCGCCAGCATCCTCGATACAATGCCTCGAGGGCCTTTTTTAGATTTAACGTAGTTTTAAATTAATTTAGTTTATGTTAATCATCATCTTGTATTTAATGCTCAGAACTTAATCAGCCTTGTTTGTAGTTTTCTTACGTCTCTAATATACGAGTATGTTATGAATGTTCGCCCGTATACTACTACTAGACTACTAACTACTACAAACTAACTTATAAGTGAACTACTAGACCATAACTAATAAGTGAGTCGGCAAGAGCGTAATAGACAATCATTAGTGTTTTTTTTACTCAATGTTCTGTTTAATTGGTAAAATTTGCCCAGCACAGATCTTAGCCTATTACAAACATCGTTAATATGCCAGTTCTTTTACATACTCGTACTGACTGGTGTATACCCAAAAATAAATGTTGCCGCTGCAATTCACCACACAATGTGCTAGGCACAATCGTTGGTTAGCAGCGGAATATGCTCACTCAATACTTAGGCTTTTGTACTATCGTCTTGAGCAATGCAGAGACAAGGGTGTGAATAGTGAGGTTATGTCACGAGCAAATACCGAGCTGCAACAGATTATCTATACGGCAGTACACTTGGCGAAAACCGCTTTGCACTGGTATGCAGTTTATGACAACAAAAGAATCGTCACGCTCTGAAAAGTATGTGGGTTCTAGAGAAACAATTCTAAATCCTCTCTGGGATGGGAGAATTATTATCATGTAGGTTCTAAACTATCGTATATGAATGATAAAAATAAAATTGTAGCTTAATGTCTAACGCAATGATAGTGATGCGTTAGCTGATGTTCTCTGTAATAAAATAAAGAAAAGTATGGTTACCTATTATAAACTCGAAAATTGTATCGCTTAACTTCAAATTCAGATAAATCCACTCTAACCACTTCCGAGATAATTGAAATAAAGTGATAATAACGTTAATATGGTGATGTGAAAGGCAGTATTCCTTTTATTATGGCTAAACCATGAAATAAAGCCATCCTGTTCGGCAAATTCAGCATTAAAACCATCCATTCTTAACAAAAAATCTTTGAAAAAACTCAGTGTGGATTTGTATAATTTTGATTTAAAAGACCTAGATTTATCTAGATTTGAAAAAAAATACGATTAGAAATTGTCAGCCATGTTGAACAAACTTCTTTTGCTGATTGGCTTGGATGGACTTACCTACATTTGAAAAAAACTGTCATATGGATTTATCTGATTTTGATAAAATATTATGATTTTAACTGTATTTTTCTCAAAAACCAGACAAAATTATACTAAACCGATTAAATTATAACAAAACTAGTTTTGTACCCTTTTATTTCATACCAAAATCTTAAAAAAATGTCAGGATTGGATTTACCCGAGTTTGAAGTTAAGCGACTCAATTGTTATTCCGATTATTAAAATCCCGAACACGTTTCGCTTTATTTTAGTTGACCGAAATTTTGTTTGCCCGAAATGACATTTCCCATATTATTATTTTCCCAATTCTCAGTTCGTTGCAATTTTGATTCGCTTATGATTCGAATAGATACTTATTAAAATTCCGAAGTATCACATTTGTCAACTAGGTTTAGGTGCCGAAAAGTATTAAGTCCGAAATATTATTATCCCGCTGCACCAAAAGATCGAAAGTGTAGTATGTCAAATTCCGTTTCCTAACGCACGGCAATAATTTTAACCTTACCTAAACCTAACCGCCAGCGTGTCGACGTCACCCCGCTTCGCGGGGTGCCTATTTCCGCTCTAAGGGACGCAAGAGAACCATAACCTAACCTACCATAAATACACTTGTTACGATTGTTTTTTTCTTTACTGCGCCCCCGCAGTAAAGAAAAAAAGCATTCTCGGATATGTATGAAGAGTACAGACTGAGGAGAGAGACCCTGATTAGAATGCACAGTTCAGAGTTTTGAGGTAAGGAACAACACAATTACTATTAATAGGGAACGTGCATCTTTTTATTTTATTACGAAAATACGAAAATCAAAAGTGTGATCCAGAGGAATATCAACTCTAGCATTAAAACTTTCTTATGATTTCTTTTTCTAATGTTATATGCATTTGAAATATGCACGCGCCGGCTTTGTCCCCCACCCCCCTTTTTAGCCGTTTTAAAAACTCGTACACTTCAGTTGGTATTATGAGATTTTGTGACGGTAAAATGATATTAGGGAAAATTAGATTTAGTTCTTACGTAGCATCGGAATAATTATAAACAGGTGGTTAACAAATCGGTTTTCAAATAATAATGCTGGCAATCGTTCTTCTGGTTATTGAGTTTCGGGAACACGTTAATGTGGGAAAACAAACCAGCGGAATTTCAAAACTATGGTATACAAAGTATATGGGTTATAAGAATTCGGTGAACAGTTTTCGGACAAGTGAAAATCGGACAAGTGTTTTTCGAAACATCGATAGGTTACCGAAAAGTATAGGTATTTTAATTCTCATACCTTCTATTTATAGCATTTTTTTTATTTCTGTGTAATCTTGTTTTTGTCCGAGTTAAGTATTTGGTCTGCAATTCATCGGATTTGACGAAAAGTACCCCTTATTTCAGGCGACAAGGTTACTACTCGTAGATTATTATCGCAATAAATGATTACTCTTAGTTTGACGTTTAATCGTTCAAAACGAAAGCTCTGTATTTGACTATTTGCCTATTTCCTGGCCAGTTGTTCTACACCGCCGAAACGGGTCCTCCCAGCAGGCGCTAGAGCCATTGTTGTTAGATAATTACAAAATTTAGCCTCCTCGACGCTGACTAAAGCTTGATATTAAAACACCAGTTATCCTTATTGCTTAGTTCGAGATAAAATGTAGCTTTAAACTGTATAGTGTTTACTCTATTATTTCTGTTTGAGCAGTTCAGTCTTCGCGATAAAATGACGCTGTAAGATTATTGAAGGAAATAGTGAAGTGTCAAGTAATTGGTTCAGTTCTGGTGTCCACTAGTTTTATGGCGCTGACATTTAATTCATTTAATACAATGCCAATTATCAGAATACTATTAAAGAAATTGGTGCCACTCACAGAGTTTAAATCCTTCACATTTCGCAAATAAGAGTCGTAAGTAAAACATAATGAATATGTCAAATCGAATCGCGTCTCTCTGTTTTTTTATACAATTTAAAACAAGTGTAAATTACTGCATACTATACTACCTACAAAGAGCATAGCAAAGTTAGTGCCGACTATACTGTCGGGTGGACCGGCACCAGGTTTATTTGTTTCGTGACATGATTCGGTCTAGTACTTCACAAGTGCTATATTGGGTTGTTTTACTGCCTTTCTTTCTTCTATCTTTTTCTTGCCATGTAATCTACAGTTCAAATTACAGCTCATAAAGTACGTGGTAAACCTAGTTTTTTTCCGACGATGGCAGATTCGAAAGAAAGCGATATGTGTTTAGTCTATGTTTATATTTACGTATGTTCCACCGTAGTGTGTAAGTTACTGAATCGGTTTTGAAAAATCTGATGTCAATCGATTTGAAATTATGCTCCGAGTGAGATAGGCTATTGTATGAAAAAAATATTTAAAATTTTCAGCTACTTTTCCGTCGTCAGGTAACAGTTTTTCGAACTGTTTATTAGTTCGCCGTTTAGTTATTTACTCGTACAGTACCTACATATCTCTCATTATGTACCTAGGTATAATAGCAGCAGTAAGGGTCGGCATTATATCCGTGATATTTGGTATTACTCAGGTCAGGGTTACCAAAGACAGATAATTAAAAGTGGGGATACGTGCCCTACTGGAATATCGCCGACGGAATACCTAATAAAGATAGTAAGGAATCTCCTAAGTACATAAGTTGTTACGTACAACGGAAGACGGACGGACGGACGGTTCGGTTGTCTGGAAGAGATCGCTTTTTAGCGATAAGACCGCCTGTTGTCTAACATTGTTTATTTTTAATTTACCTCTGTTTTTCTACATGTACTATTTCTGGTAAGTAATCTCCACTTATAATAAATCTCTAAATTAAAAAAAGAATCAGCCAGTTTGAAACTAAGCTTTGCGCGGTTCGAATGTTCTCAGCATCCCATGAACGGAAAAATATGAAACATTTTATATAGGTACATTATTATTCTAGCTGCAACTTAGGATAGTTTTTATCCGACTGCGACAGTTAATTAATTTTCCGAAATATACGACTTCATTTAATTTTTCATTTATTTTTATTGAAATCAAAGCTGCTCCAACTGTCAGCTATAAGAACCGACAAAGTTTCGTCAAAATGGCGGAATTGCTTTGCCTTTCACTTATTAATAATTTAAATCCCGTCTACGATAGACCTTTACTAGACAAATGCTAAAATATAAACCATAAAAAAATATTCGATTCTGATATGAGAACTTATATGCGCAAATGTCGTTTTATGTCGTAATTTCAATAAATGAAATCAACAAATTTGAACAATATAATTAACACTAATTTGTTTTTTTTGAATGACAATGGCACGCGCTCGGCGCATTCAGCCAAAGTACCTGCGGCGCTACCACGAAAACCGATACTCAATGTTCATATATTTGCATCCCTGTCACTCGAGTATGGTTAGTGCTATAGAGATAGAGATACCCGAATATTTTCGAATTCCGAAGTTCGTGGTTATAGCTCAGGAATCGAAAATATGGTAAATAATCATAATGAATTTTCTCAAAAAAGAATTTAAAATAAATATAGTCAAATGGAGAAAAAAACAAAGCAAGAGGTTATATAGGTAATGATTAAGTTATAAGAGTCCAAAGTTTTAAGAGGGGGTATGTTCTGTCCCTTTTCCGCAAAACGCACCTTCATATGAAACGATTGTTTTTTACTATGACGCTCGAGTATATTGACGTCACAGTCCCTCATCGTTTTCTCACTCTAACAAGCGACATTAAAACGGATGTAGCTTCATAATTTTTTGAGATATTTGAATGGGAGTTTCATTATCTTCTATCTATTTATACATAATAAATGCCTATGTCCTGACTGACTTATTCACTCAATCACTCACTCACTCACTCATCAACGCACAGCCGAAACTACTAATCTTAGAGAGTTGATTTTTGCACAGTATGTTGCTTTTATAACGTGGGCTAGGGATAAAAAGGGATTTTTGAAAATTCTACCCCTAAGGAAGTAAAATGGGGGTGCAAAGTTTGTATGGGAGAACCTTTTTTTTTTGAGCTATAGACTTAAACTTTGTAGAAAAATTAGTTATTAGAATACAAATGAAACACTTTCAGCGTTTTGGAAAATTCCACCCCTACGGGGGTAAAATAGGGGTGCAAGGTTTGTATGGGGGAAACATTTTTTTTTTAAATAGAGACTTAAAACTTTGTAGAAAGATCAGTCATTAGAATACAAATAAAGAACTTTCAGGGTTTTAGAAAATTCTACCCCTAAAGGGGTAAAATAGAGTGCAAAGTTTGTATGGGAAAAACTACTTTTTTTTAAATAGAGACTTAAAACTTTGTAGAGAAATTATTCATTAGAATACAAATAAAGTACCTAGATTCAGTGTTTTAAAAAAATCTACCCCTAAGGGGGTAAAATAGGGGTGCAAATTTTGTATGGGGGAAACAATATTTTTTTTAAATAGAGACTTAAAACTTTGTAGAAAGATTAGTCATCAGAATACAAATTAAGTACTTTCAGCGTTTTAGAAAATTCTACCCCTAAAAATAGGGGGCTAAAATAGGGGTGCAAAGTTTGTATGTGGGAAACTATTTTTTTTAGCTAGAGTCCTAAAACTTTGTAGAAAGATTATTTAAATACAAAGAAAGTACTTTCAGCGTTTTGGAAAATTTCACCCCTAAGGGGGTAAAATAGGGTGCAAAGTTTGTATGGGAAAAACATATTTTTTTTAATAGAGACTTAAAATTTTGACGAAAAATTACTTATTAGAACATGAAAAATACTACATTCGGCGTTTTACAATAATCATTCCCTAAGGGGGTTAAAAAAGGGTGCAAGGTTTGTATGGGGAACACTTTTTCTGAGCTAGACACTTAAAACTTTGTAAAAGATTACTTATAAAAATACAAAAAAAAAGACTTTCAGCGTTTTGAAAAAATCTATCCCTAAGGGGGATAATAAGGGGTGCAAAGTTTTTATCAGGGAAAGTTTATGTTTTTGAGTTAGAGACTTGAAACTTTGTAGAAAGATTACTTATTAAAATACAAAAAAAGAACACAAATCGTTTTAGAAAATTCCACCCCTAATAGGGTTAAAAAGGAGAGCAAGCTTTGCATGGGCAACACTTTTTTTTGAGTTAGACTTAAAACTTTGCAAAAAGATTACTTATTAGAATACTAAAAAAGAACTTTCAGCGTTTTAGAAAACTCCATCCCTAAGGGGATCCTTAAGATCCTTAAGAAGGGTAGCCAGTGTTGTGTGGGAAAAACTTTTTTTTTTACTAGACTTAAAACTATTCAAAATGTTACTTATTAAAATTAATAATAAAGTACTTTCAGAGTTTTAGAAAATTCCACCCCTAAGGGGGTTAAGAAAGCTTTGTATGGGCAACACTTTTTTGAGCTAGAGAGGGGGTTTAAAAGGGGTTCAAATTTTAAATGGCGAGCAATAAAATTTTAAAGTGTGAGTAAGAGATTTTTAACTTCGGTCTTATTCTGTACGTTAAAAGACTACAAAACTGATTTCAGAGTTTTTCCAAATTCATCCCCTAAGAGTGTTAAAATTGGTTCAAAGTTTGAGTATTTCAAGGCATTTTTAAAGTATGAGATTTTTAACTTTGGTTTTAGACTGTTTGTTCACAAACTAGAAAATGAACATCAACTTTTTTTTTAATTATCCCCTAAAAGAGGGTTCAAATTTTGTATTGAGAGAAATCATTTTCTAAGACGATAAAAAGTTCTACGCGGACGAAGTCGCGGGCAACAGCTAGTAAAGAATATTTGTATTGTATGTAGGAATGAGTTGATGAGTGATAGACGATGGAATGGAAGAGTGGGACTGGATCAGAATAGAATGAACAAAGGAACGAATGATGATTGGAGATTGACTGGGTACAGATAAGGAGAAACTGTGTTTTGGAGTTTCGCTTAAAGTTTAATAGTTAAATATTGTAAAATCTTATTGCGGGTTAAATAAAAGGAAAAAGTAGGTATATGAAGAAAGTGGTTTTATTGAAAAGACACTACATTGTATTGTATTGTACGTACAGTCGACGTCAAAGATATATATTTTGCCACAAAGAGCGCAGCGGTGACGCAGCATTTTCTACGAATCGGATGCGCAGAGTGACGCAAAACAGTAACGCAGGTGCGCAGAGTGACTCACAACGGAAACGCAAAATAGTTAAGGCACGCGCAACGTGTGTGATTTTTAAATAAAATATTTGGAATAAATATATAATTTAGTAGATTGTGAACCGAGGGCAAAAAAAATACATATTTGAAATACCGCAAATCTAAGCAAGTAAGTCCGCATACACTTTTACTAAGTAGCGCAGAGTAGCATACTGCCATTCTGCGTCACGGGACGCAGATATAATCAATCATAACTCGATACATACACGGTTTTTCCAGGTTTCTTTAGCCTTGAAAAATTACACACACTTTACTGAATAGGGCACAATAACAATAACAAATATTCATACACAACTTACCTTGAAATCTTAAAAAAATGCACTCCGCAACAAACAGGTTACTTTCCACTTTGCACTACTACACTTTAAAGCCCACTGACAAAAATATGGCCGCTACCGCGTCATTAACCATTGAAATGGTATTAGGGCTCCTTTTGTCTTAACTCGAACAAACAATGTTTAACCACTCGTACCTAGAGTCATTTCCTCACGGATCGTACTTGTTTTGCTATAACTATCTTTGTCTTCGTTGTGTGGAAGATAGAGTCATTAATTCTTGCCCTAGACTGCGTCCAGCTTAGGTTAAGGCGCAAAACGTTACTTCCTAAGTGTAAATGATATTTATAAAGGGCGAACCTATCTCTGGTACGTTAAAACTTCTAGAGTCAGATTCGTTTGCTACCCACGTACGAGGGAGGAGGTATCCATTGTATATATCTCCAGTCTAGTGCTGAGATCGTCTGTGTATTGTGAGGGTTGACCATGTACATATGTTAATGAGCTATGTGATTGAGTTGCTCATAGGTGATTACACCAAATTGCTTTAGATTAAGGTACCTTTAATAAGATCTCGCTACCTCTGTAGCTTTGTTCATGAGTGGCCACTCAGTTGTCAACCCTTGCGCTTCAGTTCTATGGATACCAAACCCATGCAGGTCATATAAATCTCGTTCTCTTTGGCAATTAATCAGTTCCCTAATTTATAAAAAAGGATTAAATAACTTACGGTTATTTAATGTATTGTATCTGAATCGGAGGCAAGTTAAGTCAGGTTAATTAGGGTACGAACGCCCTATTGTGAATGCTATAGAATAACAAGTCTGTGACCTTAGGTCGTGCTCTCCAGACAGGTAGAGCCTTCCCTTTAGCCACGTCAAAACTGCCGAAAGAACAACGAGACTTTATCTAAATCTGACCCTAGTCGTTAATTAAGTGGCTAGATATACTAGCTAGAATTATTAATACTTCAAACTATGAGACACTATCTGTTCGAGCACAATTGTAAAGGAATTTACTATTGTTATAGATTATGAGTTTATCTATGTTGCCCCTAATTATGAGATTAAAACCTAAAGGTATTCTACTGGGAATCTGTAGTTATAAAGAAAAACCTGTTGAAAGTAGAAAATAAGGAATTTATTTTCGTAAGTGATTTTAATCGAAACTGGTTGACTACTTACCAAATAAAACTAGTTGTAGTCTTATTTGGTGACTGCTTTGATTAACCTAGGCCAAACTTAAAGAGGAAAATCTAGCAATCTAACAAAAAACCTCTTGCCTTCATTAAAACTAAATCAATTAACATGTACTACACGCTAATAGGTATTTACAACAACTAAGTAACTAATATTTATTCCCCAAATCCCTAACTTTACGTATACACGAGTTCACGTTTGGACACTATAACTATATCTTTAGATCTAGTACACTCGCATAGGTATAGGTACTATAAACCGTATCGGCTGAATTGACCTTAGCCGTATTAGGCTCTGACACAAGTTATTAAGTTATCAATGCTCACTGACGTTGGTCAATTTAGGTAACAATGTATGTACAAATAGTTTCAATCAAGTGGGGTTCGAACCCGCTTGTAACAGAGCAGTATTTAAGAATGTTCCACAATTTAATCTACACAATTATACAATAATGGTAAATAAATGAACAGATGGCTGGTGTCTATACTATGGCCCAGAGCGCAGGTAAGCAACCCTTTATGACAAAGGTATTAAGATGATAATTAAAAGAAAGAAGGTATATTTAAATGACCTCTCCAGTATTCCATTCGCCCATTGATTTCCACAAGGTTAATACTTAGCCCTTTAAACAACAGAGTCACGACACTGATTCTATTAACTTTTTCAACACTCCTAGTACACTTATATGCTCAGACTTCGGAAAGAGGTCAGCTTTCTCGTAAGTATGTTAAGGTACCGTCGCCGCTCGCAGTTCTCGAATCAGTGTCCTACTTTCACTCCCCTTGTCTCTTCGCAAATCTATTCTCCCACTTTATCAAAGCGACAACTTTATTCCTACCATCGGTTTTCTTATTTCCTACTTAATATCTATACAATTAAGGCGCTTCCGTCGACATTTGTCTAATTATCGTCGTAGCTGCGCCCGCGCCTCCCATCTTGTCTCTCGTTCTTCCCTCGGCAAGGTCATACTCCGTCCCTCTCGCACCGGCTTCGTCCTGTCCACAGAGTTTGCCACCCCCGTCACGTTCTGTCGCATGTACGCGTGCACGGCCTCTCTCTCTCCTGTGTTTCATGAGACGCGTCCACAAATCTGGACATGTGTAAAGCAGATGTCTCGGAGTTTACTGGAATAAGAGACAATGATCAGCCAGATTTCTGTATATTGGGATATGTTAAAATGAGTATTATGCCAATGATGACAAAGTCGCCTTTTGATCATCCCTTGTGCAAACTATTCCACAAATTTTCTATAAGTGTTCTTTGAACTTGCCACAGTTTTAGTCCTAATATTTATTTAAGTTACAGTCTTTTGTGAGGCTATAATATATTACTTCCTTAAGCATTGTAAGTTTTGTCTTTATGACCATGGCCATTGGGCGAGGATTTATTACTCTCTTAAATAAATATTCCTAGAACTTCACGATATATTTAACACATTTAGCCTGCCACTTCACCCCCCCCTTTGTCGATAGTTAAAATAAATTTTGACTCTCTACACCACAACCATAACTAGATAATTCGGGTTTAATATAGCGTTATAAAATTAATAAACAACTCTTTCTTCAAACCTTTAACGTTTATTGTCCTACTCAACAAAGTATTATGTCTTAAGTGGCCAATAAAATCTGTGAGTAAGCGCCGGCGCTATGCTTTGTCTGGTGCCCGCTCGGTCCGCTCTACTTGCATTGATCTATCACTTGAATAATAACGGAACAGGTGGATAGCATTGTAGTTGCCTTTAATTGCCCCTGTATTCGTGCATACTAGTGTATAAACATTATCGTATGGTATGGTCCCAATTCTGAAAGGACCAATATATAATCGCGAGAATTTCTTTGTCAACTTTTTATCTGCATCTGATCTAGGTAAAGTCTTAAGTTTGACAAGGTCTCCAATATTGAATCGAACTAGTCTATGGGATTTATCGTATGCCACTTTCCTATCTTCTGCTGCCTTTACTATGTTTTCCCTAGCCCTTTCGCGAATCTCACTCACAGTCCTGCCTGATACTACAATATTAAATTTATTAATCGTCAAATCACTCGAAAGCACGGTACTCTCTCCCCGCAGAACTTCCAATGGTGTGAAACCTGTCGAGATTTGTACAACGTGGTTATAGCAATCTGCTATTTTGGTAACGAGATCAACCCATGATTTATGTGACTTATCACAGTATGTCCTAAACATCCTGCCTAGCTCCTTGTTGATTCGCTCTGTGGAATTAGATCTAGGACAGCGTACTGATGTATGCCCTAGATCAATACCTAACTGTGCTAACCCATTTTCCCAAGTACTTGAAATAAACTGAGCTGCATTGTCCGTTATTATACGCTCTATCTTCACTAGCTTGTGGAATTTCCTTACACAACCCAAAGCGTCCTGACCTGTTGCCCTTTTTAATGGATATAACTGTATAAATTTACTGAAAGCATCTTGCAACACAAAAATATAATTGTTTCCAAACTTCCCCGTTGGTAATGGCCCATAAAAATCACCGAAAACAATCTCCCCTACTTCTCTAACAATTACTGGTTTACTTGGGCCAGCATGGTTACTAAACACATGTTTCGATGTTTGACAGGTTTCACATTCTCGCAATACGTTCGCTATTGCCTGAGACATATTGGGAAAATAATATCTTTTCTTCATCAATGATAAAACTTTAAATCGGCCGTAATGACCTATTTCCTCGTGAATACTAATAATTAAGTTCCTTTGTATCGCTTCCGGGACGACTAGTGTGCGACTACCTGACTTAGGATTCTCGTAATACAATACATTGTCTACCAATCTATAGTATTGTGCCCCCCTTATCGGATTTGTTTGCTCACTATTGTGTAAATTTTCGAATATGCCCTTCAAACTCCCGTCTTCCAATTGATGTCTTCCTATTGCTATTAATTGTTCTTTAATCAAACTTTCATTCGTGGCCTTAAATAAATTTATCTGTGGGTTTTGAGCCTTCGTAGTTTTTAAATCTGTAACTCCCTGTATATGTCGTGATAAAACGTCGGCTATGACATTGTCACTACCCTTTACATATTCTATATGATGATCAAATCGCCCTATGTAATTTACCCAACGAATCATGCGAGCGCTTAAAAGTCTACATGAATTTAAAAATGTAAGGCTTTTGTGATCGGTACGTATTATTAATCTCGCTCCCCGTAAATATGTCTCAAATTTCGACAAACTGTATATAATAGCCCAAAGCTCCTGTTCTGTGACTGTCCATCTCATTTCTGTCTCTGTTAAACCTTTGCTACAGAATCCTATGACTTGTTTATCGCCCGCATCAGACAATTGGTACACGCAACCTGAGATACCTATTGCACTGCTATCTGTTTGCAAATAATATGTTTTGTTAACATCCGGGTGGACTAACATTATAGTATCCAAGAATAATAACTTTATTCGCTCAAAACAATCATCCTCCACTTGTGTCCATTTCCACTTAATGTCCTTTTTCAAAAGATCGCACAATGGCCTAGTCTCTTCCCCGTATTTTTCTATAAATTTTCTAAAATAGTTTAGGAGCCCTAAAAATGCTCTAACTTGTTTAACGGTTCTTGGTACGGGAAAGTCCCGAATAGCCTTCGTCTTGTCTGGGTCCATTCGGATACCCTCAATGCTCACTATGTGTCCTAACAACTGAACCTCTACCTGCAAGAATTTACACTTTTCTATGTTACATGTCAAATTCGCTTCGTATAACTTTTCCAAAACCTGGTCTATATGTGATAAATGTAACTCGAGATCACCATTGGTATACACAATTAAATCATCTAGATAATTTACGCAAAAGGCTCTAACACCGCCTAATATCACATCCATTGCGCGAGAAAAACTAGCTACTGAAGTCTTTAAGCCTTGTGGCAACACGGCATATGTGTAGCTTTTTCCCATAAAAGTAAAACCTGTGTATTTTGTGGAATTTCTATGTATAGGTATTTGAAAATAGGCATTATTTAAGTCAATTAAACTGATGTAATTTACCCCGTGAAACGACTGAAGTATCTCGGATGTAATAGGTGGAGCTTCAGAGTCCCCCACCATTTTTTTATTTAATTCGCGCGCATCTAATAATAATCTAACAGAACCATCTTTTTTCTTTGTATATGTCAATGGGCTGCTATATGCAGTGGCCTCCCGTTTTAAGACCCCCAAACTCTCTAACTCATCAATCTTGGCCTTAACTAAGTCTCTGTGCGCGAATGGTATAGGGTAACTACGTTTTAAAAACGGTGTTTCGTCTACCATTTTAATTTCATGGACATATTTATTTGTAAGCCCCAATTTCTGTGAAAACACAGCTGCGTGTTTCTGTAATGTTTGTAACAGCAAAGTCTTATGACATTTATCTATATTTAAATTCTCTATATGGCTATTAATCAACTGTAAATCGGATTTATTGTCTGGTAATAAGGTATCCCTTCCATTAACTGAAATTGCACTATTAATCTCACAATTGTTGCTATGCCTTGGCGTGGTGTTATGAACCTGAATCGAGTTTATGACTCTAGATAAACTTTCGATTTCGTTCTGTGTCCCAATTCTTGCGTTTGTAATCATACCTAAATGTTCTATAGTCAGAGTTCGTTCCGCCCCACATCTAATCACGCCCTTCATTCTTTCCAACCAATCGAACCCTAATATAATTGATCTAGGTAGTTTGCGCACTACTAAAACCGGTGTCTCGATTTGCGTATCTCCTAATTCTATGTTAATTAGGATCATACTTTTCACACTTTCACTCTTCGAACCAAATGCACCTTGTATTTGTATTGTCGGTATAGGGATCTCAGGTAACGTCCCTAACTGCGCTTTTATTGCCTGAAATAACTCACTTGAGATAGCCGTTACCTGGCTACCTGTATCTATTAGTGCCTGTATTTTACGATCTCCCACCTTGACTGTTACTTCGGGTAACTTAGGCAACGCCGGTCCTACGCCCTGCTCGTCAACACTCTCCTCTGTATTGTCAAAAATAGTGCAAAGCTCTCTTCCTCTCCTATTTTCGCACGAAACACACGGTCTACCCCTCTCCTCACATAATCTAACATGCTCGTTCCTATCACCTAAAAGCCTACCTAAGTTTACTAATGACCTAACATTCTCGTGTCCTATCTTACAACCTACCGGATTCCTAACCCCGTCTCCTAATTTACCTAACCCCTGTCCTGCTTTCCAACCCCATTTAGCCATCATACTATATGCAGTCCCTATCTTACTAATTTTTGAGTCCCTGTGTAATTTATCAGTCTCACAAGTGGAACTTACTTGTTCGACCGATTGTCGTTTCCCTGTTTCGTGACGTTAGTGTTATCTTGGGCTGGAGATCCCAGTGCAAAACTTGGTCGTGTGGTCTGTGACGTCGACGCCGCTTCCCAACTGATGGCCGGGAACCTACCTCTATTAACTCTCGAGTAACCTCCTCGTCCGCGGCCGCGCCCGCGTCCCCGTCTAGGCCAATAACTACCCTGTAAAACCGCAGCCATAGGTACTGCGTGACCTCGTGCGTACCTCATGCCTCGCCTATGTGTTAAACCACGCCCTACGCTATTGTAATTATAGTCGTTGCTGTCGTTCATGTCTGAACCCCTACAACTAACACTCTCCTCATAATTTGAAAGAAAATCTAAGGCTATGTCTACCGTCACATCACCTATACGTGTGTACGTAAACCACATTTGTTGTACGTCCTTAGGGAAGTGTCGCATAATACTATTGACTAAAAACCGTTCCTCAAAAGGCTTCGTCAATAAACTAACGGCGTCAATCTGCTCTGCAAAGTGCTCGCTCATGGGGACTTTATTATGACCGTCATATGCCCCGTGTATCACCTTGTACTTAGCCCGTTCTTGCCGTTCCTCCGTCCAATACTTATGTTCGAAGTCCGCCTCAAAATCGTCTAATGTTTGCCATTTCCTACTCTTTAAGCCTAACACTACAAGAGCAGAACCCGTCAAACATTCTATCGCTATCTCTACAGCCCTGTCTTGCGCGTTCATAGATCGTATATACCTGCGTAGCTTGTGTATAAACTTCATTGGATTCGTATCACCTCTCCCATTAAAACTAGGCTTAGCTATCGGCTGTGTAATATAAACGTTAGGAGTAACAGCCGAACAATTACTCGCATGTGCCTCCACTACCTGTGACGAACAATGTCCATTGCTCGTGTCCGTCCCTACTGAACTCGTAGGACGTGTTTCAAACGACTCGAAACGCTTGGACAGCGAGTCGAATTTATCTAAAAGCATTTCAAACCTACGTTCCCGTATAATAATAGAGTCTGCGCTAGCCTGTCCTAAATCATCACTCGTCACAGTATGTAACTGACTATCCTGAATTTCCTCATCACGGCCAGCGCCCGTCTCACTACGTTTCGACCCCCGCCTCGTTTTACCCTTTCCAGACATCGCTACTATTTTGAATATAATGGCAATTCAAAGAACACTTGAAAATTAAATCAATAAAATTCCGCTTATTCCTGTTAAATGTTAAAAATAGTGTGTCCAACCGTACTCTCGTAATACACTATTTATAATAGTATGTGGTACCCCCCTTAAATCTTTCGAATAAAGTGTATTTTATTCCTTTCTTAATTCTCAAATTGGCTCAATCCAATCTCATTCAAAATGGTTCAAAAATCGTTCGCTATTAGCTAACAAGTTGTGATTTTAAGTGATCGTCTAATAAATTCAAATATCTACGTTGTGTTTTAATTAAGTAACATTAAAGTTCTTCTAGTTGTACTAATTCAATATTAACACAAAATCTAGAATCCTGCGGCACGGCACCAGGTGAAATGGTATTAGGGCTCCTTTTGTCTTAACTCGAACAAACAATGTTTAACCACTCGTACCTAGAGTCATTTCCTCACGG
This sequence comes from Epinotia brunnichana, assembly GCA_963854355.1. Lineage (NCBI taxonomy): Eukaryota > Metazoa > Arthropoda > Insecta > Lepidoptera > Tortricidae > Epinotia > Epinotia brunnichana. The sequence continues at coordinate 14,406,058 of OY977952.1, forward strand.
ATCGTACTTGTTTTGCTATAACTATCTTTGTCTTCGTTGTGTGGAAGATAGAGTCATTAATTCTTGCCCTAGACTGCGTCCAGCTTAGGTTAAGGCGCAAAACGTTACTTCCTAAGTGTAAATGATATTTATAAAGGGCGAACCTATCTCTGGTACGTTAAAACTTCTAGAGTCAGATTCGTTTGCTACCCACGTACGAGGGAGGAGGTATCCATTGTATATATCTCCAGTCTAGTGCTGAGATCGTCTGTGTATTGTGAGGGTTGACCATGTACATATGTTAATGAGCTATGTGATTGAGTTGCTCATAGGTGATTACACCAAATTGCTTTAGATTAAGGTACCTTTAATAAGATCTCGCTACCTCTGTAGCTTTGTTCATGAGTGGCCACTCAGTTGTCAACCCTTGCGCTTCAGTTCTATGGATACCAAACCCATGCAGGTCATATAAATCTCGTTCTCTTTGGCAATTAATCAGTTCCCTAATTTATAAAAAAGGATTAAATAACTTACGGTTATTTAATGTATTGTATCTGAATCGGAGGCAAGTTAAGTCAGGTTAATTAGGGTACGAACGCCCTATTGTGAATGCTATAGAATAACAAGTCTGTGACCTTAGGTCGTGCTCTCCAGACAGGTAGAGCCTTCCCTTTAGCCACGTCAAAACTGCCGAAAGAACAACGAGACTTTATCTAAATCTGACCCTAGTCGTTAATTAAGTGGCTAGATATACTAGCTAGAATTATTAATACTTCAAACTATGAGACACTATCTGTTCGAGCACAATTGTAAAGGAATTTACTATTGTTATAGATTATGAGTTTATCTATGTTGCCCCTAATTATGAGATTAAAACCTAAAGGTATTCTACTGGGAATCTGTAGTTATAAAGAAAAACCTGTTGAAAGTAGAAAATAAGGAATTTATTTTCGTAAGTGATTTTAATCGAAACTGGTTGACTACTTACCAAATAAAACTAGTTGTAGTCTTATTTGGTGACTGCTTTGATTAACCTAGGCCAAACTTAAAGAGGAAAATCTAGCAATCTAACAAAAAACCTCTTGCCTTCATTAAAACTAAATCAATTAACATGTACTACACGCTAATAGGTATTTACAACAACTAAGTAACTAATATTTATTCCCCAAATCCCTAACTTTACGTATACACGAGTTCACGTTTGGACACTATAACTATATCTTTAGATCTAGTACACTCGCATAGGTATAGGTACTATAAACCGTATCGGCTGAATTGACCTTAGCCGTATTAGGCTCTGACACAAGTTATTAAGTTATCAATGCTCACTGACGTTGGTCAATTTAGGTAACAATGTATGTACAAATAGTTTCAATCAAGTGGGGTTCGAACCCGCTTGTAACAGAGCAGTATTTAAGAATGTTCCACAATTTAATCTACACAATTATACAATAATGGTAAATAAATGAACAGATGGCTGGTGTCTATACTATGGCCCAGAGCGCAGGTAAGCAACCCTTTATGACAAAGGTATTAAGATGATAATTAAAAGAAAGAAGGTATATTTAAATGACCTCTCCAGTATTCCATTCGCCCATTGATTTCCACAAGGTTAATACTTAGCCCTTTAAACAACAGAGTCACGACACTGATTCTATTAACTTTTTCAACACTCCTAGTACACTTATATGCTCAGACTTCGGAAAGAGGTCAGCTTTCTCGTAAGTATGTTAAGGTACCGTCGCCGCTCGCAGTTCTCGAATCAGTGTCCTACTTTCACTCCCCTTGTCTCTTCGCAAATCTATTCTCCCACTTTATCAAAGCGACAACTTTATTCCTACCATCGGTTTTCTTATTTCCTACTTAATATCTATACAATTAAGGCGCTTCCGTCGACATTTGTCTAATTATCGTCGTAGCTGCGCCCGCGCCTCCCATCTTGTCTCTCGTTCTTCCCTCGGCAAGGTCATACTCCGTCCCTCTCGCACCGGCTTCGTCCTGTCCACAGAGTTTGCCACCCCCGTCACGTTCTGTCGCATGTACGCGTGCACGGCCTCTCTCTCTCCTGTGTTTCATGAGACGCGTCCACAAATCTGGACATGTGTAAAGCAGATGTCTCGGAGTTTACTGGAATAAGAGACAATGATCAGCCAGATTTCTGTATATTGGGATATGTTAAAATGAGTATTATGCCAATGATGACAAAGTCGCCTTTTGATCATCCCTTGTGCAAACTATTCCACAAATTTTCTATAAGTGTTCTTTGAACTTGCCACAGTTTTAGTCCTAATATTTATTTAAGTTACAGTCTTTTGTGAGGCTATAATATATTACTTCCTTAAGCATTGTAAGTTTTGTCTTTATGACCATGGCCATTGGGCGAGGATTTATTACTCTCTTAAATAAATATTCCTAGAACTTCACGATATATTTAACACATTTAGCCTGCCACTTCACCATGGAGAAGGTAGCTTAGGTGTTGCCACTACTCTAATACAAATACCTACTGCTAATGTTCAACTCCACAAAATGGGGAGACGTTACGCAGTCAAAGTAGCGCAGAAAAATGGTTTTGTATATTTTTTGTTAAATGTAAGAAAATGAATGTACTTTCTTAGGAAACATGAATAGTAGGTACATCAGAGGCCTGCAAAGTAACTTTTTAATTTTCATTCCACTATTTGTGGTACAGCATCACGGCATTCAGCCATGAAAATTAGTTTGATTTGAGGATTTTTATTTATTTATTTCATTGCATGTTTGAGAAAAGCACTATACATGCCTAGGCGCGAAAACGGATTCCCGGCCTCGTATCTCTATCCAGCCTCGCTTCGCTCGGCCGTTTATACCTACTTGCCCGGAAATCCGTGTTTTCCCGGCATCTGATGTAATGTACTATTTTTCTAATTTTTCTGATTGAGTAAAGTGCACTACATACTACCTAAGCGGATTTGACATACTACCTAAGCGGATTTGCGTTTTTATGAAATTTTCGACGTTTTTCGTGAAAAAATATCGTGTAACTTCCCAAGTTTATGGATTTGTTTAAATATTTTTAGGTATCGCGGTTCACCATTACTTAGAGAACACAATGCTGTGGTTGAAAAATTAATAGTACGTATTGAAGGTTAAAATAAAAAGGAGGGGAGAGTTAGGTTATACCTTTTGTGGCAAAATCTACGGCCTGACCCATACACTTTTGCACCTTATTCCATTGCAATAAGGCGAAAAATGTATACATCTCTTTGATGTCGACTGTACATAAGTTATTCATTTTGAAGTTGGGACACATGAGCGTAGAACAAGCGTGCTTAGACATTTTAGACAAAAATAAATTATTTTTGTAGGGTACATAACAATATAGGTTAGACTTTAGCTATAAATAAATATTGCTCCTTTAGGTGTATACTCGTAATACCGCACTTGAATAACGACGCAATACATGGCCGTTTTGTGGGTTATTTATATTTAACCGTACGTAAAAAAAAACACGCCCCATTGCCTCGGCCTAACACCCGGAAAGCCACTGACACATTGTGCTCAATTATTCTGGGAACGGGTGGATCGAATGTTAAGCCGTTCACCCTGACGATTACCGTCCCGGTGGGTTAATAGTTATTGCTAATAAGACCCAACTTTGTGAACGTTGTTTTAAAAATGCTGTTGTGGTTTCTAGTTCTTAATTTAATTAGGACTGTAATTAATTAAGTAGGTTGCTGGCACAGAAGCTTGCAACATTCCTATGAGTTAGTGTTCAGTTTTAAGGCCTTTTAGGACTTAATTTTGTTCCTGGGCCCATTACATGGCATAATGTAATGTACCCTTGCGACTTACTTATGACTTGTTAGATAGGAAGCTAATGTACCTAAACTTAACTATTGTATTGTAGTTATACAGATATCCGCCTAGTTTTTGTTCCTGATTGTGACCCGAATTCGCTGTCCGCTCCGCGTAAATAAACGCCCATTCCTCTTCCAACTGCAGCGTCTACTCGATTAGAATTCTTCTCGACTTGGCTTGCAATTCCCAAACTCAACTAGGTGGCTCAGTGAAAGATTCTGTTTACACAATCTGTAAGAACCAGAAGAAAGACTTGAGAACGCGCTGAAACTTGCATAGTTGGAAACTTGTTCCTCGAGTCGGAGCTGGATAATGTACAATGAGCAAAGCTGATTAAAAATGCAGTTATTCCTTTGCGTTACTTAAATCATTAATCGCTTTAAAGTGCATTGCGTGCTTGATGTAAGGTAGTAATAAAAATTAAGCAAGTATAGTTATAATCATGTAAACGAAATTGAGAGGGAAAGTTAAATTTAAATATTTCCTCTTGTTTTTGTACATTTCTGCTTTGATACTCATTTAAGCATATCAGCCGAAAGACGTCCACTGCTGGCCTATGCCTCCCCCAAAAAGTGTCTAAGTGACCGATCCTGCGCCACCCGCATGCAGCGTACTCCCGCGAAAAGGTCCAAAGAACCAAGGACCAAGTCATCAGTCTTTGTGGGGAGTCTATCCACGCTGCGTCTTCCGGAAGATACGTGGTCACCACTTGAGAACCTTTCCGACCCAATGTAATGTGCACCGCCCATTACACTATTATTACAGATACTTGCTTTAACAGTTGTCTACTTACATCATAAACATAAATACTGGACTGGTATTTTCCCCAACAGGTTTATTCAATGAAAAAAGTACATCATGTATTTCCTGCAATCTGTGGGAGCAGTATACGCAACGGGCATATGGGGCCCTTAGGGTCCAGTATAATAATGCGGTCCGGGTGTTGATGGGACTGCGTCGTTTCTGTAGCGCATCAGGGATGTTCGCGGCGGCGCGTGTGGACTGTTTTTATACGAGCATGCGTGCGCGCGCAGCATCCCTGGTGCGCAGGGTGCGCCGCAGTCCCAACAGCATTCTGCGCATGATAGCGGACAGGGTTGACTGTCCCTGACACTCCCCTGTCAGTGTTGTTTTGTTTTAAATGTAAGTTTAGCTGTAACTACTAACCCCCTAGTTTTGTAAATTCTACTAACAACATGTGTCCATGGTTACACGAAATAAATATTTCATTTCAAATATTTCATTTCATTTCGACAAGAGCGTTAAATCCAAATTGACCTAATATAAATAGAACTAGTCCATCATTATATCTTTGTCAGTATTAGATATATATATCGGCCAGTCAGGTATATAGGTAAATCAATCATAAAGTATTTCAATGGAGACCCCATTTCATGCTATTATCTGTCATTACGTGTTCCTATAGGGGCAGATAAGGACCATTATGGTAGCGCTGAAACATTGACCGCAAGCCAAGATAAGTTGGTGGGAAGGGATGTTATTAGTTGGACATTCTACTCTATATATCCATTCGTGGTATGTGAGACCATTAGTGTTATTACGGTGCCTCAGAATTTAGCATACTCATTAGGTACTCATAAGGATTCGACCTATAAGGGTGATCTGTTTTCGTTAATACATAATTACATAACTATCTCTAAAGTTCCACTGTGTAGGTATTTTTTGCCTATTATCTATTATTGTGCCTAATGCATATCAGCAAGCAAGAACTGACTACACAAGTGTATAATTATACAGGGTGGGCCAAAAATTTTTGCACTTTTGAAACTTTGATGAAAATAAAACCATTAATAGTACATTGTTTAACAAGGGGCGTATGAGGAATAAGGCGGAGGGCGTTTGATGACTCGAGTTTGCAATATTCTTACGCCACAATGTTTTTCATCACATTTGCGAGGAAATAAATTACCAAAAAAGACAGAAAACCTATGTTTTATACAAGCGCATCAATCAAATGTTGACGAGATTGACAACTTCACTTTCAGATCAGTGCGAGTGGAGGGCGTAGCTTCAATATTTCAACCAATCACAGAGCCTGCTTGATTATATTTCCAACCAATCACAGAGCAGAATTCTTGACGCTAGCGGCCGTCAAGATTTGCTTAACCAATCAGATCACACACAAGCTCATTACTTCCCATGGGCCATTATTTCCCGCGGGAACAATTTAGGCCATTGTATTTCTATATACAGACAAGGAATAACACCATTTATGAGCAAGTGTGATGAAAAGTTATTTTCCTGATCATTAAATTTTTATGACTACCATCTAATGCAATTTATTTTTTGAAAATAATATCTTTGAGACCCCCATTTCGTCGCTGGCACTCCTGCAAACGGCTACGCAGATTTTAGGAAACTCGCTGACACATGCTGCATGCGAGGTATCTCGGCTATTTCATCGCGGATGTTTTGCTTGAGTTTGGATATTGTCTTCGGTATTTTTACTTAGAACTCGACTTTATTAATATCCCCGTACGAAAAAATAGGCGGTAGTGAGATCCGGGCTTCCTCCTAAATTGGCGGCGAACGGTTACATACAAATTGTTGCTTTTATAAAACTGTTTTACACAAAACACTTTATTGCAAATAAAACTGCATAAAGTAATGTAAAATTTCCCTCCACTCAAAAACCATATAATTTATTATTCTACAAGATATTCAGTGTTACCATTTGCAAAAAATTATGGCCCATCCTGTACATTGACATCTTTTCCCAGCCGCAGTTTCCCGAAAAGTTAACTAACACAATATGTGGTTCCACGTTCCATGCATTTTATATTTAAACGGATAACACAAACTGACTCACGCACCATACCATGAACCCTGCTCACCTTTTCATTCCATTCAAAAACGTAGATATTTACGATGCAATTGGAAAAAAGCATCCGGCATGAGTAAAAAGTCAAAGGGGAAAACCAATTTGGCTTTGCATACGGCACCCGCGTATAGCGGCGCGGACATACCGCGAGGGAATTTATAATATCACTGAAATTGGTTGAAACGGTCCAAACCAACTGCTTAAATCCGATGCTACCTGTAATATTTTTCACTATGGTAGTATTTTTCAGTGTTTTGTTTATATCAAGCCTCAAGTACGATTGTTTCAAAAGGTTTTGTTGCCTAAATAACAATGGCCCTGAACCATCCAAGGCTGCTTCGATTGTTTGAAAGTAAAGAGGAAATTTCCATCTCCGGGCATCCTTTTAAATGTGTGATTTGACATGTATCTTATTAGTAGCTCTACCTCCGGATATCGGGCTCGACCCTTCCGCAAAGCGGACTATTCTTGTCCCACATGCCATTGACGCTCTGGCGTACAATAGTTAACTTAAATTCATTTACCCGCAGGCAACGAACCGCAGGAAAATGGGCCCCGTTGTCCAATTACCACTCATGTTTACATAATACCTAAATCCTACGTCCCTGGATCCCTCAAGCTCTCGTATTCTCAATTGTCGTGCGAATCCGATCCCGCATTTTACGACTCCGGGAACTTCTCGGCAATTACGGCAGCCGGAAATTAAACAAAGGCTTGACCGCGGCAAAGGCAGTTTTATTATACTGATCCTAACGTTCCGTAAGGCGGGGGTTAATTGAATGCGATAGTGTATGGAGATTTCACCACTCAATCTTAGATTCAGTAATACGCAGATTTTGCAAAAAATATGTATTGAACTTACGCGAAAACAAATGAGGGGGAAAATTAATTTTCCCTTGTTCAATTTTGATGTCTTTACTTTGGTCCAATCCGGCCTGAAAATGTTGTGAAACAGGGGTCGCTTGAAAATGTCAGTCCCATAGGTACCAGACATTTGGCATTAAATTTTGCAAACCCAATTAAAATAACATTATTTCCTTGACAAAGGTATAAGCGAATATTAATTTAGCGAACAAAAGATTCGCGTATCAAATGCTACGTATCCGGAATTTGTAATTCAATTAAGAAACATATAACAATTAAGAAACGTACCTACCTTTATAGCGGAAATATTGACATCAAGGTATTGTCTTTATTATTATCGTATTACCCGTTATATATTATATTCTTACTAGTTTCCACCCGCGACTTCGTCTGCGTAAACCCGGGATCCTATATTTTAATCCAGGCTATTAACTATCTTCGAGCGAAATTTCATCCAAATCGCCGTTTAAGCGTGATTGAGTAACAAACATCCAGACATCCAAACATCCAAACTTTCACATTTATAATAGTATATATAAAATGTATGAAAAAGTGAAGACAAATACAACAAATTATTAATCATCACAAAAATCAGTTCGGCCGTTCATTGAGTTATAAATGGTGTAACTAAGACGACTTTGTTTTATATACATAGATATAGGATTTATTTATCGTATGGCTTATCTTTATTGCTCTACTTCAAAGATTTACAGTTTTCAAGTACGCGTACGCTACCGCGTCTTTGGTTAAAGTTCTAAAACTTCTAATAGCGACCCATCACCCCGGCTTCGTATGTGTAATCCAGATGGGTTTATATTTTTTTATACTTATTTCTTACCTCGTTTCCCGGCGACGTGTGCTTCCAGAACCTGTACTTCTAGATCGTAACCAAAAAATACTTCGGGAATCATAAGATGTTTTAAATTTGATTGTATCAGATAGGTACTTGTCTTGCGCACAAAATGCGAACGAGATTGTGAAATGTGTGGTCATTTTATAACCAACGCGCACGTTTATTTTCCAAAACCAACATACATAAACTAATTGTAATTAAAATGAATGAATATGTATTTAATGCAAAAATGTTAATAATGTTGTTATTGTATGCATGTTAGTATTAAGTTTTGTGTGTCCTTACAGGGCGTCATGGTCTGACCTGAATACTGAATGTAACACCTTAATTGCAATGTACATGGCTTTACAAATGAATAAAGAATAAAGAATACGTATATTTTCCGCTAGAGGACGTATTTTGACGTATTTTAATATTTGTGTACAAATTACTGAAGTACTTACCTTTTGATTCTGAATTTTCATGTAACTTAATATGAATGGCACTTAAGTGCTTTTTAGGGTTCCGTAGCCAAATGGCAAAAAACGGAACCCTTATGGATTCGTCATGGCTGTATGTCTGTCTGTCCGTTCGTATGTCACAGCCACTTTTTTCCGAAACTATAAGAACTATACTGTTGAAACTTGGTAAGTAAGTAGATGTTTTATATGAACCGCAATAAGATTTTCACACAAAAATAGAAAAAAAAAACAATATATTTTGGGGGTTCCCCATACTTAGAACAAAAACTCAAAAAAATTTTTTTCATCAAACCCATACGTAGGTCTACAAAAATGATATTGAGGTTTGTCATATTATTTTTTTCTAAACTGAATAGTTTGCGCGAGAGACACTTCCAAAGTGGTGAAATGTGTGTGCCCCCTGTAACTTCTAAAATAAGAGAATGATAAAACGAACAAAAAATATAAATATGATGTACATTAATTACCATGCAAACTTCCACCGAAAATTGGTTTGAAGGAGATCTAGTAAGTAGTTTTTTTTAATACGTCATACATCGTAAACCGCAATTTATGTTACGGAACCCTTCATGGGCGAGTTCGACTAGCACTTGGCCGCTTTTTTATGTATATGCAGCTGCAGGCAGAGGCGTATTTAAATATTTGGCGCCCCGGGCCAGTAAGTTTTGCCGTCCCGGGGCCAGTAAGTTTTGGCGGCTCGCGCCGCCCCTCGGAGCGGCTCGGGCCGCCCCTCGGAGCCTGCCGCCCCGGGCCATAGCCCCTTGGACCTAGGGTAAATACGCCCCTGGCTGCAGGTAGATCTAAATGTCACTTTTTATATGGAAAAATGACAGTTAAATTGTCCTAAAGCGCGTTCGGAACGTTACGTGATTACCCCTCTGAGCACCTAAGTGCTTTTTAGGGTTCCGTACTCAAAGAGTAAAACGGGACCCTATTTACTAAGACTTCGCTCTCCGTCCGTCCGTCCGTCCGTCCTTTCATCCGTCCGTCCGTCTGTCTGTCACCAGGCTGTATCTCAAGAACCGTGATTTTGTTGCCGCTATAACAACAAATACTAACAACAAAATAAAATATTTTTTTAAGGGTCTCCCATAGAACAAACGTGATTTTTTTTGCAGTTTTTATAGATAATGGAACCCTTCGTGCGCGAGTCCAACTCGCACTTGGCCGGTTTTATTTATGTAAATATTATGCAGCTGCAGGTCGATCACGTAACGCATTGTATGAACGTCGGGTAGGTCACTTTTATATGTAAAATTGTCAGTTAAGTTGTACCGACGCGCGTTCGGAACGTTACGTGATTACCCTTCTGGTCGATCACGTAACGCATTGTACGAACCTCGGGTAGGTCTAAATATCACTTTTTATATGGAAAATTGACAGTTAAATTGTACTGACGCGCGTTCGGAACGTTACGTCAACTCTCTGAGGGGTGATCACGTAACATTTCGTACGCACGCAAAGACAACTGAACTGTTTTTTTCCCATTCAAAAAGTTATATTTAGATCAACCTGGCGTACGTATGAGGCGTTACGCAATCGACCAGTAAGATGTTGAGAACCATAATATTAGGAACTCGGCGGTGTAAGACAGTTAACATTTTAAATAAATACATCAGCCTAGATACGTCCCACTGCAAGGCACAGGCTTCCTCTGAAGGATGAGAGGGAACGGGCAGTAGTCCCCGCGCTAGCCCAGTGCGGGTTGGGAACTTCACATACACCTTTGACTTTCTTCGCCGATGTGCAGGTTTTCTCACGATTTTTTCATTCACCGAAAAGCTAACGGTAAATATCAGCTGATGTCAAAGCGAAAAAGTAATTTGTACTTCACGACCGTTATTTAACAGCCGCATGCTTGAACCACCACTAAGCTACCGCCGCCGCCGCCTTGCTTGCCGCCTAGGCTGCCGTAGCGTTAACGATTGATGTGTAAAAATTAAAGTATCAAAATGATAATCTTACTACTGCGCATTTCTTTATGTTGTCTATAATCAGGCCTTTAAAACGTTATGAAATTAGTGATATTATAACGTTATAAATAAGGATATGTTTAAAATTTCTATACAAATCGCGTTATAATAGCGCTATTTTTATAAAGTTTTAAAGGCCTGTCTATAATACCTATATACAACATCATTTCAATCCTTCTCCCAGCGGTAAAGGAAGACGAACGGCGCGACGCGTCAGCGCAGATACGGTTAACTTTGGCACTCGTGAAATAAGTTTCCCCTGTTTCCCAGGACGGGAATATTGTATTAAACGGGGATAACAATTTATCCTGTGCCCTTTCTCGAGATGTAATCTGGACAAGTCAAGTTTCACGGTGATTGAACTCATGTTAGCGTCTGACGAGAGCTAACAATTTTTTTTGTATTTTATATTTCATTCTAGATAACATTAGAATTTAACGGGAAAATTTGTCTGAGTGTCTTCGTTTATCTAGGATATATCTTAGGGAAATATTGTACTAAGTAGTTTTACTCATTTTGACTTTCGAGCATTAAGTGCTTTTCAAACATTGCATAAGGTAAACGTCCGAGTACTCGACGCTGTACTAGTATATGGCATGGGCACTCTATGTCAAAGTCAATCCGTTTGGGAGCTACGATGCCACCGACACACACAGATACACTTTTAAACAACTTATAACGCCATGCAGGTTTCGAGTATATATATATTCATTACCGTGTCAAAAACTTATTAACAGTATTACTTAGGAAAGTATAAATCCAGTTTACTGTGCCTTCGGAGGATGGCCGGCAACTTAATTAAGTTTCAAGGACCAACGACACAATGTTTACGATTTTGCTCCGGGCATGGTGGTTTCGACTTTTGATTGACTTTGGCTAGAACTCGGGTTGTAAGCACAACTAGTTACATAATTTTATCTCTGATAATGATAATATTAAAACCTTTACAGCCTTGGTCAACGTAGGTATCTATCCATTTATAGCCATGTGATAAACATTAACGTTATTATAACATAGATTAACTAAGGTACGAGTTCACTGTATATTACTTTGATCTCTCACGGGAAATATATAATTTATGCTTATAAATTTATGAAGAGGAAAACTCTGTGAGGTTGTATCTTACTAAGTTTGTATGTAGAAGGTATATAAACACCGGAAGTAGTAATCCGTTTTCAAAAAAAAAAAATAATGTCGCAGTGTTTCTGACGGGGGCCGGGGCACTCACCTAAAAACCCCAGGGAAGGCGACCATCATCATCCTAGGACGAGCCAAATGTGGCGAGGCGCGAGGAGGTCTCCAGTGCGTTCAGTATGAGATCCTGGAGTCCTCCGCATGAGAGCGCAGATGCCGGCCGCCGTGGAGTTTTTAGTGGATAGAAATACCACATAACCCAGTCAGCCCCCGATGATTGGGTACCTGGTTCGCAGGTTTTCTCCACGTACAAAAAAAAAAAAAGATCTAGATGAACAGAATATGTTATGTTTTTATGGCTATATCGTGCGTCCTTTGTAAATGAGCGGCTGGACCCACGTGAGCAGCTAGTCCATACTTCAGTTGCGACTTTCCTAAGAACAATTTATATGATGGATAGTTACGAAAATGGGTACACTTTCTATTGAATTTCGATACAATTCACTCGTTTTCATGGCATGGGGTGTATAGTAATTATTAGCGCTGTACCAAGAAACAATCAATAGACTTGTTAGCACAATAAGGGAATAGTTACAGTATTATACCAGGATACGATTCTGTGCAGAAACTATTAAGTTATTACGTGTATCATGAATAGCACATTTGAAGTAGCTTAATTAATTTGCGTGCTTATACTTAAATTAAAATCTGCCATTTCATGTAGGTACAATAAAGCAACATATATATCAGATCTAATAGTAATATATTGTTTGTATTAGAATTAGATACAAGCTTCTGCCCGTGACTCCCTCCGAATGGAAATCGTTTATTTCGTAGCTCCATACAAACTTTCATCTCCCATTTCACTCCCTCAGGGGATGGTTTCCGAGATAAAAACTACCCTATGTCCTTCCCGGGATTCAAACAGTATCCATACTAAATTTAATCTCAATCGGTTCAGCGGTTTAAGTGTGAAGATGTATCAGACAGTCAGACAAGACAGACGTACACTTGCGCATTTTTAATATTAGTATGGATTTGTAAGTATTTTAATGAAGAAAGTTACGTATTGCATGCAATTTATGAATTTGTGCACACATTATTTTAATTGATATCATAACAATCAATGCTACAAATCGACCATGGGGCCGATTTTTGACTTTCGAGCGCTAGAAAATTAAATAAAAGTAAATAAGATTTTAGTGATAAAATTGCAGTCAGTTACTTTCTACCGATATAATTAAATACGAGTGGTCAATGCCACTCGTTTTTAATTTTTTTATCGCTATTTCAAAAAAGCATTTCATCATTTTTTACTATTTTCGAGTGAAAAAGTCGAGCGCTCGAAAGTCAAAAATCGGTCCCCATGTCATCTATTATCGAAAAATGATATGTCACCGTGAGTTTTATTATGGCTTTGTCTATACTTTAATAATAGTATTAGTAGGTACGTCAAGTGACGACAGGCAAACTACAGTTTGTGTAGATCATACGCGAAGTTACCGAAACAGAAAACAATGCCAATATTGGGTAAAAACGTCGTCGTCTAATCCCCGGTCACCTGCCTATTGCTATAGAACCGGCACCCAAAATCTAATTCAAAACCTAAATATGTACCTAATTCCCAAGCAAAAGGTGTATGCCGCTTTGGCGATTTTAAAAAGACATTAATCTATATCGACGCAGTTTGAAATCGTCCTCATTGACATCGACAAAGCGGGACTTTTGCTTGGGAACGACACAAATGACCACTTTAGATCAATCATAAAAATAATACGTACACAGCTGTTTGTACCTACAGCCCATTTTGCATCATAAATTTATAAGCAACGTAAGGACGGTCCTAAGCGTCCTGGTAATGGAAATTATTCAAATAAGGGGCGGGGACCTCACTTCTATTAGCAGGGACTCTACTCAAATATCGGCAAATTGGTTGCGGTGGTGACCGGATGTGGATGTCCGCACGGCGTGTGCCTGTGCGCATAGTAAGGGACCCGAGCGGAAAATTGGGCTTAATTATGTTTTGAGATTAGTTCGCACATATGGAGGTCAATTTATTACATCGCTGCACCGAGCTCACGCGTAACATGCGAGTTAACCAGTCAAATTGGACTTCTTTTTTAAATAATCTTCTCGGTTTAGTTGGTTTGTTATGGAATCGAGGCAAGTAGACGAAAAGCTGAGTAAAATGGACCAATATTTGGCATTGTGGTAGAGTCTGGATTTTTTTGCACATTCTAGTCACGCACAACAGTGTTAATGGTATATGTTTGTAGTCAATACTTTGTTTTATTTTTCTTTTGATTATTTTTATATTATAGAATTTCCAAAGATATACGTCTCTGAGCTTACGTTTAAAAATACAATAATAATAACTGTGCCAGTGTTTCGGAATTAATATATATTATCTTTACATTAAAAAATATGTTCTTTGAGCAGTTTTAATATCGAAAAGTTGCGAAGCACTTGTGTTTACAAAAATGAATTATTTATCTTGTTAACATATTTACATTAAAAAACTTTCAAAAAATTATCAACAGTCTGAGCTCATGCAAACTTTTTCAGAAAAAGGTTATTTGTTAAGGAAAATATATAAATACAATATAAAATAAAGAGAACGAGGCACCACGGGGCGGACGGCAACTTGATTTATAAAAGTGAATGTCAATATTGTTTTTAACGTAATAGTACATTACTTACCTAGGGCGGTTAAACAAAGAATGTCTCAGATCGCAGGTATTTGACGCCCGAGCCGAAGGCAAGGGCGATAAATATGCGCTCTGAGGCTTTCTTTATTACCGCCCGTGGTAAGTACAACATTTTACGTCTCTATCTGGCCAGGAAGTAGGGTTTTCCGCACGCATAGCGTGCGGTAATTCCTACTTTATGGCCAGGTATGACGTAAACAAATTTACCAAACAAGGCTCTAAATATAAATAAATATCCTACATCATAGTTCTCTGTTGTATATATCCTTATGATACCACCAGTAGTATCTAATAATATCGTTTGCATAAAAGAGATTACACATGTATAAGTACTGTATTCCACTTTATGACTATGCAAGCTTAGAGCCATGGAACGAATAAGTATGCATTAAAATAGCAATACCTATATTGTAAAAACGACAATGTAGTTTAAAAGCCCGACACGTTGATTTGCAACACACTCACGTTTTCTTATAAAATACCTAATCGCTGCCGCTTACTAATAAATAGTTATTTGTTATACAAGGGTGAAAAGTTGTATTTTACCCGCAAGTGTGGACTCGAAACACGAGCAAGCGAAAGGCTTCTGTAGTTAAAGTTCTAGTACGAGAAGTGAAATACATTTGCATCCGTGTGTAACACAAAACTTTTCACCTCACTGTAGCGAGGAAAGTGCATTATGCAAAACAACTTAATTTAATTTAAATAATAAATACAACTCTGCACCCCTGTATAACAAATAATATTTTTTTTAATATTTAACGGTAATAATAAGTGATATCAAGTAGAATTTTGGTCAAGTTTGAGTCGGATTTTAGTTTTCCCACACATTTTGAGACCCAGCGCCTGATAAAGACAACAAGCTATTCGAAAGTTTTTTTTGTGTGGGAGCCGCCTTAAATATTTATTTTATTCTGTTTTTAGTATTTGTTGTAATAGAGGCAACAGAAATACATCATCTGTGAAAATTTCAACTGTCTAACTATCACGGTTCGTGAGATACATGAGGTACGCGCTCCAAGGTCAAATTACTTTCCCCACTAGTGGATAAAATGCGATTTTGCTCACTGGTTTTAAAGGATAAAAGACGGCTTTCCGAGGCAGTGAGGGAAAAATATAAGTTTCTCGCTCAAACACTCGAAGGCTCGAGTAGGACAACGTTTTTTGGCACCCGACATATCTATACGTGCGGTGTCGATCGCACATTTTTGTATTGACGGCAGTATAATGGTAGGCGAGTGACAGAATAATAGTACATTACTGCAGCCGCCGGGAAAGAAGGCTTGCCGGCTTCGTATCACTATACCTACTCACCCGGCAAGCCCTTTTTCACGGCTAGGCATGTATAGTGCTTTTCTCAAACATATGCAATATATAAATAACTCCTGAAATCAAATTAATTTTCATGGCTGAATGCCGTGATGCTGTGCCACAAATAGTGGAATTAAAAATAAAAAAAAATTACTTCCCGGCCTAGGCCTTCAATTTCGTATGAAATTCCTTTACAGTTCACTCGAATTGTTCCGCCCGAAATGTGATACTTCGAAGCCTGTCATGACGCAATGAAATATTATTTGATGGCTTTTCGGTGCCGAAAAACATCGTGAGTAAATCGGTCTAGCTTTCCTTCTGGGTGGAAGCTCAGATGTCAGTCGCTTTCGTAAAATTTAGTGCATACGCCAAATCTTGGGTTTATGTGCCAAGCGGACCACGGGCTCCTTTAGTGGACGCAATAATACGCAGCAGGACGGCATCACTAATGCGGCGGATGTGTGGCAGCGGTAACAGTATCCTGAGGACGCTGGCTGCGAGGCTGGATGCTCCATTACCTAGGCACTGGAACACCCTACATTGTGCAGGACCCTATGCTAGGGGATGGAGCATCTAACTCCATTAGGATTATAGGATTAAATTAATTTGTAATACTAACCTTAGTCATAATTCGTGATTGTATACTAACAACTTATGGACATTACCTAGTCCGAAACAAATAAAGAATTGAATAGAATTGAATTAGTGCTTAGCCGGGAAAAACGCTAGAAGGATGACAGCTGCCCACGCGGCTCCGCCCGACTTTATTACATAGAACGCAATAGATCTTATCTTATCTTATCTTATCTAGGTGAGGGCCCTTTCGGATGCACTTCGACCCAGTGGGATCTTTTGTGCATTTGCCCTCTCCTTTATACCTGCTCCCAGGCTTGGAACGCAATAGATACAAGGTAACAATAGGGAACATGCATCTTTTTATTTTATTACGAAAATCAAAAGTATAATCCAGAGGAATATCAACTGTAGCATTAAAACTTTCTTATGATTTCTTCTTCTGATATTATTACATGCTTTTGAAATCTGCACGCACCGGCACCCACCGAATACTTAATCTATATTAAACGGGCTTATATTATGACGTCACAACTCATATTCTCGGCGCGTTTACTGTGGAGTACCTAGGTCATTAATTTGCAATTATCTCCACAATATTTGCGTTTAAGTCTAACTATACTTGTCGTACAAAATATAATTTACGTCATACCTGGCCATAAAGTAGGAATTACCGCACGCTGCGTGCGGAAAACCCCACTTCCTGGCCAGATAGAGACGTAAAATTTTGTACTCACCACGGGCGGTAATAAAGAAAGCCTCAGAGCGCATATTTATCGCCCTTGCCTTCGGCTCGGGCGTCAAATACCTGCGATCTGAGACATTATTTGTTTAACCGCCCTAGGTAAGTAATGTACTATTCTAATTCAATATACTGTCTAACTGTCGTCTGTAAAAAATCGTCATTTTAAAGTCAGATAACACTAAATACAACAGTTTTATTTTATTTCATTATTTGTTTTTTATGATATTTCTACGTGTACCGCATCGATTGAGTACAATTAAAAATAAACGTACATCGAGGTCTTAAACGTTCGGTGAAACGTACTTTTACCTTATGCGACATAAACGAAAGTACTTAAATTATTGAAGAAAGGATATTACCTGTTCTATGGAGACATTATTTTATTTTTATAAAAAACAAGTAAAACTGCATTCATATATTTCCGCTCCACCTGAGGACCGAACTGAGAACATCATAAATACACCAAGCTACAGCAATAGTGTGTCCCTATTTGTCTTTGTGGGGCGTCTGTCACAGCAAGAAAGTAACATACTGCTCGGGAAAGAGCAGCTTTGTAGATGAGGAAAATAAGTGAAACGCGTGCAAATGTATATTTAGCCGCTCTGTAATCGAATCCCTTGGGTCAAGCCATTGAGTCATACCCATAAAACAATCACCTCTTGATTTGTCGAGTCATCGTAACAAAGCAAACAAAGTGAATCAAGCAAAATAACATTTTCCTGGCAAACATTCATTGTGACAGATTGATCTCCATTGTTAATTAATTGGATTAATTATGAAGTTCCTACAATTAATCACGGATCCCAGAGGGTTTAAGTTCCAGCTTGAATCTGAATTTGGAAACAAAAATCCATTTTATTCTGTTTTGCATTTTTATTCCCACGACAATTTAGAATAGATAGGTGTTAATTTGGGTGATAAGATATTTTTTTATGTTTCAATACAATTTATATCTTTAAGAGCTTAATTATATAGGTTTAAATATATGTTAGGTATAAAATAAATGTGGTTTGCAATACCGCTGTATGCGTATTTCAGTGTCCCTACATAGCCATCGATCTGTAGGGAATTATTTCAATGACAGTAATCTGAGAATGCATAATGGTATAGAATGTCCGAAACGGTAAGAGTAAAAACAAAAAATTACTTTATAGTCAGAGTACGAAGTCGTTTTATGCTGGAAATCGTTTGACAGAATTTACTGTTACTAAGTACTGTCTTTTTGAAAGTGGTGGCAAAATCCACTAATCAAAGTTATTAATGTTGATTAAACGTGATTAACGGACTTTGCACTTAAGACCTCTTGGTATGCTGTTAGCTGATGCTACAAAGATTTATAAAAACACTCGTTTACTACCAAAAACCATTCTGTTTAATTTTAGTATAGGTAGGTAGGTAGGTAGTTTAGTAGGTTTTATTCATTGGTTTAGAAATACCGTAGTCATTTTATCCCTTATCTCACGCCGCACTTTAAAGCTATTTTCCAGGAAAAAAACTCATTAGGAAATTGTTAGCGGCTAAGCAGCGCATCGAAGCGTTTAGGCCCCAAGTTAGTGCCTGGAGAGACGCCAACACGCTATCTGAAGCTCTGGGTGCGGAGACAGACTATTTGGCAACTGCGGGACTGGAATTAACTAATCGTCTGGATACATCGATAAAGTTATTTATTGTAGCTGTTAATCAAAGTTTGTCAAATATTGCGTTTATAAATGTCATTTATTATGATTTACGTTACTACAATCCAGAACAAAAAATCTTTACATGACTTTACACTCTTACGCTTCACTGCAGAAATACCAAATGATAAATTAAATTGTTAAATAAAAATGTTAATTAAAAATGTTAATTAAAAATGTTAATTAAAAATGTTAATTACATTTAAATAGTTCCTTCTGTGATTCCAGATTACTATACAATGACCAGAGCTAAATAGTCATCAATAAATTATTAACTGCTATCGAAGGGGTGACCTTCTAACCCAGTTGAGTCAAATCCCTATCTGTTAAGATTAGCTCTGACCGCATCCCTGGGGTCGCTTTGGACCATTGGCAGGATTATGTTTTGTAAACTGTAGGGTCTATCACAGATGAAACATATTACAGTGGTACTAAGTTTTTTAACACGCGTAAGTTAATTTTTTTCTAAAAGTTTTTGAATTTAGTTAAATATTTTTTCACGCCTTGCTCGTTAATGTGGCAAAATTTGGTCAGAATTCAGGCTTTAAAGCTGCGTTTAGTTGGACGTCGCACGAACAGGCCATCTATGAATACAAACTCCCAACACAAGTATTGCCATACTTACCGGGAGACGCCAGCCACTAATGTACTTTTACCTACTTTAGTATGATACCAATAAATAAATTTGATTTGAAATTTGAAAATTTGATTTTGAAACTGTCCAACAACGTTATTGTTGGACAGTTTTAACAGCGATTCCCAATCACAGGCCCTCGCGTCGGCTGCGCGCTCCTCATCGCCGCGCCGGTGAGCGTGGCCGCGCTCTTTTGTTTTTTGTTTAGTATTATGATCTTTGATTTGCATTGCACGTAGAACCGATGGCCGTTGGGGCGGAAAGGTTCTCGAGTGGTGACCACGTACCGGAAGGCGCGGCGTGGGTAGGCCCCCAACAAGGTGGACTGATGGTAAAGCCTGGTAAAGGTCGCGGGAGTCCGATGGATGCGGGTGGCGCAGGACCGGCCATTGTGGCACTCTTTGGGGGAGGCATATGTCCGGCAGTGGACGTCTTTCGGCTGATATGATGATGATGATCTTTAATAAGGTACCTACTTTATTTTGATTAAAAGTTATAGTTATTTGCAATTTCCTCGCAGTAGACGTGAAACTGTGTTAAACCTCGGCCGAAAGTGCAAAAGCGCTACGCGTCGGCCCTCGAACTAACACGTCCATCAATTGTTTACTTTCTAGCCTCTACAACAATGTACTATTGATTTGACGTAGGTATTCTGAGAAAGTAAGGCTGCAGGTTTTTAAGTTTATTACCTTCACACGTTACTCCGTTTTTGAGAGGAGGTAGACAGTCGAACGAGCAATTATTCCATCTTATCGTGTCAGTTAGCATTTTCCCTTTTTTTTTCAAATAATAAAATATTTCATTTTTCTACCCAAGCTACTTGGGAAATATCGTTTGAAACGTTGTAGTAAATATATAGACGAAGGTACGACACGAGCATTGTGGATCGGTCATGCAAAATAATGAGGTATTTAAATTCATTTTAAGGTGTAGAAAAAATTGTGCCTGTTTTAGCCGTTTTTCTATAACATTTGCGTTCGGAAATTTAGCGTCAAAATATTGCTATCGCCTGACCTGTCCGAATTATCCATACTGACCCTACGTCCCCTTGTAAACAGGAATGTCGCTTGGACTATCCTTTGTTATCCCTGTCTTATTCCCTAAACCGCAATAACGCACCGCTGACCGGAAGTAGGAAATTGTCACTTACAACAAACGAACCCATTTATTGCATTATTTATACTGATCCGGATTTACGCCTCCTCCGGAAAGTACCTAAACGTCTGCCGGACTAAATAATTTTGAATTTTAACAAAAAGGAAAAAAATCAGGAATGATGAAGGCTATTTTCGTGTAAAAATACTTGGGCATTTAAAAAAAAAACTTAAAAACCGTTGGATTATATTCCTAGTTTATGTACGTCATTGATCATGAACATTTTCTTTAACACAAGCGGTAATTGATTGTATTTATTCTCTTTGAAATCTCACTATTTACCCTTAGACAATATATTTAGATTACATTTAATAAGAAAACGATCATAGTATTCTCAGCTAGTAATTCATATTTCCAATGAATGCTAGAGTTACAAAAATAACCTTAACAGTAGAAATCGTTTTAATAGAAATGGAAATAATAAGTGAGTTTAAACAAAGGTATATTTAATTAAAGAATTCTCAATGAGCCAACTCGGGGACTGAAACCTCTACAATCTGGTTTCCGGTATTTCTTTATTGTAATTGTAAAGTATCGTTTTGGCTCTGGTCTGTAATTCGATTTGTGTTTTGTAGTCAACGCATATTGAAATTAATGATGATTTTTAAAGTTAAGAGTCCGCAGTAAGCTCGGTTCTCCATACAAACGTAGTTACGATTTCATTTTAAAACGACTAGCTAGTTTGCTCTGTAACTTTGTACTTAGAATAAGTTAAGTACCATCCAGGTCTGTAATTAGTTTATGTAGCTTCAGATACCATAGTAAAAAAAATACAGCAAATTTAAAATTTTCATATAAAACTTGTTTTTGCTGTATTTTACAGATTGTAGGGTCTGACTGAAAATCAGCGTTGCAGTGTAGGTACTCAGTAGGTACTCACTGCAACAGTATGCTGAGTCTAGCCCCTTTTTGGCATCACAAAATGTAAATGCCTCGTACGATATTGTTTGAGTGTGTTTGTCTATTCCTAAGTCTAATTTGTACACTGTTCCTTTTGTATAAAATGTGATGTTGAATAAAGTTTTTCTATGTCTATGTCTATGTATTTCGTTTGTTTAATAAATTTGAGCTATATTAACTAATTACAGACCTTGATATACCTCATGTTGTATATGCAAAGTTTTATTACAATCCAACACGTAGTTTTAAAATGAGAATGAAACTCCGTTTCCGTTCCGCGGACTCTTAAGGTGCGAAATCTATAATATTCATCATTAAAGTGATAAGAACCTAGTGTTGGAATATAAATTTTAGTGCCTCGGAGGCCGCTTTGTGTTTTGAAAAAACGGAGTAAACATATTTTCTCGGTTATGAAACCTGAGCCTAAGAAAGCGTAGTAAACCCCATAGGAGGTTAATAAAGCCGCTTTATGGAAACGCATTTACAAAACAAATAAATAAATTGACAAAATGTATTTCGTTAAAGAATAATACAATCCCTTTTACGATTGAATAATTAGGAATTAATGGTACCTTACCTACCAGGTCTGTCGGTGTCTTACAAGACACGTCTCTTTTCGTTGATTGGAAGTTGTCCTGTTTTATTAGGGTTCCGTACTCAAAGAGTAAAACGGGACCGTCCGTCCGTCCGTCCGTCTGTCTGTCACCAGGCTGTATCTCACGGATACCGTGATAGTTCCAACTGAAACTTTCACAGATGATGTATTTCTGTTGCCGCTATAACAACAAGGAATACAATAGTTTACCGCTATAACAATACAATACAAGTGAAAACATAGAATAAAATAGTTTTTTTATAGATAATGGTACGGAACCCTTCGTGCGCGAGTCCGACTCGCACTTGGCCGGTTTTATGTCTTGTCTGTATTTGGGTATGGATTACATAGTCAATAGATTGTCTTACCTGGATGTGGTAAACAATTACAATATGACTAGCTTTTCCCCTTTTTCGATAAGTATGTCATCTGAATCGGTTCACTGGTTAAATGGTGACAACGGAACAAACAGACAAACGGACTGAAAGAGTTGGCTTATATAACTGATTCTAGGATATGATGCACAAGTCATATTCATTACTATTAAATAATAGTTATTTATGATACAAGTGCGGAAAGTAGGTAATTCCCAACGAGTGGCGATGACCAAAAACACGACCGTTAAGGATTGTTTTTGATCGACACGAGTTGGGAATTACCTATCCGCACGTGTATCATACAAAATTTTAAAATGCATCATGCGAGGAAATAAAAAAAATATGCATAAAAGATGAAATTTTAATTGTCACGAACTCACGAAATCTCATTCCCGCATAGTGTGCGGGAATATTGGCCTGAAATCCATTCCCGCACGAGCACGAGCAGGTCCAGCCCGGCCACGCCATGCAGGCATCGACCACTTCCCGTGTTTATGTTCAACCATATAAAGGGGCACATTCTGAGCAAGTGCATTGTAAAATAGTATTTTTCACAATCGTGTTATAATAGAGAGCTTTTCAGTCGAGTACCGTGTTTAGGCCACGAAGCTTGCTGAGTGGCCTAAGTAAGGTACGAGATTAAAAAGCTTGAATATAACACTATTGTGAACAATACTTTTTGTACGAGTTCATTAAAATTAATTTTCTACGAGTCAACTGAACTAATTAAACAAGCTCGATACTGTTGAAACGAAGTGCAGCTCATCGCTCGTACGCTTGTTGATATCTTAAAAGACATCAACAAGCGTACGACATCAAAGCGATTCTATTGGTCCAATTCATTACAGTTCAGTAAAGCAGCCACGTGATTGGTCGAATTTATTTTAGTTGTCTGGAGCGTATCGAAAAGTAGTTATTTCGATTGTTTCGACAGTAACATGGACTACAACTATGAAAAGAGTGACGTTGCAGTATGCTCTATGAAATCGTAATACACATATTTTAATCGTCGAGTACAAAAAAAATATACATCGAAATAATTAGATTTAAGAATAACCAAAAATGGTTTTTATAAACCTATCGATTCAAATCCACTTTTTACAATCAAACTGTTTAAGATGAATTATTCTGTAACTAAGTATTAATGAATAACTATTCGATTGCAATAGTGTGAGCTAAATACGAGTAAGATACCCCAAAAAAAATTTTTTTTCTGAAAGTCTAAAGTTTGAAAACCTACAATATTCTTGTCTTTGCGTCAGAGCTTCGCTGGCAGAATCACAGAATGAAAATGCCCTAAATTATAGGAAGACGCTATAGTACATCCCGATGATTCGTGCCCTTTGCAGCACTCGTGGTCAAGTCGATAATATAAGCGATAAAATCAGTTTACTAATCCAAACGACCCATAGATATGAGTTTATAAACTGGATTAAAAGGTAGGTTACTTTTTTATCCCGAATCCCCCAAAGGGGAAAAAATAAAGATGACTATTCCGTATCAATAGTTATTTCCTAGTTTCTCAGTGAGTTCAGCGGGCAAATTCGCTGACAAACAATTAACATATGTAACATATTCTTTAGGCGAAATAAATTGTATTGGACGTCTTTATCTTCTTGTATTCCACTCTTAATGAGGCCACTCTCCCCAACCTGCCGTACATTTCAAAGTGATTTAAATTTATAACGAGCCCTCGGTTTCAATTCCTAATTGACCCTCTTTGCTATTCAAACAATTAATCGAATAGATTATAACTTAATCTAAGCCGTCTCTTGTCCATTTTAATAAGCAGAATAGTGGTTTGAATATATTTAGCCACAATGAGCTATGTAATCGCGCGTACAATGCGTTACGTGATCAACCCACTGCTGCTGAAGGTCGATCACGTAACGCATTGTACGAACGTCGGGTAGGTCTAAATGTCACTTTTTATATGGAAAATTTACAGTTAAATTGTTCCGACGCGCGTTCGGAACGTTACGTGACTACCCCTCTGGTTATATTTCAAGTAATAAAAGTTTGCGATGTAACTCGTGGAATTGACTCAAGTCTGCGAATTCAATTCATATTCAAACAATTTGTAAGTTAACATCCCATACCTTTGGGTACAGGCCTCTGTTTTATTACTTATAATTTCAGATTCGTTTGATATCAAACCCGTGTCAGTGCTAGTGAAAAAGAGAGCGCATAGACAAAAAGTAAGGCATCATTTTAAAACGTCAAATACGACGCAAATTGGGCCTGTGGTGTAGTTAGCACATTAACCTAGTCCCAAACTAAGCATAGCTTGTATGGGCAGCACGGCGATATACGTACATACTTATAGAGATAAATACGTACGTAAGGACATAGAAAATATCCAAGACTCAAAACAAAGCAAAAATTCGTGCTCATCTCATCTTTTTTTTTTTTTTTTTTTTTTTTTCATCTCATAAATAAATGCTTTTATCGGGACCGAACCCGCGACCGTAGGGACTACCAACATAAGAAACAGTCATTTCAATTCACAAGATATTGTTATGCGTAAAAAAAACTTTTTAAATACGAATGCGTCAAAAAATAACTTTTAAATAGCTGAAAAAATTGAGAAACTTACAGACATTTTAATTTGGAGTTTGATAAATCTGACCTTAATCTGCAACAAAGCTTCATAAAAAACGTCCGAAAAAGAAATTAAATAACGAAAAGAACGCGCCTGGACTGCAAGCCTTCACTAGTCTGACCATTCAGCAATTCGTTTCACATTGTGGAATTCTTACCCAATTTTTTCCACTCTTCCCTAGACTGATTTATGCTCTTGTGGCGGGCTAAATTCGAAAATTGTTCTTGTATTGTTGCGTTTTGTATCGCAGGAAGGTTTTTTGTGTAATGTGCTTAAGTTTGGAAGGTTGTACGTCTTTGGCTGACGTTTTTATTGTGGCCTTTGAACCGTTACACACAACAGGTGTACCTAATAAATTGGTTTCTTTATATCTATTCTTGTAAAAAAAAATGCCAAACCTGGCTAACCTTTTGCCGTTAATACTATTGAGTTGTCGTTAAGTGTGTCGTTTAAAGTCAAGTCTGCAAATGGTTATACCATTAAGAACATTTTGAACTTATAGTTTTTTCATAAATATAGGTACACAATTAAAAACAAATGTCGAAAATAAAACATGTATTGTACAGTAAAATAGAAAGCATTGAAAACAAATAGGAAAAGATCATTAAATAAAACATAATTGACATAAAGTAAAAATAAATAAAAAGCGGCCAAGTGCGAGTCGGACTCGCACATGAAGGGTTCCGTGAAATAAATTGCGGTTTACGATTTATGACGTATTAAAAAAAAAACTACTTACTAGATCTCGTTCAAACCAATTTTCGGTGGAAGTTTACATGGTAATGTACATCATATATTTTTTTTAGTTTTATCATTCTCTTATTTTAGAAGTTACAGGGGGGGGGACACACATTTTACCACTTTGGAAGTGTTTCTCGCGCAAACTCTTCAGTTTAGAAAAAAATGACGTTAGAAACCTCAATATCATTTTTGAAGACCTATCCATAGATAACCCCACACTTATGGGTTTGAAGAAAAATTTTTTTTTGAGTTTCAGTTCTGAGTGTGGGGACCCCGAAAACTTAATGTTTTTTTTCGATTTTTGTGTGAAAATCTTAATGCGGTTCACAGAATACCTACATCTACTTACTAAATTTCAACAGTATACCTCTTATAGTTTCGGAAAAAAGTGGCTGTGACATACGGACGGACAGACAGACAGACAGACAGACAGTTATGACGAATCTATAAGGGTTCCGTTTTTTGCCATTTGGCTACGGAACCCTAAAAACCATTTTCTTTTGGATTTAATATAAAATGAAATATAATTCAACATTAAGATATAATAATCGTGTGTCACATTAGTATAAGGCCACAACGAGTCCGCTCAAACAAATAAAATTTTGATATTGTTTCGATACATCAAGTCACCTTCCCATTCACGTGCGAGGGAAGCTATTTCGCAATACAATATAATTATTCAACATATAACTTGACAGGTAGTTTCATGTGGAAGTCTCTTTGAAATTAAGTGCAGTGCAGGGGTTAAGAGATTACGCTCGTCTCGAGACATTTAAGCAGTTCCGTTTTAAGTATTTAGTGCTTGCGCTATGTGCATACATTTAAGTTCCCGAGTTTGTAAGTAAAACACGTAAAACGTTTCAAATTTCACGTACCTATCATGCGCATCTTACCTTTTAAGTATACATAAATATTAATAAAAAAACGGGGACTACGTCTAGGGCTGGTTCCACTGCTGACTTAGCTGAGGGTTTCAAATGGCGCAAATATGGAGCCATCGACAATGGCTTCATATTTAAGTCCTACGGCGTAGAGACCCTCGGACTGTGGGGACCAAGCGCGCAACAAATCTTCAATGGATTGTGCAAGCGCTTGGTCGAGGCTTCGCGTGACCAGAAGGCTGGCTTTTACCTCGCCCAGAGGATCAGTATTGCCATACAACGTGGGCAATGCTGCCAGCCTTCTTGATACTCTACCACCTGGCAGCGATCTGGGGTAAAATTTGTATCCTTTGTTTTTGTTTTCTCAAGAATGTATTGGCATGCTACAGTAAGAATATTTGCCTCCTTAAATTTGCCCCTGAGAGAATTTCGGGCTTTTAGTTCGTAGATGGAGCGTACAGCTCGTTTCTTGTAATAATAATACCACGACCGGGCGAGATAGTAGTAGGTATACAGATCTCAATGAGTGTGACAGAAAGCGATATATTATTTGTTGTCCTTGTCATAGTTCCACATTATTATTTGCCGCAACTGAGTTAGTATGAGGTTACGGCAAATAAACCATAACCCACCCAAATTATGTAAGTAAGATGTCTATGGTACCTAAACCGTCAGCTATTTTACTCACGTAATGTTCTGAACGCGCGTCGGTACAATTTAACTGTCAATTTTCCATATAAAAAGTGACATTTAGACCTACCCGACGTTCATACAATGTGTTACGTGATCGACCCAATGCCGATCACGTAACACATTGTACGCGCGTCAGGTAGATATTAATGTCACTTTTCCACATAAAAAGTGACATAAATAGACCTACCTGGGGGGCTAGCACACTAGGTTTAATGTCGCGTTTTACGTGACGTTTCAGTACATTTTCGCCGACATAAAACCTAGTCTGCTAGCTAGGCTGACGCGCTTACAATGTGTTACGTTACGTGATCGACCTACTGTAATTTTTTCATATAAAAATTGACTTTTAGATCTACCGTGCGTACAATGCGTTACGTGATCGACCAGCTGTTCTAAATTTAGCTGCATAAGAGAGTTTCCATCCCTTATGATGGCGACCGTCATAACTCCTCTTCTTCTTTATTTTAAGATTAAAATTAAATATTATGTAAAACACCGTATACTAGAAAAAAATAATTCAACATTAACATTTGTATATTATTATATTCGAGCCCTCGACACAAGTATCATTAAGCGTACCCGCAGCGTAAAAACCAACGGCTTAATAAAAACTTTTACGTGCCGCTGTACTTAGTATTAACTCAAACGGAATAATTAAAAAGTTTACACTAAGTATTTCGGGCTGAAGTAATTTTCCATTTAAACGTACCTAGCTTATAATAATTCATTGCAATTCTGTTGGGATTAAAAACGGCATGTGTATTCTATCTATTACGTAGGTACTAAAATAAGGCAAAATGACCAAGCTATATTTCTTCTGGACTTGAATTACCATTTGGTAAAAGCATTATTTAAACTTAAGAAAAAAAAAACGTACAAGTTAGAACATTTGAATTAGGTTATAGATGAACATTTGTATTTTACATACATTTCTCCAAATATCTTCATAATTTTTGAATACCTATACTTATTTGAATTTCCACCATTTTAAGATCTAAATAGACTTATAATCATAAATAAAATCAGTCGATAAAATGCAATGTGAACTTGGGAACGTTGAGTAAAAACATATACCTATAAGCTAAACCTTTTGATACCTATTACATACTTAATCAGCACTGAAGCGGAAAATTTGGGTGACATCGTATAAAGAGCGCCTGCATCTTCAAGCAACTCATTACCGGTCTCTCGCCCTCTGCCCTCGCTAGCTCCCGCTTCTTAGTCCTCCCTAAAATCTATTTAGAGGTTAAAGCAAGTTTACGAAGCGTGGTCATTAATTACGCTCAGTAGGAACTCAAACATAAAGTCAATTAAATAGACGCGGCATCTGGGTCACAACTTCTTAAATGCGAACCCTTTCTCGAACTTTTCAAAGGGGCAACATTATTTACCACTTACATTTTAATTGCCTTTTAATTTGCATATCGAAGTTATGATTATTATTATTTTCTGTTTCGTCTCAGGTAAACGGGCAACGTTGTGTTTTGCCTACTTTCATTCCCAACTTTCACAGTATTCGCTGTTTTAATATAAAGAAAGCGCTAACGGTATTAGTATCCTAAAATACTTACAGCGTCTTGCTTCTAAACGGCAAAGATAAATCAACTTGGCATTTAATTATATAAACATTTACAGATACTATTCGACTTGTTTGGTTTAAGTACAATTGTATCAATTTGTTTTTGCTAATTGCTTTCTTCTCTTTGAAAACCTATATGGTTGCATTGGTTGCATAATCTAAAGGTCTAGTCCCTCAAGACTAGATAATTGTTAACGCTGATTTATGTCTGCATACTTTTATTGAAACACAATGCATCGCATACAATTTTCGTCTTTAGTTAACCACTGAAACGATATTTTGAAATCTGTACAGAAAAAAGACTAAAGTGGGACTGTAAATACATAAATACTTCCATCAAAATACTGTGTGTATTGTGCAGATTGGCCAAATTTCAACCTTACATCAATGATCGTGATAAAACTTTAATAAGTACAATACGAATATACGATTTAAACAAGTAACCAACAATTTTCATGATAAAGTAATCTGAAATTGAACACAACACTAAACTTCAATGCAGACCTAGACCAAACCGATCCAAATCTACAAATGAAAATTAAATATAACTAATGGTTGATCTCGCAACCAAAGTCAAGTATCTATTAATGAACATCAGCATCGCTAAATGGAGCAATAAATTGTAGTTCGTTTAGTCTCACCAAGCGGCGTACAACCGATGTCCAGGGTCGCCGCCGCTGTGTAATTGCCTACTATTTTGTTGCTCTTGATTGCACCTTCTGCTTCATTCTGTTTTATGGCGGGCTAACAAGAAACCTAATTCCATACATATATTTTTCTTTGACGATTTAGTCACGAATTTTTATATTTTAAATGGAATGTAATTTCCTTAATAGGTATTTTATTTTAGTTTAAATAACCGTTTAGGATTTATTAATTATTTATAACGATTTAAAGTTGGCTTAACAACAACTTTCGGTTAAATATCCAAAACTTTACTTACAGTCCAAATGGCTTGATGGATTCTCGCATAATATGTCGTTAGATGAAAAATGCAATTGGGTTTTTTGAAAAATCTTTTGATTTCACTTGTTTTTACTCTGCATTCGCACTCATCACTCACCACGTACCATCAGGCACTTTATCAAATGCAGGTCATGTAAAATGACGAAAAAAAAAATATCGCTTCTTTGATCATTAAGGAAACTTCAGACTGTATTTTCAACTAATGTCGCATGAGTGTTAAAAAGGGTTTGACCAATTAAACAATTAGCATTCGCAAACACCTGAAAACCAAACAATTGGACTATAATCCGAATTCACAAAGTATCACCTGGTAACACGTGCTAACAGCGTAATTGCTGACCGCATCCATTAGCGTTATTAAAACAAATTAGCGGCAGATTTTCAGTGAAATTCTTGAACAGGCTTCACAGATTTGTTAACGAAGAGTCGCCATTCGCTATGGTCCTTGAACCTAGGCTAGCCACTGCTTACCTAGGCACATAAATACATTCTTTATTTGCTTAAGTATATAGAAGTAGATAATTTAGGTACATTAATTAAAATTAGATTAAGACTATGTTCAATCTAAAGAAGGCTCTCGAGGCATTGTACCGACTATGCCGGCGGCGTTTCCTAGTTGAATTGCTGCAACGTTACGTGAGAAAACCGCCACCGGTCACGACTAGTCACAAGTTACATCAACTTAGGCTACGAGTAGGTTCAAGCAGTGGCTGTAAACGGAGGTCGTGCTGGGTTCCAATGACTCGTATTAGATACCAATGAGTTTTTCAGAACTTGTGATGATGATGATGCATTCCTGTTATCCCTCATTAGGAGGGCATAGGGCTGGCAGAAGAGTTCTCGATTTTACACGATCTTACGCGACTTTTCTAGCTCTTTCCAGCCGCTTGTCAACGCAGATATGGGTGCATACTGCATAATTTTTCACTACCCTACAAAAGTCGATAAAATGTGAAGAGTAGATATGAAAAAAGTCCACTACCCTTCCATTATTTTACTAATTGTCTAGGGCACGACACACAACACTCTCAGTATCCGCGCAAAGATCTGAATATAGCTCCCGAGATTTCAGTTTCTGAAACACTGGTCTCCAAATCACCGATAAATTGCGTTAGACCCGTGTAAAATAATAATTTAAATATTTGTACAAAGCGCGAGCGTTTAAAGTCTTATTTCTGTGACTACGCTTCAGGGTGCTCGTAAAATATCCAAGCATGCACTGTAATAACTTGACAATAGAGTCATGTTTGACGACCGCTTTAGCCTAGTTGGTAGTGACCCTGCCTACGAAGCAAGAGGTCCTGTAGGTCAATCACGTAACGCATTGTACGCGCGTCTGACAGTAAAATCACAATCTAACTTTCTTCCATATAAAATTGACATTTAGACCTTACAGACGCGCGTAAGAAAAGTTACGTGATCGACCCACTGGGTTCGAATCCCGGTAAGGGCATTTATTTGTTTGATGAGCACGAATATTTGTTCCTGAGTCATGGATGTTTTCTATGTATTTAAGTATCTATTTCTTTATATAAGTATGTTTATCGTAGTCTAGTACCCATAGTACTTTGCTTAGTTTGGGACTAGGTAAATTTGTGTAAGATTGTCCGCAAATATTTATTTTATTATTTTATTTATTTATGTTCAGATATTTTGGAGCTGCTTGTTCACTTCGATATATGTATTTGATAGTGATGATAGTGAGTCTACGGTTTGGCTTTAAGCAGATAATGTAGAGGATATAACATAAATAATGTAATACAGTAATTTGCTTTAGCGTCTCCTGTGGTTAGGTAGGTATTCGGTTAATGTAACATAATGAGATGAGACGCACGAATAATTGAATCTCTGAAGATATTCAATAATAATATCTAAAGTTAGTATAAATTAATTTAATACGATAATACATTCATTTTAGTTTAGTCCGGCTTAAAAGAAGTTGAAGCTTAAGAGAAGACGCGTGTGACTACTGTGAGGGATTCTTGTTCAAAGAAGGGTATGCCTAAGGAAATGCTATAACAAAAGCAATTCAAACACGATATCAAACGAGATTTGCAACTGACCTCGATATGAAATGACACGAGACGGTCCATTTTTTTGCCGCTCAGAGTGCTGTTTTTGCCTGTGAAACCCTTGATATCATCAATCACCTCTACATATGTATTT
The DNA here is from genome assembly GCA_963854355.1 of Epinotia brunnichana. Classification (NCBI taxonomy): domain Eukaryota; kingdom Metazoa; phylum Arthropoda; class Insecta; order Lepidoptera; family Tortricidae; genus Epinotia; species Epinotia brunnichana. Next base: position 14,438,306 of record OY977952.1, read on the forward strand.
TATATATGTGTATTTTGGTAAAAACCCGGACTAAACGTATGGATCTAGTTGGATATCGTAAGAATTGATTACTAAAAATAAATAACAGTATCTTTCATGTTTTAAGACATGCACATCCAGGAATATAACCACTCTGATTGCATGTAGGTATTCAAAAAACCTAGTAACTAAAGTCAATCCTTTATTGGAGTGTGGAAAAAAATTTGGCGATTCCATTGCTAACGAGGGTCTTTTCACACGTAAACGAACGTCTAGCCTCGTGAGCTAGGCGTGCATTTTTTACCGACTTTAAAAAAAATCCAGGATAGCCATGGCAAAGAAAGCTTTTAATTCGAAAAGGCATTTACTCACTGCCAGAATAGCAAGTCACACTAGGAAGAAACTGGTTAAAGTGTACATCTGGAGCATAGCACTCTACGGCTGCGAAACGTGGATCATGACGCAACGGGACAGAGAAAGACTGGCGGCGTTTGAAATGTGGTGTTGGAGGAGGTTAGAAAGGGTCAGTTGGACGGAAAAGAAAACTAATGAGGAGGTTCTGGATTTAGTCAATGAAAAAAGAAACCTGATAGAAATGATTGAAAACAGGAGAGGAAAAATGATAGGACACATGTTACGCCACGATGACTGGATGAAAACAATAATAGAGGGAAAAATAGAAGGGAAAAGAAAAAGGGGAAGGCCGAGGATATCTTACATGGAGCAAATAAAAGAGAAAATAAACGCTTCGTCGTACAGAGAAATAAAAAGAAAGGCAGAATGTAATAGAACAAGTTGGAAATTACTCCACCGACAAGAGCCTAGCTCTTAAATAAGAAGAAGAAGATGTTTCCCGATTACGCGAAGACGTTTATAATGATACGTTGAAAGATTATTATCATGCACATTATACACAGCATATAGCTTTTAACATATTCAGTGCCAAGAATCGCTAGCCGATCCCGTACTTTTCCTTGTATTTGCTTTGTATGTAGCGGGTGTATAGTGGGGTTTCCGGCTCTGAATGTGTGCGAGTAATATACTATTTTAGGGAACATACTGGTATGTTTGCAGATGTAAATAACGGCTCTCGCGCGCCGATCACTAGTTTTCAGTTTTCACACAATAAATCTCAAAGCACGGCTTGGGTATCGGATCAGCAGGGTAATTGCATTACTTTTCAATCAACCGTAATGTTCGCCTTCAAAAACAGTTGATATATCTTATTATGAGTTCGAATATAACACACCTTTGTTGGTTCGATACGGTTCTAAGGCTCAGAGCGCTCATAGGGTTTATTGTATATATTAAGCCCTAAAAAAAACAACATACATGCAGTGGAACATATACCTAACCTCCTCCTTTTTTGAAGTTGGTTAAAAATCGTTGAGACATATCAAATATGAGTTACGCTTGCAATAATCCCAAAACCGTCCGGATCCGGAACCCCGTTTGCTGCGGACCTAACTATCGCAATTACCTTTTATATATCAAACTACCAAAAACTATTCTTGCTGCCTTCGGTTCCATTCTTCCATGTCTTCGGTCATTTTACACAAATTATACTATATTACCCAAAGGGTCTACTTGTCTCCGTCGCTTCTCAATTCGATAGCATTTTATCTTCGCTCGCTCTCTTCCACGCGCACCGAGCAACCATGTCAGAAAGAGCGCGAAATACTTAGGCCGCGGGTGCACTGGTTTGGTGATTAGCAACGCGACGGCGATCTCAGTAGGTACATCAAGTCGCCCAGGTTGTACTGAAATCGCCGTCGCATCGCCAATACCAGTGCAGACACGGCCTTAGGGTACAAATGTGATGAAACGAATTCCGCCCTAGCACACGATCCCTGTAAGGTAAACAATGTGTCGAATTAAGTAGGCAAATGAACGCAATTTGTGTCTGATTCGGGCCCTGCCTAAGTACGTTTTCTTTTTAATTAAAACCAAATTGACGAATTAGGACCGAGATCCGTCTAATGAGCGCTGAGACGAGGTATTTTATAAAAATGTACTACCTACGTGCTTATTTGACTTATTTTCAGAGAAGGTCCTAACTGGCGGGAATTGCTTTTATTTATTTGACAAGCTTTTATTTAACTTGTACTTACTGGTTTCTATGTAAGATGATCTTCGTTTTATCAGCCACTTGCGACGTACATGTTGGCATACTTAAGTAAGTTCAGTGCCGAGTGTTCACTAAGTTTAGCAACATCGTAATATCATGGCACGACCGAGCTGATTTTGATGGAGTTAGGTGGCCAAAGCAACTCCTTAGTTACAAAAGATAACCCCCCTGTGCTTAGGCTCATTAGAACCATAGTTAGAACAACTTATATATAACTATACTTAGTATAGTTGATGTCTGTGTATGAAGATAACTTTTCAAGTTAGCTAAACATTTTAGTGAAATGTGTTCTTTATTCAGTCATAAAACTTAATTAGGTAAAGGTATTTAATTATATATTTGACAGCGCTCAGTTGCGGTATCATTACAAAAAGGTAAAGTGCAGAATGATTCGTTATTCTTCATTTACATTATGTACCTATTTATAAATATCGAGCCAACTTTACTGACACAGAATCGGGATCGCATTACGCACGTCAAATTTAAGCCAGCTTATCGCGTGACCCTGCAAAACCTTTGCCGTGTAAATTTAAGGCTTAAATTCCTAGAAAACCAGCTGAATCTAATCCATATTCATATAAAAATGCCACTTTCGCGCCTAAAAGCGTCCAGGATTACCATTGCAAAACGACAGTGGGATAAAACCAAAGAGGCACTGAAGAGATCCGTGACGTCACAGAACAGTTACCAGAGCTCCTTTGATGCGAGCTTTGGCACAGAAGAAGAAAAACAAATAAACCACAAAAATTTAATAAAGTCCACTTCAAATGAAATTTAGTGGATTGTTTGTTCAAACTATTTATGTACACATGTACAGCCATATGAAGGGTTGTGCATAGTTTGCATACTTGCATAATTATGCTGTAATTGTTATTACTCAATTATCTCACGTAATAAGGTAGGTATCTATAATTACTCTGGCTATAACGCACGACATTCTTAAACCAAATGTATGAGATGAGAGATGTGAGCAATGAGTTAAATTAGCAGCATCTTAGAATTAGAATTAGGAATTTTAGAATTAGGAATTCACCTGACGGCTCCGTGGCATTGTCTATACTGAAATGTAAGTTTGTAGATATTTTAGGTTTGACGGTAGGGTAATCTCCGAAACTACGCATCCGATTTAAACATTCTTCCACCAATATATAAAATCGATCATTAGGATAGACATAGTCTGAATTTTATCCCGCGGCTTTGCTTGTGTTATGTGTAATTTGCGTTACTCGTAGTCCATTATTCGAGTCAGTTCAACAAACAATATAACGAATGAGGCTTGCATACACTGCGAGAGATTTATTTCAGAAGTGAACTTTCTGTGTCCATTTGATGCACGAGCGACTCATTCAGTGTGATTGCGCTCGCAAAGCGTTTGCTGCGCAGCGATTTAAATCACTTAGGACATTAAGTACTGCCAATTTACTGTTTCGTAAGTCAGGTTTTTTATTAAGACGAACACAATCTATTAGTTAGTGCGATGTTTGACTGGAATGCCTGTGTTACGAGCTTGTTTCTCGTTGCAATACTTGCAATACTTGGATATATTTTTATTGTTCAGTACCTCAAAAGGAAGAAAAGGAATCCAAAAAGAATTACTTCGTAGTCCGTCTCTCAAACCCTTTTTTTTAATTCGTGAAGGTATCAAGTTGAAAAATTTTACCTCATAAATACGCCACACAAACGCATGCAAAAGATACAGCCGTTTATTCCGCGTATTATTCTATACTCGCATCGCGATCATAGATTAACATAGCAAATTTGACCGGCTCCGATTCCCGATTCGTGTATATGAAGCTTTTTTTAAAACCTTTGAATGCATTTTTTTATAATCGGCCTCTTGACTCCAAAGAACAAATTTCCGTGTCTCTTAATAGTTTCAGATTTTCCCTCACGGCCCCGTTTGAATAATACACCCTATATAACAAAGATACACCCAACCCTTTGGCTACAGGCCAGCAATAACGCATACTTGGATCACCTTAATGGTTCCTGGGAAAGACAGGGGTCCGACCCATATAAATAAAATAACGCAATAATGTAGCCAGACAATAGATGGAACAAAGATTATTCTCTTAGGCCGCGTTTACGCACAAACGTAAGGCCTTGGTCTCCGGTCGACGTCGCACGTCGCGTACAGCGTCAAGATGTATGGAAGTGCAGCTACATTTCTATAAAACGTGACGCTGTTCGTGGCGTGTGGCGGATGTTGCTTGCGCCACGTCCACTGAGCCAATACATTATAATTTGTATTGGCTCAGTGGACGTGGCGCAAGCAACATCTCCTGCCAGCATCTCCTGATGATGCCTCGTAGAGATGCGAAACACGTGTCGAGGTTTTTTCATTATTGGTGGTGGTTTGCTGTAATTATTTGCATGTTTTTACGCAAATAGTTGCATTTGATCTCCGCTGATCGACCAGCACGTTTTTAGCGGAATAGCAAAGGAATATTGTTCTCGTAATGATTCTAGGAATATTAATCTCGGATCGAGTATATCGGAAATGTAAACATATTCACCGAAATGTATTAATGAACTAGCACATGCCGTTTCTAGACAGTGTACCTGGAAATTCTATTGGAGAAATATGGGACCGTTTATGCAATATTTATAGTAAAAATATTTTTCAGTCGGTACGAAAACGTTTGAATAAAATCTGGCAACCAAGTAGCGTTTTATGTAAAGCCTTGTGACGGCAATACAATGATTTCCTTTGAAATATGTATTTCTGAGGATCGTTGAAGAAATAAGTAACTGTGGGAGACTGCTTAAATAGGCTTTGAATACTAGTACCTTTGGTTTTGTTAAGCTTTTATTATCTTTTAGTATCCGGGCAGTGCAGGATAAAACGAATGTGTTCATACAATGATTACTCAATCATTTTATTCTAAATCCATGGTACCAACGCCGCACCTGCCGGTACGTGGTCGCCACTCGAGAACCTTTCCGCCCCAACGGCCATCAGTTCTACGTGCAATGTGCCCCGGACCGGTCACTTTCGAACTCTTTGGGGGAGGCCTATGTCCAGCAGTGGTACCTACTTAATATGTTTAAAGGTGTCCGTTTCATTGAATAAACTGAATGTAATTTATTTGAAATAAAATTCAAAATTCCAGACCCGAAAGTTATAAACATTTATTATAATTATTAGCTTTCATCCCTTTATTTAAAGAGATGAGAGCCAACCGTTACCGACGAGTAGCTTAAGACTGAAATGTTTGGCTTTACCCTGTTGAAGTGGCAGGCTAAATGTGTTAAATATATCGTGAAGTTCTAGGAATATTTATTTAAGAGAGTAATAAATCCTCGCCCAATGGCCATGGTCATAAAGACAAAACTTACAATGCTTAAGGAAGTAATATATTATAGCCTCACAAAAGACTGTTACTTAAATAAATATTGGGACTAAAACTGTGGCAAGTTCAAAGAACACTTATAGAAAATTAGTGGAATAGTTTGCACAAGGGATGATCAAAAGGCGACTTTGTCATCATTGGCATAATACTCATTTTAACATATACATACAGAAATCTGGCCGATCATTGTCTCTTATTCCAGTAAACTCCGAGACATCTGCTTTACGCATGTCAAGATTTGTGGACGCGTCTCATGAAACACAGGAGAGAGAGAGGCCGTGCACGCGTACATGCGACAGAACGAGACGGGGGTGGCGAACTCTGTGGACAGGACGAAACCGGTGCGAGAGGGACGGAGTATGACCTTGCCGAGGGAAGAACGAGAGACAAGATGGGAGGCGCGGGCGCAGCTACGACGATAATTAGACAAATGTCGACGGAAGCGACTTAATTGTATAGATATTAAGTAGGAAATAAGAAAACCGATGGTAGGAATAAAGTTGTCGCTTTGAAAAAGTGGGAGAATAGATTTGCGAAGAGACAAGGGGAGTGAAAGTAGGACACTGATTCGAGAACTGCGAGCGGCGACGGTACCTTAACATACTTACGAGAAAGCTGACCTCTTTCCGAAGTCTGAGCATATAAGTGTACTAGGAGTGTTGAAAAAGTTAATAGAATCAGTGTCGTGACTCTGTTGTTTAAAGGGCTAAGTATTAATCTTGTGGAAATCAATGGACGAATGGAATACTGGAGAGGTCATTTAAATATACCTTCTTTCTTTTAATTATCATCTTAATACCTTTGTCATAAAGGGTTGCTTACCTGCGCTCTGGGCCATAGTATAGACACCAGCCATCTGTTCATTTATTTACCATTATTGTATAATTGTGTAGATTAAATTGTGGAACATTCTTAAATACTGTTCTGTTACAAGCGGGTTCGAACCCCACTTGATTGAAACTATTTGTACATACATTGTTACCTGAATTGACCAAAGACTTGCACTATAAACGCGCTTAATACGTCAGTGAGCATTGATAACTTAATAACTTGTGTCAGAGCCTAATACGGCTAAGGTCAATTCAGCCGATACGGTTTATAGTACCTATACCTATGCGAGTGTACTAGATCTAAAGATATAGTTATAGTGTCCAAACGTGAACTCGTGTATACGTAAAGTTAGGGATTTGGGGAATAAATATTAGTTACTTAGTTGTTGTAAATACCTATTAGCGTGTAGTACATGTTAATTGATTTAGTTTTAATGAAGGCAAGAGGTTTTTTGTTAGATTGCTAGATTTTCCTCTTTAAGTTTGGCCTAGGTTAATCAAAGCAGTCACCAAATAAGACTACAACTAGTTTTATTTGGTAAGTAGTCAACCAGTTTCGATTAAAATCACTTACGAAAATAAATTCCTTATTTTCTACTTTCAACAGGTTTTTCTTTATAACTACAGATTCCCAGTAGAATACCTTTAGGTTTTAATCTCATAATTAGGGGCAACATAGATAAACTCATAATCTATAACAATAGTAAATTCCTTTACAATTGTGCTCGAACAGATAGTGTCTCATAGTTTGAAGTATTAATAATTCTAGCTAGTATATCTAGCCACTTAATTAACGACTAGGGTCAGATTTAGATAAAGTCTCGTTGTTCTTTCGGCAGTTTTGACGTGGCTAAAGGGAAGGCTCTACCTGTCTGGAGAGCACGACCTAAGGTCACAGACTTGTTATTCTATAGCATTCACAATAGGGCGTTCGTACCCTAATTAACCTGACTTAACTTGCCTCCGATTCAGATACAATACATTAAATAACCGTAAGTTATTTAATCCTTTTTTATAAATTAGGGAACTGATTAATTGCCAAAGAGAACGAGATTTATATGACCTGCATGGGTTTGGTATCCATAGAACTGAAAGCGCAAGGGTTGACAACTGAGTGGCCACTCATGAACAAAGCTACAGAGGTAGCGAGATCTTATAAAAGGTACCTTAATCTAAAGCAATTTGGTGTAATCACCTATGAGCAACTCAATCACATAGCTCATTAACATATGTACATGGTCAACCCTCACAATACACAGACGATCTCAGCACTAGACTGGAGATATATACAATGGATACCTCCTCCCTCGTACGTGGGTAGCAAACGAATCTGACTCTAGAAGTTTTAACGTACCAGAGATAGGTTCGCCCTTTATAAATATCATTTACACTTAGGAAGTAACGTTTTGCGCCTTAACCTAAGCTGGACGCAGTCTAGGGCAAGAATTAATGACTCTATCTTCCACACAACGAAGACAAAGATAGTTATAGCAAAACAAGTACGATCCGTGAGGAAATGACTCTAGGTACGAGTGGTTAAACATTGTTTGTTCGAGTTAAGACAAAAGGAGCCCTAATACCATTTCACCTGACGCCGTGCCGCAGGATTCTAGATTTTGTGTTAATATTGAATTAGTACAACTAGAAGAACTTTAATGTTACTTAATTAAAACACAACGTAGATATTTGAATTTATTAGACGATCACTTAAAATCACAACTTGTTAGCTAATAGCGAACGATTTTTGAACCATTTTGAATGAGATTGGATTGAGCCAATTTGAGAATTAAGAAAGGAATAAAATACACTTTATTCGAAAGATTTAAGGGGGGTACCACATACTATTATAAATAGTGTATTACGAGAGTACGGTTGGACACACTATTTTTAACATTTAACAGGAATAAGCGGAATTTTATTGATTTAATTTTCAAGTGTTCTTTGAATTGCCATTATATTCAAAATAGTAGCGATGTCTGGAAAGGGTAAAACGAGGCAGGGGTCGAAACGTAGTAAGACGGACGCTGGCCGTGATGAGGATATTCAGGAAAGTCAGTTACATACTGTGACGAGTGATGATTTAGGACAGGCTAGCGCAGACTCTATTATTATACGGGAACGTAGGTTTGAAATGCTTTTAGATAAATTCGACTCGCTGTCCAAGCGTTTCGAGTCGTTTGAAACACGTCCTACGAGTTCAGTAGGGACGGACACGATCAATGGACATTGTTCGTCACAGGTAGTGGAGGCGCGTGCGAGTGGGAGTTGTTCGGCTGTTACTCCTAACGTTTATATTACACAGCCGATAGCTAAGCCTAGTTTTAATGGGAGAGGTGATACGAATCCAATGAAGTTTATACACAAGCTACGCAGGTATATACGATCTATGAACGCGCAAGACAGGGCTGTAGAGATAGCGATAGAATGTTTGACGGGTTCTGCTCTTGTAGTGTTAGGCTTAAAGAGTAGGAAATGGCAAACATTAGACGATTTCGAGGCGGACTTCGAACATAAGTATTGGACGGAGGAACGGCAAGAACGGGCTAAGTACAAGGTGATACACGGGGCATATGACGGTCATAATAAAGTCCCCATGAGCGAGCACTTTGCAGAGCAGATTGACGCCGTTAGTTTATTGACGAAGCCTTTTGAGGAACGGTTTTTAGTCAATAGTATTATGCGACACTTCCCTAAGGACGTACAACAAATGTGGTTTACGTACACACGTATAGGTGATGTGACGGTAGACATAGCCTTAGATTTTCTTTCAAATTATGAGGAGAGTGTTAGTTGTAGGGGTTCAGACATGAACGACAGCAACGACTATAATTACAATAGCGTAGGGCGTGGTTTAACACATAGGCGAGGCATGAGGTACGCACGAGGTCACGCAGTACCTATGGCTGCGGTTTTACAGGGTAGTTATTGGCCTAGACGGGGACGCGGGCGCGGCCGCGGACGAGGAGGTTACTCGAGAGTTAATAGAGGTAGGTTCCCGGCCATCAGTTGGGAAGCGGCGTCGACGTCACAGACCACACGACCAAGTTTTGCACTGGGATCTCCGGCCCAAGATAACATTAACGTCGCGAAACAGGGAAACGACAATCGGTCGAACAAGTAAGTTCCACTTGTGAGACTAATAAATTACACAGGGACTCAAAAATTAGTAAGATAGGGACTGCATATAGTATGATGGCTAAATGGGGTTGGAAAGCAGGACAGGGGTTAGGTAAATTAGGAGACGGGGTTAGGAATCCGGTAGGTTGTAAGATAGGACACGAGAATGTTAGGTCATTAGAAAACTTAGGTAGGCTTTTAGGTGATAGGAACGAGCATGTTAGATTATGTGAGGAGAGGGGTAGACCGTGTGTTTCGTGCGAAAATAGGAGAGGAAGAGAGCTTTGCACTATTTTTGACAATACAGAGGAGAGTGTTGACGAGCAGGGCGTAGGACCGGCGTTGCCTAAGTTACCCGAAGTAACAGTCAAGGTGGGAGATCGTAAAATACAGGCACTAATAGATACAGGTAGCCAGGTAACGGCTATCTCAAGTGAGTTATTTCAGGCAATAAAAGCGCAGTTAGGGACTTTACCTGAGATCCCTATACCGACTATACAAATACAAGGTGCATTTGGTTCGAAGAGTGAAAGTGTGAAAAGTATGATCATAATTAACATAGAATTAGGAGATACGCAAATCGAGACACCGGTTTTAGTAGTGCGCAAACTACCTAGATCAATTATATTAGGGTTCGATTGGATGGAAAGAATGAAGGGCGTGATTAGATGTGGGGCGGAACGAACTCTGACTATAGAACATTTAGGTATGATTACAAACGCAAGAATTGGGACCCAGAACGAAATCGAAAGTTTATCTAGAGTCATAAACTCGATCCAGGTTCATAACACCACGCCAAGGCATAGCAACAATTGTGAGATTAATAGTGCAATTTCAGTCAATGGAAGGGATACCTTATTACCAGACAATAAATCCGATTTACAGTTGATTAATAGCCATATAGAGAATTTAAATATAGATAAATGTCATAAGACTTTGCTGTTACAAACATTACAGAAACACGCAGCTGTGTTTTCACAGAAATTGGGGCTTACAAATAAATATGTCCATGAAATTAAAATGGTAGACGAAACACCGTTTTTAAAACGTAGTTACCCTATACCATTCGCGCACAGAGACTTAGTTAAGGCCAAGATTGATGAGTTAGAGAGTTTGGGGGTCTTAAAACGGGAGGCCACTGCATATAGCAGCCCATTGACATATATAAAGAAAAAAGATGGTTCTGTTAGATTATTATTAGATGCGCGCGAATTAAATAAAAAAATGGTGGGGGACTCTGAAGCTCCACCTATTACATCCGAGATACTTCAGTCGTTTCACGGGGTAAATTACATCAGTTTAATTGACTTAAATAATGCCTATTTTCAAATACCTATACACAGAAATTCCACAAAGTATACAGGTTTTACTTTTATGGGGAAAAGCTACACATATGCCGTGTTGCCACAAGGCTTAAAGACTTCAGTAGCTAGTTTTTCTCGCGCAATGGATGTGATATTAGGCGGTGTTAGAGCCTTTTGCGTAAATTATCTAGATGATTTAATTGTGTATACCAATGGTGATCTCGAGTTACATTTATCACATATAGACCAGGTTTTGGAAAAGTTATACGAAGCGAATTTGACATGTAACATAGAAAAGTGTAAATTCTTGCAGGTAGAGGTTCAGTTGTTAGGACACATAGTGAGCATTGAGGGTATCCGAATGGACCCAGACAAGACGAAGGCTATTCGGGACTTTCCCGTACCAAGAACCGTTAAACAAGTTAGGGCATTTTTAGGGCTCCTAAACTATTTTAGGAAATTTATAGAAAAATACGGGGAAGAGACTAGGCCATTGTGCGAACTTTTGAAAAAGGACATTAAATGGAAATGGACACAAGTGGAGGATAATTGTTTTGAGCGAATTAAGTTATTATTCTTGGATACAATCATGTTAGTCCACCCGAATGTTAACAAAACATATTATTTGCAAACAGATAGCAGTGCAATAGGTATATCAGGTTGCGTGTACCAATTGTCTGATGCGGGCGATAAACAAGTCATAGGATTCTGTAGCAAAGGTTTAACAGAGACAGAAATGAGATGGACAGTCACAGAACAGGAGCTTTGGGCTATTATATACAGTTTGTCAAAATTTGAGACATATTTACGGGGAGCGAGATTAATAATACGTACCGATCACAAAAGCCTTACATTTTTAAATTCATGTAGACTTTTAAGCGCTCGCATGATTCGTTGGGTAAATTACATAGGGCGATTTGATCATCATATAGAATATGTAAAGGGTAGTGACAATGTCATAGCCGACGTTTTATCACGACATATACAGGGAGTTACAGATTTAAAAACTACGAAGGCTCAAAACCCACAGATAAATTTATTTAAGGCCACGAATGAAAGTTTGATTAAAGAACAATTAATAGCAATAGGAAGACATCAATTGGAAGACGGGAGTTTGAAGGGCATATTCGAAAATTTACTCAATAGTGAGCAAACAAATCCGATAAGGGGGGCACAATACTATAGATTGGTAGACAATGTATTGTATTACGAGAATCCTAAGTCAGGTAGTCGCACACTAGTCGTCCCGGAAGCGATACAAAGGGACTTAATTATTAGTATTCACGAGGAAATAGGTCATTACGGCCGATTTAAAGTTTTATTATTGATGAAGAAAAGATATTATTTTCCCAATATGTCTCAGGCAATAGCGAACGTATTGCGAGAATGTGAAACCTGTCAAACATCGAAACATGTGTTTAGTAACCATGCTGGCCCAAGTAAACCAGTAATTGTTAGAGAAGTAGGGGAGATTGTTTTCGGTGATTTTTATGGGGCCATACCATACGATAATGTTTATACACTAGTATGCACGAATACAGGGGCAATTAAAGGCAACTACAATGCTATCCACCTGTTCCGTTATTATTCAAGTGATAGAACAATGCAAGTAGAGCGGACCGAGCGGGCACCAGACAAAGCATAACGCCGGCGCTTACTCACAGATTTTATTGGCCACTTAAGACATAATACTTTGTTGAGTAGGACAATAAACGTTAAAGGTTTGAAGAAAGAGTTGTTTATTAATTTTATAACGCTATATTAAACCCGAATTATCTAGTTATGGTGTAGAGAGTCAAAATTTATTTTAACTATCGACAAAGGGGGGGGTGAAGTGGCAGGCTAAATGTGTTAAATATATCGTGAAGTTCTAGGAATATTTATTTAAGAGAGTAATAAATCCTCGCCCAATGGCCATGGTCATAAAGACAAAACTTACAATGCTTAAGGAAGTAATATATTATAGCCTCACAAAAGACTGTTACTTAAATAAATATTGGGACTAAAACTGTGGCAAGTTCAAAGAACACTTATAGAAAATTAGTGGAATAGTTTGCACAAGGGATGATCAAAAGGCGACTTTGTCATCATTGGCATAATACTCATTTTAACATATACATACAGAAATCTGGCCGATCATTGTCTCTTATTCCAGTAAACTCCGAGACATCTGCTTTACGCATGTCAAGATTTGTGGACGCGTCTCATGAAACACAGGAGAGAGAGAGGCCGTGCACGCGTACATGCGACAGAACGAGACGGGGGTGGCGAACTCTGTGGACAGGACGAAACCGGTGCGAGAGGGACGGAGTATGACCTTGCCGAGGGAAGAACGAGAGACAAGATGGGAGGCGCGGGCGCAGCTACGACGATAATTAGACAAATGTCGACGGAAGCGACTTAATTGTATAGATATTAAGTAGGAAATAAGAAAACCGATGGTAGGAATAAAGTTGTCGCTTTGAAAAAGTGGGAGAATAGATTTGCGAAGAGACAAGGGGAGTGAAAGTAGGACACTGATTCGAGAACTGCGAGCGGCGACGGTACCTTAACATACTTACGAGAAAGCTGACCTCTTTCCGAAGTCTGAGCATATAAGTGTACTAGGAGTGTTGAAAAAGTTAATAGAATCAGTGTCGTGACTCTGTTGTTTAAAGGGCTAAGTATTAATCTTGTGGAAATCAATGGACGAATGGAATACTGGAGAGGTCATTTAAATATACCTTCTTTCTTTTAATTATCATCTTAATACCTTTGTCATAAAGGGTTGCTTACCTGCGCTCTGGGCCATAGTATAGACACCAGCCATCTGTTCATTTATTTACCACTAGCTGTTGCCCGCGACTTCGTCCGCGTAGAACTTTTTATCGTCTTAGAAAATGATTTCTCTCAATACAAAATTTGAACCCTCTTTTAGGGGATAATTAAAAAAAAAGTTGATGTTCATTTTCTAGTTTGTGAACAAACAGTCTAAAACCAAAGTTAAAAATCTCATACTTTAAAAATGCCTTGAAATACTCAAACTTTGAACCAATTTTAACACTCTTAGGGGATGAATTTGGAAAAACTCTGAAATCAGTTTTGTAGTCTTTTAACGTACAGAATAAGACCGAAGTTAAAAATCTCTTACTCACACTTTAAAATTTTATTGCTCGCCATTTAAAATTTGAACCCCCTTTTAAACCCCCTTAGAGGTTGAATTTTTCTAATCGCTGAAAGAACTTTTTTCGTAAACTTTAAAGTCTCTAGCTCAAAAAAAGTGTTGCCCATACAAAGCTTTCTTAACCCCCTTAGGGGTGGAATTTTCTAAAACTCTGAAAGTACTTTATTATTAATTTTAATAAGTAACATTTTGAATAGTTTTAAGTCTAGTAAAAAAAAAAGTTTTTCCCACACAACACTGGCTACCCTTCTTAAGGATCTTAAGGATCCCCTTAGGGATGGAGTTTTCTAAAACGCTGAAAGTTCTTTTTTAGTATTCTAATAAGTAATCTTTTTGCAAAGTTTTAAGTCTAACTCAAAAAAAAGTGTTGCCCATGCAAAGCTTGCTCTCCTTTTTAACCCTATTAGGGGTGGAATTTTCTAAAACGATTTGTTAAATGATGTTGAAAGAAATCTACCCCTAAGGGGGTAACCCCTTAGGGGTAGATTTTTTTAAAACACTGAATCTAGGTACTTTATTTGTATTCTAATGAATAATTTCTCTACAAAGTTTTAAGTCTCTATTTAAAAAAAAGTAGTTTTTCCCATACAAACTTTGCACTCTATTTAACCCCTTTAGGGGTAGAATTTTCTAAAACCCTGAAAGTTCTTTATTTGTATTCTAATGACTGATCTTTCTACAAAGTTTTAAGTCTCTATTTAAAAAAAAAATGTTTCCCCCATACAAACCTTGCACCCCTATTTTACCCCCGTAGGGGTGGAATTTTCCAAAACGCTGAAAGTGTTTCATTTGTATTCTATGTATGTATAGCTCAAAAAAAAAAGGTTCTCCCATACAAACTTTGCACCCCCATTTTACCCCCTTAGGGGTAGAATTTTCAAAAATCCCTTTTTATCCCTAGCCCACGTTATAAAAGCAACATACTGTGCAAAAATCAACTCTCTAAGATTAGTAGTTTCGGCTGTGCGTTGATGAGTGAGTAAGTGAGTGAGTGAGTGAATAAGTCAGTCAGGACATAGGCATTTATTATGTATAAATAGATAGAAGATAATGAAACTCCCATTCAAATATCTCAAAAAATTATGAAGCTACATCCGTTTTAATGTCGCTTGTTAGAGTGAGAAAACGATGAGGGACTGTGACGAACTCGAGCGTCATAGTAAAAAACAATCGTTTCATATGAAGGTGCGTTTTGCGGAAAAGGGACAGAACATACCCCCTCTTAAAACTTTGGACTCTTATAACTTAATCATTACCTATATAACCTCTTGCTTTGTTTTTTTCTCCATTTGACTATATTTATTTTAAATTCTTTTTCGAGAAAATACATTATGATTATTTACCATATTTTCGATTCCTGAGCTAACCACGAACTTCGGAATTCGAAAATATTCGGGTATCTCTATCTCTATCGCACTAACCATACTCGAGTAACAGGGATGCAAATATATGAACATTGAGTATCGGTTTTCGTGGTAGCGCCGCAGGTACTTTGGCTGAATGCGCCGAGCGCGTGCCATTGTCATTCAAAAAAAACAAATTCGTGTTAATTATATTGTTCAAATTTGTTGATTTCATTTATTGAAATTACGACATAAAACGACATTTGCGCATATAAGTTCTCATATCAGAATCGAATATTTTTTTATGGTTTATATTTTAGCATTTGTCTCGTAAAGGTCTATCGTAGACGGGATTTAAATTATTAATAAGTGAAAGGCAAAGCAATTCCGCCATTTTGACGAAAATTTGACGGTTCTTATAGCTGACAGTTGGAGCAGCGTTTGATTTCAATAAAAATAAATGAAAAATTAAATGAAGTCGTATATTTCGGAAAATTAATTAACTGTCGCAGTCGGATAATAACTATCCTAAGTTGCAGCTAGAATAATAATGTACCTATATAAAATGTTTCATATTTTTCCGTTCATGGGATGCTGAGAACATTCGAACCGCGCAAAGCTTAGTTTCAAACTGGCTGATTCTTTTTTTAATTTAGAGATTTATTATAAGTGGAGATTATTGTATAATTGTGTAGATTAAATTGTGGAACATTCTTAAATACTGTTCTGTTACAAGCGGGTTCGAACCCCACTTGATTGAAACTATTTGTACATACATTGTTACCTGAATTGACCAAAGACTTGCACTATAAACGCGCTTAATACGTCAGTGAGCATTGATAACTTAATAACTTGTGTCAGAGCCTAATACGGCTAAGGTCAATTCAGCCGATACGGTTTATAGTACCTATACCTATGCGAGTGTACTAGATCTAAAGATATAGTTATAGTGTCCAAACGTGAACTCGTGTATACGTAAAGTTAGGGATTTGGGGAATAAATATTAGTTACTTAGTTGTTGTAAATACCTATTAGCGTGTAGTACATGTTAATTGATTTAGTTTTAATGAAGGCAAGAGGTTTTTTGTTAGATTGCTAGATTTTCCTCTTTAAGTTTGGCCTAGGTTAATCAAAGCAGTCACCAAATAAGACTACAACTAGTTTTATTTGGTAAGTAGTCAACCAGTTTCGATTAAAATCACTTACGAAAATAAATTCCTTATTTTCTACTTTCAACAGGTTTTTCTTTATAACTACAGATTCCCAGTAGAATACCTTTAGGTTTTAATCTCATAATTAGGGGCAACATAGATAAACTCATAATCTATAACAATAGTAAATTCCTTTACAATTGTGCTCGAACAGATAGTGTCTCATAGTTTGAAGTATTAATAATTCTAGCTAGTATATCTAGCCACTTAATTAACGACTAGGGTCAGATTTAGATAAAGTCTCGTTGTTCTTTCGGCAGTTTTGACGTGGCTAAAGGGAAGGCTCTACCTGTCTGGAGAGCACGACCTAAGGTCACAGACTTGTTATTCTATAGCATTCACAATAGGGCGTTCGTACCCTAATTAACCTGACTTAACTTGCCTCCGATTCAGATACAATACATTAAATAACCGTAAGTTATTTAATCCTTTTTTATAAATTAGGGAACTGATTAATTGCCAAAGAGAACGAGATTTATATGACCTGCATGGGTTTGGTATCCATAGAACTGAAAGCGCAAGGGTTGACAACTGAGTGGCCACTCATGAACAAAGCTACAGAGGTAGCGAGATCTTATAAAAGGTACCTTAATCTAAAGCAATTTGGTGTAATCACCTATGAGCAACTCAATCACATAGCTCATTAACATATGTACATGGTCAACCCTCACAATACACAGACGATCTCAGCACTAGACTGGAGATATATACAATGGATACCTCCTCCCTCGTACGTGGGTAGCAAACGAATCTGACTCTAGAAGTTTTAACGTACCAGAGATAGGTTCGCCCTTTATAAATATCATTTACACTTAGGAAGTAACGTTTTGCGCCTTAACCTAAGCTGGACGCAGTCTAGGGCAAGAATTAATGACTCTATCTTCCACACAACGAAGACAAAGATAGTTATAGCAAAACAAGTACGATCCATGAGGAAATGACTCTAGGTACGAGTGGTTAAACATTGTTTGTTCGAGTTAAGACAAAAGGAGCCCTAATACCATTTCACTGTTATACCTACCTACACACTACTTTCATTTGGAGTTTTAGGAAAATAAAAAAGAGTCGAACATGCAAAAAAATATATAATTAAAAGAAGTTTACCGAGTCCCATTTAGCATGACAATTCTCAGTAATCATGCCTATAAAGCCAGTAGCCATGCCAATAGAGGCTTTCGGGCGGGTGTGAACTTCTCACAGTACCTAGATTTGCCCGCTTACTTTACAATTTCACCCATTATATATACACTTATATTGTATATACCTTTCTACGTGAATAAAGCAGATAGGTACCTATACAAAAACATGTTCCATAAAAAAGCCTTATCTGAACATTCATTCAAAAGAGTATAGGTACCTTTTCTAAACATTCCATCGTTTCTCATTGAGTATTGCATCAAAATCACAGAGTCCGTACGTGAAACCTAACGTCAGACTGGCTAGCCTTTGATAATCCTCAAACCAGACCGGTTACTTATGCCAAAAGCCAGATTACGAAAACGAGTTCAATGTTTGCGTTTCTATCAGAAGGGTAAAGTTGCTGCGGGTTCGGGCATTGACAACTAAGGCCGCTTCCCCATTTGGCGGCGCGGAGCAGGAAGCTCTCGATAATGTACAACATACTGCATACAGATTCTGCCCGTCAAATGCGGAAGCGGGGTCTAACTTTCATCATTTGAATAACGTACATTGACTTATTTATTTTTCAATCTAATGTCAACAATGGAAGATGGAGACGAATATAGATAATGTGTCCGAAACATAAGGCAAGATTCAAAGCAAAATCATCTAGAACACGATTTATTAGTAGGTAGGTATGTACTCTATATATTTTATTGACCCTATCCCAAACCAAGTAACGTTTGTAGTATGGGTACTAAATGATGATATACAGTGTGTCTCTGACGTTGGGGCTTTAAATGCAAATATCGATTACGGTCATGAAACTGAACCACTTTTGTTCGCAACTTTGTAATATAACTATCATTTCTATATTTGGGTCACTATCAAATTGACCTTATCGTTAAACGACCATTTCAGCTAGATGACATAACATTTAAATACACAGTCAGCATATAGTCAATTCAGCTGCGACGACATGAAAGTAGAATACTCAATCAGCAAAAAGACAGTTTAGCTGGATGGCTAAGAATTAGAATGAATAAGTAGCCAAACGTCTGAAAATATAAATAGTCCATATGATTACAATATCTAATGAGCCAAAAGTGAAATTAGTTAATTGACATAAACACAGAACGAGTTAATAGCAAAACGTCATGAAATGTAAGTAGTGTATATAATTAGAATTCCCAATTCGTCGAAAGTAAAATTATTTGATTGACATGAACACAGAACGAGTTAGTAGCAAAACGTCTGGAAATTTAATGTAATCATAATTTATAAATATGTAACAGTTAAAGCTAGGCTTATAAGTTATAATATAATATTAATATGGATATTCTGACATTTTTATTTGTAAGTAACGCATACCGCCTCAAAAACATTGGTTTATCCACTTAAAAATTAAATTTGAATAAATTCCTTTACTGCTAACATGTTTTAACTTGTATTTGGATTTTTGCATACAAATTAAAATTTATTTAATAATCGATTACATACTAATTACGTTGAAGTGGCCAGGGTGTAAATATAAATAGATTGTGCGACAAGGTTTTAATTCTTAAGTGGCATATTATAATACTTACTTAACATTTGAAATTCAGACGTTTTGCTAGGGTCGCTTGGCGTTTATTCAATTTAGCAATAACACATTACACAATCCAGATTTTTTGCTTCTTGACTGTTTAGCGTTCATGTCTGTTTAGTAATTAAGACGTTCTAAGATACAAACGTGTTGCTACCGGACCATTTAGTTTTTGTGTCTATTAAGAAATAAAGACATTCGAAGATAAAGATGTTTTGCTGCTAGATCATTTTAAATTGTTACGTTCTAAGTTCCAGACGTTTTGCCAAAGATGCATTTAGCATTCATGTCTATGTTGTTACAATGACATAACATAATCCAGACATTTCAGCTATAGTGTTCTTTAGCGATAAGGTACATTTGATAGTGACCCCCAATGGTAGTGTTTGAACTTTAACTGTACCATCAATGTATTGCAAACACGGCCTCATTATTTGACATCCATGACACTGACAAGTATGAAAACTAACTAATGGATGATGTACATTGAAAATTTTATTTAATTTGTATGGAATAATGAAAATACAAAAATAACGTATTTTTGAAAAGTTGTAGAACAAAAGTAGTTCTATTTCAGGAGCATAATCGACATTTGAATTTAAAGCCCCAAAGTCAGAGACACACTGTACATGCAGGGACTAATATATACATTGGTAAATCAACGTGGAGGGGTCGATTCCTGCATTTTTGACCCCATAATGCATTTTTCAAAAGTGAGGTGTAATAAGGCCAAAAGTTAATATATAATTATCTTGTTATATATACTTATTGTTGTACCAAAAGTTAATATATGTTGAATATGTCAACAGCGTTGTTTTACTCTGATCGCTGTATGTATATTTTAATAATATGTTGCCCACAGTGCCCGTGATCTAACCAGTTAGCAGTATTAGTCGCAATTATGATTGTTATTTGTGGTTTTACAGCGCTGGGTTATTCCAATTTAATTCAATTATGTAAGCATTAATAATGATGTCCAAACATTAGTTATTGATCATGTTAGGTTAGATATTCACTAAGTCAGCAAAATCAGAAAAAAAATAAAAACGAGACTCAATCGAGTCCGGGTAATCCATGCTTATTTGACAGAAGGGGACATATCTACCCCCTTATTCGACAGAGATAATAATGAAGTTAAATGGAAAACTATCACGGCTAATTAAGCATTACTCTAGTGTACGAGTAGGTAATAGTCTGCCAAAGGCCGACAAAAAAGTACATATTATTATAAAATGTACTAAAATCACGTTATTAGTTGTGAACCCTTCCGAAAATCTACTGTACTTTTGTAAAATATTGGTTGTTTGACACTGCAATTATTCTGGGATAAAAATATCCTACGTTTAAACAATCTATATACGCCACATTTCATTCGTTTTTCTTGCGTTATTAAGTAACAAGTGTAACGTTACACGTACATATTTACATAAATAAACCTTAATTCTAGCTACTTACTTAATTAAAAATAACATATACAACTCATTACAACACTACACACCAAAACACATGTTTAAACTATCCTAAATATAAGTTATAAACTCATCAACACGCTAAACTGTTTAAATATGTCGCGGCATTGATTTGACGTTCGATCACTCATAGCTTCATTCGCACATGAACGAATGCATGTGAGACGCACGTGATCTGCGCGGGCACTCGTCATCGCGCGAGGCCGCTCATTTTTTTGATTAGCCAAAATATATTGAGTAGAACGCACGTCACCTAGACTCGATCTCTGCTACGGTCCGCTGCACGGAACCGTAATCGGTGTTCTGGTGTCGTCCCTACACGTTCCTCGACTAAACAGTAATCACTGTGGTGTTTTTTTTAAAGTGTTAATAGTGTACCCCAAATTGGGGTCCAAGGTCCAGAGTGACATTTTTTTCGGCTGAATGTTTGCCGCCTGCCTGCGCTTGCTTCTGGCCATTTGTGCAAGACAGTGGAGCAGTTTTCCGGCTGGCGCTGAACTCAGCGCCGACAAGAAATTCCTCCGCCAACCTACCCGGCGCACCACAGGGGAGTACTTCGGCTACAGGGAATCAGCGGAATCCGATTTTACGTGTATTCGCACGAACCTACGTATTTATACCACACAAATTTCTGAACTAGCCTGCTGAGTTTTTATATTATATTTTTGACCGTTTTTTCTGACTTCTCATTTTAAACCTTTTAATATAGTATAAACTTAAAGGAGTCAGAACTGAGCAAGGCGGGTCATTGGCGCCCTTACACGTGGTTGTAATACACATCGGATTCTGTTGTTTTCTTTGTAGTAGTAGTTAGTGTTTGTTTGTGGCCTCTTTTTGTGAAACGTTTTTTTTCTTTTCTTGTGCTTTGTTTTATTTTTTGGTTTTTTCCTGCTGCTAACGTGTACTGAGTAAACTTTCGTAAACATTTGTATTTTTTTCATAAACCTTTACTGTAAAGTACATCTGAAGTTCGCTGTTAACTGTCATTGTTACACTCACTTAACATTAAAAAAGGTTTTTTATAGATATTAATGTAAAAAAAAAAACGAAGTACACATTAGTAGCCATTTTTTATTTTTGTTGCTGCTAACAACTTTATTTTCAATTTTGCTCATTTCAATAAAAAAAAACCAAACGTTCAACATCATCAATCTGAATTGTAACAGATCGGAGAACGGAAGTTGATTATAGTTTTAAGTAGTTGCTTTTGCTTTCCACCACTTACCCAAAACATATATTTGGTTCACCATGCTGTCCGTGAAGTACTTGTCACTTCAAAAGTCAGAGTTGGAGTATGAAGTTCGGATTAGAGGTGCTACGCCTGCGTCATCCGTTGAGGAATTACGCAAGCAAATTGTCAAGTTAGCCAAAGACTATCCCTCAGACCACATTTTAGAATCTCCACTTGAAGCTAGACAGGATCTTCAGGGCTGTTGTGAGGTACTCACTAAAATTCAGTCTAGCCTAGACGTTTCTGACTCTTCAGCCCCAGTAATCCTCAGAATTCAAAACATGCTGAACCATTTATATAATCGTATTTCGAGGATAACGCGTAGCGAGGACACCAGGAAAGAATATGATGATATTGTGAAGGAGTATAACAGCGTATCAAAGAAATTCAAGGCTCTTCAGGCAGCTAAACCTGTTGCAAGCACTTCGAGTTTAATTTACAGTACTGAATCTGGATCTTCATTGCCTGAGCTCCAGAACGTGATTTCGGTGACGTGCGATCGTGGCTCAGCTGATTTAGGAAAATTGAAGTTTAATGGCAAGACTTGCGTGCGCTCCTTTGTACAGCGTGTGGATGAGTTTATAGAAGCTCGTAATATACCGTCGAGTAAAGTATTAAGCTTTTCGACAGAAATATTTCAAGAAGATGCCTTGCATTGGTATCGATCTGTAAAGGACAAGGTTGGTTCTTGGTCTGAATTAGCAGCCTTACTGAAGAAGGACTTTGACCAGTCGGATTATGACTACCGGCTCATCTCAGAGATTCGTTCTCGTACTCAGGGTGAACGCGAAAACATCACCATTTATCTCTCTATCATGGATGGGATGTTCTCGCGTTTGTCCAAGTCCCTTTCAGAGACGGATCAACTGGAGATCCTTCTTCACAATATTAGGCCCTGCTATGCAAGCACCCTGGCTTCGGCAGCTTCCATATCGGACATAGATTCTTTGCGTACATTGTGTCGTAACTATGAGACCATTCAGGCTCGCCTTTCTCAATTCCAAGAACCACCTAAAGTAAGTTCAGATACTGTTGCACCTGAATTTGCTTATACTATGGATTCAAATAAAAGTAATAATAAATATAACAACAATGGTAACAAACACAATTTTCCAAACACAAGCAACTACAACAAAAACTACAACTACAAACACCCAAGTTATAATCAACACACACAAGGTAAAAATCAGCAACAAAATTATATACACTCAGTAGAAGCAGTTCACAATCAACCATACTGTCCAAGGTGTCGTAACAATACACATCACATCCGTCAGTGTCAAGCTAAACGTGATATTTTTTGCTTTAAGTGCGGAATGAAGGATGTGAAAACACCAGACTGTCCTGTTTGCTCTAAAGTTAGCAGTAATTCAAAAAACTAGTGCAGCAGAGTTGTAGTAATTTTGACAAAGAGGATTGGGAAACTTGGTTGAATTTTGTTAAAACATTTACCTCTTCTTACAAAGTTTCTACAATTCTGCAAACTAAACCAGAACATGATGCTAGACCTTACATTAACATAAAGATTAATGATATTGACGCGTGTGCCTTGTTGGATTCTGGAGCTGCAGTGACAATTTTAGGAAATAATTGCCATAAGCATCTAATTGACTGCACTTTGCACCAGGATCACAGCATTAGCATGGTAGCAGCTGGCGGTCAATATTTAAAGAGTATTGGATACATTAACTTACCCATTACATTTGAAAGGCAATATCACTTAATTAAAGCTCATGTTGTCCCTGAAGTAGATACTTCTATTATTCTTGGCGTGGATTTTTGGCGAGCGTTCCAAATTTGCCCCAAATTTATAGGTAGCGTCAAATTATCAGAAAACTCTTTATCAGAGATTAAAGTAAACTCCAGTGACACTTATATTCACTCGTATGATAATTTGACGGCGCCCCAAAAAGTAATGGGAGACACCATAATTGCCCAGTTTAAGTCAATATCGACTGAGGAAAAAGGCTTAGGACGTACAAATATTATAGCGCATCGTATAGATACTGGAGACGCCCAACCAATCAGGCAGCGATATTATCGCATGTCCCCCGAAAAGCAGCGAATCTTAACCGAGCAAGTCGATGAAATGCTAGCCCTGGATGTGGTCGAGTATTGTGAGAGTGCTTGGTCTTCTCCAGTACTCATTGTTAATAAGAAGAACGGACAACCTCGGTTTTGCCTCGATAGCCGAAAACTGAATGCTATCACCAAACGCGACGCATATAATTTGCCATATGTGTCAGAAATCTTAGATAGTCTCCGTGATGCTAAGTACCTTTCGAGCATAGACTTATCTAAGGCTTTCTGGCAGATCCCTATTGTGCCTGAGGATCGCGATAAAACGGCTTTTTACGTGCCAAATAGAGGTTCCCTGCGTTTTAAAACCACCGCTTTTGGTTTGACCAATGCGCCTGCCACACAGCAACGCCTAGTAGACCAGTTATTTGGGGATATGGAGTTTAAAACGTTCGCATATCTTGACGATATTATAATTATCAGCTCAACGTTTGAAGAACATGTCTCACGTCTGTTGCGCGTTTTGGACAAATTAAAACTTGCTAACCTCACTGTTAACTTCGAAAAGTGCAAGTTCTTCAGGAGTGAGCTTAGATATTTAGGATACGTGGTTGATGCTCGCGGCTTACGCACAGACCCCGAAAAAGTCGAGGCCATTATTAACTTTCCCACGCCTACCAACAGAAAGGAACTTAAGCGTTTCCTTGGTACTGCCACTTGGTACCGACGTTTCGTACCAAATTTCAGTACTGTAGCTGGTCCCTTGAACAAGCTCACTTCAAATGGCAAGAAGTCACCACCTTTTGTATGGTCACAGGAAGCTGACGCGGCTTTTAATGCTTTAAAGGAGTCCTTGGTTTCCGCGCCAGTCCTTTCCTGTCCTGACTACTCGTTGCCATTTGAAGTGCATACTGATGCAAGCAATTATGGCGTTGGTGCCATGTTGACGCAGACTCTGAATGGTAAAGAACACCCTATCGCCTACATGAGTAGATCTCTTACCGGTGCCGAGAGAAACTACAGCATCACAGAACGGGAAACCCTTGCTGTTTTGACTGCTGTCGAACACTGGCGCTGTTATCTGGAGAATGGGCAATCATTTACAGTGTACACTGACCATTCTGCGTTAAAATGGTTCCTATCATTGGACAATCCATCAGGACGATTAGCACGATGGGGAGTTCGTCTGTCATCCTTTAATTTTGAAATGAAGCATCGCCGTGGAGTCGATAATGTTATACCAGACGCTCTCTCCCGTGCTGTTCCAGTAAATGCCATCTCTCTTTCTAACGCAGTGGTAAATACAAACGATGCTTGGTATAAGAAAATGTATAATGGATGTCTTAATGCTCCAAGTAATTTTCCTAACTTCATTATCAAAAATAGTTCTCTGTATCGACTTTCAAAATCAAAACATTCACAACTTACTTCTGAATTTGATTGGAAGGAAGTAGTGCCTTCTGACTTTCATGATGAAATAATTGCACAAAATCATTCCGAACCAACAGCGGGACATCTTGGTATTTTTAAAACATATAGGCGCTTAGCTTTAAACTATTATTGGCCTGGTATGCACCAAGATGTTGTGAAGTTTGTGGGCTCTTGTTCTGTCTGTTTGTCATATAAAGCGCAAAATCACGCCACATTAGGAGAAATGGGACGTCCTAAACAGTGTTCACGTCCATTTCAGATAATCTCCATCGATTTCATCGGTCCCTTACCTGTTACTCGCAAACAGAATGCCTACATCTTAGTCATATCCTGCTGTTTCTCTAAGTATTGTGATTTCTTTCCATTACGTCGCGCGACTTCAGACGCTGTTGTCAAGATTTTAGAGGACAATATATTTTTAGTACACGGCATTCCTCAAACTATATTTCTTGACAATGGAAGCCAGTTCATTAGTTCGACAACGGAGGCTCTTTTCAAGAAGTATAAGATCCCGAACGTGTTCTTCACGCCTAGATATACACCTCAGATAAACAGCGTAGAAAGATACAACAAGACCCTTGTCTCTTGTTTGTCAACATTTGTCCAAAACGACCGCACTTGGGACACTTTTATCCCTAAAATTAAGTTTGCCATGAACAATTCCATTAATGAAGCCACAGGTTACTCACCGTCCTTTCTTGTGTTTGGCCGTGAGCTTGTTTTGTGTGGATCGCATTATACGGATTCTGACCTAGATGGCGAGGTGTTGTTCCTACCACGCGATGTTTACGCAGAAAACCGAGGGTGTCTGTCTTCTGTGTTTGACGATGTGCAAGCTTCATTGTGGCAGGCACATGTAAAAAACACTGCTCAGTATAACCTACGCCGCAAACACGCAGAATTTAATGTGGGCGATTTAGTCTTTAAACGCACTTACATGCTAAGCGATAAAGACAAATATTTTAGTAAAAAGTTAGCGCCCAAATTTATAAAATGCCGTATAACTGAAAAACGATCTCCACTAGTATACGTTTTAGAAGATATGACTGGTAAAGATTTGGGAGTATGGCATATTAAAGACCTTAAACTCGTCAGTAGTCTTAAGTAAAGTGTACGCAGTATAATCTCATTTAGATCTTGTTGTCAGTATTTAGTCAAATGTGCAATTTATCACAGATGCCTTTTGTATGTAAGGACGCGCCGTCCATTTTTCGAAGTGACGTTTGCTTTTATGTTTTCTAGATGAAGTATGTATGAAGTGTTAGATGATTGAATGAAAGCGAAATACTAATGACAGTCCAAAAGGGTTTTCTTTAAGAACAAAACCCTTTCACTGGAGCCGGGGGTAATGTAACGTTACACGTACATATTTACATAAATAAACCTTAATTCTAGCTACTTACTTAATTAAAAATAACATATACAACTCATTACAACACTACACACCAAAACACATGTTTAAACTATCCTAAATATAAGTTATAAACTCATCAACACGCTAAACTGTTTAAATATGTCGCGGCATTGATTTGACGTTCGATCACTCATAGCTTCATTCGCACATGAACGAATGCATGTGAGACGCACGTGATCTGCGCGGGCACTCGTCATCGCGCGAGGCCGCTCATTTTTTTGATTAGCCAAAATATATTGAGTAGAACGCACGTCACCTAGACTCGATCTCTGCTACGGTCCGCTGCACGGAACCGTAATCGGTGTTCTGGTGTCGTCCCTACACGTTCCTCGACTAAACAGTAATCACTGTGGTGTTTTTTTTAAAGTGTTAATAGTGTACCCCAAATTGGGGTCCAAGGTCCAGAGTGACATTTTTTTCGGCTGAATGTTTGCCGCCTGCCTGCGCTTGCTTCTGGCCATTTGTGCAAGACAGTGGAGCAGTTTTCCGGCTGGCGCTGAACTCAGCGCCGACAAGAAATTCCTCCGCCAACCTACCCGGCGCACCACAGGGGAGTACTTCGGCTACAGGGAATCAGCGGAATCCGATTTTACGTGTATTCGCACGAACCTACGTATTTATACCACACAAATTTCTGAACTAGCCTGCTGAGTTTTTATATTATATTTTTGACCGTTTTTTCTGACTTCTCATTTTAAACCTTTTAATATAGTATAAACTTAAAGGAGTCAGAACTGAGCAAGGCGGGTCACAAGTTGGAAAGGAATACGAGTAGTATCGGTGCATTTTAAGTGGGTCATATAAAGGAAATGTAATTTTAGTTTCCGCTTTAATCATACAAGGCCTCGCCAAGACGTACTCCTATAAGTTCCTAGCGCGTTCAAGGCACCTACACCGCAGCGTGATTTCTCGATGGCTGCACTTCACGGAATGCAATTATGGCGTCGAGTATCAGAGCACGCCGCAATCGAGTGCCACGTGTTTATCCTTACTCGTGTCATTCCGTGTTTTGAATTTTATAACACGACCAAATTCTAAATACACCGGCTTTAATGGCAACTAGACAAAATTCATACTTTCAACGATGAAATAGACATTTGTTTCACGAAATACGAAATATCTTGCTCTCGCCTCGCCTCTCTTTGCTGGTGGACAAGCAACCTATGAAATCTCATCACCTTGTAAACATTTACACCGATATAATACGTCGGTCAACATATTAATGATGGCATTGATGCTTTTTGTGATGAAGTATCAATGCCTTATGGCATTTAGTCGACCTTTTATACGCTCTTTTATTGTGCAATAAAGATAAAATAAATAGGCAAAATCACTTTTCCGATGTATTTTTATTGGACATACTTCCCGTTTTTTAATCACTATCTGTCTCTTTGAGTATTTTGGTTATATTTTTCTTTCTGTGGACTAGTATTTTTTTTTTTAATTTTGTTTGCTGGCTGACTTATTTGAATCGAATACATCCTAGACCATTTAATAAGTAGAGATATCTTTGTATGCATGCTTATTTATTGATTTCGATGAGGTTGAATACAAGGGTTTACAGGGTTGAAAAGGAAGGACACAAGAATCTAGACTAACAAGTAATATAATAAAATATAAAAACATATACTAACTTTACAGATTTATTTTTATATACAAGAACCTTAATAGATTTTAATCATAGATATTAACTGTGTAACGGGAAATGAAATAAAGACTTATTTTATTACAGGATTTAAATTATCAATCAAGCTATGTAGGTTTCACGCCCAGGAAATTTGTTTTTTCCGAGAAAACATGAAAGACACCAAACACATTTCGATCCCCATGTATTAAACTATTATGAATATGCAATGAATCAAAGTGCGATTTTCGATCAGGCTATCTTTTATTTGATACTTAAGCTATCTCAATATAATACACATATATCTCGAGGTGTGGGCGTATCTTGGGATCTCGGGCATTGATAAAAGCCCATGGCAATACAAACATTACTCCTGACTTCATTACAGCATTGTTACAAAAGTCGTGTGAAATACAGGGAACTGTGATTCTCTCCACGATAAATTCTCCATCCAGGAGAGCTTCCACCTCCTGTCAGACATTATCTTCAATGACAGCCAATCCAACTGTCCATTGTTCTGTCTCCAATTCAAATAATACCCGTTATCGTCCTCTGTTGGCGTACGGCGGAACTAATGAGCTGCCGACTCTGCCCAGACAAATGTCTGCGTTCGCTGATATTTCAATGATGATATTTGTAGAATGATTGTAAAGCAAGATACGACCGAAGTCCCGATGAATGTAATAGCTGAATACAACTTTCTCCTCTCCAACATATATATCTCTATGCGTCGCACTGACTAAGACCAGTGTGACGCATAGATAGTGATACGAAGTTTGTATCATTTTAAACTACTTAAATTTAAATTTTTGGATACGTAGGCTATTCCAGTCATTACTTTGAGGGGTAATCACGTAACGTTCCGAACGCGCGTTATTACAATCCAACTGTCTGTACAATATAAAATTTGACATTTAGATCTACCTGACTTTTGCAGCGCCACGAATGCGATATAGTATCAGTACAGGTGATTTTGACAGGTGCTCAATATCTTTGACAGGTGCTCAATGGCTAGATTGGCTAGTGTCAAGGTACTTCGCGCATTCGTGAAACGCGCGTTTTCTGTATCGCTGTAAGGGGCTTAGAGAAGATTGCATTTAGATACATGGTTTTGAAGGCATAGGTTAAAAAAAGTTTCTAGCGCCAAAGGCAGCGTGATTCCTTCATGGATGCACTTTTAGCAATGCAATTATGTCATCCAGCTCGACAGCGAATGTGCGGTGAATCGTGTGTGACGTGTTTACCTTTACGCCTGAAATCCCACAATCATTGGCTCGAAACAATTTTTTATTGCGACGAATTTTTAGCGATGTCGTTTGGAAATTCTAGTTTTTTTACATGTACGAGGGGCGTCTGATAAGTTCTAAGCCTAAGACATAAATTGAAAGAAAGGTCTAACCCAAATATTTTGATTGAAATAAATATCTATCCTCGAGTAAAATACACTTAACACATCATGCATATAGTACTTCATCTCCACAAAAAAAAATATTTTAGTTTTGCTCTTAAAATAGCCCCTACAAAACTACTACGTCAGCTTTTTTTCGTCTTATCTTTGGAAGCGTAACTCGTTTTTCAAATTAGTTAACCGAATATTGTAACTCGAAACCAGGTCCCTATGCTCGGGTAGGCGATTAATATTAGCGCATCGAGTCTATTTGATGATCTGCCTGGCAACTCATGACAAGTGAACAGACATGGTGTCCTATGAAAATATCACTTTGGATACAAGTTTACCACGTCGTTCCTGAAAACCGGCTTTGCGTACTGGCCTCAACAACTTTGTGCAATAATGACAAGTCCCTGTCGTCCCTTTTGACAAGTATACATTTACTAAAATACCTTCATCGAACGAAGACACGATTATAGAACTCTTTAAGACGACTTTTATTATTGGAATTCTTCGGTAGACATTTATATTTTTTAAATCGCAGCATGTAGAATTTTCTTATAATCGGATCATACTGCCATGCGTAAATTACAACTACGGAGACGATATAAGTAATAGAAAACTTCATTAGAATTGCTATTGCCTAATTTTAATGAATGTCCCAACTTTATAGTCACGATTGTTTATTGTGCGCCCTGGCCATTTGTGGAGCACACAGTTCAAGGATGTTTAATTACGTTCTATATACTCGTACGTGTTAAGTTTATTTTGTCCATTTCTTACGAATTTTTAGCATTTGCCACCTGCTACATTCTTAGATTTTTATAAGACTGAACATATTTTTTTATTGTTTTTACATTTTCCCAGACACTACCACCAGAGATCGCTTACTGTAGGGGATATTCTCTTTCTAACAAGAGGTTACCTTTATGAGCGGAATAGAAAAATGCCGAAATACCCGAATTTGGTAGACATGCTGACCTTTACTTGCCTGTTTATAATAATATAATGGAATTATATTAATGTGGCGGTAACCGTTAAATTTCCCAAAATGTTTCTGAATGTGTACTATATTTTGAACTTCAAAGTTTCTTTCATTTTATGCCTTAGGCTTAGAACTTATCAGCCGCCCCACGTATCTGTATGTAAAATAAAATAAAAAAATAAAAATTGTTTATTAAAAGAAAACCTTTTTACAGTACAGCTTATCCTGCGGCCCCACACTAGGCTATGCTTGACACGTGGTGGCCAGATTCGGTTTCAACATGACTTTACTACAAAAGTTACTTAAAATTATTTGCCGGTTACATACAGTCACAGATAAGGCTTGCTTAATAACTTTGATAAGAAAAATGTATCTGTGTAATGGATGAAAAGTATTTTTAACCGACTTCAAAAAAGGAGGAGGTTATATGTTCCACTGTATGTATTTTTTTTTATGTATGTTCTGTGATTTCTCCGTCAATTGTGGACCTATTTCCAAAATTATTTTTTTATTCATAAGAGTATACTCGCGAGTCCCATTGTCACCAATTCAGGATCTGATAATGGGATCCCAGGGAAATTGAGGACAACCCTCAAATTTTAAAGGCACGCGTGTAGTGATTTCGGTATTATAACTCGTGTATTTACCCTCGGATATCGCAATTTTGGTGAAGTGGAACTGATGATGAAGACCACAGATGACTTATGGAACTCCTCAAAGATGTAAAGTACGTCAAAGATTCTGACATGATTCCGTTGTAGCAGCAACTAATGAAGTATTAATTCTGAGATCCTTGAGGAATCGACGGAACTACTCAAATATGATCAGCCCACAGATAGCGACTTGGGTTTTTTCTGTTCTCGGAGAGCTATTTAATCATAGTCTGGCCGGGAACTTTTTAGCCAACGCATGATCGCGAAATATTTTTTAATTTACTAAATTCGGTATTAAAATAGGTACTTTTCATACACTAAACAGATGGGTGAAGATCGCGCCTATAATCGTATCTCCTACTACACTTTCATCCTGAAGCGAAAAAAAGTCACCGGTCTTAGGTTTATATACGGCATTTGTCTAGGAATTTAATTTATGAAAACATGTTACCAGTTAAAATGCACACTTAAGTTATTCAGTACTATGACATATATATATAAATGTCCAATATATTATCTGGGCGAATCTCCCAGTGTTTGAACTGCTCGGTTCTAAGGTCATTGTCGGCTCAAGATTATTTTAGCACAGGCAAAACGTTCCGCGGAAATTTTCATCAGAAAAGACTCAGTACCGATATTGGCTTACGTCTTCATCAAAAGTGCATCCTGATATTCGTATCTTTGAATAGTATTTGCTAGCGACGACAATGACGATAAAAAAACGCCGTATGCACATATTCGAGAAACGATAACAGTGACTTAAAAGCCTGTTTGCGCCAGTTGCCTTTTGCTCCTTCTTGAACCCTTGGCCACACATTCTCTTAATTTTCATATCATATTCACTCCCGTCACAGAAACAATGCAAGTCAACTACGTATGTGACGTATAAACAGGTCGATCCCGCCTTATCGCTAGCTTCAAGCTACGCAGAGGAAGTTGCAAACAGCCAAGTTCCATGCTACCGAGATAATGTTGATGAATGACTTTCCAGTCTCCTTGTGTATCTTTTGCGTCTTCCCGAGCCAATTGTGGTTTAAATAAAAACTTTGAGTCGCTAGTCGGCTAAATTCAGTTAAGTAATTAAATTATCTTCTTTGCAAACTGCTGGCTGTGATGGTATGGAAAAGTATTTTTTTAATTAAATAGTTCTTTTTCAGCGTCCACCTAATTGTGCGGGCGGTTATTCGTAAGTCCAGCTGGTCGATCACGTAACGCATTGTACGCACGTTGGGTAGATCTTAAATGTCAAATTTTATATGGAAAAATGACACTTGGATTGTCCTAACGCGCGTTCGGAACGTTACGTGATTAACCCTCGGTAGGTACTTTTTTGTACTTCACTGACATTTATTTAGACCATTACCGTTTTTAGGGTTCCGTACTTAAAGAGTAAAACGGGAACCTATTACTAAGACTCCGCTGTCCGTCCGTCCGTCCGTCCGTCCGTCCGTCCGTCCGTCCGTCTGTCTGTCAACAGGCTGTATCTCACTGATACCGTGATAGTTCCAGCTAAAATTTTCACGGATGATGTATTTATGTTGCCGCTAAAACAACAAATACTAAAAACACAGAATAAAACGGTTTTTTTAGATAATGGTACGGAACCCTTCGTGCGCGAGTCCGACTCGCACTTGGCCGTTTTTATTTTACAATGCCTCAATTTTGCAACCCAAAATTTGTTTTCAATTAAAAATCTATTCTTACAATAACCTGATTGTCCACGCGCTGCACTCACATCCGCACTTGATTGTTTTTGAAATAGTAACGCGCACTCTATGACTCGCATAAAGTTTTCGAATAATAAGCATGTCAAAATCACTTTCAGGAGCCCCAGTATACCTACTTAATATCCCAAATATCAAAGGCCACTTCATTCGTTTATTCATTTCGTTACTAGCTCGAATAAACCTTAGTTGCACAAACACATAGTCACCGCTATTTGTAACAGTTGTTGCCAACTGTGCCATGAAACCAATCACATTCTTGACCCTCATTCTTATACCCTCGTTCGGCGTCAGATCGCGAGGACGAATGACGTTTAGCGTCGTTCAATACCGATACATATATTGTTAAATCAGCTAACTTCATAATACATCCATTTATTCACGCCTATATTCCCAGAACCTACTCTAGGTTGTACACATTAAACTAGTACGTCGCTGTGAGCTATAGAATCCCAAGCCTGTCTTTTTAATTATTCTTTTTTAATTTTGACAAACTGAATCGCCAAAATGATTCTGGATAATTATTGAACCTGCGGCGACGACCACTAACTAACTATACTACTACGAACTACTACCACTACACTACCACGAACTTCGAATCTCGAACTTCGTATATCTCCGTCTCTGTCGCTCGAGTACCATAAACCATAAGTGCGATAGAGACGGAGATATACGAAGTTCGAAATTATAGCTCTGCTCACAAAATTTCACGAGAATCGGTTGAAATGACGGGCCTGTATAGAAGAACAGCCGGACAGGCGGACATCTTGGGGCGTTTTCAAGAAAAGTTGTTCAATCTTTGTACTCAGAATTTGAAGCCCTTTCGATTTTAAAAAGAAAAAAAAATGTCACTTTTTTTCTGCTACTAAAAGCGATAAGTTTGAAATTCTGAGAAGAATAAAACTATTTTATACAGATATAAAATCATACAAAATTTAAAAACTTTTCTTGAAAACGCCCCTTGACATACGAAATAATTTCAGCCTAAGCTGAAACGGAGAACTTCGTTCGCGTCGCTCGCTCGTCCGATACATTTTGTAGGTTTAAGTTTTAAGATGTGAAAATAAATACGATATTGCAGTGATGGATTGCCAGCTCATCGTCCACAACACACTTGGACACTATCCCGATACTCGTATCTTAACGACTCCTAGAAGAAAGGGGGTGGTGTACATTAACCCGACACTAAGGCGCAAGTAGTTCTCAATGCCTTTAACATTAATTAAGTACCTATATTGAGAGGAGTTAAGATAAAAGTAATTGTTTTCTCAACAACCTAAACAGGAAAAGGAGTTTTAAAAAGATTATGCAATATTTTAATATGTCATCGTATTTCGGTTAAGGCTTTGGGGATAACTTTATACAGATTGACGACTATTTTTTTTGTGAAAAGCTATAGGTACAATATGGTTTTTCGTGATAAAAATTTCAGAATATATATGTCCTTAGCAATGTGTTTATGCTATCTCTCCTTAATATGTCTTTATAAATTCTAAAACCAACATAGATAAGTACGAGAATAAAACACAAATAACCACGAACTTGGCGTCAAAGATAAAGTAAGTGTCCGAGTGTAGGTACTGTGTCCATAGTTGGCGTCTTGAATCTGACAATTGTTTTTCTCTTTTTTTCTCTCTTTATTATGACAGTCATTACAAAGAGTTACATTTTATGAAAAGCATTAGGTACATTTAATGTCGACAAAAAAGTGCCGAAAAGTTGAAAGATACGTTGCAACGGACCTGAGGTAAACTAAAAAATAAAAATAAAAATGGAAACACATTTCAGTGGAACTATACACCAGGGACGTGATATGCTTATGAATTATCATAGCAATAGATGACAAGAATGGTGTGAATTATTAGAATAAAGTTGTCAAACATTGGGACGCTTAACTAACCCGAGAGCAAGCTGGAGCTAATTTTGGTATACTTTTTCTACAAAAATTCCAAATTAATGAATCGGAGTTAAATGCTCAATGAGCCTGAAATAGGCAAGCTGCTGGTGGATATCGAGTTTGATGGACGCCTACCACTGCTAACCAACTTTTTACTTACTTACTGCCGCTACAAAATATCCAACTTTTTACTTAGAAAACTTAATTTTAATTACGCAATTCAAATAGTTCTCCAAAATGCAATCAATGTACGTTAAATTTCCCTATTATACTCGTAATTAACTGCATAGAATTTACAAGGTACTACGTTTAATAAACACAGGTAAATCTTGAACGAGGGCTGAATTAGAAGCAAAATTAATTAACTTCACATTAATTGCACCTGCTAAGAAATTAGTTCAAGTTATTTTGAGCTAAATAATTGGTTAGAGGAATAGGGTTAATTAGCGTAAGGCCGTAGTTGACGCAAGTACACCGTAAATGTGTATCAACGGTATTATGTGTAAGATATTAAAATTAATAGATGAACTATTGGCCGTTGGGGCGGAAAGGTTCTCGACGTACCGGAAGGCGCGGCGTGGGTAGATGGACTGAAGACCTCGGCAAAGATCGCGGGAGTCCGCTGGATGCGGGTGGCGATGGCGCAGGATCGGTCACTTTGGCACTCCTTAGGGGAGGCCTATGTCCAGCAGTGGACGTTTTTTGGCTGATATGATTGATGATGATGATGATGATGAACTATTAAAAAAGTCGGTGGGGTTACAGGTCTACTCGAACCAAAATAAACTTAATTTTACTCTAAATACCATCTCGATGTAGTTTTAAGATTACGTCCATGGAGCAAAAGCAACTAATTATAAACCAGGTACATTCAACACTTACATTTAGAAATTTCAATTTGATATATCAATATGTCGCTGACCCTTGTTCTCGGCTACTGACATGTTACGAGTAACTCGGTGTGAGTCAACGGAGTTTCAAAGTAAAAGCGTCAAATGTAAGCTGAATTACTTACCCCTAAGTTAACAGCGCTCTTATTTATTTAAAAATAAAACCACTGGTATCTCCTTTAAATCACTTAAAATTGTTAAGATAAAAAAGTAATGCTTCTCAGTTTAAATTATTCAATTTTCTTTAAAACTAGACCGTGAAACTCGACCAATTAATTCCGAGTTGAAAAGTTGGTTCTACGAGTACTTAGAAGTAATTTGAAGAGGTTTAGTCTATAACACCTGTAAGGGAAGCCGACTAGCCGTGGGAGGCCTTGGTCAAGGGGCGGAATCTCGAGTTAACAAGTTTTGATCCCCAAGGATCGAAAACTTGGTCGACGGTTGAATTTCGTTCTCGTCGGGGTTAAATATTCCATCTTGGCCTAAATTCGGCGATACCTTCGATTTTACGCTACGTTATTCGACTCCTACTAACTTATATTGAAATAGATTGAATAGTTGAATTAGTCTCTAACCAGAAATAGTCTTACATTTTGCAATATCAAGGGCAAATTCGATATTTGCAGACCAAGTAAGTTCTTAAAAAATGCATTTTGTAGCCAAAGGTTTAATATTGAAACGGTAAACCATATATTAATTTTAAAAAATGCATTCTAAAATGCGCGCTCTAACCTATCCGTCCAATTTGGAATAAATAAATAATGATTTTAGAGAACGTATGCGCCGTGGCAGGTTGCGGTTTGATGTGATAGCCCTATTTGGCAAATCTCACTTTCAGAGTGGAGCCACATAGTTGCTGTTAGTACGACTGACAGGTTTTTAAACACAAGCCATCTTTATATACTCACATCGACAAAAAGGATCGCAAAGGAAGGAGTACGTTCGCAATTAGTATGTTGCAATCAATTCACTACAACTGTTTCTATAAACCTTATTTAAAGTTAAAGTTTATTCATAACATAAGCGAATCTTTTCTCTCACATGAGAAAATACCTTTTTGATAACAATGTCCATGTCCACCTATCAAATCAAGAAAAAGACGTAGATTTATTTTGGGAACTATTATTCTCAATTAAGTATTACACAGAGTTGAGACCTGTACTAACTGTTAAATGAGGATGTTGTCCGAAATTATAGTAAAGTGAATTTCATGCTTCAAGTCACTCAGTCGGCGAACAAAGCGAGGCGAGGGTCTCCAAAGAATTGTGCAGTTACCTCCGGTCCGGCAATGCACTTTCCTTCCATTAGGGTACATGTTACATTCTGCAACAATTTTTGTTCTTTGAGTTTCTGTAGTGTTCGTGGGTTGTAACGTAAAGAACAGTTATAAGTTTCCTTCGGGTCTGGGTGGGATCTTTGTTTGCGTAGATATCACCAATCACATAGTTAAAACCCCTAAAGATAGGTAAGTTAAGGGGCTACCCGAGGTTTTCATCGATTTTGACTAGTTTTGAATCGATACAAATACTTTTGCACTACAGAGAATTATAAGGCAAACCAGCTATCGATTCTTCAATCTTTAATCTCGAGTTCTGTCTACCAAATTTTGGAATAAATTATTAGTAATTTTTTTATGATTTTTTTAAACATTGTATAAAAAAACCCCTTTTTTGTTATAAAATTGCTGTCAAAGATCTAACATATACGAAATCTACATATTTGGGTTTGTCTCTGATGTCTCTATAAACGTGTGTAGGGTTTTGATTTTTAACTAATTAACACAATAGTTATGGCCGGAAAACCTGTTTTTTGGTCTAAAATTGTTCAACTTTGATGCCAAATATCTCGAAGACAGTGATGTTTGAAGTAAATCTGGGATACGATATTGCTTAAAGTTGTTGTTGTTAATATGATAAGCTACAAAAAACATTAGAAAACTAAGGGATTCAGATCGAAGGTCATTGGCGTATGGGATCCCCTTAAGTATAATTGTATGGACTGTAATATGAATTAGACAGAAACCTAAGAAAGGTTGCGTAACCAATGATTAATTAGATGGCGCAGTACTTTTTATTAAAAAACTAAAAAAATATAAAATGCATCAATCGATCTCGTATTATACTACTTGCACTTTCCTAATTACGTACCTTCTAACTATTTTTTTGTACTTAATTGGTGGAGTAAACTGCTGTAGTTTTTCTTAAGAAGTTTTTAATTAGCCTCATAAAGTTTGTTAAAGCGCCCGACATAAAGCAAATACTAGTGAAGTGAAGATAAAGTAAAAAAGTCATTTTCTGTTCAGAATCAAAAGTGGCGTGTTTGAACAAAAGACTCACTTGGACAATAGCAAAATGGGCCATCGAAGATGTTCCGGATCGTGGAGGTAAGAGCGTTAATACCTCCTAATGGGTTCAAAAAGTACTTATGAATTATGTAACGATTCAACCCTTTAAAATGGTTGTCTTTTTATGTTTAACCTAACCTGAACTTAAATTAACCCCTATCTGAAAGCTGAAGCTCTTGAGAAGCCTCTAGTCATCTGAAAATGGAATCCTACCTGAAGGAAAAGCTATAGAATAAAAATTAAACAGATAGTATGCGAGAAATTAAATCATTTATTTACCATAGAAATATCGAATTAGTTTTGTTTGTTTTGAAGCTAAAGAACCTTTGATTAATTAATCCAGTAAAATCAAGACTCGATTGTACTGGATATCCACTTTGATCCTATAAATACTAACTCGTACCAAAGCGAATAAAAAACCGAGTTAGTTCCGGCCGACCCTACTAAAAAGGTTGAGTTTTATTCTAGTCTAGATAAATCTATCCTAAGGCTACAGAATCTCTGGTTATTTATGTTAAAGTAATCGAGCTCGAGTACTTTAACAGACCACCTCGTCTACTAGGGATAAGTCGGGTGGAAAGAGGTCTGACAAAAAACACCCGACTCCAGACCTATAAAGTCGTAATCTAACCTAGAAAATATTATCTCTGGAACCTAACCTCGAAGACCTATTTAGACCTAAACTATACGTGATTCGCACTGGTGCGTGGTGATAGCGTCTAGTGGAGGAACCCGCGTTGTGCGAGTTGACCCAGGCCCTTTTCGAGAAGTATGAAGTTTGCATTTCTATTAAAGGAAAAGTTACACGTTAATGGAAGTTGTACAATAAAACAAATTTCAGTAGATCCTTCAAAACTTAAGTAAGACAAATATACTGGTTCCTTAGAATTAATCTACGAATCAGTAGTTTCTTTAAGCGATACACAATTACGGAGGCTAACGTAGGCATAAATTCTTTGATATACTAAGAGATAGGAAGTTTGATATACTAAAAGAGGTAGGTGACGACGCACCTTTAGAATAGACTCGCAATACAACAGTGGACAACTTGTGATTACTATGATGAGAACGCCATCGATGATGACGCGATGATTTAATGATAAAAATAATTGCGAAGATGACGAGATATTGATGATGATACAACAATATTCTACTGAAATATAATAATAGTACACGTTTTACCTACAGGTACATTAACAACGTAACGTCTAGCGTAATATCGATTCTCCCTAACGACGAATCTTAGAGTTGTTCGCGAACTGTAGCGCTCGCCTCTTGCTCACCTGCGGCCGCTCGTACTCACTAGTAATCCCCACCTCAACTGTTGCTTCCACCTACCCTATCGTTATTTCTATCAAATCTAATACAAATTAGTGCTATCACGTACCTAACCAATTTATTGTATTAATTTGTCCCAAAAATACCTCAATGGATGTAACACAATGTCTTAGCAACCAACTTCACCCAAACAACTCAAAGCCATCTTATAGTCGAGACATTATTGGATATACGACAATACACAGTTGAGCTGACGAATGATAATTTATTACCAACCCACCGTGATACCTTTATTGAGAACCCGATAGTAACGACCACACATAAGAAGAGACCTACTTAAATATTGCTGTTATTAAAAGTGAAAGTGTTGGATTCCCTAGTAAAATCAATATAACAAAAGCTTCTTGACAAGAAGCCTTGTCTAAACAAGCCGATAGCTCAGCTATTAATAACTCCCAATTTGCAAGATCGAGAATCCTCAATAACCTCGCCTACTCGACAACACATCCATGAAGGCGCTTAAGGTGCGGTCACATCTCTTTTGACGAATTATCCCCTTAACGGGCGAATCCTCATTGGTCAAAGTCCTCAATGTGCCCTGAGAACAAGAGTCCTGACACCAAGCGGCTCGAACACAGGTGTACAAAAGCTAACCTATTTTGCTATATTTATTTGACCAAGGAACCTCACATGATATACCTGTAGGTATACTTGATTCCTTCATAAATTAACACAACCGACCTCCTTAGTCAGAAGTTTATTAAGATCAAGTCGACAGCCAGACTAGTGGGAACCCTCAACTTGCAAGATTGAAAGCCCCCAAGAACCCGGCCTCGACGACACTGCACATAAAGTGCAGTCACACCTCTCTTGACATCGCCAAGGTCCTTAGTGTGTCCAGGGGACCAGAGTCCAGCAACACCGGTGCGGGCAAACCTCTCTCGACATAATCTGTAAAATATGACATTTTATCAATAAAGTTCTGAATCTGAATCTGAATCAAGGTCTTTAGTGTGCCCTGGGGGACAAGAGTCCAGCAACACCGAGCGCTTATTCATAGGTGCACCTAATTAAACTACTCAATTACGTTCTTTTAATAAAGGAATCCCTCAACCGTACCTATAATTAGTCACTAGATGTCAATATGCACTTGAAGTATTATTCGATTATCTGCACCTTAACAATCTATCCTCATAATGTAACGCGTACTACGGACCGAGTTGATTGCTATAGCTAGTATAACATATAATTATTGTTTACTTTATCTCGTAGAGCACACGGAACCCTATCATAATGTAGTGCCAATGCAGCTAATAATATGTATAGAACAAACCAACATTCCTGCAATGCCGTCAGTTATTTAACTAATGACATAGCACCGTCCATATGCTATACAGTATAAACGCTCGTACTTTGTCTAGCATATCTCCCAAACTATACACCGTAGAACTAGATTTCGACACACAAATACAAGTATGAGTTCCCAGAAATCAATTTAATAAGTTTCAGAATCACTCAATATAGAAACGGTAAGCAACACTCATCAGGGTTTATTCTTTTATTAGTAGTGACACATACCAGCCTGCCACAGCGTCTGGTAGGGTGTCCTGGCTCAGCTACCGGGGTAGGTAGACCGTGGACGGCTTGATCCGGACCCCTTGCTGCTTGCAATCCTCTTCCGTCGCTCGTAACAAAGTGAGCTACGCCGCGAGGCCGCTCCGTTTTCCCCCCTCCAACGTCCAGAACCACACCAAGTTGAACTCCGCCTGAGAACAGTCTTTAATCCTACCCAAATAAACGTTATATTCCTATCCGCCCGCATCTCCGAGCCGTACCGATCGATAACATCTTTTCACAATTATGTAGGTACTTTTCCCATTGTCTGGCGCCGATCTGGCGGCGTTGTACTGATCAAGACCTAACATGTCGGGAAATCTCATCTCTCTAAGTGAATATGTATCACTCAAAAATATTTATTCTAACCTAAAATTTCATAAAGACTACAAAACTTAACCCTAGCATGTATAACGCTTTCAACAAGTACCATGCCCATAACTACCCCACAGCAAGTACACTCAGCCGGGATATTATGGCCGAGAAATGAGTTTTCTACACATTTTGTGGTAGTCTAGTTTTTAGGCTATGATCGCATCTAATGCAATTTACATCTAAACTACACTTAATGTAGTTAAATTGAAACCTCTTACTCATGACCTAACCCTAGAAATTGAAATAGTTCACATACCAAACCCCTTTTGTTACCTAACTATATTTTGAAGTTATCTTCGCCAAATACTAATATAATACAATGCTCAGTCATCTTGTGATGACTAAGCACTCCTTTCTTATACCTATATTAACTAATCTTCATACTCGAATACTATTATGTAAAATGTAGCATTTATTGGCTGCCAAAGAATTTTAGTTAACCTACGTAAATTTAGAAATATACCAGATGTTGCTGCATTTACATACATTCTTATTTACTGATTTCAAAGCTTATATAGCTTATAGCTATAATATAATAGAGAATGAAAGCTTCAAACCCTTTATATTTGGATCTGAAACTTACAACGCTAACATGAGCAATTCCTTCCTTAAATATTATTGAGTCCGAGAGCGAAGCTCTCGGAACGTCTCATTTACTCAAGTAGAGTTAAAATTGATTAGAAACGTAAATCAATCGATAACGAACGGAAAATGATTATGCTAGCAGTGGATAGTGACGCTGCCTACGAAGCTGAAGGTGACGGTCCTGGGTGCAAAACCCGGTTAGAGCAAATATTTGTGTGATGACATTGATGACCATGAATATTTGTTTCTGAGTCTTGGATTTTTTCTGTGTATATGTATAATTATTTAAATAAAAAATAAAATAAATATTTGCGGACAATCTTACACAAATCAACCTAGTCCCAAACTAAGCAAAGCTTGTACTATGGGTACTAGACGATGATATAGATACTTATATAGAGAAATAAATACTTAAATACATAGAAAACATCCATGACTCAGGAACAAATATTCGTGCTCATCACACAAATAAATGCCCTTACCGGGATTCGAACCCAGGACCTCTTGCTTCGTAGGCAGGGTCACTACCAACTAGGCTAAAGCGGTCGTCAATTTATGTATATTAAATAAATTGTCATCTAGTACCCAAAACACAAGCCTTATTGAGCTTACTATGGGGTTGGTTTGATTTGTGTAAGCAGCATGTCTTTATATTTATACCTATTTTTCTTTACCCTACTATATAATATAATTAATAAAAAATATGTTGATTCGATTTTCTT
The DNA here is from genome assembly GCA_963854355.1 of Epinotia brunnichana. Taxonomy (NCBI): domain Eukaryota; kingdom Metazoa; phylum Arthropoda; class Insecta; order Lepidoptera; family Tortricidae; genus Epinotia; species Epinotia brunnichana. The sequence continues at coordinate 14,481,083 of OY977952.1, forward strand.
AAGAAACGTAGAGGCGTACAATAAATCCAGGGTTAACAGGCCGACAGCTATAAAGCAAATAATTAAAGATTCATGCGACAAAAAAATATATAAAATTAGTGATGTTGACGCAGAGTTGCAGATTTTATTTGTCTCAACCCGTTTTTGCTGAACGATCTTTATGTCAATAATATTCGCGGTTCAGAAGCAAAGATAATGTAAGTAACTATTACTTAAAGCAAGTAGTAGTTAGGACTGTCTGCAATGAATGTCTTCCATCCTATCCACCAAAGATGTGAGGATACGATAACTTAATGATATCAGGTTTCCTTTATTTAAGGCACCGCCTGAATGTATCTTAGTTGGCTTACCGAGTAATATGACACGTTATTAAAGGCTGTCGAACAAGCTTCACATGACAGCCTCTATTTGAATAAACGGAATTTTAGGTACATAATTTTAGGCAGCTAACAGGTGTTGTGATGCAGGGAGATGTTTAGTATTACTGACGACCACTTTAGCCTAGTTGGTGACCCTGCCTACGAAGCAAGATGGCGGCCTGGGTTTGAATCCTGGTAAGAGCATTTATTTGTGTGATGAGCACGAATATTTGTTCCTGAGTCATGGATACTTTCTACGTATTTTAGTTTTTATTTATTTATCTATCTAAGTATGTTTATCGTTTTCTAGTACGCATAGTACAAGCTTTGCTTAGTTTGGGACTATAGGTTGATCTGTAGTGGTAAATTACGCCGTGTGGAGTAGGAAGCTTGGCGCTCCTTATGATCTGATATATTTTTAACTCTGAAAGCTATATGAGCTAGGGAGTCTTGGCAGTCACTTTACATGTAATATTTTTGGTGGGATCTCATTCCTTTTTGTAAGGTAATTTCTAAAGAAGTGTATAGGAAAATCCATACAAACTTCCATCCCATAATTTAAAGGGTGGGGTAGTGATTTACTCAAAATACATATTACTTTATGATTTATAATAAGGAGTCCCTATTTCAATTTTCAGATCTCTAGCATCAACATTTGCGGAAGTCTCACACAAAATTGCATCCCCTAGTTTAAGGGGTTGAGGGGTAAAAGTTCCGATTTTTTGAATTATTTTTTTTGTTGATTGTGTACTAATACTAGCTTACATACCAAATTTCAGCTTTCTAGGACTTCAGGAAGTACCCTAGAGGTTTTGATGATCAACGTGAGTGAGTGAGTCAGTGCAATCGGCGTTTTTTAGATATCAATAAAATCTAAAGTATGAGAGCTGTGCAATTGAAACTTTATATGTTTAATAATAATAAATCTACTATTGACATCATATCCCGAGAATTTTGTTTACCTGGTATAATCGAAACACAAGTTATGAGGGTTCAAAAAAACGACGAAGCGCTTCGAGAAAAGGTAGGTAGTGCCTGCCCTTGCACTTCGCTTGGCTCTTCTTGGCGGGGGTACTACCGTGCCCCCAGATTGTGTGCCAAGTCATCCCAAAATCTGCTTCTCACTGTCCCGTCCTCCTCTTAAAAATTCTATAATTGCTCTTTTACGTTCCAAGCTACGGTTCCAAGCTATTCGACTTTGGAATTCTCTGCCCTACTTTCTCAGTCCCTTATCTGATCTGTCTATGCCATGATTCTTCATAGTGTCTATTTTTCCTTATTTCTTTAATTTTAGTCTCTATGGTTAACACTATGAAATGAAATGAAAATAATTTATTCCAGAACAAGTCCATAGTTAGCAAACTACACTACTACTACTACAACTACTACACTACTATACTATATGTATAAGTATTTATGTATGAATTTGTGTATGTTTATTTGTATGCATTAAGTGTGTATGTTTATTTTAGTTGTGATTGTAATTGTTTGTTGCAATTTCTCCGCTAGCCAAAGGTTGTCTGGAAGATCTGTCGCTTTTTAGCGATAAAACCGTCTGTTAGTACCTATATTATTGTTTTAAGTTTTTATGTACTGTAATTGATTCATGATTTGAGATGTGCAATAAAGAGTATGTATTTGTATTGTATCATACAGGGTGTTTGGTCCATCGCTTGCCAAATTAAAACGGCAGGTAGTTTGGGTCATTTGACTCATTTGCTATCATTTTCGGCATTCAAAAAATTTTTGTAGACACGGGTTTTTTTTAATATTTTTTAAATACATTTTGTAAAATTCTTAGGTCCTACGCGTTACAACTTGAATTAAAAAAAGGAAGTGGTAGAGCCTCCTTTTTTTTAATGTAATGTTTAATGTTGTACGTCTCTATCAAAGTCAAAGTTATTTGCAAGTATCGTCTACTTATTTTTTTATTTACCTTCAAAAAAAACTAGGTGCAAAATTTTTGTCTTGGAATAATTTCATCTGCAATTTAAAAAAAAACTAAAAAAGATCAAGTCCTTAAAATTATTTAAAAAAAAATTCTAGTCTATCTTCTTTCTAATGATGTGCAATAATGCCAAAAAACCCTTAAGGAACTTTATTAATTTGCCAATTTTGTGTAGGTCCCGCACTAGGTTCGTAATCGGCATGCGATAAAAAAAACATATTCTAAGTACGAGTAGTAGGCAAAAAAGACTTGCAGATTGTAAACCATTACGAACGCCCGCGTAGCATCTGGGTAAGATGTGAAAAATTAATCGATTATTAAAGGAATGCACATAGATTTTTTTTGAGGGTCAATAAAAAACTTACTTTTTTACTGACCTTGGTTACTTGCAAATAATTTTGACTTTGATAGAGACGTACAACATCAAACATTACAATTAAAAAAAAAGTAGGCTCTACCACTTTATTTTTTTTAATTTAATTTGAATTCGAATTTTACAAAAATTATTAAATTTGAAAAAAAAATATTTAAAAAAGACCTGAGGCCACAAACATTTTTTGAATGGAGCAAATGACCCAAACTACCTCCCCTTTTAATTTCACAAACGATGGACCAAACATCCTGTATTTTATTGTATTGTCCGCATAATATTTATTTTTATTTATTATATTTATTTTTAATTTAAACAATTGAAGCACAAATTTTCTCGCCTACTAATTATAATTGTTTCATCTGCATCACGGGCGAGTGGGTAGGTATAAAAGTTTATTCACCGATTCTCTAATGGTTAGCATTATGTACAGTCGCCATCACATACATCGAAGCAAACAAGCACGTCACAAACATCGGAACACACCTCTATTTTCAAGGCATTAGGGTGCATGTGCCGATATTTTTGAACACCTATAGTGTACCGATGTATGTGATGGCGACTGTACTAAAAAGAACTTCTTAGATTTTCTTTGCACCTTTATTAAACATATTGCCGCAGTGATCCGTGTGCAAATAAAGGGAAGTGTATATTATACAAGTGTATATTAAGTCCGCCTGTCGGTACCAAAGCTGGAGGTAATGTGTTTATTTAGGTATCCGAATGCTTGAATTATGTAAATGTTACGTGGAGTGTTAGCGAGGCCTACTAGACAAACATATTCCATGATATTATGTAACGTGGAGAAACTCATCTTTGAGAATAAATGAATAATATTCCAAATTTAAATACTGACACACTTTACACTGACCACTGACACTGTTTTAATGCTACCGACAAATGCCTAGAGTACACCGAGATTGACGCTGGGCGAGATATACTAAAAGTTATATAATCCTCCCTGTTTCCGTAAAACGAAGAATTCTTTAAAGCTATACAAATTGTTCGTTATCATCATCATCACTACGGTTGACATGTTTCGAACTCTTCGGGAGTTCTTCTTCAGGAAGAGTGTTTCCGCCTATAACCACTCAGCCCTGCTTGCAACCACCCATATATATATATATATATATTGCAGCTGCCTGTGCGCGTTTCCACGTCCACGCGATTGTCACAAAACACTTTCCGCGTCAAGTCAGCAACCATCACGATTGAAGTTAAGGCGGCGCCTAAATATGACTCTTGAAAGTTTAAATTCGGATAGACAGCAATGCAACATCGAGTACGAACATCTGTTAGGTACATTTGTACAGTCGCCATCACATACATCGGAGCAAACAAGCACGTCACAAACATCGGAACACACCTCTATTTTCAAGGCATTAGGGTGCATGTCCCGATATTTTTGTACCTATGTATGTGATGGCCAACCCGGCTCCCAGCGCATCCACATGTCATCCAAATAATTACGATAGCCGGAATAAGATGAAAAGACAACATTTAAATTTACTTTAAACATAGAAAGCGCATTTAAAACAATGATTACGGCTACAAAGATACAATCACTTGAAAACCCGTTAGTCGGTGGGATGCAAAGCCTGCAAAAGGCGGGACCTGCGAAGAATGTTCTCAAGACGCTTAGTTAATGGATCTGTGAGGTGGGTAGCGTTACTGAGAGCTTGGCCAGATGCTTTTTGTGACAATCTGACACTGTGTACTTGACATTTTTAATAAGACGCCAGCTCTCTTTAAGTATATAATGTATACCTAGAACACGCTTTTTCCTGTACAACTGCGTACCAAAAATAGCATGATGACTTGGTTATTATGTGAATTTAAGGGAGTTCTTCCTCAGGATTGAGGGTTTTGAGGGAGAACAGAAAAATGCTTAGCTGAGCAACTTTTGAAATCTCAAACTTCTGTCGCGCTGTTGTGGGCGGCGGGAGATGTCTATGCGATAAGGACAACTGCAGCTCGAACTAAAATTCCCACGCAAATAACTCAAAAATCGAGGTTTCGCTCTCGACTATTTAATTTTCCTCCTCTAAAACGCAACCAATCATCATAACATTTTGGAAACTGCAAGAGGAAGAAATAATCTACGCCGCTTTTTTTTGTATTTTGGATATTTGTTGTTATCTATCGTGCCCCCGCCAAATCAAGCAAAACAAAGAGGCAAGGCCGTACCATCCTTTTATCGAAGCCATTCAGGCCATTTTCAAAATCCTGTAATTTTGTGCTGGCTAAAGCTAGAACCCTGAATTTTCAGGAACATGTAGGGCATAATATGGCTAATATGTAATATAAATAACATTCATTTTGAACTTTTAGTTTAAGAACTAAAGTTCGTTAGTTTTGTCACTGACATAATCACAGATAATGATCACGCTAATTCTAAGGTACTTCTAGCAGACCCACAAGATTCCATAAAAACATTCCATGTAAAAAATAGGCCAAGTCTCGAAACTCTTTAACAGTAAAAAGTGGTGAGATATTTCTCAGAGCCAAGTCAGGCATTCTTATTAATCTTTATTTGCTTCCTAAATAAAATTTTGTGACTTGGCAATCACACTTTAGGTACCTATGCAAGAATTAGTAAATGCAGTAAAGTTGTGTGATTCCCAAGTCGCAGAATTTTATTTAGCAAGCAAATAAAAATTAATAAGAATGCCTGACTTGGCTCTACGAAATATCTCACCACTTTTTACTGTGAAAGAGTTTCGAGACTTGGCCTATTGTTTACATGGATTTTTTTTATGGGATATTTGTATACTGCGCCTTTTTTTGCAGCCATTTCAATTAAGCCGTTTTTGCGATTTTTGAGGCGCTATAAGTTTCTTTAAAATAAAAAGATCATAGATATTGAAAGTTAAACTTACTTATTTAAAAAATCATTGCTCTAGGTTCAAAAACCAGGGAGGAAACGGTCCAGAGCGTTTGTATGGGAAAATTGCACATAGGCATTCCTCTGCGGGGTAATTGTGAAACGTTTCAAACGTGCGTTAGAGTGAAAATGACAGTGGACATGATCGAAATTACCTTGATGGACGACAAAATTCGTCAAAAATTAATAATTCACGTTTTCAAGCGCTATTTACTTAATAGGTACCTGTTTAGAATATTTTCTTCTTATATGTAGTTATAAAAAACATTAGAAGTAAAACTGGATTTGGGCGAATGTACTCGTAGAACACAGTCGCTACACCATATATATTTACAACAATTTAAAAGCACAAGACTAAGGCACACACACACTGTCATGTTATCGCGACAGACGAAAGGGCTAAACGGTGCGCCGTCGTTTAATAAACGCCTGTGCTCCAACGTCGTCGCGATCCCTGCGATGCATCACTCGACGACGACTAGACCATTAATTTGGACAATTTACTGTGAGAAGTGTAACGTGCTAATATATAAGCATATACAAGCGATATGACGAGGCGCCATTATGTATTGCAGCAGCAGTGCAATAACATTGGGTAAAACCAATATCAGGGTATCCTGTACTATTAAACGAGCAATATTTGTATATCCATACACCTACCATACCTAGGCATATATTTGTAATCACGTTCTCGACGGCTCCAACGATTTTAATGAAATTTGGAATATAGGGGTTTACGAGGGTAAAAATCGATCTAGCTAGGTCTCATGTCTGGGAAAATTCGTTTGATCCGTATTATCTCCATTTTGCTATTTATTTTGCGTTTGGGAAAGCGATGCAACAGATCCGTCAATGTAGCCGGCAACAAAGGTAATGTTGCCGGAAACTTTGAGGCTGGCTGGCTGTAACCGGATATATTTTTTTACCTGAGCATAGTCACGGAGCCTAGGAAAAAGTTCGCAAAAGATCTACGCTAACGAACAATTGTTTCTTTATAATATTTTGTGATTATCAAGAATATATTACGTGAAAAAGTTTTTCGTGATAAAGTCTATTCGTGGTAAAGTTTTTCGTGATAAAATTTCGTGATAAAGTCGTTCGTGATATAGTTTTGCATGATTATTCATTCCCACAACATGGCATTATTAAAATACTAAATTTAAAGGTAACAGAAAAAAATATAGATAATATACGAGTATCTAAAGGAAGCATGCAAAAAGAATATCGTTAAGAAGCCATGTGTCGTGGCAGTGAAATAGCGCTGGCTCAGGATTATGATATGGCAAGCCACATAGCTGGTATTCTGCCAGGACCTTAAATTACAAAATTAAAACAAACAAAAAAAACAAATCCGTGCAACGCTCATCAAATTAAAATAAGAAGAATTATGTAACTTTGTGCGCGTACATGTCTGTGTGATTTGGGCGAGGCCGGTTGGTTTCTTATTTTGTTGGATTCGTAGTAGGCCAGTTTCTGATTTTATCATATTCTTAGGTGGTCAGTTTCTTTTTTGGCGGCTTCGTAATATATCATTTCCTTATTTTGTTAGCTTCGAAGTAGGACAGTTTCTTATTTCGTTAAATTCTAAGAAGGGTATTTTTTTTATTATTACTCGTTTTCTGAGTTGGTCAGATTCTTATTTTGTAGGATTCGTAGTAAGTGGATCATTCATTACGGTTTCTACTTAGTTATATATATGTAGATTGTAGGTATATTCTCTTCTATATATTGTATTTCTTAATTTTGATACGTAAAATGCACGAATGAACATGAAATTTATTGACACAGAGGTTAAATGATGATGATGCATCTAGTACGAATCCGATAATTTATAAATCTGACCTACTCAGAAAAATACCCTTCTTAAAATTTAACGAATTATGAAACTGAAGCTAACAAAATAAGGAAATGACATATTACGAAACCGCCAGAAAAGAAACTGACCTCCTAAGAATATGATAAAATCATAAACTGGACTACCTACTACGAATCCAACAAAATAAGAAACCAACCGGCCTCGCCCAAATCTTTAATTTGGCTGGCTTAAAAACATGATTACTGATCTATTAATGTTGAGTCGTTAACGTTAAGTAACATTGAGTCAACCGCCTTAAGTAAAATAAATAATGTCAAAGAATGTAATACAAACCCTATCCCTCTAAGGGTTCTTATACCTATTGTTATCGTAGGATTTTTCTCTTTGTCACGAACTCTTACAATTTCCATGAATACCTACCCCTTTTTAATGTCGAGCAAAGTTATAAGCATTAATCTTAACATCTAACCAAACAATATTTTATTGTATGAAATAATTCATTTAGTTTAGATCGATCTTACAAAACAAAATAATATGTGTTTACTTATTTGTATGTAACGCTTAATTATTGTGGATCTTTAGGCATAAAGTTCGATAAAACTCAATACTAAGCATTGCTTTTTTACAAAAGAGTACGAACGGTGTAAGTAGTACCCTTAAGATTTTAAGTTCAATGCAGATCCTTAAGCCTGCATCACACTGGCGCGGCCTGCGGTGGCGGACCATAGTAAATTTGACAGCTAATGACAAGTTTTCTATTGTCCGCCGCGGCCAGGCCGCGCCAGTCTGTGAGAGGCCTTCAGAAGTTCCGCCAACAATAAGGATCGCTCAAACACGAGTAGGTACTTATTGGGGCTTTTATGAAGGCATATTCGGATTTCACCTGGCGGATGGTGAATCATTTCTGCTGACCGATCCTTAGTCGTAAGCGGCACTTGGTCTATTTATTAAACGACTTCAAAAAAGGAGGAGGTTCTCAATTCATCGGAATCTTTAATTTTTTATGTATGTTCCCTGATTATTCGAAGATGCCCTGACCGATTTTTGTTTAAATGGGTATTCTTGCCAGGTAGTCCCATGGTCTTGGAGCCAGGATCTGATGATGAGCTCCTGGAGAAATCGAGGGAACTCCTCAAATTTTAAAGGCAAACTTGAAGCGATGGTGAAGTCTATTAAATCTTTGTAATTAAAGTAATCATTTAAACTAACTTAAATTATTATCATCATTATGCTATGCACGTCCCACTGCTGGTAAGTAGTTCCCACACTGGCCCTGTGCAGATTGGGGACTTCCTATACCTTAGCATGTTGCTCATGTATTCCTCACGATGTTTCCCTTCACCGAAAAGCTATTGGTAAATATCAAATCATATGCCGTTCCTTACTTCGTGTTTGATCCACTAGGCTATCATACTTATGCATGTAGTTAAATAGTTATGAAATAGGTAGTTATTTGTTATACAAGGGGGGAAAGTTGTATTTTACCTGCGAGTGTTCATTTGAAACACGAGCTAGTGAAAGGATTCTATGATTGACCACGACCGAAGCGAGTGGTTCAAAAATAGAATCCTGAGCGTAGCGAGTGTTTCAACACAGGAGACGTAAAATAACTTTTCACACAAATCTTTTCACCTCATTACAGCAAGGAAAATAAGAAAAATGATAAAAAAAAAGTAAAAAAAAAAAAAAAAAAAGTTCCGAACAGTTTATTGATCGAACATTTTATATTTCTAAATTTAAGACCTAGTTAAGCTAAACGATAAATATAAGGGCGACGTAGGCTCCCGGTCTCCTCTCCCTCTCACTGAGCATAAGCGTGAGCGACATGGAAGTGCGTGTTCGGAAGCGCGGATAACATGTTTATAATTTTAATTTTGTGTGCGTGTAAATAAATAAAAACGTGATAGCTAAATAAGTTCCCTCAAACATGATATTGCCGATTTTTAGAACCAATTTTAATATGTTTAGCTTTTGTGCATAATTTGTTACGAATTGTTTAAGTGTATTTTAGACCTATGTTTGTGATTTTTAGGGTTCCGTAGCCAAATGGCAAAAAACGGAACCCTTATAGATTCGTCATGTTTGTCTGTCTGTCTATCTGTCTGTCTGTCTGTCTGTCTGTCCGTCCGTATGTCACAGCCACTTTTTTCCGAAACTATAAGAGCTATACTGTTGAAACTTAGTAAGCAGATGTATTCTGTAAACCGCATTAAGATTTTCACACAAAAATAGAAAAAAAACAATAAATTTTGGGGTTCCCCATACTAAGAACTGAAACTCAAATTTTTTTTTTCATCAAACCCATACGTGTATCTATGGATAGGTCTTCAAAAATTATATTGAGGTTTCTAACATCATTTTTTTCTAAACTGAAGAGTTTGCGCGAGAGACACTTCCAAAGTGGTAAAATGTGTGTCTTCTAAAATAAGAGAATGATAAAACTAAAAAAAATATATAATGTACATTACCATGCAAACTTCCAACGAAAATTGGTTTGAACGAGATCTAGTAAGTAATTTTTTTAATACGTCATAAATCGTATCAAAGCAATTTATTTAACGGAACCCTTCATGTGCGAGTCCGACTCGCACTTGGCCGCTTTTTTCTATCGAGCGTAAGTCAAAAACTCAGAATTAGAATAGATAGTCCCTCGAAAAAGGCCTTAAAAATTCGTTAAATGAGCCTACGTCGCTTTAAGGAGTAAGTGAGACGTGAGACCCTATCGAGCACGTTCCCTTAAGACGCCTCCCACGCGAAATGAAACGGAGTAAAGAATATTTTAGATATCTATATAAACCAAAGTAACTCATTTCCTATTCATAGTTTGTCCCAGTTTTACAAGCCCGGATGTACTGCGCAATAAACTTGATGCTTTCGGTTAGACTATGTTTTAGACACAAGATGAGATGCTTTGTCACGTGTCTGCGGCCTGCGCTGTATCTGTATACCTACGTTCTTTGCTGCATGCGTTTTATCGTAAAGAATGCTTAACGCAGTAAATGGGTTATTTACCTCTGACAGTTACTATAACTATAACTGTGCAAATAAAATTAAAATATACTTTTATCAGAGTTACGATTTCCTGAAATGTTCATATCGTCTGTGATCACTGATTATGAGATATTTCGTAAACAGTCTATCATAATTTAGGTACCTTTTCGCATTTACGATCAATAACCGTTACATTTTACGGATAAGTGGACTACCCTCATTAACAATAGATATGGAAAGTAATCAGGACACCCCATTCCTCTTTTAAGTTATAGAAGCTAGGAAAAACCCACAATTTGATCATAAAAACTAAATGCTATTGTAATACATGTGACTAAACTTATTCAATATGCAACAGTTAGCGCAATTTTCTCTCGTATGCGATTCACCATGCCCTAGCTAAGCACTGAACGTAACCTTCTAACCCATTTATGGGCAATGACTCTCATATGAGTCATGCCTCTACGTGCAATTTCCGCTACAGAGCGGAAAAACGCTGCTACGCGCTCAGGCGTAGCACACGTAACATTGCGTGGCCCCGAATGGGTACCTAACCGTATAATCCCCACAATCTAAACTCGCAATTCGATGCTATTTATTCACTGCCACAAAAATCCCATTTAGATATAACGCTATTGCGCGAGTAAGCGACACAACATATCGGCAATTTGTCTCCCATTGGGATTGGTCCGGCTCACAGCTGATGGATCGCTGCGCGATACATTGCGGGCCTTGCATGCATCGTTAGCACGTAGTGAGATACACCCAAAGCAATGTACTGATGTAGATTAATTGCTAGGTTAATCTGAGGCTAGTCTAAATGGGCTCGTTTGTTTGCAATTATGTTAAGCAGCATGCTTGTAAGATTAGATGGATGTGAAATAAGTATACGTTTTGTTCTGTAAATTAATTCCATAAAACCATTTCAATTATTGTTCCATTCATTATCATTATCATTTTGGTTTAAATATCAACTACTCGTAAGTCAGATATGCATAAGCTAATATAATCATCTCACTTCAGAATGAAGCAAAAGCTTGGTAACAGTTTGTCTTAAAATATTACTAGATTCAGAACCTATTTCAATATCAAAGAGCAAGCCGATAAAGAGCTCTATCGGACTCAGGGTAGTTGGTTTGGTATCAAATTAACATTAAAAGTGCACACTTGCAAACTTGATATCAATTGTAATGACATAACTTTTGAATGAAAGTCGTAATTTGACAGTTTTTGGCAGTCGACAATTGATGACTTTTCAAAAGATCGCACAAGTAAAATGATACCATGATGGTTAGTGACATACAACATGTAGGTCAACATATTTTTTTACCCAACTGCCGAAGGAGAGGAGGGTTATGTTTTTCAAGCGTATGTATGTATGTAAGTATGTATGTATGTGTGTATGTCTTATTATTTGACACGCACTGTAGCCTAAACCGTTTGACGGATTTCGACATATGAGGTGTCGTTGGATTCCTCGTAATCGTGGGAGTGACAAAGACTATAATATTTGCAAAAAAGCAGTTGGGTTTTTTGAAAAATCTTTTTATTTCACTTGTTTGTTAAAGATTTTCTGCGGGATGTCTGTGACGAGTGATGACATCTACGTCCATGGTGACGTAGCAACATGTACACAGTCTACAAATTGTTTATTGACTTTTCACAATATAAATTGAGAAAACTATTTTCTTAGTCGATATTAATTTTCTGTGGACCGACTCGTAGTTTAGGATGCTGTTAATATCCGGAGCGCGACGACGTAAAAGCGTGTTTTCGATTACTTCAAAGTAACGTTAAGGAAAAATAAATTGCTCATTAAAATACCCAAGAAACTGAAAGGGGAGTTTCAAGACGGCATTAAGATGTCACCTGTTCATGGCATGTTGAATTTCAAAGAGGTAAACCGATTTCATTAAGAAGCCGCTTATATCGAGGTGAAAATAGGGGTGTAGGAGACACAAAATTTATTATTACTTCAAAAGAAAGAAGGCAAAAAAAATGCCTAATGACGAAAACCTGATTCGAATATCTCAAAAAATTACGAAGCTACAACCGTTTTAATGTTGCTTGTTAGAGAGTTCTCTCTCCGGGATCGTGACGTCACGATCGTCTGGCGTCATAGTAAATGACAATCGTTTCATATGAAAGTGCGTTTTGCGGAAAAGGGACAGAACAACGAGGGGGTCCTTTTAAAACTTTGGACGCTTATAACTTTGTGATTATTTAACCTCTTGCGTGACTTTTTTGTCCATTTGACTAAATCTTTAATCCTTTTGTCGATAAAATGCAACATTATAGATTATTTTATTTAGTGTCTACACCCCTATTGAATGTCATGTTGATATCTGAATATTTATAATATGATTTACTAAATCGACACCTATTTAATGTCACTTCACTAATATACGTGAATTTATGAATCACTGTCAACCGTCCTTCTTAAGTATTATCGTCCTTTGTATTTGTGTCCTGAAGCTGCACAAAGTCCAAAACTATTGAACTACCATACGTTGTATGTTCCACCCATTCAGCCAATACATTGGACCGATAGGCTTTGAGGCTGGGAATAAATCACGTAGTAACTGGTCTCGTTTATATACAGGTCTTACCGAACAATAGGTGGAGCCTGCATCAATCAGTGCCTAGCGAGATAGCGTAATAACATTTCGTTGTTCGAGACATAATGCGAACTAGCTAACGTTTCTTTGCGGTTCCTGTGTTTGTAAAGAAATAGGTAGGTACATAGTTATATTAATACTCGTTGATTATTACCAGATTACTCATAAAGTTTGACAAACTTAAATTTGTTTTGTGCCTTTCTTTTTAACATAGTGAAAAAAGGAAAATTTATTTACAAGGAAAGTACATGTATAACATACTAAGCTAAGAAAAAAAAACAAATAAAACTAAAACTAAGTCTTTCTTATAAACACAAACATCAAAGTGACCTATAAAAAAAAGGATAACGAATTTTAACGGAATTCTAACTAAAATAGGTTTGGTAACCGTTTATGAGTTAGGCTAATTGAATGTTTATCGGCACGAATTAAATTTTCCTATAGACTTCCCAATGATGTTAATTTATCAATAAATTAGGATATACCTAATAATATGAATATGGAAATTGCATATCATAGCGTACAGTCCATAAACGACAGTTTAGAAAGCTGATGCTTTTGTTCCTTTTAATATTAATAAAACGTTGGCATACACATATCATGAAAAAAAGGAGTTAAGTGACATTTTAATAAATGAATTGTTCAAAATAGTTATATCCTGACCACTCCACATACACTCTACATGTCACTCCGAAGTACTTATATACTTATTTAAAATTGTTATCAGTAAATTACATTTTGAAAGGAAGTCACTAATTTTTAATTTTTCTTTAAAGAATATATGTTTAAGTATTGCTGTTTGGTATCTCTCGTTTTTAATAAGATAAGCTAAATAATATATAAAGTTAGATATCTTCTTCCTTATATAATAAACCAACTACCTAAAGAACTACAGCATAAATACGTAAATAGCTTACAATCGATACCTAGTATGAAAAGGTATCTGACGCTATCTGAACCCAATACGAGTGTATTGTAATATTTATGAGTCTATAACGGTGATGTAGTCAAGTAAATTAATGTACCATAGCGAACTATTCATCAGCATATAAACCCCAGAGGTTTCCGCTGGTGAAAATAATGTATACCAAAATGTACTACTCAGGTTATATTGGTCAATAAATAAAAAAAAATATTGGTCTATAACAATATCTGTTTTCAAATAACATTAGAACTTGATTAATGAGGTGTCAAATTATCTTAATGACTTGCAGCGTTCTACAAGTTATTATCTTTACGAAGTGTCTTTAAAATTTTAAATACATATACCTACCTTTTTAGGCTTGCGCAGTTAACAAGGAACCCTTATAGTTTCGCCATATCCATGTGTCCGTCTATCTGCGGCTTAGCTCAATGACCCTTTCTACTAGAAAGCTGTAATTCGGCATGGGTATATCAAAGTAATACAGCGTGTATTTTTAATATTACCTCAAATTGTAACCGATATTGCAAGCTTTTTAGGGTTCCGTAGCCAAATGGCAAAAAACGGAACCCTTATAGATTCGTCATGCCTGTCCGTCTGTCTGTCTGTATGTCCGTCCGTATGTCACAGCCACTTTTTTCCGAAACTATAAGAGCTATACTGTTGAAATTTGGTAAGTAGATGTATTCTGTGAACCGCATTAAGATTTTCATACAAAAATCTAAAAAAAACAAATCTATGGATAGGTCTTCAAAAATGATATTGAGGTTTCTAATATCATTTTTTTCTAAACTGAATAGTTTGCGCGAGAGACACTTCCAAAGTGGTAAAATGTGTGTCCCCCCCCCCCTGTAACTTCTAAAATAAGAGAATGATAAAACTAAAAAAAATATATGATGTACATTACCATGCAAACTTCCACCGAAAATTGGTTTGAACGAGATCTAGTAAGTAGTTTTCTTTTTAATACGTCATAAATCGTAAACCGCAATGTATTTCACGGCACCCTTCATGTGCGAGTCCGACTCGCACTTGGCCGCTTTTTTTTCTTAACTACCAACTTTTTTCCCTTATAAAATAATTCAGCACGCAATGTATTACTACATCGTCTTACTGATGTGACGTCACAACTGTCACAAGTAACCCGCTTATTCCATGTTTCAAATGAGTTTAAGCATTACATTGCTGCTAAATACATTTTTAAAAATTAATTACGCTTTGGTAGTTAGGGCTAACTTACAATTCTCTTACAATATCGGTTCTTAGTACTAAAAGCTATGTATGGTTACAATTTGAGGTAATATAAAACCTACAGGCTGTATAATAAAGCTGAAGAGGGTCGAAAGTCTGTACATGGAAGACATTTGGAAAAAAATTGGCTAGGGATACTTACAAAACAAAACACGTTGCAATAGTTAGAATTTTTGTCCGTCTGTTTATCTGTTTGTTTGTTTCTGTGACCACGCATCACGTGAAAACGGCTGAACCGATTTAGATGAAATTTGGTATAGAGATAGTTTGAGTCTTAGGAATGGACATTGAATAGTTTTTATCCCAGAAATCATCCTATAAGGGGATGAAATGGGGGGTGAAATTTAGTACGCGAACCAATTTAGATGAAATTGGGTATAGAGATAGTTTGAGTCCCGAGGAAGGACATAGGATAGTTTTTATCCCAGAATCATCCCTTAAGGGGGTGGGGGGGGTGAAAATCTGAATGGAGCTTCTTTAAACCGCTGTACTTAGGAGTCCAAAGGAAGAATATATAGGGTAGATTTTATCCTGAAACCATACCCATTGTTAAATTAGTTCTTCATTACCTATGCTACTTTTGGAGACTTCAAAATTTCGGTAGCGACCTAATTTTGTTCATATTTTGTTTATCAAGCGTAATCCAGGTATTTTATAGCAGAGCAATCACGTGTAAAGGCGGTCGTCCACTGACCACTGGTCACGTAGCGTCTCATTGGCAGGACGTGCTTTTACTCCCTAGTCGCTACTTCTCAAACGAAATGTTCGGCTTTCACAACATAATACGATGAAAATATAAAAATGCTTCGTAAGTAGTATGAATTTCACTTGAGATACAATTATTTTCCTGATATTGTTAAATGTTGGTGCTCAACTTTGTCAGCCGGTAACCGTAAATAATTTTATTTGATGATATAATTATTAAAAGCTAAAGCCGAAGTAAAAAATATAGCCTAATCTATTCTACATTTTTATTAGGGAAATAATTTTTGAAATCGGATGAGTATTTGTGAGGATTATCCTGTACATACAATCTTACAACCATTATAAAACTTAATCTTAAATTGAATAAGTAGGTAAGCACTGTGAGAGATATGAATGTAGTGGAATATCTATTTCATTGACCTTCAATATCTCATTCCATTTGGACAAAATATTCAATAAAAGCATCAATTTGTGTGTTTTGACGTGAAATGGGTTACGGGTTCGTCATGTTTCAGGGATGATGTGCATTGTGGGACCACTGCGTGAAATTGAAGAGATGTCTAGTAATAGTATAGTAATGTTAACCGTTGATAAATACTTGCCGAGGAACCTTTTTGTTGAAATGAGGGGTAGAGGTAGAGTTTTAAGACATCTAAGTAAGTTAATGTGTAAGTTTATGGTTTTATTTATAAATGTTTATTTTATTATTAATGTTCCATATTTATGCTTAATTTCTTTACATTGTAGTAGTTTTTTGCGCCATCTATACAAGTTATGTTTCGTTATTTTTTTCTCCACAATTCAAAGCTTGTCCAGAAGACATCGTTCTTTAGCGATAAGAACAATAGTGATCCAACAGTTTTTAAGTTATAGCTAAAAATAGTAATATAAATAATGATAGGTAGGTAATAATAATACCTAATAATGAGCGGCTAGTCACCGCCTGCCTCGATAACTTGATAACATTGTTGTAGTAGGTGTCCGGACCTCTTGGCAATAGCCCAATTTTATTGTCCACCCAATTCTCTATTTCCTTCTCCCCACAATAGCTCCAACGCCTGTTGGGAACGTTTCACGGGTATCTGCCGAAGTACCCGATGATAAGAGATGCCCAATGGGCAGCGGTGTGGGCTGCTTTGGCAATACTTAGAGGTACTATGCTAGACAAAAGCGTTTCTTCTTATTAACAATTTTCAAACGCAAATGACAAATAGCAATACTACATTCTTATCAATAATAAGAATGGAACTATTGGATGTGCTGTTGAATGGACTATTGGATAAAAACATGTGAAAACCGTAAGTACTTATCTTAAGTTATGCATTCCTTTAAAAAAAGTTGAACATTAATCTGTTATGGTTTAATAATACACTTAGTACAGTCGCCATCACATACATCGGAGCAAACAAGCATGTCACAAACTTCGGAACACACCTCTATTTTCAAGGCATTAGGGTGCATGTGCCGATATTTTTGAACACCTATAGTGTACCTATGTATGTGATGGCGACTGTACCTAGTGTGTGCATATTATGCCATAGAAAAAATATATTATTCTGACTAAACTATCATAAATACCACAAGAAAATCTTAGTTATTCTGCGCTGAAGCATCAACATATCTTGTTTTAAAATTCATGGTTACAGAGTGGACGCTTATGTAAATACTTTCATGAAGCCTGAACGGTGTAGCCTGAACGGTGTATAGGTACTATAGTTTCCCAGTATCCCTTGAAATTTTCTCTGAGAACTTTGTTTTGAATGAACGGCTACTTTATCTATGAATAGAAAATAGTTTTATATAAAATTCCAAGTAACTAAGCTTTTTTTCGTTGGGGCGGAAAGGTTCTCGAGTGGCGACCACGTACTAGATGCGGGTGGCGCAGGACTGGTCACTTTGGAACTCTTTGGGGGAGGCCTATGTCCAGCAGTGGACGTCTTTCGGCTGATATGATGATGATGATGATGAAGCTTTTTCTATATTTCTTGGTCTTTCTAATCAGTGGCTTTTGGTCTTTCGTAATGTTATGTTGGTAATATATAGATATGGTACTGTAGCGTTTTAATAAACGCGCTTTGTAGCGCTGGTACTGTATCTACTGTATCTGTGACAGAAGATCAGTGATGGCAGCGTTGGCAGTATATATTAGCATAAATTATAAATATTGTGTTTCCATTAATACGGAGCATACATTGACCATAGAAACCTGTTGGGTAAGTATAAATTACTATACAAGTGCATAATGTACCTAATTATTGTAAATTCTCTCACTTTATGACTGTAATATACATTTCATAACAAGGGAAATAAGTTATAACAAAACCTATGTTCTATGGCAAGCCATATCTGGTAATATACCCGATATGGCTTACCAAATACTGTTATTCAGACGGAGGCGTTTACGATTTTTATTCAGCATGCCTAGAAGACGTAAAATTTCCTTTTTAGAAAGTAACCGGGTGTTATCGAATGGGTCGGGCCGGGCCGCTGCTGTATAGGAGACGCTACACGGGCTGATATCGGCTGGGCTGCATGCCGGCCGACACGTAATGCGGCCCGTGTGGATACGTGTCGGAAGCACGGCGGTCAACCAAATCAAGGTCACTCCATACTAAATTTTCTGCGACCTTGCTTGGCCGTCCGCCGATATCGGCCCGTGTAGCGTCTCCTTATGGCTGACATTCATAACGAAACATGCTATGAAGTCATCATTCGTTAACGTCATTAACGTTTAACAACGAACGGACACCAAGTGATACGATGGTGCCTAGAAATTTGAATATATTAGTCACAAAATTGTTCGAACACTTCACACTGTCACAAATACGATCCACACTTATCGGGTAAGCCTACTTTCATAATAAACAGCTAACTAACTTCACGTACCTATAAATTTAATTTACATTAACTAGTTCACGTACAACATTACTAAGTTTGTGCTGGCTTTATATTAAATTTCCGTGGTGCGCCTGTTAATGTACGATGAAGAGTTTGTGTAGCATTATTTAGATGCCTTCTTATTATTATGGCTAATGGTCTTGTTCACGTGAAATATGTTCTCAATAGATAATTTATTAGTCAATTAGCCAGTGAAATATAGGCAAATACGTCTAATATTTGCTTAATTTCAGCTCAGAACGCAAGTCACGACGGCAATGCGACACATCTGTCGACAACAGACACTTATTTAATGTTCCGGTGATTTACCGTACAAATTATATAACGGGAACTCTAATTATACATTAAAGCTCGAAGCGTCGCCATGTATTTAATACAATATCTACGCAATAAAATCCGTTACAATAGTTTTATTTAATGGGTAATACTCGCCGCGGAAACCGAAGACAATTTTAATTAGACAAACATTTATTAACTACCGCGTAAATAACCTAAACCTTGGTGAATTTATCTGTAATGGTTTTGGAACACATTGGGAGATTCAACAGTGACTTTGTCATACCGTAGCTGTCACTTCGTACATAAATACATATAATTAACCACTTTAAGCCACTCAGTGACAGCAACTAAGTGTGTGAGAGGCTTTAAGTGTCCAATTGGCATGGCAGTCACGTCATGACAGGGATATTTTTTGTCACTGTTAAGTCACCGTTAATTGTGCAAGTTGTGCTTAGTTCAGTTGCTTATTGTTAACGTTACATATTCTCTACGAAATGACTACAATGTAACTAAATAAGTCAAGTTTTGAGATGCTCACGAGAAAAGAAGAGTCAGTAATACGAGTAAGTTGCATAATAATAGCAAATTAGGATGGATATACTTTATGCTGACATAAGTTTTGAACTCTTGGTGACTTGGCTGGATTTTACGACTCGGAATGCTTAAAGGGTATAAAATAAATTGAGGCGTGAGTTGTTTATGCTGCGCTATCTAGATCAGGAACCGTCTGATTTTGTGCGTTGGCTCGTCTTCTTTATAGTGGAGTAAGGACACAAATCGAATTCGCAAAGAAAGCTTTTACGATCCCTATTGAAATTCGATTCACAGGAGGTTTATGTGCGCCTGCGATAAGACATTTTTTGATTTATTCTAAGTAAGTAAGAAATCCCGTAGCGCTAGCCGGCTTTGTTGCGTAGAGGCTACTATTACTAAAGTAAGTCAGTGTTTTCACACCGTATCATATCGAATCGTATGATTTCCTAAGAATGTTTATTTTAACTTAATCGACGTTATGCGCACCAGCATTAAAAACAAATTAAATTAAATGTATTAAGGAATCCAGATTATAACTGTAAATACAGTTGCATAAAGAAAGTTTTATCGATCTCTACCTTTGCAGGTGTACCGCTTATTTTAATAATTAATAAAGTTACAGTTAAAAATATCAGCAATTTAGCATAAACTGTTACTCGAAATGATAAATAAAAAAAATTAATTGTACAAATTATATGAGCGATGCATTGTACAAATTATATGATTCCTTTAAAGTATAGATTTTTTTTTTTTTTTTTATTGTTTTTTTTTATTTTTTATCATTATTTAGAATCAAACGGTCTTAAATTATAAACAAATTAATTAGCTAGAAGCTATACAGTAAGAATATTACTAGACCTACAGTTTCCTTATTGTTATTAAAATAAACATAAATAAATCACTAGGAATAACCGTTATCATTACATACATTAGTATAGTTATATTATTATACAGTATTACTCGTACATCAACCTTAAGTAAAGTAAATATGTAAAGAAAATACATTTTTTTGAACTTTTACCATTATCTAATGTTTTATTATAACACACTATTTTTGCACTACATTAACATTTTTTTAACAAGGAATAAATTTTGTTTTTTAAATGTTACTAGCGAACTGCCAAATAAATCTGCATTCATACACTTTTTATTGTAAAGCTGGCATGCGCGTTTAATATATGAATTTTGAGCGTGATTCGTTCTGCTATATGCAGTGCTAAACAATGCTTTACTGCGGCAACTACGTTCTGTTCTACGAGGCACACGTCTATATTGTATAACAATTCACGGGCATCTATAAAGTTGTTGATTATTTTATACAGGAAAAGTAAATCAGCACATGAGCGTCTGATTGAAAGCCCTTGGAAATTGTATCTTTTAGCTGAATTTCTTTTTAATGTTCTAATATTTTTAATGATGCACATAATAAGTAAAACAATTTCTTACAATAAGTTTTAGTCTTGCACAGGGCTTGTACAATGTGTGCGTTTACTGTCCTAGAAGATATTTATTGGTTTCAGAACATATATTTGTGTTTATGTACAAAAAAAAATCCCTCAAAAATTTACAGTCTATATAATGTCTTATTGCAATATTTAATAAAATATGATTCATCTTGTTTAAGCCCAAACAAAGCTTCTGAATCAAGAACAAATGTCCTTTATCTACAGATTTTCCCCATGTCACAATGCCACATTGTAAAGTAGAATCTACGTGTCCATTGTATGCTATTAATGCAGTTTGAGGAGACACAACAAAACAAGGCCTGGCAAATAGTTTAATTTGAAAGCACTCGAGTGTCATTATAAAAAAAACGCAAGACGTTTAAGTTGTTAATTTTTGCATCCAGTCCCCGTAGATGGACGGCCTTATCACGCGATAAGTGACATGATAGAGCATCCGTCCCTGACACCGTTCGATAGAACGAGACGATGCTGTTATCTTGTCACTTATCGCGTGATAAGGCCTGCAAGATAATTATGTAACTTTTCGACATTTTTGGGCATATCAACTGTTTTTATTTGATGGTAAAAATTATTATTATTATGTATGTCTTTCCCGCTCACGGGACAATGATGTCCCGGACCTTTGGGAAGCGTGCGTGGGGCTAGGTACCTACAAAGTACCAATTGAGCCAACACGTAGAGGCCCTTTTGACAATTTAATGAAATGCAAGGAGTACACCGAGCGGATGCTGTCCCTGCCCGTGTCATGGGACGCACGCAGAGACAGCACCCGCTGGGGTGTAAAGGGACTATTTCTGGCTGATGGAATCAAAAGAAAACGGGTTACTGGGTGAAAATGATGGACTAGTGGCTGGGCTATTGGGTGAAACATCGGACGCCTGCCTAATAAACTGTCTCATTTTTTATCTCTGGCAGACGGTGACTCGCCAACTGCTAGATGTGCCCCTATTAATAGCGACATAAAAAAATGGCCTAAGGGCAACACCAGTCAGAGAGGCTGGGGAGGTAGAGAGGTGGCACTGGACTTTAAACATATAGCCAACTCGCCACTTAGGTTACATCTACCCTCGAGCAACAGCTCTTGCGACTCCACTCTGGACAGCCAGTTAAGGCAAGCCAGAGGTGGGGGGCCTGTCCAACCAACCATCCGATCGGCTCAGCCTGACCACAGTAGGACACCCCCAGGAGCACTCAGGTACGTAGGGTCGCTACTCCCTAACAGCCCGCCACAAGCTGCCTAACGTTGACTGATTGCACCAGAATTCTGGTGGGCGATGGGGCCGTCACACCCCTACGCCATTATTATTATTATTATTAAGAGCCTGTTGTGTCCCACTGCTGGGCAAAGGCCTCCCCCCTCCGTTTCCAGACTTCGCGTTCCTGAGCAGTCTCTGGCCAATCCTTTAAAAAGGAGTCTAGCTCGTCTCGCCATCGCTGACGAGGTCTGCTGCGTCTCCGTTTTGAGCTGTCGGGCTGCCAGTCAGTGGCAATCTTAGCCCAAAGCTCGCTCGGCATGCGGGTGACATGACCAGCCCAGTCCCACTTCAACTTAGCCACTTTCCGAGATACGTCTACTATTTGGGTCTTGGAGCGCAGCGTGGTGTTCCGGATACGATCCATTAATTTTACACCTAATATACTGCGCTCCATGGCTCGCTGGCAAACCCCGAGTTTGGACTTCTGAGATAGTGTCAAAGACCAAGTCTGTGCACCGTAGGTGAGGATCGGTAGTATGCACATGTCCATCAGTCTCCGCTTGAGTGATATTGGAAGATCACCCTTCATCAGGTGTTTCATGGACCAATAGCTCCTCCAGGCGTTTTTAGTCCGTCTTTCGACTTCCTTCTCTTGTCGCGCCTGGAAGGAAACTAGTTGACCCAAATAAAGGTACTCATGGACATATGCTATAGATTCTCCGTTAATCTCAACCCTACGTGCAGTGCTATTCGTCATGAGCTTGGTCTTTGACATATTCATCGCCAGTCCAACCTCGAGGCTTGCGTTGCTTAGATCTTGAAGCATAGTTTGTAGCTCGGAAGCAGTTGAAGAGAACAGGACGATGTCGTCGGCAAATCGAAGATTGGACAATCTTCTTTCTCCGACGACCAGGCCCCTCTCCCTCCAACTCGGCATAAGTTTCCGGAATATGTGTTCTAGTGTGCTGGTAAAGAGCTTCGGCAACAACGGATCTCCTTGCTTGACTCCTTTTTGAATATCGAAAGATGCACCAGAAGTCTGTAGTTTTACTGCGGCTGTACTATTTCTGTAGATGGTAGTGATGAGTTCAATATAACCAGGGTTTATATCTTGATTGTGTAAAGCTGTGAAAATGGAAGTGTCAAAGGCTGTCGAATGCTTTTGAGTAATCAACAAATGCAAGGTAGACCGGTATGTCTTGGCACTTCTCTATTATTTGTTTTAGGGCATGTAGATGATCGGTGGTGGATAGGCCTGGGCGAAATCCGGCCTGTTCAGGTGGTTGATGGCGATCTAGGGTTCCAGAATAACGACTTTCTGTTATTTTAAGAAAGATTTTGTATACGTGGGAGACGAGACTGATAAGGCGGTAATTTCCTATATCGGCCTTGTCCCCCTTTTTATGTAGCAGAATTTTGTAGGAATGGCACATGTGCTGAGGAAAAGTTTGGGTAGTCAATATGGTATTGAAAAGTTTGCAGAGATATGGGATCAAAGTAGGTTCACCTACTTTCAATGCTTCGGTTGTGATGCCATCCTCACCGGGGCACTTGCCATATTTCATTTTGCGAAGGGCCAGGTATACTTCATGTTCTGTTATTGGCGGGATAGCTTTAAAGTTTTTCTCAATTACGGAAAAAGGCTGGGGTCTAATTGGGTTAGAATACAGTGTCTCATAAGGGGTAGCTATGTTTAAAATTTTGTTCCCGTCGCTTTGGCGCGTGCTATTGGTATCATTTATGGATGTGATCCAGCTTTTGCCATGAGATGCCCCGTCTTTTACGTTCCTTAAGGATGTATTTTTGTTTAAGGCCAGTTCTACTAATCTCGTTCTGTGCTGTCTGATATCCTTGCGTATGCTGCGTTCTACTTCTTAATCCTTTGTCCTGTATTCTAAACTATTTCTGGAGGTGTACAATAATTGCCTGATGGTAAAAATAACTTCATTAAAAATTGGAAAATGAATATTATAGGTATAATTTTTTTATTCAAAACAACACATTACAATACAAAAAAACGGGCCAAGTGCGAGTCGGACTCGCGCACGAAGGGTTCCGTACCATTATCAATAAAAATATTTATTTTATTCTGTTTTTAGTATTTGTTGATAGAGCGGCGGCAACAGAAATACATCATCTGTGAAAATTTCAACTGGAACTATCACGGTATCAGTGGGAACACCTTTTTTTCGCAACTAACGTTTGGCAAACTGATTCATTTCGCAACTTTTCATTTCCCAAACTCTGAAACTGTAAATATTTCAGGATTTATTTCAGGGCCATCGTGTAGAACCCTATAGGTTAGGTTAGGTTAGCTTATAAAAAAATTATATATTTAACAGTTTCAGAAATATTAAGAGGTTGGGAAATGAAAAGATGCGAAATGAATCAGGTTGCCAAATATTGTGAAACATAAGTGAACCGTATCAGTGATATCACTTATCAGTGGTACAGGTTATACTTCAAGTAATTAAAAAGTTAAGATCATCAACACTATCCTCAAATATATAACACCATTTTAATAATATAACCTACGTTCTGTACACGTATTGATTGGTCCACTTATCAAATTTAATGGTCCGTTAAAGCACGGCCCTGCAATATTTTGGCTCAAGATTGATGGAGCCCGGTGGGGGGTCGTTTCTGCCGAAAATCTTGAGTACGATCCAAAGTGCAAAATAGAAACACAAATAATGGAACTTTTTCAAAAATTTATTAACACCTAGTTTAGGAGTTATTAGGACTTTCATAGTGACATTTAATTGATTCCACTGAGTCACGAAAGATATCAATATAATGGTAAGTTAGCTTTAGGGACTCAGCGGAATTTATTAATAGTCATGCTACTAATGAAAATCCTTAACTATACTTTACTTTTTAAAAAAAGCTTGGGAACGGTGTGCACGTTTTATATTTAGGTACATATAGTAAGGACGCGTATGTATGCTATCTTTTTTGTTGTAATGTGAGATCTATATTTTTTTTATTGTCTGCCTCATAAATGAATGGAACTCTGAATACAAATAAACATTTGATAGAAGTTATCGGAGTACGTAGAAGATAGAAAGATAGTTTGCTGACTGCAATGAATTATCTTTCTGATACTGACTGTCTGGATCAATTGTCATCCAAGGCGATATCGCACGTCTGTTGCAATAACTGCATTACGAGAAGATGCCCTGCCATTCGTCGTTGTTCCTTGCGCTTCGATATGGCGCGTTCGGTGCAAATCGTATTTGAGAAGGCTTCTTGGAAAGGCTATTTCGGGGAATTAATTATTCTGGAACTTTCCGTGTTTATGCAGTTTAGTAATATTGAATTTTTGCTTCAATTGATGTTTAAAAATATGTCACAACAATGTTCAATCAAGCCTCGTTGAACTTCGACACTTCGACCCTCACGCATTTCGTAAGATGAAATTTCCACCTAGAAAATGAACGCTCTCAAACTTCTAGACACTGAGTTCACGAAAGGTCAGACGGTTGTCGCTCTGATTCGAGAACTTGACAGAGCAAATCAGGTTACTGTTACAAAGGCATTGGCATTATATAGGCATTATAATATTGCATTAAATTTGTAATTTTTAGAGTTTTGTAATTGTATTTTATTGTATGGATTTTTTAATTTGTATTAACAGCTTATGTTATTCGAAATATGATTTAAATTGAATTGAATTAATGCAGAGCTTTCAAGGATGTGCTGCGTGTGGGATCGACATTAAAATTTTATCTGTGAACACAATAGGCTTGATTTTTTACGATGCCATTCAAATATAAATTGACCGGGTTATAACCTGTATACAGGTCTTTTTTTAATTCTCGGCAAATGGATTCTGACTCGACTAAACAAATAAAATCCTTCTTGTGAATTAATTGATTATTGCTTTTTGGATATATAATAGAAACGTTTGATTATTATTAAGAATGTTGACTCGTGGTGAATAGAAAAGTGATAAATAGAATTGACGCCACTGGAAATTCTTGGAGATGTTCAATTATGTGAGTAAAAACCTGTTGTCATCAATAACTAAAGGAAATAGCTAAGGAGCCTATAACATTTTCATTTTATGAAAAGGATTTTTTACTCGCAAATGTGTTGAAAAACGTCGTATGAAACGCGTGAGCGTTGATAATTACATCAGAGGCGGAATTATCACGCGAACCGCAGGTTAGGATACATAGCTCACATTGTATCACAATGTACTATTCCTGCACAACGTCTGTAACTACATTCATTCGTAAGTGTTGTATTTTAAAGATATTGAAAAATGTACTGTTTCAATTACTGGAAATACACTCAAGAGCAAAAGTTTTGGGTCACCCTAAATTAAATAACCGCAATAGGCTTTTTAAAATATTTTACACTAGTCTTATTTACATAATATACTATTATTCGTAATACCCACATGTATTAGCAATTTCCGGGATCCTATCATAAAAATATCAACATCCAAAAATGACGATTTTTGCGATATATCGCTTCGTTAACTTTGTTTTTTTCATGGATTTTTAAATACTCATTGCTTCCAGTGTCACTGCCTGAAGCAGCACTCGCGAAGAGTTCGAAACGTGTCGCCCATAGAGACATTTAATACGTGAGTTTAATCGTGGAAATATTTAAAGTATTATTTCAATTCCAATGTTGCGGAAAACACATTAAAAGCGCGTCACAGATGTGAAATTGTTACTTGTAAATAAAATATAGGTACTTTATTTGAAGATTTGAAGTCCTGACTAAAGCTTCAATTAAGTAGGCAGGCTTTTTAATATCAGTAATATTTGAACGAAGATATCAACATCTGAAGAGCTTGTCCTAATATTACTATAAATCTGACTAGAATTGTGAGTAAATATTGTATTGCCTTCAAAGCCTTTATAATCAGTTTCAGTTCTATTAACTTAATCTGGGGGCACGGCCGTACCATCCTTTTCTCGAAGCCATTCAGGCCATTTTCAACATTCTGTAATTGTGTGCTGGCTAAAGCTAGAACCCTGAATTTGCAGGAACATGTAGTGCATAATATGGCTAACATATTAAGATCAATAGTTTTGTCACTGACGTACTCACTTATATACTGATAATGATCACGCTAATTCTAAGGTACTTCTAGCAGACCCACAAGTTTCAAATTTCAAAAATAATTAGTTTTCAGTCTAATAATTCATAAAAAACCTAAAAATATTGCAATTTCAGTCACGTTTCAGAGATATACAAACTGAATAATTACCGGGATTCGAATCCAGGACCTTCAGCTTCGTAGGCAACGTCACTACCTACTAGGCTAACCGGTCGTCGAGCATGGCTTTGTAATATGTATAAATAAATTCCTTACAAAATCATGGACACTTTATAAACCAGAACGGATGACCAAATTTTTTTGATTTTAATTTAATTTTGTTTTTTTTTTGTTATATCCTTGGCAATCTGTTTTATACAAAACAATAGTCCTTTTTTGCTGTCCGATGTCATTCATCGGTTATATAAATTATTTATTGGGGAAGCCATCCAATGATGCCTCCTCATTCCTTGTCTGCGAATCTCCTCGCCAGGTCCACTACACTCTTCCTCTTTAGTCGGAAGAATTACAAGCTGCCGATTCCTTAAAGCTGCGCAGATAATTCATTTATGTAAAATAAATTCTAAAACAATTTAAACGTGGCCACGTTAAATCAAATTTCCATGCAAATTGACCTTTGATTCAATTAAGTATACCTTTTTCTGGAACTAGAGAAATAAACATGAAAATATCATAACAATTATGGCATCACTTATTTTACACATTTAGGAGCCTACTTCCTCATACTTCAACTCACGTTAGCGTCAAAAACGACGGAAAACAAAAATACTAAATATGCCTTGGTAAATATCCTTATTTAATATTAAATGGAGTGAGTAACGCATGCCAATACCATTATTATTCCCGTGCTAGGAATGTAAGAAGATGGAACGTTTTCCTTTCTATTAAAGCCCGTGATTTTGCGAGCTCTCATATTTTCGTTCACTCAAAAGGTCTGTGACAAACTAGTAGGGCAAAGAGTGAAGTTAGTGCATATGAAATATAGTTTCCGATGACCGAGACTGAGATTTGTGCCTCCATAGGTCTCAGTATATGCCATTAGCGTCTTATTGAATGTAACTTGTGATTGGTGATATTAAAAAGAATATGTTTTTAAACTTTACAGGTGATTATCTGACAAAGAGAAATTTGGTACCGATTTAACTCTAGGAATTATTTTCTCGATTAAAAAAGTAATTAACGAATCATAGTTCATCACCAAGTTTTGTACTACTTATTTTCAATTGTGAGTGAAAGTTAAGTTCTTACTACTATTTTGAATTGTAAATAAATGCCGTTAAATTTATATTGATTTTACTAAAATAAACTACTTTACTAGGAAATTTATTAACACAATGATTTACAATATATTAATTAACAAAAACAAAACTTAGTTTTAAGTGTATAGGTTTACACTTAAAACTAATAACTAGTATATACATACTCCCCGAGGTTGCTGCCTGTGGAAGGGGTGCCCATAAGGCTGGCCACATTTCCTCGTTGGATAGTTTATTCCTATGCGTATACCGAGGAAGTAGCCGGCCCTATAGTCTGCCGAGTTCTCCATCATCTTCTTTTTGATAGCTTTATAAAGCATGTGGGCATCCGGACTCCAAGGGCCGAGAGTTTCCACCGCGAAGGCTGCAAATATGTGGTTGTTTGTGAGGCCAGCATATTTACGGCGCTTCGCGGTTTCTGCCGCTACCGCCACCCCGCCTGCCTTCAAGGACGTGGAGGCTAGATAGGATGGTGCCAGAGTATCAACGCAGGTTGCATCCCAGATAAGCGGCCGCACCATCTGCCACGGAATGAGCGTCATGTCATCGGGTCTCTTGCCATCGTCGCGGGCCAGGCCAGGATGTTCCAAAATGGCTGGCACGATTACGCTGGCAAGAGCCCGATAAAATTCCGCAAAATATTTAGTCGTCAGAATGTGATTATATTTTGCGTAAAGTAAATATATCTGCGAATTGCTTACCTACCTAACTACGTATCTTTTTTCCTGGATTGATGCGGTGGAATGAATTTCCTGTTTAATTTTTCAACAGTTTTTCGTACTTTTTCTCTCTAAAAACCTTTTGTTTGCAAACATTGTAACTTAGTAACGCTTAGTTGACAGTCCAATAAATGCATCGTCTTAGAGTTCATAATGTTCTCAGAGATTTATGTATTCAGACAGCAAGACGGATTCTACGATTCCCAGCATATCGACGCTGAAACGAGTTAGGAAATCTAATTCCCGCCAGCGAGTCTGCCATTTGCAATTTATCAAATAATTTATCGACAGCAAATAGCGTTTTAACACGATCTCGTTTAGATAAATCATTTCGATATACATAGATTTGCATACAAATCGGGCTGTGATTCAGTTAATTTTATGAAACGAACTACTCCAAAGGAATGGTTTTGACCTTCAAGATATTTATTTATTTATAAGCCTTTATTTCTCACATTAAAAGGAGATAATGTTAAACACAGTTTTTTTTACAAATGAGGTACCCATTTTTGGGCAAACGCGTGCGGCCCTTTAAATTAGGGGATGGAAGTGTGTATGGGAGTTTCCCATTTAGTGGTAGGTACGCGACAAAAATTCAAACCCTTAAAACAGGCTAGAAATTATCTTACAAAAAGGAATGAGATCCCACTAAAAACACATGTAAAGTGATTGCCAAGACTCCCTAGCTCATATAGCTTTCAGCGTTAAAAATATATCAGATCGCAAGGAGCGCCAAGCTTCCTACTCCACACTGCTTAATTCTACCAGCCACGATCCAGATATTCTATATCTTGGCTAACAAGTATAGGATAGACCCGTTGCTTATTAATATCTTCATAAATTCATACCTCATGGCCGCGCGAGTGCAAGTGCGGCGCTCGGGATGTTGCCCATCAAAGCTGTTTTAGCCAAGATGTAGAATTTGTGGAGCGTGGCTGATAGAGTAAAGCATTGTGGAGTAGGAAGCTTGGCGCTATTTGCTATCTGATATATTTTTAACGCTGAAACCTATATGAGCTAGGGAGTCGTGGCAATCACTTTACATGTAATGTTTTTAGTAGGATTTATTATACGAAAAATTAAATTGAAGTTGTTCTAACGCTCGGTAGAAAAGTTACGCAACAACCCAATAGCTGGGTAATTACCGGTACCGGTACAGACCTGAGGTATAAACAGTTAAGTAGCTGTACCTACTACTACTTAGTAGAGAGCATAAACAATTAAACGTTCGCCTGGAACTTGCTAAATTTGACTGTCTTAAACAGAACTGACAAAATGTTCCAACTAAATACCTTCATCCTTTAATGAAAACATGGTGACAGCGCAAGTCACCCGCAGTCTAGTCTAGATAAGTAATTCCAAATTGCTTAATTAAGTTATCGCTGTTTTGTGCGGATCTCAGACTATGCCGAGCCTTATAAATTACCACAAAACCCTGCCCATGCGATTCCCTTCTTGCTATCGGTAACCATGAGGCTTACAAGGTTTTTGTTAATCAATTCCGTAACGTCTCACAAACACTACAAAAATATATCTAAATCACATATTGCCCATCCTCATGCATTAAAATTTGAATTTATATGATACGCAGCAGAGTCACTTTTGCAATGTAACCTGATAACTAAAATAAGAGTTTATGAAAGTAAGCATAAAGGTTAATGAACTCCAGCTAGTCACCATTAATTACTCTTGGGAATAATTTGTCATTACGGCGCGTTAAGAGAGTAAGGTGACAATAAATTTGGGCGACCTCGGCTTATTAGCAAGTAACTAGAATAGAAGGCTACCGCGTCTCCTAGTAAAGGCGATGCGGTAGCCTATAGAGTGATCCTAAATTTGAACCTGATGGTTTTGGGTTCAAATCCAGTTAAAAGCAAATATAATATATGCGAAGAGTGTGAATATTTATTTTGCGGATAAATTATTTAAATTAAGTATTTTACTTATACAATTGACCGAGTCCCACAGCAAAAGGGTATATACAAAATGCTTATCTTTATATTGTGGTTTTATTTGTAGGTAAAGCTGAAATAGTTTCGTTCATGTGCTCCCATCTTACGTTAGCACATAATATAGTGTGCGACGCATTGATATTACCTAATTCATTCAGTGGTAATCACGACACAAATGCGTCAGAGCGCTACCTGAGATTTTCGCTACATATATGGACTTAAAATTAACTGCAACAAAACCAAAATTCTCACCATCTCTAAACACACAACAGTATACAGAAACCCAATCGTAATCAGAGATACGACAATAGAGCAAGTTAAGAAATTTAAATATTTGGGAAGTATCATTACCAGTGACTCTAGGTGCACCCCTGACATCATACAGAGGATTGCTATGGCCAAAAATTTAATAACAAAAAGCATCTCTTAAAAGCACGCATATCAAAAACAGCTAAAAATCGACTGATTAAAGTTTACATTTGGAGCATTGCTTTATATGGGAGCGAGTCGTGGACGCTAACCCAGAGAGACAGAGAACGACTGGAGGCCTTCGAAATGTGGTGCTGGCGAAGGATGGAAAGGATTAGTTAGACGGAGAGAAAGACAAACGAAGAAGTTTTAAGGATGGTGGATGAGAAAAGATGTTTGCTAGGATGTATAAGAAATAGGAGAGGCAAGATGGTGGGCCACCTGATACGGCACGACAGTTTCTTCCTAAACATCCTGGAGGGTAAAATTGAAGGCAAGAGAGGCAGAGGAAGGCCTAGGCTAACATATTCTAGCCAAATAAAACATAAAGCTGATGTCGAGTCATATGAGGAAGTCAAGAGGCTGGCAATGGACAGAGAAAAGTGGCGGTTACTCCACCGACAAGAGCAAGGCTCTTAAATGATGATGATATGGACATTAACTTTCACTCACTCACACACTCACTTCACTGACAGGAACCAGCCTAGCGTAGCGGGCGCCTATGGCGTAGCATATGTACATAGCGTATGCATATGCCGTAGTCGCTTTCCGCACATACGGGAAAAACGACGGGACCGGCTACGAGCGTAGCGCGTAGCGATTCTTGGCAGTGAATAATTATGGCTGCTACTCCTAGAATGAGCTAACCCATTTATCGCCACGCTACGCTCGTAGCGCTACGCCGAAGTCTGTACTGTAGCAGCTTAAACCCCATTTGTATCGAAAAGTGCCTGTAGTAGGTACTCTCTGATCTGGTGATCGGCGCTGAACGGGTAAAAAATTTGTTGCCAAATTAAAGCACTAACGTATAGCCAAAGTGCATGTTACTACCAACGTTACCTTTCACAAAATGTTACCACATAACGTTCGGTCACACAATTCCTACAGTCTAGAATTTTGCGGTTTACATTGTGGTTTATATTGTATGGCGCAAACTTGCATCTCTACTTGAGTAAAATCCCATAGTTAAACTTTACACTTGTCTATCTCTATTATTAAGTGGTTTAAATCAAAGTTCACCCCATCATCATACCCCCCTTTGGTTGCAAAACAAAATCTTGCCTCTAGCACGGAATAATAAGAACTAGAAGGTCTACTGCCTTAGTGATGACGTTCGCTGATATTTTTTTGCCATACACAATAGGTATACTAGTGTACGATGATGCAAGGGAGGGTTGTCGATAGACCAAATCAACATTGAATGAAATTATCTTCGTGGTTACGTTACTTTCAATATATAAAATGCTTAAAACCTTAAATCTTTAAAAGTAATAATGAAAGTGTTAAAAGTGAGTATGTTTCAATTATTTTACATTATCACAATATTAGTAAAATTTTAGATTTGAAGATGCGCTGTGTTGACAGCAAGAGATAGCGATTCACTGGACCTTAAGTGAACTGCTAGTAGTGACAATTTGAGCATAATGGCGCAACATGAAAAAGGCTTATGTTAACGGAAACGATAATAGTTAAAGATGATTTGTATCTACGAGAAATTTTCGCTACAAGGCGGATAAATGCTGCTACACGCTACGGAGTAGCACATGTAGCGTTGATTGGTTGCCTCAAATGGGTTCAGCTTTACGCGTGAAAGCAAACAAGTGTAACAAATACCCTAGATAACTTCAATACTAAAGGATAAACCTGTAAGTAAAATGGAACCCCAATTCGGTAAGAATTGCCAGTGGACCTTTATCCCAGAGCCATGGACTAGATATTTACCGTGCTCGGGAAACTTTGAATAACATACATAAAAGTAATATTATTAAACGTCCACACACTAAAAGTCGCAAAACCAAATAAAGATTTGGCTGAGACGGTCGCGTCTTGTTTCGGTTCCAATTGAGCACGTACCGTTTTATGGTTTTGTATAAAGACAGTAAAAGTTTGACGAGTTCTGGAAGTCAATATTTAAAATTCCGTAAGGTAAAGTAAAATGCAAAAAGTATTGAGTACGTTCAGGATGGAATTTTCTTTCATGAAATTGATGTGGCAAGGCTGAAAATAAGAGTGGAGAATGGTAGAACATCTTACGTGTGCATGATTTTATTTTTCTTCGGAATTATGAGACTGTGCCAAACCCGGGCCGTGCTTGGCCAACGCCGTATACAATGGTCCATGACTTAATGAAGTATTCGCCCACAATCACACATTTCGCCCGTTAATAATTGACATTCTGTTTCCAATCCGATTTTAACGGGACGCCCTTTGCCGGCCAACGAATGTATAGAGAAGCAGAGCGTCGGCCGGCGCACGGACCCTCGGAGCGGAGGATTGTCATCCATAAGCACAAAATACACATGCAAGAAATTGCGTGCAAGTTTAACTACATTGTGGGGTTGGGTCGATTGAAGAACTCGGTATACCGGTTACCCATAATGAAATGAAACTTGTATGTCTAAATTGCGCTTTAAACCTTTCAATTTGCTTATCTACAGGTGGACCCTGGAAGAACCTACCCTTCGTTATCTATATCAAAACAAATAATATAACATATCTTCTGTATATAAAACACAGTCGTGGTTAGTTACACCATTTATAACTCGAGAACGGCTGGACCGATTACTATAATGTTGGATTTGTTGGATTTGTATCCGCACAGAATAGCAGAATAACGACAAAAAAAAAGAAAATGTGATGGAAAAAGAAAGTATAAATTTACTTTCTCATAGGCTTTGTGTGTCGAAAATTGGGATACGAAGTTCACGGGGTCAACTAGTAATATATATTTTGTACTGAGTAAAAAAGTATATACAAACATACTCTAATGCACCCCTCATCTAACACTCATGGCTTGATTTTGAATTTTGTCAAATTTGTTTGTATCACATTCAGCACTATCGTCGTATAAAAAACTACCATAGTCCATGCGACTTCTAATAACTGCTATATATGTATATGCGCCTTAGGTGTTTTGGATGCACTCCCTAGCTCGACTCCGCTAATACCTTTAATACATTTAAGAATTTAACAGTTTTCTCGGCAATTTCAAGAATATTTTTTTTTTCTCATAGGCTTTGTGTGGCGAAAATGGCGATACGAAGTTCGCGGGGTCAACTAGTTATATATATTTTGTATTGAGTCAAATAATATATACAAACATACTCTAATGCAGGATTGAGTAGTATTCTCACAGCTATGTTTCCCATGTTCATCGAATTCAATTAGAAGTTCTGATTTTGCTGATTGTACTTTGCGTCTGGAAGATTTACTTAGCAACTTCTTTGAATAGTCAAGTTCAGCAAGTTCACTCACGATGAATGTAGTTACGAATTCTCGTAGTCCTTAGTTACTACATTCAACCCGTTTACTTATCTTCTTATTTAGCTTTAGATGGGAGAAAACTGGTTAGTAACTGTTCTATAATGTACCCAGTGTGAATGTTCCTCGAGCTATGTATATTTCTATCAAAGGAATTGAATACTATTACGAATGGATTATTTTATTTAAAAGCAATAAAGTTAAATAATTAATTATTATACTGATAGCTCCCGCGACCGCTGGATGCGGGTGGCGCAAGACCGGTCACTTTGGGAATCTGTGATCATCAATCAAGATGAACAGCGAAAGGCTGAAAATAGTTCCAGCAAATAACTAAGTATCAACTCTAACGTGGATTGTGAAATGAATGCATTGCAATGCATATTCTGTGTGGTCTGCAATCCTCAGACCCATATCTAACACTAGAATTCATCAAGACGTATATTTTTTGCACTCGGCTACTTCATCTTGGCATGGACGAGACATCAGCATGGATTTATTTAGATGTCAACCTATACCTATATAATTTACTTTAAAAATAAAGTTTTAACCGACGAAAAATCAATCATCCCCGATTTTCCTACCCTTAAGGTTGGTTTATTCAAATTTATATGGGACCAACTTCGGGGTATACCCTTTCCAATAAAAAAAGATTTATCAAAATAAAAAAAATATACGCGTCGACTTGAGAACCTGCTCCGTTTTTTCGTCGGTTGAAAAGAAGAAGTCCTGGCCGACTTACTGACTCATCAACGCACAGCCGAAACACAGTAGGCTACTTTTATAACGTTCGCTAGGGATAAGTCGGTGCATAAAATACATCGGCAGAGATGGTACATACAAGAGACATGACTTGCGGAGTGCCGCAGGGCTCTGTTTTGGGTCCACTGCTATGGAACCTAGCGTACGATGCCGTACTCAGATTGGACCTTCCCAACGGTGTCCATATGACCTGCTACGCGGATGATACTTTGCTACTGGCTGTCGGAAAATCATACGAGAGCACCATTGAGCTCGCGGAGGATGGGATAGCACGCGTAGTGGGAAAAATCCAAGAGCTGGGCCTGCAAATTGCACCGCATAAAACGGAGGCGATTTGGTTCCACAAATTACTCTAGTTCCATAAATTAATCTAGTTTACACAAGTTTATTCTAGGAAAGGGGGAATTTGGCGCAAATGGTAAGCCAATTTATGAAAGTTTGTTACATAAGTTTCTTAAAATATCACGCCGTTGGCCTGCGAATGTCAAATAACGTTTTGTATGGCAATCGAACCACCTTAAGAACTAAAACGCGCGAAATAGAACGGTGAACCACTTTATACATTATGACGTAACAATTTACCGTCGAAAAAAATATATCATAATCTAAAAGATATGAGAAGTAACAAAGTTTTCGTAGAAATCCATAAAATGGATGTTAAAAACAAAAGAAAGTAAAGAAAAAAAATCTAAAGTGAACCCTATTATTTCACTTGTAACCAGTTTACTGCTCCATTCTTTATCAGAAATAGATGAAATTTTATAATCTTCTTCATAAAATAATGAACAATAACTTTATTTTCTTACTTACTTAGATTTCTTCTCGTTTTCTGAAATATTCAAAAAAACAAGATATCCGCGCTTTCGAACACGCACTTCCATCTCGCTCACGCATATGCTCAGTGAGAGGGAGAGAAGACCATGAACGTGCGGAGCCTTAAGTGATGTTCCTTAAAATCGAAATGCATGGAAAGTTTGTATTTTTTTTTATGGAATGACCGCAGCCAGCGTCATATTTAACGTTGGCCGGTCTTTAATCGTAAATTGGTGCAACCCACCCTAAGGATTATATTCATTATTTTGAATATTCCAGCTCATCCGAAACTGAATACCTGCAAGTTTGAATGAAAATAGAACAGTGATGGATTGCACTACAGTACGTATGTAACCACCAACCATACAGCATGTAACGGTTTAATCTGTGATTAAGCCATGCTTTAATAGTACACCACAGCCAACGTTGCGTCGCATTGAATAGGCACCTATATGAATACATATACAATCGAACCACAGTACATACATACATACATATAATCACGACTCTTTCCCAGAGGGGTAGGCAGAGATCACGGATCTCCATTTGCTACGATCCTGACAAACCACTTTCGCTTCACTCACTTTCATAACATTTCTCATGACATGCTCGTCGGTTTAGGGTACTTTTGACCTGGCCTTTTTGTAAGATTTCTCCAATTTGATCGGAGAAAGTTCGCCTAGGTCTTCCCCTTCCAACTTGCCCTTCTACTCTTTTTATATACACACAGTACATAGATTAGAAAAATAGATGTAAGTACCTATAGAAAAAACTTATAATGAAATTATCGAGATATAGATGAAGTTATTAAGGAAAACTGAGAGACACCAGTAAACTCTCGGTAAAGTAAGAAATACCGTATACCGATTCCGCCCGCCATATGAGGAAGTGGCCTTAGAAATGTGGCACAAGACTCAAAATATGCAATGACGAACCATCATTGACGATATAATTATTTTACATTTATCGTCATCATCATCATATCAGCCGAAAAACGCCCCAAAGAGGCCGAATTCTGCAAAGATGAAATACAGTTGTGGTTAAAATTATTGAATAGTTTTAACCTTTTCTGCACGTGTGCCTCACATAGCTGTGGTGGATGCTCACCCTATTAATATACGCTCACACTTAAGTCGTCGTCCAAATAATTCAAGGTACCGGAATGAAATCATTTTAAGTACGAAGCTGAACGGAATCATAGCCTACGCCGTAGGGTATGATTCCGTAGGGCCTACAGGATACCGTTATCCAATACAATGCAATTATACCATGTAATTCCGGTATTGCATAGTGAACGTAAAAGACAGTCAGATGTAGACAATGTTAAACTTTAAATTATGATACCAACTAGGTACATACCGACAAACTTGAAATACATAATGTATATGTCGATTAATATTTTTCAGTTTTAACGAGCAAGCAAAGCGAACGTAGCCGTTTCAGCTTGTGTTAAAATTATTTCGTATGTCTGTCCGGATTTCCGGCTGTTCTCATCTACAGGTCGCATCTCTCAACCGATTCTCATGATTTTTTTTGAGCAGGTTCTACAATTATAAATAATATGGAATTTCTTTGTCGATTCAGTTTTAAAATATAAAAAAATATTGAAAATTATAATCTCTCTTGCTAGTAGATCTACAGCTCACAGAGCCACTAAAGTATTTACCTATTCGAATAATTTTACAGAGTACATGTAATGCACGATTACAAAGTAGGTAAAATTAGGTACTGCAAGTAGGTACTTAACCTAATATACCCTTCGTAATCCGATCTCCGATTGACGCAAACCTAACGCACTGTCCTTATATGACCACTGTGCTAACTAAGCTTAGTGGTCGCACTATTCACCTACCTGAGCCATCAGAGGGATTGCGGTTGATAGCTGCAAATCATGATTGCCGCGAGTATTCAATGATTGCAATAGTTTTTAAGCACCTGACTTCAAAGCGCTGTCAGGTGTTTACTGTAAAGGAGTACCTTTTCCAGCTCGTGCCTTCTTTATTCTTACAATAATTATTTACTGCTTTCCACAACAGCTGGTCGATTGCATAAAGCTTCGTACGTACCTTAGGTACAAAGGTAAATTACATTTTTTGTATGGGAACATAATAGTGAGTTGTCGTAACGCTCGTTCAAGATGTTACGCAATCAGCCCTCAGGAATACTTACCAGGGACTAAGGGCCCGCCCACATGTCTGTTTTGCGACGGTGGCACCGCACCGCAGACATGTGGCCGGGCCCTAATGACTGCTGGTGGTTGGCAGTATAGGAGGTTTAACTAATGTTAACTATGTGTCTGGCCTGTCTAAAAAAAAAGGTTACGCACATGACTCTCTTCTATTCGGACACGTTTAGTCGTTTAGTGTGGAGAGCAGACACGCCTTGAAGCAAGCGCACGGGATTAATATAATTTTGAGGTCACTTATGATATGAGACTCTGAACAAATGACATATTCAGTTTAATGTTGCTTTAGTTTCTGAAGCGTATAGTTACAGCTGATTCACTAAACTCTAGCACAGAATTGAATTAAATCACAGAAGGTCTTTTCTCTTATTGTTGAAATGTATCAAATTTTTTACATCGTAAACAACACGGGAGCTATTTACACCGTAAGTAAACAACAAGAGAGCCTTTCTTAAGTCTTTTTACCTATAAAATTATTTAAGAGAGACTGTTGACAATATAAAAATAAAATATTCGCTAAAATATTTTTCAAGACACGTGTCATATTGTTCTAAAATGCGAGTTAATTATAGATACAATATCTATTGCAATACGCATACGTATCATATGAGTAGGTACAGCGTACGTGTCTTAGTGAACTATGGAGGCAGCGTGAACTCGACGTTTGTCGGTCGAAGTAGTTTAAAACTTATGCAAACTGCATTAAACTACGTAATGCCCCATTATACTATTACAACCTGTTTAAAGTATGGAGTCAAAACTGTGGACAGCCGACTACAAAATTAATGTTTTTTGAACGCAATGAGGTGAAAAATTTACACTATTTTTGTAGACGTAAATCTTTTCTTATGTTTTGTTTAAAATGTCATTAATGCAACAGTATCGAACTTAGTTATTACCTTAGTGCTACATGGCGCCGTAAGTTCAGAAAAGTTAAGCGAACAGAGTTTTTTGAAACAATATAATGTGTCTGTTTGTAATAATATGGTTTCAAAAAATTGCGAATAATAATCTTGAGGCTTTTCTGCAGCGACATCATCAGTGATTCGAAACATGACTAAGCAATTTTCGCTCGATAGAAAAAAATCACGAACATAGGTCTAAACTACTTTTTTATTTATTTAATAAGACAAAAAATTAAAATTAAAAAACATGATATTCGCGCTTCCGAACGCGCACTTCCATCTCGCTCACGCTTATGCTCAGTGAGATGGAGGAAGACCATGAACCTACGGAACATTAAGGCGACGTGAGCTCCAAAAACGGATTTTTA
Organism: Epinotia brunnichana; assembly: GCA_963854355.1. NCBI lineage: Eukaryota > Metazoa > Arthropoda > Insecta > Lepidoptera > Tortricidae > Epinotia > Epinotia brunnichana. Next base: position 14,521,086 of record OY977952.1, read on the forward strand.
AAAAATCGTAGCTCTTGTTTGGATTATAATACGGCTGCCTTAAATTTAATTAGCAATCTTGAGGCCTTTCTCGAGGGAAATCAGCTATTCGAATTCTGAGTTTTTGACTTTCGCTTGATAGAAAAAAATCACGAACATAGGTCTAAAATACACTTAAAAAATTCTAACAAATTATGCACAACAGCTAAACATATTACAATTGGTTCTTAAAATTGGCAATGTCATGTTTGAGGGAAATCAGCTATTACTTTTTTATTTATTAAAACGCACAAAGTAATAAAATTAAAAAAAAACATGATATCCGCGCTTCCAAACACGCACTTCCATCTCGCTTACGCTTATGCTCAGTGAGAGGGAGAGAAGACCACGACCACCTACGTCCCCTTAAGGTAATAATACGTATCACGGCGAATCTTGATCCCTATTACAGATTTAGATGTAAAATTGTAGTCAGATGTCAACTGTCATAGATTCGCCGCGAAACGTATAAGTGCAAACGAAGCGAAAGCATACCTTCTATTTCGGCAAAATATTTTTATCAAGCCGTTCGTTTGCTTTCAGACAATCACTTTTTTTTTAATTCTGAATAATTGTGAATTTAATAATGTATGATTTTATTAAACCGCAAACTGCAGAATTCATTAGGTGTGGTTAAGTTTCTTTTAACGAACGTGAACAGTTGATGGCTTCTGAATGAAAACTGATTGCTGAGTTGAGGTGTAAAACACGTGAGATGTGTACCTTGAAAAATCAAATATACATAATAAACGACGACCGCTTTAGCCTAGTTGGTAGTGACCCTGCCTACGAAGCAAGAGGTCCTGGGTTCGAATCCCGGTAAGGGCATTTATTTGTGTGATGAGCACGAATATTTGTTCCTGAGTCATGGATGTTTTCTATGTATTTAAGTATTTATTTCTCTATATAAGTATATATATCGTCGTCTAGTACCCATAGTACAAGCTTTGCTTAGTTTGGGACTAGGTTGATTTGTGTAAGATTGTCCCCAAATTATTATTTCCTTTATTTAATTTCTTTCTTAGATTAGGTTTTTACAATAACTATATAAAAAGTAAAATATAAAACTATACATACAAAACATAAAATCATTATAAAAACCTAACCTAGGGTGCCGCCGGCAGCGAGGCGGGGCCTAAGCTACCGGTGGTCAGGGCGACAGAGACAGGAACCTCCTGACTATCCTCGCAGTATCCAGGAGTACCGCCTTCTGTATCTGGCCCTTGATCCAGCCATCTAGCGAGAGTCTCTTGAGGTGATGGTCGAGACTCTTCGCTATTAAACCGTTCGCCGAAACGACTATCGGGACGATGATCGTCGAATCAACATCCCACATAGCAGTTACCTCGTGTGCCAGGTCTAGGTACTTGCTGGCTTTGTCCTTCTCGGCTTTCACGAGGTTCCCGTCATGGGGTATGGTGATGTCGACGAGCACTGCCTGGCGTTTCGATCGATCTGTCAGCACGATATCAGGCCTATTGGCAAGAATAGTCCTGTCCGTGATGACAGATCGATCCCAATAGAGCGTGGCACGATCATTTTCGAGAACTGGCGCAGGTGTGTACTTATAGTAAGGCACAAAGGAACACAATTGCACAGACAAAACCTTCGGTTTCCCCGAAGAGATCCCCGAAACGTAGCCAGTTCACCGACGCGAGCAGATCTACATCGGGCCCTGTGAGGGCCTTGTAGAACCGCCCGTGAAGCTCCCTGCTCCTCCACACCGCCCTGCGCTCATCGGCGCTCATTACTTTAAGTCTGCGCCAGTTCTCGTTTGCCAAGGAGAGCGGGGTGAAGTTTCCGTCTACTGCTACTACGTCGCGATGCATTCCCCACTCGTTGCTTAGGAAATAATCCCTGAGACTGCACACCTCGCGGTTGTGGAGGTCTTTGGCATTTAAAATACCGCGACCCCCACACTTCCGCGAGATGTACAGTCTCATAACAGACGAGCGTGGGTGTAGCATGCGATGCGCAGTAAGCAGTACACGAACTCTTCGGTCCAGGGCATCCAGCTCAGTCTGAGTCCATCTTAGTACGCCAAAGGAGTAAGTGAGCAAGGGCATCACCCAGGCGTTGAAGGCGCGCACCTTGTTGCCGCCCGACAAAAGACTATTAAGTACTTTTGTCAGGCGACAAAAGAAGCGCTCCTTCACCGCCCGCTTTACGGCCTCACCCTCAATACCCAATGACTGTGACATACCAAGATACTTATAGGTTTCTGTTTCAGAGATAGACTTGAGGGACATTGTCTCAGAAAGTTGTAAATTTGTTGAATTTACAACTCTACCCCGCTGTACATGCATAACAGCACACTTATCGACACCAAATTCCATTTTGATGGCGCTACTGAAGACTTCTGTTGTTTTCAGTAGTTCCAACAGGTCATGTCTATTCGGTGCAAACAGCTTGAGGTCATCCATATAGAGAAGATGAGAAATGACCTCACCCTCTCTCCGAAGCCGGCAACCTAGCCCCGAATCCTTCAGCAGGGTGCTGAGTGGATTCAGCGCTAGGCAGAACCACAGAGGACTCAGACTGTCGCCCTGGAAGATCCCACGTTTAATCCTTATAGAGTCCTGCGGGCCAGAGGGGCCATCTCCTCCCCCCGGTTGACGAAAAACTGTGGTCCACTGCCCCATGCAAGCGCCTAAGAAGGATCTCAGAACTGCATCAACTTTATACAGCTCTAAGATCCTCCTCAGCCATGAATGAGGCACCGAATCATAGGCCTTCTTGTAGTCAATCCAAGCGGCCGAGAGGGCCCCTCTGTTCCGCCGGACTCGTTGGCAAATGGTCATGTCTATGAGGAGGAGCTCTTTAGTACCACGAGACCCAACCCTACATCCATTTTGAGCAGAGGCCAAAACGTTGTTCGCAACGATGTGTGCGTTAATTTTTGCTCTCAAAATGGATGTAAGGAGCTTGTACAGCGTAGGCAAGCACGAGATGGGTCTATAGTTTTTCGCTTCCGTGGTACTACCGGACTTATAGAGCAGGGAGGTGATACCAGTTGTAAAGAAAGATGGCAGGGAACCGAGCTCAAGGGCTTGTTGGAACTGCGTTGCCAAACGCAGGTGTGAGCATCGAAACCATTTCACCCAGAAATTGTGCAATCCATCCGGCCCAGGACTTTTCCAGTTCGGGGTCAAACGGATGGCACAACTAACGTCTTCGAGGCTGATGGTAACAGTCCCCATGGGTTCGATGAACTCACACTCACGTTCGACAACACTTATCCACTCGCCTTCGGTGTGTTCAACTGGCACCGACCAGATACTACGCCAGAAGTCAACCATGGCAGCAGCGTCCGGTCGCTGCCCGTCAGACACACGAAGATCGGTTCCCTCCCACTTCCGGTATACCTTCCTTTGGTCACTCTGGAAAAGGCGATTCTGCTGGTATCGATCCACACGCTCTCTGTAGCGGCGAATACGGCTTGCCCATGCATATACTTTCTGCTTCAGAAAGTCAATGCGCTCCGTGACACAAGCCATGTATTCGCAGGACCTGATACCAGTCCCCGCGAAGGCCTGGTTCACAAAGCGCATGACTCGGGGGCGGTTGTTGCCCCCCCTGAAGCAGATCAGTTTTGCAATGAGAGTCCTAAACGTATTGATACGCCGCTCAATCCGTACTTGCCAGGCAAGGACATCCCCGGCGGTCCTAGGTGCACGGTCAGCGTCCGGAAACTTGACGCGAGCAACACGGCACGCCGCAACGGCCCCGCAGTACATGATTGAGTGTGTATCCACTAAGTCTTCACTAGCCCGTATATACGGGTCTAGCAGACCGTTCAGGGCTCCCATTAGCGCTAGATTGCGTCTATTCACAGGCAAGCGTGGTAATCGTGGCCTAGAGTTGTTTGTGGAGCGATACTGCGTAATCGCTTCTTCCAGAGCCCTCCTCAGTTGCTCATGGGCCTGACTGCTTACATTCTGATTCGCACAGTCCTCCTCGTCAGCACTGGGATCAACCCACGGTGCCCCCGGTGCCAGGTCGGGTACAGGCACTGGAGCCGGCAACAAGGCGGGCGGATCCCGCGCCGAGGTAGAGGCCGCACGAGCAGAGAGTGTTTCCAGGCGTAGCCGATCAAGCGTGGCGTCATCCAACCGCTTGTGCCGCTGGATGACGCGCACTTGATCCGATAGACGCTGTGCAGATACGATGATGGATGGTTCAAGCACCTGGAACAGAGGCAGCATCCGGACACGGTACGCGGACAGATTAGTTCCTTGATTGATACCATTAGGTTGATTTGTGTAAGATTGTCCCCAAATTATTATTATTATTACTATAACACTAAAATACTGTCCCTTTATAAGGCAGAGGGAATATTTTTCCCACCATATATTTTGACGTTTTTTTCTGAAACGAATCCACGATCGGTTTTTATCTATGGCAATATTATTTGTGGAAACCCCCTTAACAATATTCATTATGGACTTATGAACGGTCGACATCACTTTTTTAGTCTATGACAGCTGTCAGTTTGGGAATCAGTGAATTTCGGCACCTGTTGACAAATCTTTGTTAATCTCAAATTTACGGGACGGGAAAAATAAGTTGGTATTATTCTTATTATGTAAGATACAATTTTTTATAAGATTTTTTTGTGGTGGTAAATATATTCCCTGTGCCTGTGTGGATCATTTTGGATGGCGGTAAAAATATTCCCTCTGCCTGTGGAGTGAGTATGATGTGCATGTTTTGTTTTTGCGTGTTACAGTACAGATTATGTTGAAAATGAGTTGGGAGTAGACGAATACTCAACGATTTAGGGAGTATAAATGGATTAGAAGAGATTTTTCGCCTCTCAGGTAATCATTAGTACTTGTTTAATTGATAAAAAAATGTTAGGCTGTTTATAACTTTAAACCCTTTATAAGGCAGAGGGAATATTTTTCCCACCATATATTTTGACGGTTTTTTTCTGAAAAGGGGACTGATTAGTACGTTTACAAGCAGAAAACGGCGGTCAATCGGTCACAACTGTATCTTGAAAAATAAATCTGTCTCATCAGAGAACCGTCTAAAGGCTTTACAGGTTGTCGCACAAGAGATCACTAACGTGGTACACCACCACGCCCATAGAAACGCCCACATATAAACGCTGCAATCCTGCACCTTTTGTATTTTTTTTAGTGCTACACGGATGTGAAATGACAAAAGGTCTAAAATAATTTGCGAGAAATGTGCATTTCTACGTGTATAGCACCTTGCTGCATTGCTTATTAATATGACGTACTGACGCAGAGTAGATCCAGACAGGCAGAGGGAACATTTTTTACCACCGTGTTTTTTTTATTTTTTTTGTTTTTTTTTTTCATTTTCTGAAATAAGAAAAAAAAAATCTAGAAACATAATGTTATGTTTCAACATAAAAAGATAGCTTTATTTAATTTAATAAATACACCACTATAATTAAACTTAACTAAAACTAAAATACATCTAAATAAAACTAAAATATATCTAAAAATGGCCCCTGCGGCATGGTACCGAAGACGCTGGCAGCATTTCCTCGCTGGATCGCCAGGCCGATGCGTTGAGCGAGGAAACTGCCAGCTCGTTGGTTTCCCGTGGCGTCTCTAAACATAATTAGTTTTATTTTATCACCTCTAGATGGTTATGCCTTATAAAGGGTTAACTATTAATTAAAACTACGTTTAAAAAAAAGGAATTTTCACATCATAATCTCGCGGAAAACTAACTAGGTGACATACCCATAAAAAGAAAAAAAAATTAAGCAGGATTTCCTTTTTCAATAAAATATTCGCACACTGGGCATCGTAAAGGTATTTTATGGTGCCGACCGAACGTTAACTCTGCCCCCGGGTGACAGTACGTATTATGATGTACCTATTTCTGGTGCTAAAGTGAAATGCCAGAACTAATGGAATCGGTATGTAAGTATGGGTAAACAAATCTGATTTTGACATCACTCATGCATTGTTTTTGACACCGCGTCTCCGAAGTGCAATTCAGGTGATTGAATTGCACGTCGGAGATGGGCGAGAGCTGAGTTTAGCCGAAGAGGTAAAAGAGACATTGCCTGCTCATACGGGTTTTTTTATTCCAATAATAATAAATCAGGTGCCAATCACGAAATTTTCTTGTCCGAATATTGTTTGTTCGAAAACTTGTCGTGTTTTTATGACTTCCCCGAATATATTCAAAACTTTTTTAATTTATCATTTGATGTTATCCAAATGTACCAGTTGCTCGATAAACGTTTACCACTACAGTGATTTGAGCTTTGGCTTGTTACAACTTTTGTTTCATAGCCACTTTCTTATTTATCCATCATTACTTTCCGCTTTCCATATGTTTAGCCAAATGTTCATTTTGAGTGAAGTTCAAAGTAGTTTCAGAGCGATTCTAAGGCAGGTCGGTGTACGGGTTCTCTAATGTTTCCCCGAATTTCGTTTTCCATAATTTAATTTGGCCGAATTTCATATTCCATAACATTTAATTTTCCATAATATTCAATTGACATAATATTATTTTCCATAATGTTGTATGCCCGAATAATTCATATGCCATAAACTTCCATGCGCCGCCTGTCGCGTCATTCGGGTGCGTTTGGAATACACGGCATGAATGCAATAAACGACAAGTGAAATAACATCTCTTTTACCAATACATATATTGGGGTCTACGGGTATTAACTCCGTCTTTTTTGTCAAAAGTGTGTTCAGAGTGGTATCGAAGGACAGTTAATATGATGAATAGTTGTCTGACACTTGGGACTTTGGCTAAACTGAAAAGTAGTTGAGTGGAGTAAGTAAATAGTTTAAAATACATAACTTTCAACACTGCACGTTGCGCTACTTCTAAAGTTAACATTGTTGTTTTGGGAGCTCCTCCCCATGCTGATATACACTATGTTATTAGGGATTGACAGAGAGCCTCATATACACATTTCAACAACCCCGCATCTGCCACATGACGGATATTCCTGCTCGCTCGCCTCGCGCGCTATAGGGTCGCAGTTCTTCCTAACACTCCTCCTCGCTTCGCTCAATCGTACCTCCTTAACTTATTGCAAAGAACGCAGGCAAACCCGCGTGATAGAACTTAGCATTTAGCCATCCATCATTCTACACGCAGGTGAAAGGATTTTTGAAATCAGATAAGCGGTTCCTGGTATTACCCATTACTTAGAAACTTACAAAGCTACAATCTGACAGATTAGATTCCGCAGTTTGTAAATATGAAATAGTTGTTATGCCGGAAGAACAGATTCTTCGAAACCAATTCGCACGAGCGAGTGCATGCAATAAGGCTTTGTGGATAGTGTTGTGGATGGCGCTCATTTCGAGGCTTATAAGTAGACTCGAGCTTTAAAGACTCCCGAGGCTTAAAGACTCGATGCTGTTTAAGAACCGTGTTGGTTTATTTTACGCATATGAATGATAAATATTGATTTTCGTCACTTGAGTCTTTAAGCCTCGGGACTCTTTAGGGTTCGAGTATTAAAGCCTCAAAATCAGCGTTATCCACAACACTGTTTGTGGACCTAAGTATAAAGAGGATAGTGTATGAAAGGTCGATATTCAAATCGTGTTTATAGTAAAACATTCACGTGACAATATAGAACTAGAAATTTGTAGTTTGGTCTTCTGGGTTAATCAGATTTAGTAATTTTTGGTCGCAGGCAAGTACATAACTGTACTTGCGCAAGTCATACAGATTTGACAATAATAATTTTTATTGTGTCTATCTTATCCACTGTTTTAAAAGTACAGGTGCAGACGCCAGCGTCCTGCAAGCTATAAGAGAGAGCGAAAAGGATATATGAATTCCAAGGTCATTCATATCTGTTTCTATTTGACGACCGCTTTAGCCTAATTGGTAGTGACCCTGCCGACGAAGCAAGAGGTCCCGGGTTTGAATAAGAGCACGAATATTTGTCCCTGAGACATGGATGGTTTATATGTATTTAAGTATTTATTTCTCTATACAAGTATGTTTACCGACGTCTAGTGCCCCATAAGTACAAGCTTATTTGCTTAGTTTGGGACTAGGTCGATTTGTGTATGATTGTCCGCAAATTGTTATTATTAGTTATATCGTAAAGTTTGCAGTCTACCTCGGCATTGCATGCTATTTAACTTTTTTTTATTTACTAAGTTTTGTTTAACTTTACCTCTTCGTTTGTTAGTTTGTTAGTGTCGGACAAATATTGGAACTGAAATTTGGACCAGTTAACCTCAACCAATTGAGCTGAAATTTTGGGTATGAGTATAGTTTGGATGACGATTCAATATTATGGTACCATATTGAGTCTTCCATACCATATTGAGAATTTAGTACTTAACCGACGTAACTCCGTTGAGTTTGGGCTCCTTGGAATTGTCTCAATTTGTAGTCGATGACATACAGAAACGTACGGTTGGCAATAAAAGCTGGTACCACAAATGGTTTTTCTGACAGACAATTTTGTATAATATAGTTCACTAGAGTATCCACCAGAGCTAAACGAGGTAGAGGAGCGGTGTGCGGGGAATAATTCCACTAATAGGTAGAGATGCGTGGGCGAAGCTAGCAATGCTATTGGTGGTTTTTTAGGGTTCCGTACCCAAAGGGTAAAACGGGACCCTATTACTAAGACTCCGCTGTACGTCTATCTGCCTGTCTGTCTGTCTGACTGTCCGTACCTCACCAGGCTGTATCTCATGAAACGTGATAGTTAAACAGTTGAAATTTTCACAGATGATGTATTTCTGTTGCCGCTATACAAATACTAAAAAACTGAATAAAATAAATATTTAAGGGGGCTCCGATACAACAAACGTGATTTTTTTTTTGCTGTTTTTATAGATTATGGTAGTACGGAACCCTTCGTGTGCGAGTCCAACTCGCACTTGGCCCGTTGTTTTCCTCGCACACCGTTTCGCTACGTCGCTGTAGTGGATACTCACCATAAACGTAAAAACGTACCGCAATGATAGTAGAGAATACGTTGATAATGAGGATTACAATGTAGTCTCAAGAACACGTGTAGAGTTTAGAACGTGAGGTAGTTAGTTATTCTAGTGCTTGCGCCAGAAGCCCTGTTTACTATGCAGTTGCGTGCTAAATTGTTAATAAACTTTAATTAAACCCGTACAAGCACGGCACTAGCCTAGCTATATTATATTAAAACGTAAAACTAAAGCTCTTGCTAACATTTCTACTAAAGCATTTTCATGCCATTAATGTTAAGTAGGCAAAGGAATCTGTTGTCGGTTCCGGCAAATGGGCGAAGGCAAAGTGAAAACTTGATCCTGTGTCTGCTGCCTCCGGAGATTTCCCTATACGGAGTAAGAATGGATCACTTTTGATGCCCCAAGGGAAACCTCCAAGACGACGTCACGTAACTAAAGACGGATCGTACAATGCCAAAGAATGTTGCCAACCATTTTTGTCGAAACACGGGTTACTTGTTTCGAGCTACAGCACCTTTAATATTAGAGGTTGTAAGAACTTCATAGCGTTGAAATTTCAGACCTGTAGGTCGATCACGTAACGCATTGCACGATCGTCGGGTAGGTCTAAATGTCACTTTTTATATGGAAAATCGACAGTTAACTAGTACCGACGAGCGTTCGGAACGTTACGTGATTACCCCTCGGCACTATGTCTGCAACTAAGTATTGTGTACTGTCTACTCGTAATGTGGATCTCGTTGTTCTGAACCTCTGAAAAGGAAAACGAATTCCAGTGATACAGAAATGGGCCATCGTTCCTTTCTGCCACTGTCTCCAGGAAAAAAAGGTACCTTAATAATAGTTATATCTCCCACAAACCGATAAACAGTTTTATCACAGACAAAGCTACATTCTTTTCATTTATTAAGCATTTTATTTTGTTAATTAAAAGTTAGGTGAACGGTTATGGTTTTACGCGAAACAACAAAAACCTTTATTAAGAATTATTGCGCAAACAAAATAGGTATCGATATAAATTATTGCATATGTATATGAAACGGCAATAAAATATCACATGGACTGTGTATTATTAGCTATCTTTGGCAACATGATACAAACGCTCTCAATGGGTGATCAGGTTATCCGTCCGTAATGTATGGATGAGCGGACAAATGAATTTCTACTTCCAATGTTCAACGGTAGGTGATAGCGCGGGTAAGAAAAGAGAACGAAGGACCGTGCGGTAGAAGACCGTAGGCCTAGAGGGACGAATTGGTCTGTGCTGAAAGGGTAATGAATTTAATGTAGGCCTGCCGTACCTGATGTTCCGAATGCAGGTTTTCGGGCGGCCGCCACTTGTAGTAAGCTCAAGGGACACTGGTTACTTCTTCTTGCGCACCAAACTATTCTTTTCTCGCGGTTTGTTGCGTATTTATTCGGATATCGTTTTATTCTCTCTTCAATTATAACAATTTTTCTTTCATTGCGTTCGACATTAACATGTGTCATTATTTCATTATTTTAAATTTGGCAGACAGGCCATAGTGCGGGTGATATGCGGAAAGGAGTTTGTAAGTGAAAAAAGTATGGATGACATGCGTGATGCGATAGTGGGCGAAAGAGAGGGCGATAACATTTCCCCCCGACCTTAAAGGGTTCCTTTAAAGAACTAAGCTGAACCAGAAAACTTAAAAAAATGCGAGACTCACGCTAATAAACATAAGAGAAAAAGGAAGTAATAATACTATTGGCTAGGCAGCGGACATAGTCGCACGACCGGGCGGGTAAAACTGCCTCTACTCGTCTTCACTGTGACAACACGGGTTGTGCCGTCCTTTGAAGGGTGAACTGCTTCCACAATGCCCAAAGGCCATGCGAATGGTGGCGTATTATCCACCTTTATAATCACCATTGAGCCAACAGCAATGGGTACTGATGGCGTGGTCCATTTTGCCCGCGATTGCAACTGATGCAAGTATTCGGCACGCCATCGCTTCCAGAATGACTGCACCATTCCATCTAAAAGGGCATGTCGGTCGAGCAGGTTAGCTGACTCGATGAATGGTGATGGAAGGGAAAGCAGCGGCGCAGTATTGAGAAAATGAGCCGGTGTTAGTGCTAATGGCTCAGCTGGATCGCTGCTCATAGCGGTTAGTGGCCGAGAATTTACCAGTGCTTCTATTTGGGTAAGGATCGTCAGCAATTCTTCATATGACAAAATTTGTCTCCCAATCACTTTTAACAGATGGTTTTTAACAATTTTGACCATACTTTCCCACACACCTCCAAAATGTGGAGAAGCCGGAGGAATAAACTTCCATTCAATTCTATTTTCGGCCAGCTCTCTCGTCAAGCATGGGCGGTAGTTATCCAGAAACTTATACAGGTCCCTCAAATATGAATTTGCGCCGACAAAGTTTGTCCCATTGTCCGTGTACAGACATTGCACTGGACCACGACGCGATAAAAAGCGCTTTAAAGCAGCTAGAAAGTTAGCGGTACTAAGCTCCGTCGCTATTTCAATGTGTAAACAGCGCGTTGTGAGACAGGTGAAAATACACAACCATGCTTTGCGACTTTTAACCCCTCTGCCACGAACAGGCGTATATTGCAGCGGGCCGGCGTAGTCGCATCCTGTATGCGAAAACGCTTTGTCCACTTTGTTTACGCGACAGCTCGGAAGATCCGCCATAAGTGGGAACGATGCTTGGGGTTTCGCTCTAAAGCACGTATTGCATTTCGCAACGCGCTCGCGAATGACCCGACGGGCTGCGAGTATCCAATATTGGTGCCTGAGTAAGGACATCAGTGTTTCAGGACCGGCGTGTAAATGTTTCCTATGAAAGTAGTCAACTATTATATTGACCACGTGATCGCGGCGCGGAAGCACAATTGGGTGCTTTTGCGAATATTCTAGCGCAGCGTTTGATAGTCGGCCACCGACGCGGATTAAACCGTCTTTATCTAAGAACGGATTAAGCTTTTGTAAAGCGGGAGAACAAGATTTGTTATTTTTTATCTTGTCTATATCGTCACTGAAGTGCACTTTCTGCAACGATACAATTATTTTATTTTCAGCGAACTCCAGATCAGACCGAGTAAGCGCCGTGGCGCGAGGTTTTGGTTTTAAAATGCGGTAAACATAAACCTAGATGCGCAATAGTCTCGACCACGACGAAATTCGCTGCGCAAGTGAATAAAGCGGTGATTCTGTAGACTCCGTAGTTGTGGCGTGTGCGAGCCGCTTAAGCTCAGGCACTTCACCGATAGATTCACGATCAAGCTCTCTCAAAGGCCATTCTGATGGATGCTTAGAAGTCCATGGCGGCCCACTGAACCATAGAGGATGATCCACTAGCTTGGCTGGAGACAGGCCGCGTGACAAGCAATCCGCGGGATTTTCCAACCCAGCCACGTGATGGAAGCAGGTGGCGGGAATGGATTCAAGAATCTTGACAACACGGTTAGCAACAAACGTTTGCCAGCGGTGCGGTGAGGAATGGATCCAGCAGAGGACGATCTTAGAGTCGGTGAAGGCGTAAACTTCGTTTGTTTTATAACGTGGCTCAAAATTGTCCAAGACCTTGCGCATGAGCTTAGACAGGAGAACAGTTGCACATAATTCTAATCTCGCAACAGAGAGTGTTTTAAGTGGAGCGACCTTTGACTTGGAGCACACCAGTCGGACTGTCACTTCTGTTCCATTTAGAACTTGAAGGTAAACAACACCTCCGTACGCTCGTTCAGATGCATCACTGAACCCTAAAAGATTCACAGTACAGTCCTGTACTACTCCAAGATGGCGCGGTATATGGATTTCATTGAGCTTTGGCAACTCAGAGCAAAATTGTTCCCATAGATTCACGATATGGGGTGGGGGAACGTCATCCCAATCGCACTTGATTAACCAAAGCTCCTGAATAAGAAGTTTTGCGTGCAAAACAACGGGAGCTACCAAGCCCACATTGTCCCACAGACGTGCGACAGCAGACAAAATTGTCCTTTTAGTACACGCCGAGTCTGGCTCCGTGACTTTGAAATAAAAGTTATCACTAAGCTTGTTCCAGCACAAGCCCAAGACCTTTTGAGACACCCCCCGATCAATTTCAACGTCGGAAGCTCGATGCGAGGCGGGTATGGCTTCTAAAACAGCATTGGAATTAGAAGTCCATTTTACGAGGTCAAATTGACCGCATTTAAATAGGTCGATCAGCTCCTTAGAAGCGGCGATTGCCATGGATTCGTCCTGCTGCAGCGAGTTTTCTGACATTATGCTAAAGCATACGTCATCCATATATGTGCATGAGGATGCGATCGCCGCTGCTGTTGGAAACTTATGTCCGTCGTCTGCAATCAGCTGGCGTACGACGCGAAGGGCGTGATACGGACTCGACTTCATTCCGAAGCAAACACGGTTGAACTCGTATGTTGCGATGGGATCTTGCGGGCTAAATCGGAATAAGATCCGCTGGAATTGGCGATCACGTTCGCAAATGCCGATCTGCAGAAACATCTGACGGCAATCGGCTGAAAGGGCTATCTTAAACAAGCGAAAGTTTAAGAGGATTGAAAACAAATCCCCCTGTAGATTAGGTCCTGAGTGCAAAACATCGTTCAGGGATAGGCCTGAGCTGGTCTTGCTACTAGAATCTAGTACCATACGCACCTTCGTCGTTGATTTGTCCTCACGCACGACGGCGTGGTGCGGAATCGTGTAAGCAGGTGCGGGTGAGGCATCCTTCGAGTTCGTTACCTCCGATATGTACCCTTTATTGACGTATTCAGGAATGATGTCGTCATAGGCGGTACGTAAAGTACTCGATGCCTCTAATTTCCTTTCAAGGCAAAGGAAACGCCTATAAGCAGCAGAGTGCGACTCTCCAAGCTTGAATACATCGTCGCGAAACGGCAACGCGACTGTGTATCTACCACTAGCATCCCTCGTAGTGGTGGCGTGGAAGTAGTCCTCGCATTCAATGTCATCTTGACTGTGAGCGGGCGGAGCGGACACCTCCTCAAGTTCCCAGAACCTTTTAAGGAGGTGGTCCATAGAATCTTGGACAAAAGCACAGCATGCGGATGTAAATTTTCGTGGCACCTGTAAAGCAGGGGCTGAACCCATTATTATGTATCCCAGTACCGACTGGATAGCCGGCGGTATTCCTTCCACCTCACTTTGAATAATCTTCGGCAGCAACAAATGCGGAAATATGGATGCACCCAGCAGTACATCTATTGTGGTGGGCGTATCAAACGTGTCGTCTGCTAGAGGGAGCCCTTGAACGTGCACGAAAGCGGACGTGTCCACAACGACTGACGGCAAGTCATCTGTAATGCGGTCCACTACAAGACCCGAAACGTCAAAGTTGGCGTCTTTGTTGAATCGCGAAAATATTTTAAAGTTTGTGGTACCCCTACTAGGTTTCTCGGCACCTCCAATGCCTCGCACAGTTACGCTCGACTTTTTATCATACGTCAAACCTAAGCGCATACAACAGTCTTCCGTGATGAAATTACTCTGAGAGGCGGAGTCAAGCAAGCATTTCACAAGATGTGTTCCACCCATACTGTCGTGAACAAGAACCTTCGCGGTCGACAATATTATTGTATTACGCGTCGTACATTTCACAGCTTGTCCCAACTCCTTGTTGTTTGCGACTGCGAGTACGTGCGGGGCAGTGGAAGTGTTACAAGTTAGATTTGACGGGGGCAGCGATGATATCGCTCCGTCACTCGCGGATGCGCTTGACACGTCATACGTCACGGTTTTTTCATTTTTGTCCTTATCAAAATGCAACATCGTATGATGCTTTTGACGGCAAAGTCGACATTTCAATTCGGAATTGCATTCGCGGGTTCTATGTTTAATGCTTAAACAATTGACGCACGCGTTATGTTCCTTAACACATTTGAAGCGCTCGGATGGCGATAAGTTATTAAAGGCCGGGCATTTGTATAAATGCTCGTGAACAATGCTGTCACAAATGCATTTACGTAAGTTCGCACTAGCCACATAACTTTGTGGGTTGGGTGCGAAGCTGCGCGGCGGCGGCGTCTTAGCGGGTTTGTCGCGCGAGGAAGCTGCGGCGGTGGTACATGGCTGCGTATTCTGATAAATCCTATACTGACTCTTGACGAAGTCGGCGAGGTTGTCAAAGCAAGGAATCTTGACGTTTCGGTACTCCATTTCAAATGCTCGAATAGTTTCTTGATCCAACTTCTTTAATGCAACATGGAGCAGCATGTAGTCAGTTAAGTCGCTGAGTTTAAGCGATTTAAGCGCGTTCGCGGCTGTGACAAACTTGTCAATAAATGTCTGAAGATTGAATGAAGAAGCGGGCCCATTAATCTTTAAATTGAGCATTTGATCCATGTATGTAGCGGCGAGAGTGCGCTTGTCATGAAATCTGTCGATAAGACAATCGAGGATCAGCTTATAATTGTCAGCGCAAGGCGTTATGCCCGCGAAGACAGCTTGAGCTTTCGGTGACAATTTCCCTATAAGATAGAATAGCCTTTCGTCATCTGTAAGCGACAGGTTGTCGTGCACTCTTGTTTTGAAACTTGCGTAGAATAGCGGCCAGTTGCGTATGTCGCCATCAAACGCCATCAGTTCCATCGCTGGCAAAGAAGGTCTGGCTCGCTCCACCGTTGTTGGCGGTAAAGCGACCGGCGGCGGTGCGGCGGCTGGTTGAAGTCGTTTGATAACCCTTCTAATGCGGCAGTATAATTCTTCGAATGCTATAATCGGCTGATAATTAGGAACAGCAGCAGTCTTACTCCTAAGCAGCATGCGATTATGCTCGTTTACCAATTCCTTAAAGTCCGAGCGAATTTCCTCGATGGTGTCAACTGCATCGAGAAAACTCTCTCGACTTGCTTCATCGGTATCCACAACCAGCGATTTATTATAAATATCTTGAACGAGTGTAAAGATTATATTGCGTTTCGCCTCGAGCATCGACAGTTCGTATTCATAATACTCGCTGTCGACACTTTCGGGTTTTAAATGTAATTTCGCCATATTGCGAAGCGGCTAAAATTGTTGTACGTGGACTACGCGGTGCGGTCTATGCGAATAAAAATAAAACGATACGTATATTATACCTACGAATAGGAAAACTCTTATAATATGTGCCTAAACTGCGGGAGCGGTTATGTTTAAATAGTTTAGGTAATTTATAAGGGCGGTGCGGGAGAAATACGCGATAAATGAATGAATGAGATGTGGCGCGGGGTGCGAGAAGAAAGGAGAAATCTGGTTCGAAGGAACAGAAATGATAGCGCGGGTAAGAAAAGAGAACGAAGGACCGTGCGGTAGAAGACCGTAGGCCTAGAGGGACGAATTGGTCTGTGCTGAAAGGGTAATGAATTTAATGTGGGCCTGCCGTACCTGATGTTCCGAATGCAGGTTTTCGGGCGGCCGCCACTTGTAGTAAGCTCAAGGGACACTGGTTACTTCTTCTTGCGCACCAAACTATTCTTTTCTCGCGGTTTGTTGCGTATTTATTCGGATATCGTTTTATTCTCTCTTCAATTATAACAATTTTTCTTTCATTGCGTTCGACATTAACATGTGTCATTATTTCATTATTTTAAATTTGGCAGACAGGCCATAGTGCGGGTGATATGCGGAAAGGAGTTTGTAAGTGAAAAAAGTATGGATGACATGCGTGATGCGATAGTGGGCGAAAGAGAGGGTGATAACAGTAGGAGATGAAATAAATTCGGAAGCTGGTGTGATTTATTTGTTTTTACTATCTGTATACCGACAAGTGCAGACTTGTCTTTTTTTTACAGTTATGGTTACACTTATAATAAATCTAAATTAAAATAAAGAATCAGCCAGTTTGAAACTAAGCTTTGTGTGTTACGAATGTTCTCAGCATCCCATGAACGAAAAAATATGAAACATTTTATACAGGTACATTATTATTCTAGCTGCAACTTAGGATAGTTTTTATCCGATTTCGGCAATTCATTAATTTTCCGAAATATACAATTTCATTAATTTTAAATTTATTATTCTTATAGTATATCGCCGCCACATCTGTCAGTTTTATGAAACGTCAAAATGGCGGATTGCTTTTCCTTAATTTCACCTATTAATAATTTAAATCCCGTCTCCGGTAGACCTCCACGAATCACATACCAAGAGGTAAAGCATAAGAAATTAATCGATTCTGATATGAGAACTTATATGCGCAAATGTCGTATTAAGGCGTAATTTCCATAAATGTATCAACAAATTCAAACAATATTAGTAACACAAATGATTTTTAAATGGCACGCGCGCGCTCTCTTTGCGCATTCAGCCAAACCACGCAAACCAAAATTCGAATTTCGTATATCTGCATTCCTTTCACTCGAGTAATGTTAGTGCGATAGAGATTCGTGGTTTAAAAGAAAATACGGATGTCGGATAGATTGAAAATAGGGGTGTTAACACTGTAGACACAAAATAAAATAATCGCAATGTTGTATTTTCTCGAAAAAGGACTTCAAATGAAGTCAAATGGAGAAAAAAACAACGCAAGAGGTTATTTAAGTAGTCACTAAGTTATAAGTGTCCAAAGTTTTAAGAGGGGGTATGTTCTGTCCCTTTTCCGCAAAACGCACCTTCATATGAAACGATTGTTTTACTATGAGTACTATGACGCTTGAGGATCGTGACGTTACGGTCCCGATCGTTTTCTCACTCTAACAAGCGATATTAAAATGTTGTAGCTTCGTAATTTTTTGAGATATTTGAACGGGTTTTTCGTTTCTTCTTTCTTTTGAAGTAAAACAGTAACACGGTACATTTTGAGTCTACTCCCCTATTTGGCAGACAAGCGGAATGAGTACCTGAATTAATCTATATATTAAAGACTAGAGATTTATTATAAGTGGAGATAGTCATTTGAAGAAAATAATACCTACAGAAAAAAATTGTATGGATTAACAGCAACAAGTATAATAATTATATTTATGGAAACAAAAATATAAATGTCTAGGTCCTGACTGACTCACTCACTCACTCACTCATCTACTCACAGCCGAAACTACTGGGCCTAGAGAATTGAAATTTACACCAGAACTACTTTTTACAACGTAGGCAACGTATAAGAAGTGATTTTTGGAAATCATACCCCTAAGGGGGTTAGAAAGGGGTGCAAATTTTGTATGGGGAAAACTTAATTTTTTGAGCAAGAGACTTAAAACTTTGTAGAAAGATTACTTATTATAATACAAATAAAGTACTTTCAGTGTTTTGAAAAATTTCACCCCTAAGGAGGTTAAGAAGGGTTGCAAAGTTTGCATGAGGGAAACTCCTTTTTGAGATAGAAGCTTAAAAGTTTTTAAAAAGATTACTTATTACGATACAAATAAAGTATTTTTAGCGTTTTGGAAAATTCCACCCCTAAGGGGATGAAAAAGGGGTGCAATGTTGGTAAAGGGGATTTTTTGGAGCTAAAATCTCAAAACTTTTTAGAAAGATTACTTACATAATAAAAAAAAATTAAAGATATGAGATTTATTGTAACTTCGATCTTAGCCTGTTTAGAGTACCAAAAATATTTCAGCGTTTTTTGAAATTCTTCACCCATAGGGCATTCAAATTTGTATGGAGAGCAAGACATTTTAAAAGTAATTAAGGGATTTGTATCTTCGGGTTTAGACAAAACAAACATGCTAAAATACTACACAACTTATTTCAGCGTTTTTTTTTATTCATCGTATAATATAGAGCAAGATATTTTTAAAGTAAGAAATTTGTAACAACGGTTTCAGCCTGTTTACTATGAGGGTTCAAAGGGGGTTCTAAGTGTGTATAGAGAGCAAGCCATTTTGAAAGTAAGAGATTTGTAAGTAACTTCGGTTTTAGACTGTTTACCTACTAAAAGACTAGGCACAAAACTAATTTCAATGTTTTTTTTAATTCATTCCTTAAACAAACTTTTAGACGATGACATGTTATACGTGGACGAAGTCGCGGGCAACAGCTAGTATTCAATATGTCTGAAGAAACACTTAAGTACCTTATCTTATGAAATATATGTACCTGGAAGAAACACTTTAGTGACATAACATCGAAAATTAACGATTTTTAAAAATACTGTATGCGACCATAGTTATGATTGAGTGTAGATACGGTTAAGTGACACAGGTTAGATTTTACTCAAAAAGTGTGTCGCATAAAGTCCAATTTTTTTAATTTGGCGCTTATTTTTGTATTACCTTAAGTGACATGCAACTCATGAAAGTCATCATATCGCCGTTAAACCCGGCTCAATCGACGCAGAAAAAAAACGCTGATTTCAACGATATATATAACTCTATTTTGACCAAAATGTCGCTTTAGTGGTTTTGCCTTTCCACCGAATAATCCCATAAAAAACATTGCATGTAAAAAAAAGGCCTAGTCTCGAAACTCTTTCACAGTAAAAAGTGGTGAGATATTTCGTAGAGCCAAGTCAGGCATTCTTATTAATCTTTATTTGCATGGTAAATAAAATTCTGCAACTTGGGAATCACACAACTTTACTGCATTTACAAATTTTTGCATAGGTACCTAAAACTATGTAAGTGTGATTGCCAAGTCACAACATTTTATTTAGCAAGCAAATAAAGATTAATAAGAATGCCTGACTTGGCTCTACGAAATATCTCACCACTTTTTACTGTGAAAGAGTTTCGAGACTTGGCCTATTTTTTACATGGAATGTTTTTTTATGGGATCTCATTTCTTTTTGTAGACTATGTATGGGAATGGACTGCAAAAGTGGACTGCAACAGTGCGAAAGGACAGGAAGGAACTGCAAAAATAACTTTGTAATCGCATGTATTTGTATAGTATTACAAACTTACTTATGCAGTTTGTATATCTCTGAAACATGACTGAAATTGCAATATTTTTAGGTTTTTTATGAGTTATTAGGCTAAAAACTAATTACATTTAAAATTTGGAGCTTGTGGGCCTGCTAAAAGTACCTTAGAATTAGCGTGATCATTATCAGTGAGTATGTAAGTGACAAAACTAACGAACTTTGACGGACGGTAGTTCTTAAACTGAAAGTTCAAATTGAATGGTATTGATACTATATGTTAGTCATATTATGCCCTACATGTTTCTGAAAATTCTGGGTTCTAGCTTTAGCCAGCACACAATTACAGGATGTTGAAAATGGCTTGAATGGCTTCGAGAAAAGGATTTGCTCGACTTGGCGGGGGCACTACCGTGCCCCCAGATAAAATCGCGTTCTCATGTAGAAGTGACAATTGATTACTTTGTATAACAGCACAGCCACATCTTTGGTGAATACGCAGTCAACCAAACCACGGGAACAAGCTAAGAAAATGTGTCTGTATGCCTAGCCTTGTTAATTTTGATAAATATTCAAGAGTTTTTAAACACAATATACTAGTACCTATCTAGGGAACCCCAATAATTGTGCGATCTCTTTGATTGATGTTGGAACTTTTTCTCGACTCTCATGACGGATTGCCCGTTACAGCGATGTCCAAACAAATTGACCAATTCCCTCTTAATTGGTCATATCAATGTTATTGGCCGACGGAAATAGACTAAGTAATCAATTATCCGCCACAATGCTCTCTCACCTTGCGAACATTTAGTGGCAAGGTTTGTTGTAGGTACTACAGCTGTCTATTGCGACTTTTCGGTTACATGACATACAAAGGCTGCCGGGCCCAATTTGAGACTCAAAATGTGTCACGTCCCAGGCATGTCATAAGGGATTAAGGGATATCCCCTTTGTGTGGGCTCTTAATGACATATTAAATCAGCGCTGAAAAGCATCGTGAAAGCGACATATTGATTACCTATTATATTAGTATACTCTTGTACGGCGCTGAGACCTGGACATCGTACGCCAAACACGAACGTCGGCTTAACACCTTTAATATGCGCTGCATCCGAAACATCTTGGGCATACACTGGAAGGACAGGGTCACAAACCAGTCTCTTTGCGCTGCTTAAGCAGAGACGCTTACGCTGGCTGGGGCATGTGCATCGAATGGATCCATCGCGTTTGCCGCGGCGTGTTCTGCTTGGGGCCGTAGCTGATGCCAAAAGAAGCGTAGGCCGGCCGATGCGGCATAAGGACTGTGCCAAGCGAGATATGCACGCATTCAACATCCCGGTTCACAAGTGGGAGGACCTTAAATTTATACTAAGCAGAAACGTCCGCTAACGAAATTCTATGTTTCGATCAAAGAGGAAAATTGAAAAATTAAAAAAATGTGGCGAATATTTTTCCAATTTTCCTCTTTGATCGAAACTTGGGAGGACCTTGCCGTGGACAGGGACAAATGGCGCAAACTGGTGTTCGATGGTCGTCAAGTTCATGATGAAGCGTGGTTTAAAACACTCGCAGTAAATCGAGCCAAGCGGCATCAACGTGGCACCTGTTCGCCGCGGGCAAATTACACCTGCCAAGCTTGCGGTCGTGTATGCCGCTCTCGCATTGGCTTACACAGCCATGGAAGACGTTGTCTCCTTTCTTAACACTGCTTGTATAGTCTGTAATAGACTTTAAGGCCATTGATGATGATTACATTAGCATACAAAACGAGACACCAAAAAAAAACTCTACTTGTATTAATACTTTTAAATGTGGCTTTTGTTCAATTGTAATACAACATAAATACGTTGTATCCTCACAAGTCCCTGAAACTTGCAACAATTCTATGTTGTTCTACATTATTCTCCGGGTCTGCATATTGTTATCCCACGAGAGTAATAGAGTTAAGATTTATGCTGGTGTGTGTCGACATACATTTTACGTTTTCGTATTTCTAAGACGGCGACAGTACGCTGAGACGATATTAAAATACAAAGTATTTGAAAATCATGCACAGCCTGCCTTCTTTGCATCTAAATATTAGAAATTGCGTTCCTTGTGAGACACCGTACATACATGTTTAGGTACATGAATAAATATACCTTAAAACTGAATTAATATTTACTTACTGCAATTATGAATTCCACTGCCAGAAGATGAATGTGGTACTTTAAATATCACGGTGCCCAATAAAAATAAAAGGCGCCCCTCAGAAAGTTAGATTTGTATCTTGTTTGTCAACAAAAAAAGTATAAATATGTAACTCAAAATAGACATTGATCATAGAAGACACTATTAAGTATATTAGATTCGTCACTAAAAAGATTATAATATTACAAACCACATAAATAGTAGGCGGCGGTAAGGATGTACCTACACAATGCTTACTTAATTTACCAGTAAAAAATGTCGAAAATAAAATGATATTCAATTACTGTGAAGTACCTAATACCGTCGAACCTTGAGAAGTTACCTGGTAAACTTGCCGGGCCGCAGGGATCCAATTTTTAACTTTCAAGCACTCGAAAATTAAATTAAAGTAGATACGATTAAACTTTTAAAATTGCAGGCACGTAGGTATTTTCTACCTATATAATTGAATACGAGTGATTGACACCACTCGTTTTTCAAATTTCTATCGCTATGCCAAAATAGCATTTCATAATTTTTGTCTATTTTCGAGTGAAAGAATCGAGCGCTCGAAAGTCAAAAATCGGTCCCCCGGAAATGGGTGTATGTAATGGGAATTTAAGATTTAATTTGATGACACGTCCCTGGAAGGCTCCCGAAAATCCATGATACAGTGGTGTACCGACCATTCATGCCTTTCATGCCTCACAGTTTTTTTCATAAAAAGGGTTGTTTTAGAATCAGAAATGGATGGATTGTTATCAAACCAACCAAACCTAACTTAATGGATCCATACAGTGACTGTTTAGCTAGAAGTACCTTCCTAAAAAGAAAACGGTTTCTGAAAAAAAAAAACTATCAAATGCAAATTTTGCGAAACAATATATTCGATGATTATTTTGTCGACAATATACGGAAACACCATCCATTTTAATATAAAATCTTGCACATAGCATCTTGCTTATTATCTCGTACTAAGAAGGTACAATAATAAAAAGGAACGCTAACCAATCTTTACTTAATGGAACCAATAAAGGTAAGCGGATAATCTGGAAGCAATCATCAACCTACTACCTAAAGCTTCAACTTTGGCATTTGTGTGTGGATATTGTTAATAATTCTTGCATCTAAGGATTTTTGTTTTGTTAGTACGTCTTCTCGCTTAAAATTCGCGTTCTACACTAGTCACTTGTGGTACCATTACACGAAGCGGTCGTTCAGCAGACTCAGAGTACAGTACAGCAACGCGTTTCGTGTGATGTTACGGCTGCCGTGGCGGTGTAGCGCGTCTGGTATGTTCGCCGCGAACAGAGTGGACGACTTCTACGCTATTATGCGTAAGAGGCACTGGTCCTTTGTCATAGACCAATCAAATTAGGTAAACCCGGACATAATTCGATAACTGTAATTTTCTTTTTCTATGATGTAAAGTATTGTTAGTTATAGTTAAAATAAAAAGAATTAAACATTTTAGGGTTCCGCGTCATTGAAAAAAAAACAAAAATCTAAATTTTTAACAAATTTTGATTTCATAAGTGCAGCATAATATGTAACTTTGTAAAAGTGCCTCTATTATGATATGACGCTTGCATTCCAGTGAAAGAATTTAAAGTTAAACTAATTAATCAACCGGGACTATCATTAATTAAAAAAATTCAGTAAGTTACACATTTTCTGGCTTATCTTACCAGAAATTATAGATAACTGCAATTTAAAAATGTATTCTGCATAGTATATTATATGTGTTGATAAATTATTAAAAATTAAACAGATTCTCATTGCGGATTTCTAAAATCACAAATATTGGTAGTTTTTGGAAAACCAAAATACATAACTACTTGTAAATTGTTTGATTTATGCTGTCAACATATTATTAGTACTATAAGAAACAAATTAAACAAAAAATATCAACGATTATTAATTAATTCATATTTTTTCTTACTTAATTTTTAATATGAACGTTATCTCTTGCAGAATAAGGCCGTAATTGCGTAGTGCCTCAACTACTGACCGTGCTGTAGCGAGTCGCAGGCATTCAAGGCCGAAACGCACTGACAGCGGTGGCGAAGCAGCGCGGGGCGGCGCGGAGGCGGTACTTGTAATGTTCAAGCTAATATGAAAGGATCCGAACGCTTTTTTTCCCGGCCGGTATTCTGTGCGGACCCTTTCAAATTAGATCGAATATTACAGCCGGTACTACCTCCACGCTGCGCAGTGCGGCTTCGCTACCGCTGTCAATGCGTTTCGGCATTAATTTATTATGGGTAGGTCAATTATTGTCAAACATTTATAAACACGAACGTGGCGTGCACCACGGTTCGGCTAGGATGGAGATTTATTGATATATTGTGTTCATTAGATCGATAATAACTAAATTGTTCAGCATGAGACATAATTGTCGTGGAATCTCGATTACCTATTTATAAGCGCTCAGTCTTCTGTACAGAATTATTTAAATAAAATATGTTACTTATGTGGGTGCAGAAAGGGGCATTATTCGAATGATTCTTTATTCGAATAATTATTCGAATAAACATTTATTCGTCACTTATTTATTCGCGAATAATTTATTTGTCTACACTTTCGAATGACGAATGATTGATTCTCATTTCATTCGAATAAATCCTCGAACAATCCTCGAATAATATTTAAGGATGCGGTTGCTCGTTACAACTCATACACGAATTTAACACGATCACTACAAGTGTCCCTTTTTTCAAGTATTATTACCCTTTTCTACTAATTAACAATATTTTCGTTAGTTAAATGAGTCGCTTCACGGGGTAATTAAGAGGTTTGTTTCATTTTGTCATGTGTGTGGGCTTGTCCATATATAACTTGTACTCAAAGAGTAAAACGGGACCCTATTACTAAGATTCCGCTGTCCGTCTTTCACCAGGCTGTATCTCACGAACCGTGATAGTTAGACAGTTGAAATTATCAACAAATACTAAAAAACAGATTATTTTTTTATTTTTTATTATTTTACAATCTTACACAAATCGATCTAGTCCCAAACTAAGCAAAGCTTGTACTATGGGTACTAGACAACGATAAACATACTTATATAGATAAATAAATACATAGAAAACATCTATGACTCAGGAACAAATATTTGTGCTCATCACACAAATAAAAGCCCTTACCGGGATTCGAACCTACGTAAGGCAGGGTCACTACTGGGGTCAAACTGAAAGTTTCGGGAATAGAATAAAATATGCAGTATATATTTTATGCACTTTTCCATGCGTTCAAACCAGTCGTTGAAACACTTATTGAACGCTGAAAAAGGGTCGACAAAATGGCCATTATAAAAGCCTCCACTGCTTCTGCCGGTGTCTGAAACCACTGACCACGCAACTTATCTTTGATGTTAGGGAATGTGAAAAAGTTGTTGGGGCTGTATGGAGGATGGTCCAGTAGTTCGACTTTTTCACCTTCCAGGTACTCATTTGTTTTACGAGCGGTGTGAGGGCTGGCATTGTCGTGGTGAAAGATGATGCGGCGACTAGGGATTTTTTTCCTTAGGTCAGCAAAGACACTCGGCAAACAAATACTTGTATACCAATCGGCTTCGACGTTTTCTTGCTTAACTACCGATTTTGGTCGACCTTCACGCGCGTCGTCCGTGAGGGATACTCGGCCACGTTGAAATTCTGAATACCACCTGTATATTGTCATCTTTGAAAGCTTCATTACTAAAAGCAGCAACCATCCGGTCTTCACATTGTTCTTGTGTTAATCCATTTTTAAAGTCGTAATAAATCATAGTTCTTAAATTTTCAAGGAACAATTCCATCTTCAGCGGCGACTCAACAACTCGAAAAAAGAATTGAAACTGAACCATTGTTCTTTTTTTCTATGTGGCCAGTGTGTTATTATGATGAAACTTCAGAAATTATAAAAAGGTATAATATGTGTCAAAATAAGTTCGTAAGTATTCATAAGTCCGATACTTTCAGTGCAGCCTGCAGCCCTCAAACCAACTAGGCTACAGGGGGGCTCCCATACAACAAACCGCACTTGGCCGGTTGGTTTTTGTCAATTCTTGACCCCCCCCCCCCCCCTCCTATCATAATCCTGTTAATTCCTTAAATGGACCCTCCCTACCTCATAAAATGACTACCTACATCCAATAGACCCCCCCCTCCCTGTTTTGAAATGACGTAATATATGGACAGCCACTGTCTGTAATTGCATCAATGTTATATTATTAGAGACGATTACGCATGTGTTCAATTATAAACCTTTAATTATACATTGTATATAATTAATCATGTTATGTTGTGTTCATAAGTTTATTAACGAAAAAACAATTGTCAACGTACAATAAAAGTCATAATATTAGATTGGTTTACAAGTCAATAAAACTTAGTCAAATAACCCGCCCCGTGTCATTCCGGGTGCAAAGGTGCCCATCACACTCGCCGCATTGCCGCGTTGAATCGCGATCGACAACCTTTGCAACAGGAATGACCCGGAACGGGGGTCATGCCCTCTCAGTCGCAATCATGTTATATTATATCTGTGTGTTTTTAGGGTTTCGTGCCTCGAAAGGAAAAAACGGAACCCTCATAGGATCACTTTGTTGTCCGTCCGTCCGTCGGTCAATACCCTTTTTCTCAGGAACGCGTGGAGGAATCAATCATTTGAAGTTTGCATAAATATTTTAAAATATTTTAAATATTTGCGGACAATCTTACACAAAAACAACCTAGTCCGAAACTAAGCAAAGCTTGTACTATGGATACTAGACGACGATATAGATACTTATACAGAGAAATAAATACTTGAATACATAGAAAACATCCATGACTCAGGAACAAATATTCGTGCTCATCACACAAATTAATGCCCTTACCGGGATTCGAACCCATGACCTCTTGCTTCGTACCAACTAGGCTAATAAAGCGGTCGTCGTCATAGTGCGTTGCATGCATTATTTTAGAATTCATATGTTTTATATTAATGTTGCTGTGCAGTGTGCAATAACAGGGTTATGCTGGAACTGAATTTATATGTAACATCTTGTAAGACCCATACTGCAACAAATAAATTAATTAAGCTGAAATTTATATCAAATACTCAAATTTACTGTCTCTTGGTGCTGTGAAAAAATCAAACTTCTAAGCCAACGCAATCAAAAGATACAGCAGTTTATGTCGCAAATTTCCGCAAGTTTTCGAAACCCGCAAGGGAATCAAAACCTACAGGGTATTTCCCGTGAACTCAGAAACTTGAAATTTGGTGCGAAGCAACGCCTTACGAGTATAGCACAGATAAAGGAAAAATTGCGAAAACCGTAAATTATTAGTCACATCACTGAAAATTTTTTGTCCAGTATAAACTGACACGCACTAAGTATGTGAATACATACATAGTGAGTGTCAGTTTATAGCGGACTGTTTCTATTACAATAGAAACAGTCCACTATAAACTGTACACAAGGTGGTCCGGAAACCTCGGTGCGCGAGTCTGACTCGCACTTGACCCGTTTTTTTTGTCACCCGTGGTAAAGCCGGATTAGAAAAAAATAAAACAGGTGAAATAAATACAATTAATATCCGTTTCACCTTGCACGGCGATATTAATTGGTACCCTTGATGAAGCGGTCACCTCTTTCTAACAAATTTCACTGTTCTGTCTGTAGAAAAATTTATTACGTTTTTGAGATATATTCCATTCAAAAGCATTCCTACAATATTAGTTCAAGATATTATTTCCGAAAAGCAATACGAATGATTAGTTATTCGCGAATAAATATTAGCGAATAATTATTCGAAATATTTATTCGTCATTCGCGAATAATCCTATTTATTCTTAAACGTTATTCGTATTCGAATAAATTTTGCCCATCTTTGGGTGTGTGACAATAAACATATCGACTACCGTAGGCTCAAAGGGCGTAAGGGACAAATACTCAGTTCTCTCTATCGGTTGGTATAGATAACGTCGCGATAGCTTGAAAAAAATGTCCGTTACAACCATGAAAAATATTGCGTTGATACTCAATTTTACCGAGCATTTTTGTCGTATCCAATCAAATAAGAAACGTCTCTGATACATTTTGTCGTAACTCTCAGTTCATTGCCATTTTGCAGAACTGTGAACTTTTACACAAGTGTGTCTGTTACGCCAAAATACTCTTGTTTTAAATATTAAATAAGTCTGATACGCTAATTTTTTAATTTCATAAATCGAATAATTCTTAGCTTTTACTTATTTGGGTTCCGTACCTCGAAAAGAAAAAACGGAACCCTTATAGGATCACTTTGTTGTCCGTCCGTCCATTTATAGTGGACTTGTTTCTATTGTATGGGGTGGTCCGGAACCCTCGGTGCGCGAGTCTGACTCGCACTTGACCGGTTTTTTTAAGCTTACTACGATCATGGGCGTAAGGGACTAACTGTAATTTTTTTATTAAAGCTATAAATCCTACAATTAGGATATTCAATTATATTAGTTTTATTTGTACACGGCGCGGTCGGTGCAAAACACGTAATTGAAATAAACTCGTTGTGACGGGTTCACCGTGCGCTCGCCCGCTGGCGCCCCACTCTCTCCCCGCCTCGCACCCACCGCATGCATCTGGCTCCACGACAAGGTCGCAAGTATTTTCAATTAAAATTTCAATTTCTTAAGCGTGAAATTAACATGCTTTATTTTGATGAAAACATGATTATCGTACACAAAATGCTATTAGTAAACAAAAATTTCATAGTTACTATTTATAACTACTGAGAAATACATTATTATTAAAACGTTAAAAATAAATGTTTAATTTTTGTCTTAAATGTCTAAACAGACGCAAGATAGCTTAATCAGACAAAAACATCATAGTTACCATTTTGGCTTATCTAGATACTGAGATCAGAGGAAAACTGTGAAAAAAAACGTATATGCGAATTTGATTTCAGTTTAATTTTGCTATTAAGAGATCGCATTTGAATGCACCTCAAAGTTATACTAACAAGGTATTTGGTTACCTTTTTTACTTTTAGAAAAAAGTTAGGTAGTGTACGTTAACTCGTGTTTTTTTTTAATACGGTTACGATCGCGGATTTTTTACTAAATATATTTCATTAATATTTGATACTGAATAGTAAAATCCGATAAAACCATAAAAACAACGAGTTTACGAATTATGTCCAGGGTAAGCTAATTTGATTGGTCTATCAGGAGAGTGAGCGAATCGACAAACAGTATTGTTAAGGTAGTTTACACAACATGCTACCTAACGAGTAAGATGTCAACGACACTTTTTCTGTGATTGGAAATTAATTTAAATTTTATTTTAATTGCATCCTAATTGTATATTTTTAATTTTTAATGTAACCAATGTAATTTTATGGGTTAATACCTAAATAAATAACTAATTTATTTATTTATTTAAACCGCTGAAGCGATTTATATGAAATTTGGTAAACAGATATTTGAGACCCGGGGAAGGACATAAAATAGCTTTTATCCCGGGAATCGTCTCCTAAGGGGGTGAAATGGGGGGGGGGGGGGGGGGGTGAAAGTTCGTATGTAGCTACGAGATAAACGAGTTCCACGCGGACTGATTCGTGGGCCGAACCTAGTACTAAATAAAAAAAAGATTCCGTAATCCGTATTGAAGGAACAATTTGTGAGACAGAAAAAGTTGTGAACTTTTTGAATATGTTTTTGTTATGTTTGTTTACAATTTTAAATAATTATGTTATGTCTACTCGAATATGTAGGTACAGTTACATACAAGAAGAGGCTTTACCTAAGTTTTTATCAACGTGTAATGACTGAATGCAAAGCAAATTTCGATAACCCAAAAAAAATATTCCGCGAAGAAAAGTACAATTAGCAACATATACAAAAGTAACAAAATTAATATTTTAATTCGTAGTGTCATTTATTGATTATAACTATAATCTAATCAATATTATAAATATTATATCAAATAAAATAACTTATATCTAAAACTAAACTACTTATAAAATAAAATAACTTACAAATAAAATATTTGTCCGAGTTCGCCGTCGCTGGGCAACGTGCCAAGAAGGCTGGCAGCATTGCCACGTTGGATGGCAATGCTTATCCTCTGTTCGAGGTATGAGCCAGCCCTCCGGTCACCCGTTATTTCGGCGAGTCGCTTCGAGCACTCTTTAAAGACCCTGTGGGCACTTTCCCCCCAGGGCCCTAAGGTCTCAACCCCAAACGGCTCAAATATGCAACCACTGTTAATGTTTGCATACTTGCGCCGTTTGAGGAGCTCGGCCGAGTTGGCTGCAGCGCCAGCCTTCACGGAGGTGCCACGGAGATGGGAGAGCGCTAGGGTGTCGGCACATGTTGCGTCCCATACTAAAGGCCGTCCCATTTTCCATGGCACGAGGGTCATACCGTCGGGCCTTTTGCCATCATCTCGGACAAGACCGGATGGCTCCAAGATGGCAGGCGCTCCTGCGCTGGCTAGGGCCCGACGGATGATATCGTTCAGGCTAGCATGTCGAGGTGCACGACCTGCACTTCTGCAGCAGGATAGACCATGGTGGCCGAGCTGGTCGACTCGGTCACCACAGCGACAGCGATGTGGGGCAACGCAGGTAACTCCCAGGCGAGCGACAGAAAAGCGGAATGTGGAGTTGTCCATCAGTGTACCAATTTGCGGGGAAGGCAGAGCTTGGAGCCACTGTCCGGATTCCCATTCAACAACGGCAAGGAGCCGAGCGCGCTCTGGGAGACTGGTTGCCGTTTGATGCAAGTTATCCCGTACCAGTCTACAGAGCGGCTCGTCCCACAGTCGCTGAGAACTTGGGTGTCTAGGCAGGTCAGTGCTCGGACAAGCGGTGGTCCAGGCCTCTATGGCCTCAGACATAAAGGGTATTATGAGTTGTTGAAGCGGAGTTTTTAAAATTTTGGAGGAAAGTTCTAGTGAGCTGTGTACGGAGGACAGATATGCGGGGAGTGAAACACTGGAAATTGTTCGGATACCCAGGCCACCGTGCCTTATTGGAAGGGAAGCCTGGGTCCATGAGCGGTCGTCCAAATGGATATTTATTATTGTCTCTAAGAGGTTTTGAATTATTTGGTCAATTTTGTCTAAAAGGGTATGAAATCTCCAAAAATGGCTGCACCTTAGTACGTACGTAAATTTGGGTACGAAAAGACAATCTCCACTTATAATAAATCTCTAAATTAAAAAAAGAATCAGCCAGTTTGAAACTAAGCTTTGCGCGGTTCGAATGTTCTCAGCATCCCATGAACGGAAAAATATGAAACATTTTATATAGGTACATTATTATTCCAGCTGCAACTTAGGATAGTTTTTATCCGACTGCGACAATTAATTTATTTTCCGTAATATACGACTTCATTTAATTTTTAATTTATTTTTATTGAAATCAAACGCTGCTACAACTGTCAGGTGACACTGACAGGTGAGCTGTCAGCGAACTGCGAAGTCAAAATATTCATGGCGGGTTATGATATGAATGATATAACTGATATTTGATGTGTACTATAAAATTTGTCAACCAAAAATATCTCGGCAATTTTATACAAGTTTCAAAAGATTATGATCATCATGAAATTATATTTAAAAGGCCCATGGGAAATATCAGTCAAAATTGAATATAGGTGAAAAATTGAGTAAGTATAGGTGAAAATACAGTGAATCGAGATTCTGATGTTAATGCTACTTAATTAAATATTCGAGATGAGAAACAGGCGTGATACTGTTCTTGCAGATAAGAGAGACGGCCAACATAACAAATCCGTAAAGACGGAATTGAGTCAATCTAAGCATTGAAAACTAACAAGAATTTTAACTTATAACTGGGACGTACCTAATTGTAAAAAGAATTATGAAGAAACACCGAGACAAGTATTACTTGTATAGGTAATTTAGTTATTTGCTGGACAGCTATGTACTCTCAACATTGATTTTGGTTGTATTATCAAAATGTATTACTTGTACTTCCCTATCATTTGATTTTACACGATGTATACCTACTAGCTACCCGTGTATTGCAAAGAATGCAGGCAAACTCGCGGGATAAAATATAGCCTATAACCTTTGCATTCAACATGCAGGTGAAATGAATAAGTGGTTCTGGATATTATGTAGGTACCCATTAAGTAGGTACATGCAAAATTGTAAAGCTACAATCTTCTTTTAGTAAAATTTAATATATTTTAATTGTGTGAATATTTTCTTTAAAATAAACATATAGTAAACATATAGATTATTTAACCAAAGTGTATGATATCTTTCACCCAGTAGGTCTATCCTTTGCAATGCAATGTTCAGTCTGAAGAAAAGGTTCACCACTTATGTCTGGGCAAATAGATATTTTATAGGAGATAGACAAGGTGGACTTGGTAAAGGATGCGGGAGTCTGCTGGATGTGGGTGGCGCAGGACCGGCCATTGTGGCACGCTTTGGGAGAGGCCTATGTCCAGCAGTGGGTGTCTTTCCGTTGATATGATGATGATGATAGGAGATATTTCACAACCTTAAATTGACATAATATTGCCAAGATAATAAGTAATGATGCTGTTCTATGGCAATCTTCTTTACATATAGAGCTCTCAATGTACAACAAATTGTCATTGCCACATAACAACTGTCAATGTGATGAAAGGAAAGGTTAGTATAGGATGTTAATCTTAAATTATCTGATGTATTGGCAGTTTTTAATTTCATATATTACAAGTACATATTATACAACAATTCAAAGACAGCACTGTGAATTTCTAAACTTTCTCCATCAACTTTTATCTTAGAGTCACTCTTCTCAGGTAAAGGAAATTTTAAAATCGGTTTGGTGGTTCCAGAGATTACCCATTACTTTGGCAACCATTACATACAAAGTTACAATCTCAAGTTTTCCTCTTTGTAATATTAGTATAGACAATGTTCTTCAGATAACCTGGAGAGGATTATTATGATGCAGCACACCGGCAGAGCACCTGCTAAATCGAGCATACAAATCACTGAACCCTTGCAACTACATCTGCATGAGGCCACGCATAAAGTGGGTGTTAGGAGCCCATGGGGTAATCTGGTCAACAACAATAGGACATGAAGTCACCATCCTCAGCATTGGGGGAAGGACTGATGATGATGATGATAGATAATTCGGCAATAATCATCTGCCAAATATGATAATGTGCCCAGTGAAAAATAAAATTAGATACAAAACAAACATCAATTTTAATAAGCACAATAATTGAAACTTAGTAAATCGTTCATTATTTTTGGCTTTCCAATTGCTGAGTGGTTTTTCTTCCTTTTCTTATTCTGCATACTCAACTGAACACAATTCCATTTTTTTTGGTTTGTCTTTACACATCATATTATAATTATTATGTTCCTTGGTTGAGAAAATCCATGGCCCATGAAAATCCATACCTAAAATAAATTATTATATAGATTAGGTTTTTACAACAAAAAAGTTTATAACTGTAGTATTACATTAAATAGGTACACAAAAGAGTGAGTTTGTCTTATAGCTCAAGCCCTAGCTTGAGACATACTGTGCCCTAGCACAGTATGTCTTCTCACTCATATTTGGAGCAGCCCAACTGGTGAACAACCTCTACCTTCCAGAAGACAGTGTTGTGTTTGTGATGGTTAGTAAGGTCACCCACTGTGAGGAATCTACGTAAGTCTCTCACTGTCAATGCAACGAATCTCCAAATCAATAAAGCATATTAGTATCATAACTTACCAAATCTTATTATTAGTTTTATGCTCATTAATGAGTGCGCGAGTCGTGGGGTAGGACAGGTTAAGCTGTCCTATGAGAGGCATCAGCGTTTGTTTTGTAACCACTCGATTGTAGGATTGAGAATACGATTCGGTTTTGGTAAATGCCTTTACAAATCAATGATCTTCACTTCACAAACACCACGTCCAGCGTTTTCGCTATTGTATCCTTATTGTTGGTTATAATTTATTCGGGAATCACGGAGTAGAGTATAACGTAGTGTTTATATTCTCTTTGTAGAGTAGGTGCCGGTTATGTACGGCCATGATAATGCACGGCCATGATAATGTACAGCCCAATAATTCGCGTCCAATGTACGTGAATGATTGGATCGTGCATTATCAGCCCGGACAAATTTTAATGTGGCATCCCCCCGTACCGAGTTTCCTCAGGGTGATAATACACGGCCCAATAATATGAGTACAATGTATAATGTAATGTATGTTAAATGTGACACACACACACAAACACACACACACACAAACACACACACACACACTTACCACATAGTATAATATAAAATGTTTACTTTCTAATTTATATTTTAAGTTACTTATGCCTACACCTAAATCACAACATGTGGAAGAGCGGTGATCTTCTTAGCACAAGTATATTATATACTTAAAAAGAGGCACCAGCACAGATACTTGTATATGTATTTAAGTTACTGAAATAAATTATTTTATTTTTTGATATATAGCACAAATATATGCAATTTGTCAAACCAACTTGATGTAGTTAAGGCTATTATACAACTAGCAATTTGTCACAGCAATCTACCGACGCAGCTGTAAAGTCAGTTTGAAGGCGGTTGTTGTGACAAAATGTTATACTACGTTTACAAAGCCGAAGTCAGCAGGGAAGTTGGAAGGGAAGTGGGCAGAACGGGCGTAATACCGCATTTTACGCCCATTCTGCCTACACTTCCCTGCTCACTTCGGCATAGTGTAAACTAGGCATTAGATGTATAGAACTCCTTAAAATCATCATCCTCCTAGCGTTATTCCTGGTTGTGCCCTAAAGTAGCCCCGGGTCCGTTTTGGCAAGTTTTGACCGCCACCGCAGGCAGTGTGATTCAGGCCTTGGAATGAAAGATATATACGGTTTCCTCATAGACGGCCATACACGATGATTAAATACTGATGATCCACCATAGTTGTCTCTTTCTATTGCATTTTGTAGAAAGAGACAGCTATGGTGGATCATCAGTATTTAATCACCGTGTATTGGCCGCCATTCCAACTATAGTAAGTGGTTGTGTCAATTTGCTAGGCGTGTAAGGCCTGAGTCACACTGGCCCGGCCTGCGGTGGCGGTTAATAGTAAATTTGATAGCTAATGACAAGTTTACTATTGACCGCCGCGGCCAGGCCGCGCCAGTCTGTGAGAGACTTCATGGCTCTTACTAAAGCAAGTTGGTGCGACAAATAATATAGAACGCCATAACGTGCGCCCACTTTTATCATCGTGATATTTTTCTAGCTGTCTGTCATAACCTATTAAAGATAGAGAAGCTAGAAATATATCACCGTACAATTTCGAGTATCACAATATGATTATAATAAAAATATTGCTAAAATACTCAAGTGTCAATCAAGTAATTGAGAAAGAGAATGCGCATGGATCGCGTGATAATACTTCACCGTGTATGGGCGCCATCCATCAAACAGAATCGTGTGGTGTGGCTTTAGTCGCTGATAGATTATTTCTTATCTTTGGGTGGATTTTAAAATTATCCGGATTTTCTGCTCTATTATCTCAATCCTGTAATACACGTCAATATGCCTGTGATTGGGATTGTAAAATGAGTGGGTCGCCTGATAATACTCACTGTGTAATGGCCGCCATGGTCGAAACAATGCAAGACCGTTTAAGGAGACGCTACACGGGCCGATATCGGCCGGACTGCACACCAGCCGACGCGTGATTCAGTCCGTGTGGATACGTGTCGGAAGCACGGCGGCCGGCCAAATCAAGGTCACTCCATACTAGATTTTCTGTGACGTTGCTTGGCCGTCCGGAAAATTCGTAGGTGTAGCGTTTCCTTTAGGCCTCTCACACACTGGTGTGGCCTGCGGTGGCGGTCAATAGTAAATTTAACAGCTAATGACAAGTTTACTATTGTCCGCCACCGCAGGCCGCGCCAGTGTGGTGCAGGCTTAAGCCCTGTCACACACTGGCGCGGCCTGACCGCGGCGGACAATAGAAGAGTTGTCTAATGCTGTCAAATTTACTATGGTCCGCCACCGTAGCCCGCACCAGTGTAATTCAGGCCTAACAGCTCTTATGGTGGGCACACACTGAACAAAAGAACGAACGCGAACCATTACACGCTGCACGGTGTCCGGCAAAACCAGAGTCCTCCGTGGTCGCCCGTCTATATACGCCTTTAAATAATCAAGTTGTACTTACTACTTTTTTAAAACCTATGATTAAAATATCGAAATATATAATATAATAATACAATGTAAACATACTTCGTAACGTTTCATTATATTATTTAATAATTTCCACAAAATATTTGACTGACTATGAATTAATTGATATTATATTGGCTGTTTGGAGCCTTTTTTGTCTTACATGCGCGCGCATAGGTATTTCAATATCAAAGTAAGTAGGTATATAGGTACAAAAAAAAGTTCGCGCCATTATTTATTCATTTCATATCATAGGTATCATACTTAACTCGTGTAGTGTAGGTTAATATAAATATTAAATGCTGCAAAGAATGGTCAGCGAAAACGTAAGTAGGTACCTTATAATCTAATGTAATGTGTTTTCCTCGCGAGTGAAATAGGTAGGTAGGTACTAGGTACGTTGTACTTCGTACAAAACATGCGTGCCTTGATCCTTAAGGTGTAGTTACATATAACTTACCTATATGGTATAAGTTAACCCTTAGCGATTAGCGATGGCTTAGCGTGGCCTGCGGTGGCCGTCAATATAAAACTTGACTGCTAATTTCAAGTTTACTTTCAGAGTGAATCACACAAGACGCGTCAGTGTGATTCAGGCTTCAAGCCTCTCACAGACTAGCGCGGCCGTCAATAGTAAACTATATAACCCTCCTCTCCTTCGGCAGTCGGGTAATAATAATCGTATAGTTTATTACTGACGTTACCGCAGGCCACGCCTTAGGCCTCTCACAGACTGGCGCGGCCTGGCCGCGGCGGACAATAGAAAACTTGTCATTAGCTGTCAAATTTACTATGGTCCGCCACCGCAGGCCGCGCCAGTGTGTTGCAGGCCTTACTGGCGCGGCCCGCGGTGGCAGTCAATAGTAAATTTGACAATAGCTGTCAAGTTTACTATTGACCTGGCCGAATTGAATTCATCACATCAATCTTGGTCCGGGGCAATAATTGGAAGCCACTTTTGTTCGGGCTCATAATGCACGGCCCAAAAAAGTGGTACATTATCTGGCCGTGTATTACATAAGTATTTATGTTAATTGGCTCCATACACTCTAGCGCCTCTAGCACCGATTTCATACGCGGTACCATGGCGGTAGCCGTCATTCCGCTTAGGCATGCTCTTGATAATGGGCCATCAATACCTCATGACCCATCATACAGGATACAACTATGCGTTAAAGGGAGAAAGGGCCTACTTTTATCTCATCCGCATAAGTACTGCCGCCGTGATGGTAGTTTGTGTTCGTCGTCATTTAAGTAGAGGAACCTTTACATGTGGCCTGCCAAGCAGAATTTCGCAACGGAATTCTGCCTGTGGGTAGCTATATGACCGACTGCAATGGATAATACGTACATGCCATACCATGCCACGACGACCGAGAGCCCCAGCTAGCACGATAGCTTTTATCGTCAAGTTTTATGGCGAAAATGTACTGAACCGTCACGTAAAACTTGACACTAAAACCTATCGCGCTATTAGGACCTGCACGGCTATCACAAGACGGCACGCGAGCTCTCTCGATTTTTCTCGCACTATCTGTCTCTCTCTTATTAGAAAACTTAGAAAGAGATGTATAGTGGGAGAAAAATCGAGAGAGCTCGCGCGCCGTCTTGTGATAGCCGTGCTGTGGCGACAAAACATATAATCCTACTAAATAATGTTTCCTCACGACTGTGAATGTATGACTATATTTGTAGCAAAATTGATCAGGAATATGGATTCCAATTGAGGTAGGCCGACGACCCACATAGCCTGTTCACACAGATGTTACAATAGCTACAAAAATGACTCCTTATCAGTGGCAGTTTATCGAACATAATTTATATACATATGTATAGGTGTATAAACCGTTAACTGTTGTATTGTTTACAGGAAGAACAGAACGTTTATTTTGGTTCCCGATTTTGAGTCAAGAAAGCATTCGAAAGTAACTACTTATACTAGAGACATGACCCAATAAAGAATAAAATGGTTCGCAGAAAGACAAATCTTTCACGTCGCACTCGGGTCGCTATAAAGAGAAGACGAGAGAGCGTTCGCAAAGCAGAGGCTCGAATATCAGAGGAGCTTACTCAAAGCTCAGCGACTTCAGACTTAGAACAAGATGCTATCTCCCAGACTTCAGAGACATTTACATCGAATTGTGCGCGTTTGTCTGCTACCAGAGAAAAAGACGCCATGCCACGGACATCGCAAACATTTACACCAAGTTCTGCAGGTTTGTCTACAAGTGGAAACGAAGACGCCATGTCACGGACTTCACAGAGATTTATACCAAATTCTGCAGGTTTGTCTGCAATCAGAGACGATGAAGTCATATCACAGGCTTCACAAACATTTACACCAAATTCGGCGCGTTTGTCCGCAAGCAGCGGTGAAGATGCCATGTCACGGCCTTCACAAACATTTAAACCAAGCTCGGCGCGTTTGTCCGCAAGCAGCGGCGAAAGCGCCATGTCACGGCCCTCACAAACATTTACACCAAACTCGGTCCATTTCTCCACAAGCAGCGGTGAAGACGCTGTGGCGCGAGCTTCGCAAACATTCACATCAAGCTCGGTGCATTTGTCTACAAGCAGAGACGAAGATGTCACATCACAAACATTTACACCAAGGTCGGCGCGTTTGATCGCAAGTAGCGGTGAAGACGCCATGTCACGGGCCTCACAAACATTCACACTAAGCTCGGCGAGTTTGTCCGCAAGCAGCAGTGAAGTTGCCACATCACAATCGTTACAAGCATTTACACCAAGCTTGGCGCGTTTGTCCGCAAGCAGCAGTGAAGACGCCGTTGCACAAGCTTCGCAAACATTTACACCAAGCTCGGCGCATTTCTTCGCAAGCAACGGTGAAGACGCTGTGTCGCAGGCTTCGCAAACATTTACACCAACCTCGGCGCATTTCTCCGCAAGCAACGGTGAAGATGAAGATGCTGCGTCACGAGCTTCGCAAACATTTACCCCAAGTTCGGTGCATTTCTTCATAAGCAGCAGTGAAGACGCTGTGGCGCGAGCTTCGCAAACATTTACACCAAGCTCGGCGCATTTCTTCGCAAGCAACGGTGAAGACGCTGTGTCGCAGGCTTCGCAAACATTTACACCAACCTCGGCGCATTTCTCCGCAAGCAACGGTGAAGATGAAGATGCTGCGTCACGAGCTTCGCAAACATTTACCCCAAGTTCGGTGCATTTCTCCATAAGCAGCAGTGAAGACGCTGTGGCGCAGGCTTCGCAAACATTTACACCAACCTCGGCGCATTTCTCCGCAAGCAACGGTG
This sequence comes from Epinotia brunnichana, assembly GCA_963854355.1. Classification (NCBI taxonomy): domain Eukaryota; kingdom Metazoa; phylum Arthropoda; class Insecta; order Lepidoptera; family Tortricidae; genus Epinotia; species Epinotia brunnichana. The sequence goes on from OY977952.1 coordinate 14,560,431, forward strand.
AAGATGAAGATGCTGCGTCACGAGCTTCGCAAACATTTACCCCAAGTTCGGTGCATTTCTCCATAAGCAGCAGTGAAGACGCTGTGGCGCGAGCTTCGCAAACATTTACACCAAGCTCGGCGCCTTTGTCTACAAGCAGAGACGAAGACATCATATCACAAACGTTTACACCTAGCTCGGCGCGTTTGTTCGCAAGCAGCGGTGAAGACGCCATGTCACAAGCTTCGCAAACATTTATACCAAGTTCGGCGCGTTTGTCCGCAGGCAGCGGTGTAGTCGCCATGTCACAGGTTTCGCAGACATTTGCACCGAGCCCGGTGCCTTTCTCCGCAAGCGGCGATGAAGATGCCATGTCACGGGCTTCGCAGACATTTACACCAAGCTCCGCACATTTTAATGAAGAAGAAAACCTCATACAACTTCGATGGGATCAAATAGAAAATAGTGGTTTTGCCTACTTACCTAATATTAATTACCAAGAATTTGCCTCAGTTGGGAGAATGGTTAATGTTTGCGGTAATTGTCAAGCTTTGAAGTGGGCAAAAGAATCGATGGGATTCTGTTGTTCAGGTGGCAAAGTTCGTTTTGATTTATTTTCAAATCCGCCTGAACTTATAAAGTCACTTTTGAATGGAGAACATCCATTATCACAACAATTTCTAGCCAATATTCGTACATATAATGCCGCTTTTCAAATGACGTCTTTTGGTGCAAAACAGGTGATACACGGGACATTTATGCCTACCTTTAAAGTGCAAGGACAAGTGTATCACCTAATAGGATCTTTATTGCCCGAAGAAAATCCTAAATTTTTGCAAATTTATTTTGTTTCCGATTACCAAGAGCAGGCTAATATCAGGAACCAACACTTCACAAATTTAAACTCCGGTCTCATATTTGATCTTCAGGAGATGCTTCATCAGTCTAACCATTACTTGTCCGATTTTAAGGCCGCATTGGAATCTATACCTCCTGATCAGCAGGAGGAGTACAAATTTGTTATAAGTGCTGATAAACGACCTCCTACAGAACACCGCGGTCGCTACAACCCTCCTTCTACCAACGAAGTAGCTGTTGTTCTGGTAGACCAACAGTGCGACAAACGTGATATTGTCTTACGTGCACGAGATAACCGTCTGAAACGTATAAGTGAAACCCATCGTTCTTACGATTCATTACAATATCCGCTTATTTACTGTCGCGGTGAAGATGGTTATAACTTTGCAATACGACAACTTGATCCTACCACTGGGGCAATACGAAACGACAAAAAAGCCACGGCGCTACAATTTTACTGCTACCTTTTGCAGGTCCGACTAAACAGATTTACGTATTTACAACGTTTTCGCGGTCTATTTTCTCAATTCATTGTTGACATGTACGCAAAAATCGAAACTGAGCGTTTAGTTTATATCCGCACTCATCAAAGGCAGTTACGAGCTGAGAATTATGCAGATCTCCAAGATGCACTGCAAAATGATACTAATTCCGAGAACATGGGGCGCTTGGTAATTTTACCTTCAAGCTTCATCGGAAGTCCACGTAACATGCACGAGCAAGTGCAAGACGCACTTTCGTATGTTCGCAAATATGGTAAGCCAGACTTATTTATCACTGCTACTACAAATCCTAAATGGAATGAAATAACTCAAGAGCTGCTGCCAGGTCAAGTTCCGTATGACCGACACGACTTAATAAGTAGAGTTTTTCATTTAAAACTTAAATTATTAATTAATTTACTCACAAAAGAAAAAATGTATGGCGCATCTTTGTGCTTTACATATAACATTGAATGGCAAAAGCGAGGACTACCACACGCTCATATACTTTTATGGCTTAAAGAAAAAATACGTCCCCATGACGTAGATAAAGTAATAAGCGCAGAAATACCAAATCCCATTTCAGATCCTGCTTTACACGCAATTGTGAAGCAACACATGATTCACGGACCTTGTGGCCCTTTAAACAATAGCTCTCCTTGCATGCAGGACGGACGATGTGTTAAAAAATTTCCGAAAAGCCTACTACAAGAGACAATTACAGGTGAAGATGGTTATCCTAAATACCGGCGACGTGCTCCAGACCATGGAGGGTTTACTGCAATGCTACGGTTGTTGGAAGTAGACAATCGGTGGGTCGTACCATTCTCACCTGTATTGTCGAGAACGTTTCAGGGTCATGTAAACGTGGAACTGTGTAACAGTATAAAATCGATTAAATACATTTTCAAGTATGTAAATAAAGGAACCGATCAGGCTACGCTTGCTACAAGTAATGACCGTGACGAAGTAACCAGATTCCAAACGGGGCGTTACATTAGTTCCTCGGAAGCAGCATGGCGGATATTCAGTTTTCCGATTTTTGAACGATTTCCGCCTGTGATACACCTAAACGTTCACGTAGAAGGTGGGCAACGTATTTATTTCAATACAAACAATTTAACAGAACAGTTAGAGAATCCCAGGCAAACAACATTAACGGCATTCTTTTCGTTATGCGAGGCAGACGATTTTGCAAAAACATTGCTTTATGACGAAGTTCCATCGTACTATACGTATGACAAACAACACGGATTGTTTACACGCCGGCGACGTGGAACGCCTGTTGAAAATTTTCCCTCCATCATGAGAGAACACGTTATTGGAAGGGTGTACACCGTGCACCCCAATAACGCAGAATGTTTTTATGTGCGGTTGCTTTTGCACAATGTTAGAGGACCGACGTCTTTTTCAGATTTAAAAATTTTCAATGGCACCGAGTACCCGACTTTCCAGGCAGCTTGTCGGGCTCGCGGACTATTGGACGATGACCAGCATTGGGACGAAGCTCTATCAGAAGCATCACTTGGTGATAGTCCACATCGTTTACGACAGTTGTTTGCCGTGATGTTAGTTTTTTGCGGGATTTCCGACGCCAATCACCTGTGGCTAAAATACCAAAACTACTTGGCAGAGGACTATTTACGCACATCAGGTCCTGAAACTCATCACGAGCTCGATGACCGCATGCGCAATATCAAATTAAACTGTTGTTTGTGTGACTTGCAAGAAATTGTCATCTCAATTGGCGGCCACCCGTTACCACACTACGGTCTGCCTGAGCCTGACCTGAATGAAACCGACACTCATAGAGAATACGCAACCGAAGTTAATTATAACTTCGCAGAACTTACTGTTGCTCTTGAAGGGGTTTCAAGCCTCACAACAGAACAAAAAGGAGTTTTTGATATAATATTCCAAAGTGTTTCAAATGCATCCGGAGGATTGTATTTTTTGGATGCCCCGGGAGGCACAGGAAAGACTTTTTTGACGAAACTCATTCTTGCACAAGTTCGAATCCAAGGTCAAATTGCCTTAGCTGTGGCATCATCTGGAATTGCGGCCACGTTACTGCCCGGAGGAAAAACTGCACATTCCATGCTAAAAATTCCCATACAATTAGATGTCACTGAAACTCCCGTCTGCGACATTTCGCGCAATTGTGAAAAGGCTAAAGTATTGCGTGACAGTGTACTAATTGTATGGGATGAGTGCACAATGGCGCATCGCAAAGCAATTGAAGCAGTAAATAGAACGCTTCAAGACATACGCCAAAATAACCAACTCATGGGCGGGCTTACTGTACTCTTCTGTGGAGATTTTCGCCAAACATTACCAGTCGTAACCCGTGGAACGAGAGCGGATGAAGTGAATGCTTGCTTTAAAAAATCTGATCTGTGGCCATATGTTAACAAATTAAATTTAACAACCAATATGCGAGCTCTACTGGGGGGAAATATAAATGCTCAACAGTTCTCCGAATTGTTGCTAAGCATAGGCGAAGGCAGATATCCCGTAGTAGAAGGCAAAATAACTTTAACAAACGACATATGTAAATTGGTATCCAATCTCAACGAACTTATTTCGTCGGTGTATGGCGACCCACATGACATAATAAATCAGGAGAACAGCTGGCTTTGCGAGCGAGCCATTCTTACGCCTCGGAATGATCAGGCGACAACAATCAACTCAAACATAATGGAAAAAGTTGAAGGGCAGTTCCACACTTATACCTCGATAAACCGAGTAATCGATCGAGAAGAGGCTACAACGTACCCGGTAGAATTTTTAAACTCATTATCAGCGTCTGGTCTCCCAGCGCATGAACTCAAACTCAAAATAGGCGTACCTATCATTTTAATGCGAAATTTAAGCCCCCCAAAATTATGCAACGGAACGCGTTTAAAAGTAGTTGCGTTACAGAGGAACGTAATCGAAGCGGAAATACTTACCGGTTGCGGTGCAGGAGAATGTGTTTTTATTCCGCGCATTCCAATAATTCCCAATAATTACCCATTTCAATTTAAACGGATTCAACTGCCTGTTAGTGTTGCTTTTGCCATGACCATCAACAAGGCCCAGGGCCAGACATTGCGCAAAGCAGGCATAGATCTCACTAGCAGCTGTTTCTCGCACGGTCAACTCTACGTTGCTCTCTCTCGAGTCAGCGATGCCGCTGATGTATGTGTTTACACACCGGAGAATAAAACTTCTAACATAGTTTATCAAGAAGTTTTGCACTAAATAATTTATGCCGTACCTACTAAGTAACTCAGCGAACATACCGTCTCAGATTCATCATTGTCATTAATAGTGTACCGTCAAATTATGTAAATTATATATGTTTCGGAACACTTCCCGTGTGTAAATGCACGGTAATTAGGGGTTGATGGCGCCACAGGGGCCGTGAATCATGTTCGTAATTACAATAACATGTAGATCTGATACACATGTGATATCATCTATCTGTATGGTCCATATAAAAATGTGTAGTCAGGTAGGTAAACGTGGTTTCGGAACACTTCCCGTGTGTAATGCACGGTAATTAGGGGTTGATGGCGCCACAGGGGCCGTGTATCATGTTCGTAATTACAATAACATGTAGATCCGGGGGGCTAGCACACTAGGCTTTATGTCGCGTTTTACGTGACGTTTCAGTACATTTTCGCCGACATAAAACCTAGTGTGCTAGCTAGGCTGATACACATATGATATCATCTATCTGTATGGTCCATATAAAAATGTGTAGTCAGGTAGGTAAACGTGGCAAGCTTCGGTTTTGCCATTCAATAGTAAAAGCATAAATTATTCCCAAAAAACGTAACAATGTCTAACAATGTAATTCATCATTCATCAAGTGACTGCATTTTTACAAGCTTTTATTTAACTTGCACTTTAGACCAAGCGTTTAACTCAGATGGTCCCTGATCGGCGCGCGGCACAAGCGGGGAGACGTCAAAGGGTGTAGGGCGGTTAGTGGGCGGCAAGTCCTTACTTTTTGACGTCACCCCTGCTACTTTGCAGCATCAGCAGCGTCCACGCGCCGTCTGAGTTAAACGGTAGGGTATCTATAGTACCTAAGTAATATATAATGTTAATTTGTGTACATCAAATATGATCAACTTACAGAAGTATTTTTTTAACTAATGATACCTAATATATATATATATATATATATATATATATATATATATATATATATAAAGTTAGTCTGATGACGGAAACGGGAGGCCTTACCCTTAGAGACAACTACAAAAGGTAGTTTAAAAAAAATACACGTCTATTTAGACGTCAATCCGTCGTGTAGTCAATATTTATGACTAGTGGCCTTTTTAAAGTGTTGCTTGGACTGATCAAATTGTAACTTACCGACAAGCTTTACTGGTCATGATATCGATGATTTTCATAACAACTATCTGATAATGCTACGAATAATACGGTTTCCCAACCAAACTTATGTTCCTTACAATGTTGCGGCGAGAAATTGATGACTGTGTAAATAAATATTCGGACAGCAATATGTTAACCGTGTCTTAAAACAAAAAAAAATTTGAGAGTAACACGTTTATTTTTAGGCTGTATATTGATAGATATGTGTACCTAAGACATTATGTAGATGACACTACTGCCTACTTGCTAAATGTTATATAATTTTTATACTTTTTAATTAATTGTTTTAGTAGAAGCAAACGTGTCACTACCCACCACGTGGTTGCATGTACATGGCATGATTAAATACTAATGTGAAGACATACAGTCTTTCATACTAATAAGTAATAAAAAACTGTTACGTTGTACAATTCAAATCTAAAAATGCTGATTCGACTTTTAAATTAGATCATAGCATGCGAAACCCATAATTTGTAGATAAGGATGTAGATATGTCTTTTATAATGATTATACCTTTTTTTACAAATTGTTCTATTTTTTATAGGCACATATAGTTAAACTCAGTTTTATACAGATCCGTTAAAAGCCGTCAATTTCTGTAAATAAGTAAAGTAAAAATAATATTGACTTATTAAAATTTACACCGACATTAGATATAACGGATTTAAGTAAAACTTGAACGCATAGTTGCGTCCTGTATGCTGAGCTGGCCATAATCCGACAATTCGACCGAAGTTCTGTATAAATTTTATACAGAACTTCGGTCGAATTGTCGGAATACTATAAAACCTGTCACAAGCTAACGCGACCTGCGGTGGCGGCCAATTGTTTACTATGATAATTAATGTTTCAGACACACGCGGCCTTGATTATCATAGTAGCTATACATCTGGCCGCCACCACAAGCCGCGCTTATTTTAGGCAGGCCTAATGAATAATCAATAAGTAGGTACCTATGTCCTCCATGGTCCAAAGAGAAGGAACACATTTAATCCTACGCAAACGAAGTCGCGGGTACAGCTAGTATCTAATAATTGTATACGCTACGTGAGCATTTATATTGGACAAGCGGTCCGAGATTTCGTTTAAATTTTGAATTTTACTGTCTACAAAATCAGAAAATGATTCTGCTAAAACGGGTTAATTAATTAATTAATTCGTTAATTATAAATTATTTCCTGAGTCCGTGCAAAAATAATCATTTAGGTACTAACTAACCTGCTACTAAAAACTCGTATACTCCTTAATAAGATGCTGATAATTCACTTGCTACGGAATACGACATAGGACTACTAAATATAGCCACGCAGTAAAAGAGTGAATAAAAAAAAATAATAAGAAAACTAAACAATGTGATTTTCCACCTGTATTGTGCCCAATCATGCTACATTAATGTTCAGTTTGCCCGTTGCCTGTCTTAAAAAATAAATGGTGATTATTTCTTTGTTTCTTATAACAATATATCATTTAAATGCGCCCCCACTGACAAATAACTTGTTTTATTATTGTTGTCTACAATTCCTCGCTGTCATAAAGTTTGGGACGAATGAAATATCCAACGGTAATATAAAATATTGTAAGAATAAAAGCTCGTAACATATTTATCGCGCTTCACTTTGTTTTGACTATTGAAAATCACGAAATGAAGTAATTTTTCAGAATATTGCTTTTATAATTTTTAATTTAGTTCGGTACAAAGTGTAAAACAAGATTTTGTAATAGTTTTTAATTGAACGCTTTAATAGTACATTATGATACAAGTGTGCTATGTTGGTCATTACACTCGAGTCGGTTTTTAAGCCTGAGCCGAAGGCGAAGGCTTAATGGAGACGAGAAGTGTAATGACCAATGCTCACGTGTTTCATACGACGTTTTTCAACACATTTGCGAGGAAAAAAAAAAAAAAAAATGAAAATGGTAAAAGATATGTAATGAAAAGGCACTAGTGCGATAATGTAATGTAAAAGTCACGGCATGGGTAATATTCTGCATTATTTTGCTAATATTTAAAAAGATATGTAATGAAAAGGCACTAGTGCGATAATGTAATGTAAAAGGCACGGCATGGGTAATATTCTGCATTATCAGTGTAAATACGCTGTAATAAGACCTACTTTACGAACAGGTGTGTTGAAAAAGTTTAAAAGAGAACAACATACGTAGTACAATAATTTACCAAGGATAAAGTATAGTAAACTAGGTAGTTTAAAACAATACCTATATAGTAAGCAAGTTTAAAACATAATGTAAAAAATAAACATACCAGTCTTTTAGGTAACTATTGTCCTAATTTATATTATAATTATAGGCAAATAGTTGTATGAGTATTCTCCAATCAGAAATATTTGTATTATTATATTGTGCGAGTTTGGTTTAGTTAACAAAAAATATTTAAAGTTCCTCAAAACACTAGGGTACGGGTACATTCGGACAATGATTATTTACCATACAACCACAGAGCAAAAATACCGAGCGTGTATTCCCAAAAGTGGTACCAATGAATTTAATCGTTTGCGTCTAATAAAAAAAGTGTACAATAAGAATCATTCTGATTTATGAAATTGGATTGCAATAAACAGTCGCCTTTTATATCAATATACAAACCACCTGACGTTTGCCTGAAGAATGTTCTGCAGTGAATCAAGTGGCGTCCAAGTTCGTACGTCATACGCATGCCGGCGTCGGAGTAAATAAACATGAGGCCTCCTTTAAAATGATATAGCTACAGCTAGATGAGACTCACATACATTTAACGCCCATACATAGACCAATATGCTAATTAAAGTCTTCCTTCTTAAAGGCGTAGTTCTGTTTTGTTTTTATAAACGACAAGATATATTATTTCTGCATTTTATAACGACTTATTCACAGTCCAAGTTTAGCATAGCAGATATATGCCTTTAGGTATAACAGACGACACGCGTGCCCTGACCGTGGGGCACGGATAGTGAAATAATGTGAGTTTATTAAATACGTCGCTTTCTTTCCAAACCGTTAGGAATAATTCATTGTCGTATCATTTCTACAATAAACTGCAATAATAGTACATTGATTAACAAGGGGCGTAAGAGAAATATTGCAAACGAGAGTTTTTCAGAAGCCCGACGCCGTAGGCGGAGGGCTTTTGATGACTCAAGTTTGCAATATTCTTACGCCCGTGTATTACACAATGTCTTTCATCACATTTGCGAGGACATTAATTACTACAAAAGACAGAAAAATCTAGGTTTTATACAAGCGCACCAATCAAAAATTTACGAAATTGACAACTTCACTTCCAGATCAGTGCGAGTGGAGCGCGCATCTTCAATATTTCGATCAATCACAGAGCAGTATTCTTGCAGCGCATGGCCTGCTCGATTTTTATTCAACCAATCACAGCAGAATTTTTGTAGCGCGCGACCAACTGGATTTGCTTTAACCAATCAGATCACACACAAGCTCATAACTCCCTAGGGAGTTATAAAACTCCATAACTCCTGCTGCTCTATACACCTGCCTATAATACACCCTTTACGAGCAAGTGTGATGAAAACAATAAAGCTGGTAAGGATGTAAACTTTACATACATGTAGGCTGCGGGCCACCGATGGTAAAAAGATGCACTCAAGTTCTGGTTCTATACAGTTTATTTACATGATAAGAATAGCACAAAATATGTACCAGTAGGTACACTATTTACAAACACACGGAGAAAGCACCGAATTTGTACACGTTTAGATACTCTTCACGCAATAAAAAACACATTATTTTTCAACGCAAATCGACACTAACAGAAACTCAAGCAAGAGAGAAAAATCAATAATTATATAAAAAAAAAAAGACTCGCGCTGACTGCGGTGGCCGCACCAGCCAGCCTGCCAGCGCGCGTGCACCGCGGAGGTTGGTGAGCGCGTTGTCTGCAATACCCAAAATTTGGATACAGGCCAAATCTACCTGGGAGTTGGGTGGTTTTATACAGGATGATTCCTAAGTCCTGAACCGAAGTACTAGTTTCCAATGCACTTCAGTATGGCGATTTAGAATATCTGGTTCTACTAGGATTTAATAAACATTTAACATTATTTTTAATCGTTAGAAACATTTTCAGTCTCGATCACATTTTCGTTTGGTCACCCTACTTAGCTTGTAGTGATTTGTCATGGTCATGACTGTGTCAACTGCATCAAAAACCTGTAGGGTGACCATGAGTTATGCTGAAATAACATATAAATAAATTTTTCATCTTTGAAAGATTTTTTTTTTGTTTGCCCTATATAATTATCACTCTAGGCTTCTGTGAGGTAGGTTAGGACTTGAAGATAATATTTCAGTTCACGACTTAGGAGTTACCCTGTATATACTTCAAAACTACAAGTTTAGATCTGTGTCTTTTCAGATCAGACTTTTGTTTTGCTGCGTTCTTATAACCTTGGATCATCTTTATTGGCCAGCCAGATTCATTGAGGTTCTCTATCTGATCAATATCGTCTAGGATTTGGTGTGTCATCTACTTAAATAACTTTGAAATATGGCTGCAATTAACCTTTTTTTCCGGTGGGGGAATTCTTTGACGCACAGTCCGCCCGGTTTTAAAGGGGGCTGTGTGCTCGGACAGGATGCCCAGACTACCCACTAAACTGTCAGACACAGAGAGGGCCAAAGGTTCACTTGACGCTTTCTATTTGATCGTCGCGACTGGCCCGTTTTGTGCTAGCACGACCAGGGAGAGCGCCCCGGGACAACTTTGATGGCAATCCCGTGGGCTCATTGAATGGCTAGGGTTCCATGATCCTGCCATCTGGTCCACTAAGGCAGAGGGAGCAAATATGCATAACGTGGGCGTGCGCACCTCGCTCTCCGTCTGCGGATATGGGGAGCGGAATGGTCGTCCTCCCGCTCTCTTTCCACGGCGTCCTCCTGTGCCATTACAGACTTGCAGGAGGCCATTGCTTCCCAGAACCTCTCGCCGTCGATCATTATCGATAGAATGGCAAATTGTGCCACTGAGGCACCTACACCGAGCATATCTCCAGTGTGGGCTGCAGTTGGAGCCTGCAGCTACCACCCTAATAAGTACTTATAACTTGTCATTAGTGAATTAATAGTACATTATGATACAAGTGTGCTATGTTGGTCATTACACTCGAGTCGGTTTTTAAGCCTGAGCCGAAGGCGAAGGCTTAATGGAGACGAGAAGTGTAATGACCAATGCTCACGTGTTTCATACGACGTTTTTCAACACATTTGCGAGGAAAAAAAAAAAAAATGAAAATGTTAAAAGATATGTAATGAAAAGGCACTAGTGCGATAATGTAATGTAAAAGTCACGGCATGGGTAATATTCTGCATTATTTTGCTAATATTTAAAAAGACATGTAATGAAAAGGCACTAGTGCGATAATGTAATGTAAAAGGCACGGCATGGGTAATATTCTGCATTATCAGTGTAAATACGCTGTAATAAGACCTACTTTACGAGCAGGTGTGTTGAAAATACTAAAAGTGTATTAGAATCTCAGTCAAGTACAAATCCCTCCCCCAACAGAATACAAAAAACCTTAATCACGATAAACTATGGGATATGTCATATCCAGCTGAGCTATATCATTCGTGACACGTATAGCCGTGCCCCCGTCGTTACGGGGTGAATATATAAGCCGGGAGATAGGCCCGTGGTAAAGGTGTACCACTTAAAGCCATGATGTAATGTACCATGCTGACACTTTGTAATTTGTGCCAACGCATGTACCTACTGTTTATACAGTATTTACTTCGTACCTGTGTTACGTAGGTCATTTCCATATTTGGCATTGTACTCCTGCATGCGTACCGCCTCGCTTCCGCGCAATATAATACTACTGTGTAAATATAATACTGATAGTTTACCGACAAGTAAGGAAGTCGGCAACATTAATAAGTTCTTGGTTATGTACCGCATACCGATTCCCGCCTAGTAGCCTTAGTGCTACGTTTCGAAGACAGTGCTACGAATTCGCTACCTACATATTACACGTCCGTAGAGTCATCGTAGAAGTGCTACGAATAATCTGGAACTCAATCTAAGGAATAATTATTTAGTATAAATGTTCCGCATTATAGTACAATTTCATTGCGTTTCGCACGCCCATTCAGACGTGTTAGTTTAGCGCGCGTGGAAACGAGAACGCAAAAGACTTTTAAATCAAATTAAAATGCGAAACGCATGTCCCAGATTAAATACCTGTTCAATGATTTTCAATTATTTTCTAAAAATTATATGATACAGTGGGGTCCAGTAGAGTAGGAATGAAAGAGTCAGAAGTCTTTTAAAGCTGTACTGTAATCTATTATGGGTATCGATGAGATCCTGTAACGGAATTCGAAACCTGTTTCGAAGAAAAACATATACTTATGCGTAGAAACTGTGATCTTCAAGGCCAACATAAACCTAGCCCAAGCATCGCTACGCGTGCTACGCAGTAGCATGTACCAGAATTTTGCCACTTTGTAGTGCAAATCACTCACTCGGATAGGCACGACTTGTATCTAATTCTATCGGAATATGGGATTGGATTATCGCTTATTTTCGTCCCGCTCTTACACTATTGTTTTCGCCTGAGCGGGACGAAAACCGTCGCGTCATTACCAATTGAAATCATATTTCATTACAATCTGATTTAACGGCGTGAGAAGGATACAAAGTTATGAACTTGCTGCGCGATTAAGAGTACAGTTAAAATATTAGGTATATAACCATTTCATAATCCATTATTTATTCTGCAAATAGGCCACAAGGGCACTTTTACATGTCAAATGGTATTCTACAATATAATATTAATAATCTTACACAAGTAAAAACAAGATCACAACATCATAAATAAAAATAAACTAACAAGCAAATAATTATAAACTAATTAAAAACTAAATTAACTTAACTTGCCCAGTCATAGGAAGAAAACCCCGTCCAGCAGTTCCGTCTGCGGCATGGAGCCCATAACGCTGGCGGCGTTACCTCATTGCTAATGAAATACGTTGCGAGAGGTAAGCGCCAGCCCTATGGTCCCCTGAAGCGTCGACGAGTCGTTTAGTCATTGCGTCACCTTTTCATTGAGTAGTATGAAATGTTATGTATGTTATCGGTTAAATCAGACAACTTTAGTATACATAGAAAATCAGTACTTATTGTGTCCTGGTTTCGACAGAACGGCGTTTCAAAGAACGCTATATTTTCTAATGCAAGTCCATAATACATACGTAGTTCTTCATAGTAGTTCTATAAGGACCTAACATTTGGGAAAATTTAAAATAAGCGGATTTGTGTATAACTTACTTAATTCTGCTGCTTTAAAATGCCTCGTACTAATCAGCGCCAATGTAGAAAGAAAGGTTTGTTTCCATAGCTAAAATAAGAACGTGTTACGCGCGAAATGTGTTTATAAATAAATAAATAAATATTTGCGGACAATCTTACACATATCGACCTAGTCCCAAACTAAGCAAAGCTTGTACTATGGGTACTAGACGACGATATACATACTTATATAGAGAAATAAATACTTAAATACATAGAAAACATCCATGACTCAGGAACAAATATTCGTGCTCATCACACAAATAAATGCCCTTACCGGGATTCGAACCCAGGACCTCTAGCTTCGTAGGCAGGGTCACTACCAACTAGGCTAAAGCGGTCGTCAAATAAGGGGCGTGCATGCAAGCTATTTAACGACAATACTTTAAATATTACTTTAAAATTGTATTACTTTACTAAAAAGTATTTTCAGATGACTTAACAGTGATAATTCTATGCCGATAGATATACCTCAGATTTATTGCGTTTATATTGTTCCTCCGTAATTTGGCTAAGTTATACTCTACTTTATCACATGTCTTAAATCTTTCCTGTAAGCGACTGTTTGTTTCTTCAATTCATCATCATCCTCCTAGCGTTATTCCCGGTTGTGCCCCTAAAGGAGCCCGGGGTCCGCTTTGACACCTAATTCCATGATTTGGCATAGGCACTAGTTTTATGATAGCGACTGCTATCTGACCTTCCAACCCAGAGGGAAACTAGACCTTATTGGGATTAGACCGGTTTCCTCACGATGTTTTCCTTTACCGAAAAGCTAACGGTAAATTTAATATTCATTATATTTAATACACGACCGCCGCTTGACAGCCGCATGCCTGAACTACGAGGAAACAATCCAGTAAGGTAATGAATATGATTAATCACTATCAGCTTTATTAAATGAGATAGCGACTTGCGTACATATTTCTAGTTCAATTTAACTAGAAACTCTTCGTGAATTGCTAGGAAAATAAATGATGTCCGCAAAGTTTCTAGCCTGAAACTGTTTCAGACTATTTAAGTTCACATTTATAGTTCAAGATCGAATTTTCATCTGAGTTAGCTAGTCTAGATGCTCCTAAATAAAATCTAAAATAATCACTCTTCACAAATACATACTTAGAAGGGACATTCATTTATGTACACATTTTTAGGCGAGTATTAGATTGATACGTATCAAGTAAAATCATATATAAACCTCCTTTCCGCGTAAGAAGTCCTAAAAAATACATTTTGGAATCCAACTGGACAGAAAACGTGTTAATTTGTAAATAAAAGCGTGCAACCATTGCCACATATACAAAATTGAGTTTAAAAACAGAACTTAAAACTTTTATAAAGCTGGCACCGTCCAGGGCCTCAATTTGGTCTTTTTTACATCTCAATCACATGTTTAGGGTTACGTACCTCAAAACAAAAGAGGAACCCTTATAGAATCACTACGTTTTCTATTTATCAGACAAGACCCTTTTCATCGAGGAACCCTTAGAACTGTAAAAAATTCAAACTTCTAAGTCAACGCAATCAACCGATACGGTTGTCTAGCTAGCCAGGGGTCGGCAACCTTTTAGCAACCAAGGGCCACATAGGAGCTAACAAAAATTACGCGGGCCACACTTCTTAATTATTGGTGACTTGATCAGGCAATTCCAAAATTCTGAATTCAACGACCTTTACATACAAAAAAGCCAGGGAGGCTCGCGGGCCGCAAGAAAGGGTCTCGCGCGCCGCATGCGGCCCGCGGGCCGCCTGTTGCCGACCGCTGAGCTAGACCATCTATTTTGATACTCGCAAAGGAATCAAAACCATAGGTTACTCTTCCCGTTGACCTAGTATCAAGAAATTTGGCAAGAAGCTATGTCTAATAGCACAAGTACAGCAATGTGTCTGTGTGTGTATATCACAACGAAAAATATAACAGTTTTCCAACGGCAAAGTTGAGTTTATCTATCAATTAACAGAAAAAAATCTTCGAGCCACGATTGCTGATCCTAAACCTTACCTTCGTCGAAACAGACAACGGAATAGGTAAGGTAACATTCCATTTGCTCGCTTCTAGATCATTTTACGTCACACATGGTCACCACGGTTTACCACGGGTCTTCATAAAAAAAAGCCTCAGATTGCATATTTAGCGGCTTGGGCATCCAATACCTGCAATCTGAGCCATTCTTAGTTTTACCGCCATAGGTGAATAATAGCTGATTAGGGCCGATATTCCATCCGTGCTATTTGACTTTCATTTCTCTCTGACAAAGACGTCAAAGTCGGGATAACTATGTCGCCTTGAGACAAATATTGCGAATGGAATACACACCTAAGTATTTATCATTTTATCGCTTACAGTTCAATCCGTTTTGAGGATGTGTTTATTACACGTGTTTTTGTTCTTGAAATGTGTTGCTTTGGTACACATAAAAACCACACAAGTGCGAGTCGGACTCGCCCACCGAGGGTTCCGTACAAAATTACAAATGTATAGTTTTCAGATGTTCCCTGTACTTGTAGAATAAGACAATATTACTTGCCAAATGTGATTTTTCTGGGTCAACGAAAAGTACCGTATAAATTTTGTCGAAATATACTTTTTTTCGGCATAAACGCGGCCGTATCTTTTTACAAGCTTCATATTAACTTATCTAGCGATATATTCGCAATAGCGAAAAAGCTCATAAATAAATAAAAAAAAGGTTGTAATTTATGATTACGTTAACTTAGAAGTTTGATTTTTTCACAGCTTCAAGATACTGTAGACTTGAGTACATAGTTTCAATTTCAACTCGATAACTTCACGCGTTCCCGAGATAACGTGCCTTGACAGACAGACTTACAGACAGACAGACAGACAGACGGACAACGAAGTAATCCTATAAGGGTTCTGTTTTCTCCTTTTGAGGTACGGAACCCTAAAAAAATAAGTACTTACCTACACACACGCGTTGTTATACATACGCAAACAGTGCCTAAATATTATTGTGTTAATTTATCTAGCATGCCAAAGAGAGTCTTGAAATTAAACCCGTGCCAAATACTATCCATTCGACAAAAAAAACGAATTTAGGGAATATTTAATGTACGCTAAATATACAAAACAGTAATTTACTTTACCAATGTAAGCATTTGAACAAAAATATGGTCTTTGAAAAAGCCTTAAGCCCCTGCTAGACGGTCGCCAACACGCCCCTCCGCCCGTTCGACCTTGGTCCGCACCGACAGTTGTTTGGAGCTAAATTTCATACTACAACGGTCGGTGCCGACCAAGGCCGCCTGGTCGAAGGGGCAAAAGTCAAAAGTCAAAATATTTTATTCAAAATAGATTCATACAGAACACTTTTTGAAGGTCAAAGTATATTTTCTTAAAGTTCGAAAGGGTAATTATAGTTGTTAATATAAAAATATAAAAATGTCAAATATCACTAGTTTACATGTTTACATGTCAATATGTTATAAGTAGGTCAAAGTTCATTTACATTTACAATTAGGCACATGTTAACTTACAAACATGAATTCTGTTTTCACAATGTCAAAAATAGAATAAAAAATATTATTAGAACTAGGGAAAAATATATGTCAGGATTATATAAAACAAATTAAAAATTAGAGTATGTCAGATTGTCAGTACACAGAGAGAAAATAATAATAATAAAAATCATTTAAAGGCGTCTTTGTCATTTATAAAGTCGCTTATCGTGTAATAGGCCTTACTAACTAAATGGCTTTTTATAAACAACTTAAACTTATTTAATGACAAACCTTGTACATTTTTGGGAATTTTGTTATAAAAACGCACACAATTTCCCATAAAAGACGAACTCACCTTTTGTAAACGATAACGGGGCACGGAAAGTTTATCCTTATTTCTAGTATTGAGCGAGTGATAGTCACTATTTAGTTTAAATAAATGTAGATTTCATTTAACATACAAAACAATTTCAAAAATATATTGAGAAACAAACGTCAAAATGTTGATTTGCTTGAATTTTTCTCTTAATGAAATGCGAGATCCTAACTGATAAATCGCGCGAATCGCTCTTTTTTGTAAAACAAAAATGATATGGATATCAGCGGCTTTACCCCAAAGCAAAATACCATAGGTCATAATGCTGTGAAAGTAAGAGAAGTAAACAAGCCTAGCTGTCTCAACATCGGTGAGTTGCCTTATTCTTTTGACTGCATATGCTGCCGAACTAAGCCTATTACCCAACGAAGAAATATGTGATCCCCATTGCAGTTTATGATCCAGTGTAATACCGAGAAAAACAGTGCTATGAGAAAATTCAATGAACTCATCATTAAGTTTCACCTGTTCATTCTTACTGGTATTGACTTTAGCAAGACTGAATTTAATACATTTTGTTTTCTTGCTATTTAAAAGTAAATTGTTAGCGGTGAACCATCCCGCAACCGAGTCTAGTGCTGCATTCACTTGATCAAAATTGTTTTCCTTTCTGCCAAGTTTAAATATTAACGATGTGTCATGTGCGTGTTGGCGACCGTCTAGCAGGGGCTTTACGTTAGCTAAAATACCAACTTTTTGTTCGTACCTACGCTCTTAACGTTAAACCCCAGTTCAAATTATTTTATTTTGGTAAAATCGAGTTTTAACTTATTACCTATCTAGTTAACATTTTAGTGTTTCTTCTTAACATAAAGGTGTCATTTTATGTTAATAATAAACGTTTGAGTTTGAAAAAAAGAGTTATTTTGTAAATAGCTCTCTATTAAAATAACAAAGTACCTACATGAAAATATTTTATTTTCCGGACGGCAATGAAGTGCAATATAGCGGGGACGCGAGATTTCGTTGCAGGCTGCACATTTTTCCGTCCGCGTATCTGCTTAAATTATCCGCATTGTTCTTCAGACAAATGGGCCGAGGGCGGGCTTCAGTTTTGTTGTGAAGTTAGGTGCATTTGTGGATGCAACGAGAGAAATGAATAATAACTGACGTATTTACTTGCATTTAAATATAGTCAGGTAACGTGGAGCATTTTGAGAAAGTGAAAAATATGCCTGTTATTCATAAAACGTAAGTACTCATGTTAGCAAAAAGTTATATAATGCGTAACATTTTGTAGGTACACTCCACGACGGTGGTAAACAAGAATACAGTTCGGCTGATGGCTCGCAGAGAATGGGTGCTAGTAACTCCACTGACTACTAACATACCTACTTACATATTTAAGAACACAGTTATAGAAATTGAAAATATATTTGCGATCTAACGTAAGTACCTACTGATTTGAAATCGATTTCAATTGCAAAGATTCTGTTAGGAAGGTATTGACCGATACAGAATCAATGTATTAAGTATTTAATCTAGCTTAGTGATGGCTTAGTGAATCGGGGTCCGGATAATGGCTGGCATCTAACCCTATCTTATCCCTTCGAAGGCGTCAGAACACCACAAACCTAAAGTCATATATTTGACCAAACATACTTAGTTGAAACATATATTATAATTTGAACACAAACAATATCACACTAAGCTGATCATTTATACATAGATCTTATTTCATCGTAATAAGGTTGACTGTTACATGACTGTGTAACTGATTGTAAAATGCTTTTAGGTTCAGACATGAAATTCAATTTTAGATCCCCTGTTTTTGTAACAATGTTTGTTGGCTCTCTCAATATAACATAAAAAGAACTAACATTCCACTAAAAACATTTACATTGCACTTCCTAACATGTTTCAACAAAACCTATTACATTCTAAAAAAAAATTAAAAAATCCTTTGAGTAAAACAGTATTAGCCAAAATGAAACTAAATCTGTTTGCACACGAGTTGTTATTATTGCAGTGAAGTTAGGACTGCCACTACGGGTGAACAAACAAGTAATCTTATTCTTGTTGAAATTCAGCTCGCATACCATGAGATTGTGAAAAAACGACGCAAACAGAAACTTCTCTGGAACAATTCGGTTTAGTTTGCGTGCTTACTTAGGCCAGAAAATATTGAAAAGATATTGCGCATTGAAAATTTCCTTTTAGATGTCACGTCCACATAATCACTTATGACATACGCGTAATTATGTTCCAGTTTATCACTTTCTCGTAGCAGATTTGCTTCAAATATCGAGTATGTCATCCATAAATTCATTTGAAGTAGTTAATACTACCTATTGTGTAATATTTGAGTGATTGAGTCTGCTGGATACGGGTGGCGAAGGAGCAACCAATGAAGCACTCTTAGGGGGAGGACAATGCCCAGCGATGGATGTCTTTCGGCTGTTACGATGATGATAGTGTAATATTAAGTAAAATTCAATTTATTTCTGCAATAAATATATAGAATGATTTCAGAGAGTCTACACTTCAGAAATTACATTAATGTTGTCTAAAGTTACTGTGGCTATAGATTTTTCTTGAGATAAAAGCTGCAAGAAATGTGTGTACAGAAATGTTTTCGCGCTTGTTCGGAATGACGAACAAAATAGGCCTGCATGTTGGTATGGTAGAAGTATACAGAATAAAGCACCTAGGTTCTCCAGACACACTACGGTACGCAGTCAGCAACACCAAGGCACTCACCAACTTTCTAGACGAGCTGGGGTGGTTAGAGTAGCGCCACACCGCCGTTTCACGCAAAATAGGCACAATGGATGTCGACTTGCGGAAAACGCCCAGTATAACTAACTAAAAGCCTGCATGTTTTTGCATTTTGTGACAGTATTTTCGAATGCCTACAAAAGGTGAATTCTAATCTAATCTGTGATTCGTTTCTGTTTCGGCGCACTATTTTTTACGTCAAACAACTGAAATCTCCGACAGTGGAATAGAAAAAATAAAATATGCGGCACGTTGTGTTTTACGATGCCATACGTACTCAAAGCTGCGTACTCATAACCATATATAAACCTTACCACCCTCAGGGTGTACATCTAAAGATAGACACCGCGAGCGCTAATGAAACCACGCCGCAGCGGTGAACCGCTCGAAGGTAATCCGGACGAGGCTCGAACGAAACTACCAATTTATTTGCTCACGTTACACTCCTTGCCGACTGTTATTTGTTTTAGACAGATTTGGAAACCAAACTGTGTGTTTCCAGCTAATTATTTATTTATGTACCGCTGAAAACTTTTGGAATTCCAAATATGAAGTTGGGTTTGTGAATTCAGAGAGTACCTACACAAAAGTGCGCCATCTAAAAATGTGCCTCAGGGTAGCAAATGCGTCGTCTTTTACTCGTAGTATTTTGGCATGTCGTCAGTATTATGAAAATACTAGTTACATTTTAGTTTGGCTCTTTGACCTTTGTAATCATTATATTATAGGGACGTAGTTAAATAGCTAGGGACGATCATACGAGCAGTTTCGTGATACTTACATAGGTACCATAAAGTTGAATGTTACTCCTTGTTGATCCTTGCGAATTTAGCTATTACGCGACGTTAACCTTATGCAACTTAATAGGTAAGTAATCTAAATTATATTGAGCGATATCCTACCGAGAGCCCACGTTATGGTTACAAAAAAATATTTATACCTAGATAAGTACCTAGGTATACGCATTAGGATATGGTAGGGTATATGGTATTGAGCCAGAAAAATAAACACCTGAAATAACAACTTCTCCCGAACTCCTCTATTATCATATATTTGGGTACGGTCCGATTTGAATATTAGGGTACACGTCTAAGAGGGCGCATAGATACAACCTATGACTTTGTATATATCTCATCATAAGGTCTTACATCTTGTCAAATGATTTAAGCAGCAACTAGATAATCCAGTAACCTTGTTGCCTGAAAGTACGGGGTAGTTTGCTTCAAATCCAGTAGTTCTGATTTTTTGCAGACTTGTTTATGATGTTGGCCCAATGAATAATCCAAGTTTGTGACCGCCGAGCGCAACTTTGACAAAAATCATATAATACCGCGATTTTTTTGTTTTTGGCGATTATAACCCTAAAGGACTAGTTTTTGGTTCAGGATGGATGTATAAAGTTACTGGAGTAAGACGAGACCCAAAGCCTTTAGTGGCTATACGAACCAAACTGGGTACAGCAGTTTTAGATCGTGCCATCGGACACCACGTCTCAGTGATGTATTTTTATCCACTTTGGGGCTAGAAACCAAGCATTAACGGATGTTTCGCGGCGTTTCATAACCACTCACACGTCCGGCTCCAAAACCAATATCCGGTCTTACGTCCATGGATACTTTAGTTTCCAAAAAATAAGTAGCGTCTTACGCCCATGGATGCTTTAGTTTCCAATAGTGCGACGTTGGAACTGTTTGAAATAAATGCCATCTAGCGGAATTACTCGATTTTATTTTGATAAAACACAGAGTCGTAGCTAAGGAAATATTTCACCTAAAAACGTCAAGATGGCGGTTAATGGCAAAGTCATACTAGTAGAAAAAAAAAATGGTTTTATCTGTGCTCGGGCGTTCTCGTCTTCTAGTGAATGTTTTTCATCGGCTTCTCAGTTAAGTCGTAATTATTTTGATTATAATTACATGAATCGTAGATTGTTATATATCAAAATAATGTTTAAGATTGCCGCTATTTGACTGTGTGTATATTTTACAGTGTGATAAAGGTAAACATGTTGTAATCGTAAAATCAATTTGGGTTCACCTAGTTTGCGCAATGGCTAGGTTATATTTATTGTGATTTTAGAAATAATCAACGTTTCCTTCTAGAAATATACGTTCATTATTGATGAATAATCTATAATTAACATATTTATTCAATGTTTTAATAGAAATATCACCAATCGAGTGTGTATTTCAATAATATTCAGCGTGTTCCTTGTGTATTTTGCAGTGGACAGATTACTAGCCAACGGACGTTTTCAAAAACATCTAAAATAAGGGTCTGTACAAACGATATAAGTATTGCGTGCATATATTATGTTTTGATTGTAATTCATATCAACAGCATATTTTAAACCTATCGTTTTGTTATGATTTATGATACTCTCATATTAACAGCACCAAATTTCATCTAAATGGGTTACATCCAAATTTTCACCCCCGAATTTCAACCCTTTAAGGGATGATTTCCGGGATAAAAAGTACCCAATGTCCTATCTCGAGACTCAAACTATCTCTATACCAAATTTCATCCCAATCGATGCAGCAGTTTAAATAGCTCCATACAAAATTTCATCCCCCATTTCACCCCCTTAGGGGATGATTTCCGGGATTAAAACTACTCTTTGTCCTTTCCTGAAACTTAAACTATCTCTATACCAAATTTCATTAAAATCGGTTCAGCGGTTTAGGCGTGAAGATCAAACAGACAGACAGACAGACACACTTTCGCATTTATAATATTAGTATATGGATAGATAAGTTGCATACATTAATTATTTTTATGTACATCAAATATTGAAATAAAACAAAGAGTCTGATTTAAGTTTCTGTATCAAAAGTATATTTTAAAAGAAAACCACGAAAACCGTAACAATATGTTTTAGACAATTATAAAAATTGTTTGTAGACGTCCTTAGGGCCGGCGGCCATCTTGCTTGAAATTTAGCTCCAGCAGCTAGTTTGGACTTGCAGTATTTTGTCTCAGAAGTGCGTGTTTTCTTTGGAATTATTTAAATACTAAAAATTTGTTATAGAGTGAGTTTTAGGTCCCAATAGAAAGCGGATATAGTGATTTTTTTGTGAAATATAGAAAAATAAGCATTATGCTCAAAGATCGGTGTTAAAAACATAACAAAAAATATTTCATGGACATTACTTTGTTATTTCAAGTTTGAGCTTGATTTTCGGGGTCCTACACTGAACATTTTAGATTTAACAAAATACTATTGTAATCTGTATACTTTCGTCTACACGGAAGTATTTTTATCTTGGCTGCAGTGCTTGTGGTTGATCAGCAATCAACATATTTATCAAGAAAACGGCGCGCGAGCGCCGCGCGGCGCACTGCTGGTACCGGACGTGTGAGCGTTTTTTTTTTGGATACTATATTTTCCATAAACGTCTGAGTGGCTAATGGCGCGCTTTTACTCATCACAGTTTGTGGCAAGTTCCTCCCACGTTTTATTAAACATTCCATACTGAAGTACTTTAACTTTAAATTTGGGACAATACCTATTTTGTAATGGCATACCACAACTCTTTACACAGTGCTCACTAAAGTACACAGTCGTCTATTTTCAGTCCTCTTCTGAATATGTAACGAGTACGAATGAAATGTATCAACAAACGTATTTACCTACGTCTCGCGCGCGTATTGAATCTAGACTGTTTAAATTCGTTACAATTTGGCAAAGGATCTCGCCGCCGTGTAGCGTTTAGTAAAATATTGGTTGTCATTCGTCTCGCTCCTATAGAGTAGGTACCTATTAAAGGATTGGGTATGGCTCGGCCACGCAAAAACGCCGTCGTATTTCTTAGAAAACGCCCCGGGCCGGACACGGCCCGTTCTTGCGTGAGTCATCCTTAATCAGTTTATTTGAGGCACGGGGAGGCGCTTAACTACAAGAAATTTAACATAAATATAACTTCGTACAAAATATAATTTGTTTCTAAGCCCGGATACGGATACGGGGTGGTACTTCATGCTCAATGATTTAAAAATAAAGACAACTTGTAGATAACTTTCTGTTGTATAGGGAGGGCCCCTTGGGCCTTTAAATATTAACACGTAGAAAAGATGTTACAGGGAAAAGATTGCGCTACTGGTTTGAATTAACAAAAAGCAACAAAGCCAAACAGATTTCCGGAACGTAATAGTTAATAGTGTTTTAGGTTCTTAAGAATTGACGGTTTCCAGAGACCTAAATAATTAACAACGTAATTTTGTTATAGTCTAGTGTACTGGATTTGTTGATCTAGTTTTGTTTAAGTAGATGCTTTTGTACAACCTGTAGCATACATTATTCAAACTTTAGAATTGAATAAAATCAAAGACTTTCGAGGTATGAAATCTCAACGCCAAACAGAATACTTATAATGCATATTAATACATGGTGGCCATCACAGCCCTTCTTTCGGAAGAACAAAACATTGTATGCAGACTGGCAGTCTTTATTTCGGTAGGCGCCTGTGCCGCATTTACAGTATTCACATATTAACATTTGTTCCAGGCTTACCATGATCCGGCTCATCAGCATCTCACTCATCACCTCCGTAGTTCCCGCCGTCTACTCCGAGAAAGTCCGAGAACATCAGGGCCCCCAAACCTGCGGGGGGCATTACAAGGGCTTCATAGGCGCCGTGGGGGTCATCCACACTCCCAATTTCCCGAACGCATTCACGACGCCCATCAAGTGCAAATGGGTGATCGAGCGCATGAACGACACGGGGACTATATCGATATACTTCACGCAGCAGTACACAACTACGGGGCTGACGTTCACGGAGTACCTGTACTACGATGAGACGTTCAAAGCGGGGGAGAGGCGAGCGTTCACCGTGACGGAGGAGAACATTACGAGGGTTAAATGGCTACAGGTACGTACTTCTTTGTATACATCGTTGACAGGTGGGTCTGAGTACGCTTTTGATAATCAGACATCGTTAATATTATAGCATTTTTGGTGCAGCGTAGTGTTGTTAACGGAATTGGTATAAACTATTTTAACCGTAATGCTTAATTAGCGTTGATAATGTCAATATGCACCCTAGTTAACAATTTTGGTTGATATTTTCCATGCCAATTCCGATAACATCACTACGCTGCACCAAAAATGCTACAAAATTGACGATGTTTGATGATAATGAATCAGTGTGGGGTGGCATTAAACATATCAATCAGTAATCTGCCGCTAATATGGACCCTTACTTCTTCTTCAAGACATGTGAAACGCTCAGTCTTCAAATAAATAACTGAATTTTAAGGATGCCTCACAAGTGCTAAGTACATAATTATTTTGTAGTTTAGCAGGTCGATCACGTAACGCATTGTACGAACGTCGGATAGGTCTAAATATCACTTTTATATGGAAAATTGACAGTTAAATTGTACCGACACGCGTTCGGAACGTTACGTGATTAACCCTTAGTACTACAACACTATTCTTGTTTTGTCCATGTCGCAGGAAGGAAGGGGATTTAACAATATATAGAAGAATGATTTTAATGAGGCTCGGAAGGTTATAAGTTGCTATATTGAAAATATATTTCCAAATCCAGATAGGTACAATGAAGCGAGATTCGACTGTTTTGCATTTCCTGTGAATATTGCGTGATATCGAAGACATTTCTGATTCCTTTTCTCCTTTGAAAAAAAAAGTGTGATCAACATCATCTAATAAAAGGAGTTTATTATCACATTATAAAATGTACAACCTACTTATTTGTTTATCCCTGATAATCCTCAAATGAGAAAAACGTTTTCACGAAGTATTAATTAGTGAAAACAAGGACCGCATTCACAACCAACAGTAAAAATACCGGTTCACATCCAACGTAGGCATTGATCTTTATTATAAGGCAGAGAAATGATGGTGTCTCGGGGTTAAGGGCCCGTGGAAAGGGGGTTAATATAGTACCACATTAGCGTAATTTTTCAACGTAACGAGTTTGTCGCTGACTGTACCGCTCGCAATGAGAATATATGCTGCTGGGTTATTTATGCTGAGGTGTTTCTCTACGTAGAGTAAGAAAATAAAGTAATGGTAATGAGCATATTCTTGAATGTTATGGTTTCATAATGTAGGTGATGATATTTGGGTCCCAAGAAGGTTCAGGTTCATTGTTATCTAAAAGTAAACACCAATATAATCAACTCAGTTGCATGCGGTGGACTACAAATACAAACAACTGTGATTCACGTAATACATCTAAATAAAGTCAGTCTTGTTCGGAACGCCGACCGAAGTGCGCGCGCGCGTAATGTAACTACGACTGCGTTTCGCGCCATTTCGATCGAGTTCGTGAATTAATAGAAACAAATTAAATATGGAGTGTCACAAGTGTAAAAAAGTGTTATCGAAAAGAGGATCGCATTTCGTATGCCAGGGCTCGTGTGCAGGTACCTTTCACAGGGCTTGTGTGAGGGGCCTGGAGGCGGATTTGAAGGCGGGTAGAGACCGCACCCACTGTCTCAACTGTGCTGAAGAGGATACAGATGGAGAAGAGCAGGAAGATGAAGGTCAGAACTACGCAAAAATACTGAAAGACATTCAGAAAAAAGTAAGTGCCATACCCGGCTTTAAAAAACAACTTGATGATATTAAAGCAAGCATGAGTGTTCTTTCTGAAAAATACGACACATTACTGGTAGAACACGAAGAATCTAAACAAAAAATATTTAACCTTGAAAAGACCATGACCAGTGTCAATAACAAATGCACCTACCTCGAGAAATGCAATATCGCACTAGAGCAGAAAATACACGACTATGAGCAATCCACTCGCCAGCATAACCTTGAGATAGTGGGTGTAGAACAGCTGCCAAATGAGAGTTGTGAGAACCTAAAGGATATTGTCAATAAAATTGGTAAAGTGATACAAGTTAACACTGATGATATCGAATGGATTAAACGTAGCCACAAGCGAAAACCGGAGGACAAACATGCACCGATCACGGTCGGATTTAAGAGCTCGGGCACCGCAGCCCGCGACACGTGGTTGGCGAGGAAGCGGAGCCTCAAGGACGTTACCAGTAGCGCCGTCACCGGCGGCTCGCTGCAGACGAAGATGTACATTAATGAGGACCTTACGAAGGCGACCCGCGGTCTGCTGTGGAACGCCAAACAGAAGCTAAATGGGATATACAAGTTCGTTTGGGTTTCCAACGGAAAGGTTCTGGTGAAAAAAGCAGACGGAGATAAGACAGTGTGGATCCGAGCTGAAAGTGAAATAAGTGGACTAAGTGGAGTGAAGTTATTTGTTTGGTGACTATTTGATTGAACTACCAATCACTTTTTATCGTTATTTTTTTTAGTTTATCTAGTTTAACATTTTATTTTTAAAATGCCATCTTTAAATAATATTGATATAATTACAAACGGCGTAAGTAGCACGTCTACCTTTAACAGTGTAGACGATTGGTTTAATTCATTTAATTATAAGCATGACTTTTATTTAGTACATTTGAATATACGTTCATTAAAGAAAAACTTTAATGAACTACTTGTAAGCTTAAGTAGTCACCTAAACGATCTCGATGTTATAGTAATTACAGAACCTAACATAAACTATGCTCTAATAAATTTATATAAGATTAAAGGCTTTAATATAAATAGTTATACCCGCGCGGGACGCAGCGGGGGAGGGGTCATGGTGTACTCGCGAGCTTCGCTGGCCGCTCGCGCGGGCAGCGCGCCCGTGCTCAAGGCTACGGAAGCTATGCGCGCGGCGGAGTGTGTTTCCATAACCCTTGACAACCGTGGTGAGGCCCTCCATCTAGTAGCTATTTACAGACCACCAAAAATTAACAAACAGGATAAAATACAGCAGTTTTTTACTGAACTGCGTATTTTGTTAAACGGCTTACCCGAGAATTCCAAAGTAGTACTCTGTGGGGATATCAATATAAACTTACTAAACATTAATGACAAAACAGTAATAACGTATGAAAATATATTATATGAATATGGTTTTAATAGATGTATAAGTAAAGTAACACGTAAAGAAATTTTAATGGGCAACATTGTGGAATCTTGCATAGATCATATTTATGTTAGAGCACCGATGGCCTCGATCACATCGGCTGTCATTCAACACAAATTATCCGACCACTATTACGTTTCGGTTGCGGTGGAATGGAAACATGCACAACGCTGCCGTGGCGGGCGCCCCGTCGATTCGGCGAATTCAAATTCCTCGAAGCGACGTCGCGCGCGTCGCGCGCCGGCAAGCGCGGGCTCGCCCGCCCCCCCCGCCTCCCCTGCCTCACGACGGGTTTTAGATAATAGGTTAGTGAGAGAAAAATTACTATCAACTGATTTCAATAAACTCATGTCGATAGATTGCCCTATTAAATTATATGAAGCTTTTAGACAACTTTTTGTAGGTATTTACAACGAGTGTTATAAAACACAAACAATTTGCAGTTCTAATAGAGACAATAAAACATGGATTGGTATCAATCTAAAGAAGATGATTACTGAGCGTGATAGACTGTTTGAGTCTTGGAGTAATGATCCAAAGAATATGATGAAAAGGCTTCAATTTACCAGATATAGAAATAAGTGTTCTAAAGCAATAACTAAATGTAAGAATAAATACGATAAGCAGAGTATACTAGATTGTAATAAAAATATAAAAAAGATATGGGATAAGATAAATACTATGATGGGTAAAGAAAAACAGTCATTAGATTCTATAATATTATCTAATATGGAAGAAAGTAATGAGAAAGCTATCTGTGATAAATTTGCAAATACATTCTCATCAGAAATAGAACAAATAAAACATACTTGTTATGATAAATGGTTAGAAAGAGATAACTACGTACAAGAGTCGGATGTGTGTATGCGATGGCAACCTGTATCAGCGGATTATGTCAATCGTATAATCAACAAGATGGACAGCAACAAGTCTCCAGGGAGCGATCTCATACGCATGTCCGACCTAAAAACTGTTGTAAATAATGTAAGTCCAGTTATCGCCAAATTAATTAACTTATCCGTCTCCCACGCAACATTTCCAAAACAACCTAAAGAGGCAATTGTGCGCCCAATTCACAAAAAAAGTGACCGAAAATTATATTCAAATTATAGACCGATTTCCATACTATCTAGTGTAGATAAAGTAATAGAAAAATGTATAATCGACCAAATAGGAAGTTATCTTCAACAAAATAATATATTAAATAAATGTCAACATGGTTTCCAGAAACAGAAAAGTACAAACACACTATTGTCTGTATTTACGGATGAGATTAACACTTATTTATCTGCAAAACAATTTATAATAGCAGTATTCTTTGATTTTAAGAAAGCGTTCGACACGCTCGAGACTGGAACGCTTCTGAGAGCTATGGAGGAGTGCGGGGTGGGGCGGCCGCTAAGCCAATGGTTCCGCGACTACCTCACCGCGCGGTCCTTCCGCGTGAAGGTCGGCGCGGGGCTCAGCGACGAGCAGGTCGTCCGGTGCGGCGTGCCGCAGGGCTCGGGCTGTGGGCCCCTCTGCTACCTGATGCACGTGAATAGCCTGTGCGGCACGCTGCGCCACTGCTCGGCACACATGTTCGCGGACGACCTGTGCGCGCTGCGCGCCGGAACCGACCTCGCGCTGACATGTCGACTTGTGCAGGAGGATGTGGACAAGGTCGTCAAATGGTCTCACGATAACGGGATCGTGTTGAATAATGATAAGACCAAATTAATGCTTATCCACTCTCCATATCTGATTCCTAAGGATACACCCCCACCCATCTTTACTCACAGCTTCACCTGCCTCCACAACAATATTATCCCACTCAACTGTACATGCAAGGCAATAGAAAAAGTGAGTACCGTTACATATCTTGGATTAAAAATTGATGAAAACTTCTCTTGGTCACCACACATTGATTTTATTTGTTGCAAATTAAGAATACTCTTAGGTCAATTTTATCATTTAAGTTACAGAATTCCTACCAGCACCTTAAAATGTCTATATAAGTCAATAGTAGAATCCATCCTTTGCTATGCCCTTGATAGCTATGGTCTAACTTTCAAAACTAATATCGAAAAATTAGAAATGTTACAAATCCGATTCCTGAAATTACTTGTGAATAAGAAGACAAAAGATAACTGTAAAAAAGACTACCAAAAACTGTTCAAAATATGTAAAATCTTACCGGTAAGCTCTAAACTGAAATACTTGTTAGCAGTAAATAACCATGATGACCTTAAGATTTACACCTTGTTAAACACAAACATAACACAAGGACAATGACCGCGGGCAAATATGAAGTACCTAGAGTGTTTAATTACTATGGTGATAGGACACTAAAGAAACGCATACCATATATACTGAACACCCTGCCCGCGGACATTGTTCATGAACCTAAAAAAGCTAGATTTAAGTATCGGTTAAAAAAATACCTCATGGATGCCATGTAGAAATCTCCTTTCACGTTTCTACTGGGGCATTCATGAGATAGATCTCAATATTTAAGACACTTCAACATATGTTAAAGCTGAAGAGAAATGAGACTGTAATTTTTGACTCCACAGTCAAACTGAAAAATTTAGTTTTGTGGAGCAATGTATCAACGTATATATGTAACTTTTTGTTTTTAATAAATAAAAATAAATAATAAAAAAAAAAAAAACCCTTTAAAAAGCCTTATTATGTAAGCAGTTATGAAGGTGATAAATAAAGTTATTTGATTTTTTTTTTTTCGCTGGATTTTTATTTCTCAGCATGAGCTGCTGGTAATTAATGTCATCTATCATGAAGCCAAGTAGATGCCATTTGACTACATTGTATTTTTTATTAAAGTTATCATATTTTAAGTGTTAGTTTTAGTTTACGTCCGTTCGGTCATCGTCAACTTGCAAAAACTTTCGCACGATTCGGCATGTATTATTATTATTTTATTAGCTACCTCAAAAAGTCAACAGTTTTTTTCTCAACATGTTCAAAATGTATGTATCTTTAAGTTTAATCTTTGTTTCGCAATCATATACTCGGGAATTTCACATTTGTGTGCCAAAATTGAGGTACCTACTTATGGAAAAGATCGTCGTCTTTGTAAAAGTAAAACCCTCGTTCCCTAAATATCAGAACTGCAAAATACTATATTGCCGATTTAAGGATGACTCACGCTAGAACGGGCCGTGTCCGGCCCGGGCAATTTTCTAAGAAAAACGACGGCGTTTTTGCGCGGCCGAGCCATACCCAAGCCCGGCCGAGTCACGGCTGAGGCTCGGAAGCGGCTCGGTGTCGGCACGGCCCGGCTGTGGGTCAGCCGGGCTTGGGTATGGCTGGGCCGCACAAAAACGCCGTCGTTTTTCTTAGATAACGGCCCGGGCCGGACATGGCCCGTTCTAGCGTGAGTCATCCTTTACTCGATTTCTGAAATATGTAATTCCCAAAATACCAGACTTTTTTTTAACGTGTTTCAATTTATATCGGATTGCCAAAGCAAATATTTCTCAAAATCCCATGTTTCCTTTAAAACCGAATTCCCATAATATAATACCAGATTTTGGTAATACTAGGCCGGGAAAACACAATGTACCTACTTGAAACACCCAGTTACTCAAAATACCAGATTTCCAGTTTCCTTAATTCCCAAGACGCTAGATGCTGATTATACTTGACTTCCGAATGCCTGAATTCCTAAAACACCAGATTTTTACTTTGGTAGATTACATAATTGCCTACCTACGGTTAGACAACAAAACCAACTGTAAATATCAATGTGAAATTCTGGGATCTGGTGTTCTGAAATCTGGTAGGTATATCGAAAATCTGGTTTCATCAAGCTAAGGTGAGATCAACATGTTTCGAGCAAATAGTGTTTTCCAGATCAGATTTGTGAAGTATTTCAATGTTTTGAGATTCTTGTGATTTCGGTATTTGATAATTTGGGTATATTAAGGTTTAATAAGGAACATGCTGTATTGAGAATATGGTATTTTATAAAACTGATATAAAAATAATATTGAATTATATATCATTAGTTATTACTAGTTTCCACCCGCGACTTCGTCTGCGTAAACTCGGGATAAAAACTATTTTCGTGCAAAATTTCATTCAAATCGGTTTAGCCGTTTAAGCGTAACAAACAACATAAGTAACAAACATCCAGACATCCAAACATCCAAACCTTCACATTTATAATATTAGTAGTTTCCACCCGCGACTTCGTCTGCGTAAACCCGGGATAAAAACTATCCTATATTTCAATCCAGACTATAAACTATCTTCTTGCAAAATTTCATCTAAATTGGTTCAGCCGTTTAAGCGTGATTGAGTAACAAACATCCAGACATCCAAACATCCAAACATCCAAACATCCAAACTTTCACATTTATAATATTAGTAGGATAGGATGATTAAGTATATCAATCTGTATCTGCGTTATATCAACGTTGTTAAATCGCAGACAATCATGGTGCATTCCGACGACAAAGT
Source organism: Epinotia brunnichana (assembly GCA_963854355.1). Classification (NCBI taxonomy): domain Eukaryota; kingdom Metazoa; phylum Arthropoda; class Insecta; order Lepidoptera; family Tortricidae; genus Epinotia; species Epinotia brunnichana. Next base: position 14,592,450 of record OY977952.1, read on the forward strand.
ATGTATGTGGTTGCGTTATTATTCATTGCTTGTGCCTCGACGGAGAAAAACTTATAGGTTCTTTCCATTTATTACATACATTTCCATAGTGCGCCGTCGGGGCTTTATAACGAATATCATTCATGCGGTGCTTTTAATAGTACATTGTGATACAAGTGAGCTATGGTGATCATTACATTAGAGGCGGAATTGTCACGCGAACCGCAGGTGAGCGTGATAATAGAGCCAAGGATGTAATTATCAAAGCTCACGCGTGTCATTCGACGTTTTTCAACACATATGCGAGGAAAAAATCCTTTTCATAAAATCAAAATGTTACAGCCTCCTAAGTTGTTTCCTTTAGTTATTGATGACAACAGGTTTTTACTCACATACATTTGTACATCTCCAAGAATGTACAGTGGCGTCAATTCTATTTATCACTTTTCTATTCACCACGAGTCAATTTTTTTTATAATAACCAAACACGCATCATTAATGTTTACAAATATTTGTGAAATTACTTATAATGGCGCGCAACAATTTTTTTTCGTGAAGTTCGCGCAGTGCGCCTGCAGCGAGGCTTAGATGAAATCTCTAAACAGCCAATACAAAATAAAATAAATATTTTGTTATCTCCACTTATAATAAATCTCTAAATTAAAAAAAGAATCAGCCAGTTTGAAACTAAGCTTTGCGCGGTTCGAATGTTCTCAGCATCCCATGAACGGAAAAATATGAAACATTTTATATAGGTACATTATTATTCTAGCTGCAACTTAGGATAGTTTTTATCCGACTGCGACAGTTAATTAATTTTCCGAAATATACGACTTCATTTAATTTTTCATTTATTTTTATTGAAATCAAACGCTGCTCCAACTGTCAGCTATAAGAACCGTCAAATTTTCGTCAAAATGGCGGAATTGCTTTGCCTTTCACTTATTAATAATTTAAATCCCGTCTACGATAGACCTTTACGAGACAAATGCTAAAATATAAACCATAAAAAAATATTCGATTCTGATATGAGAACTTATATGCGCAAATGTCGTTTTATGTCGTAATTTCAATAAATGAAATCAACAAATTTGAACAATATAATTAACACGAATTTGTATTTTTTGAATGACAATGGCACGCGCTCGGCGCATTCAACCAAAGTACCTGCGGCGCTACCACGAAAACCGATACTCAATGTTCATATATTTGCATCCCTGTCACTCGAGTATGGTTAGTGCGATAGAGATAGAGATACCCGAATATTTTCGAATTCCGAAGTTCGTGGTTATAGCTCAGGAATCGAAAATATGGTAAATAATCATAATGTATTTTCTCGAAAAAGAATTTAAAATAAATATAGTCAAATGGAGAAAAAAACAAAGCAAGAGGTTATATAGGTAATGATTAAGTTATAAGAGTCCAAAGTTTTAAGAGGGGGTATGTTCTGTCCCTTTTCCGCAAAACGCACCTTCATATGAAACGATTGTTTTTTACTATGACGCTCGAGTATATTGACGTCACAGTCCCTCATCGTTTTCTCACTCTAACAAGCGACATTAAAACGGATGTAGCTTCATAATTTTTTGAGATATTTGAATGGGAGTTTCATTATATTCTATCTATTTATACATAATAAATACATGACTTATTCACTCACTCACTCACTCACTCACTCATCAACGCACAGCCGAAACTACTAATCTTAGAGAGTTGATTTTTGCACAGTATGTTGCTTTTATAACGTGGGCTAGGGATAAAAAGGGATTTTTGAAAATTCTACCCCTAAGGGGGTAAAATGGGGGTGCAAAGTTTGTATGGGAGAACCTTTTTTTTTTTGAGCTATAGACTTAAACTTTGTAGAAAAATTAGTTATTAGAATACAAATGAAACACTTTCAGCGTTTTGCAAAATTCCACCCCTACGGGGGTAAAATAGGGGTGCAAGGTTTGTATGGGGGAAACATTTTTTTTTTAAATAGAGACTTAAAACTTTGTAGAAAGATCAGTCATTAGAATACAAATAAAGAACTTTCAGGGTTTTAGAAAATTCTACCCCTAAAGGGGTAAAATAGAGTGCAAAGTTTGTATGGGAAAAACTACTTTTTTTTTAAATAGAGACTTAAAACTTTGTAGAGAAATTATTCATTAGAATACAAATAAAGTATCTAGATTCAGTGTTTTAAAAAAATCTACCCCTAAGGGGGTAAAATAGGGGTGCAAATTTTGTATGGGGGAAACAATATTTTTTTTAAATAGAGACTAAAAACTTTGTAGAAAGATTAGTCATCAGAATACAAATTAAGTACTTTCAGCGTTTTAGAAAATTCTACCCCTAAAAATAAGGGGCTAAAATAGGGGTGCAAAGTTTGGATGTGGGAAACTATTTTTTTTAGCTAGAGTCCTAAAACTTTGTAGAAAGATTATTTAAATACAAAGAAAGTACTTTCAGCGTTTTGGAAAATTTCACCCCTAAGGGGGTAAAATAGGGTGCAAAGTTTGTATGGGAAAAACATATTTTTTTTTAATAGAGACTTAAAATTTTGACGAAAAATTACTTATTAGAACATGAAAAATACTACATTCGGCGTTTTACAAAAATCATTCCTTAAGGGGGTTTAAAAAGGGTGCAAGGTTTGTATGGGGAACACTTTTTCTGAGCTAGACACTTAAAACTTTGTAGAAAGATTACTTATAAAAATACAAAAAAAAAGACTTTCAGCGTTTTGAAAAAATCTATCCCTAAGGGGGATAAAAAGGGGTGCAAAGTTTTTATCAGGGAAAGTTTATGTTTTTGAGTTAGAGACTTGAAACTTTGTAGAAAGATTACTTATTAAAATACAAAAAAAGAACACAAATCGTTTTAGAAAATTCCACCCCTAATAGGGTTAAAAAGGAGAGCAAGCTTTGCATGGGCAACACTTTTTTTTGAGTTAGACTTAAAACTTTGCAAAAAGATTACTTATTAGAATACTAAAAAAGAACTTTCTACGTTTTAGAAAACTCCATCCCTAAGGGGATCCTTAAGATCCTTAAGAAGGGTAGCCAGTGTTGTGTGGGAAAAACTTTTTTTTTTACTAGACTTAAAACTATTCAAAATGTTACTTATTAAAATTAATAATAAAGTACTTTCAGAGTTTTAGAAAATTCCACTCCTAAGGGGGTTAAGAAAGCTTTGTATGGGCAACACTTTTTTTGAGCTAGAGACTTAAAAGTTTACGAAAAAAGTTCTTTCAGCGATTAGAAAAATTCAACCTCTAAGGGGGTTTAAAAGGGGGTTCAAATTTTAAATGGCGAGCAATAAAATTTTAAAGTGTGAGTAAGAGATTTTTAACTTCGGTCTGATTCTGTACGTTAAAAGACTACAAAACTGATTTCAGAGTTTTTCCAAATTCATCCCCTACGAGTGTTTAAATTGGTTCAAAGTTTGAGTATTTCAAGGCATTTTTAAAGTATGAGATTTTTAACTTTGGTTTTAGACTGTTTGTTCACAAACTAGAAAATGAACATCAACTTTTTTTTTAATTATCCCCTAAAAGAGGGTTCAAATTTTGTATTGAGAGAAATCATTTTCTAAGACGATAAAAAGTTCTACGCGGACGAAGTCGCGGGCAACAGCTAGTTCAATATAAATTCATGTAAAATGTTATCAAAAGTAAATAGTTTTACTGAATGAAACGTTTCTATACCATATCCAAGAAGAAATAATCAATTAATTCACAAGAATGATTTAATTTGTTTAGTCGAGTAAGAATCCATTTGCCGAAAATTAAAAACAAACCTGTATAACCCGGTCAATTTAAGAATGCGCCGAGTCCATACATACACCTTGCTGCAAGGTGCCATCTTAATCGGGATATAAACATAACTACACGAGTTTCGTAATGTTATTAAACACGCGTGTTTAATACCCAGGATTATGAGCCCAAAAGCGGCACAATAAGAGGCACGTTACGAGAAAAATTTACATATTTTCACTCTAGAGTCCCGTCACCCGAACTGGCGTCCCCGAAACCAGCTAGGTCTGCCTGCCTCCAAGTTAAAAATGGTAAACTGTGGACCTTACGGTATGGCAGTTAATAGTACATTACTTACCTAGGGCGGTTAAACAAAGAATGTCTCAGATCGCAGGTATTTGACATATATATAAATATATAAATATGCGCTCTGAGGCTTTCTTTATTACCGCCCGTGGTGAGTACAACATTTTACGTCTCTATCTGGCCAGGAAGTGGGGTTTTCCGCACGCATAGCGTGCGGTAATTCCTACTTTATGGCCAGGTATGACGTAAAATATATAATCATATTCCGCAAGAAATAAAAGATGAACAGCACTTTAACAAGTTTAAATCTAAATTGAAACAAGTACTGTTAGAAAAAGCATACTACTGTTTAAATGAATTTTTAATTGATAAGAACATGTAAAATCTGCTACGTATTGACATAAATCGAATTATTATTATTATACCAAATTGAGTGATGGAACCAATTAATTTAAACATGTTCATATTAGTTTTGTATTGCTATTTTATTATGTTCAATGAATGTCCTATGAATTAATTTAATTTTTATGTTTTGTATTTAATGATATTATGTAATTGCCGCTAATAATAATTATTATTAATTTTATACGCTCATAAATAATATTTACCTAGTTCATAAGTTAAATTGCTGTGCCCTAGCAGGGTTCATGTTGCGACCTGTATTATCTTTTAAGACCTATTGTAAAACACATGAAGCAATAAATGAATATGAATAAATGAATATGAATAAATATGAATAAATGTGTTGAAATAAATTAATTAGTCAAATTCTAAAACCTCCCCACAAAAATTTTGAAATTCCTTTTGTCGCTGAAGCAGAGTGCCGTTGGAAAGATCTATGTCCAACTGCAGACCTACCAAAGAAACCCCATTCACAGAGGCAATGGGACGGGCCGCTATGTGAGCTGGTACGGGATAACCTTTATGAAACATCTTCCAGCTCCGCAGATCGCGTCCGTCTCCTTGCCTCTGCTAGATGGGAATCCGGCGGTTGGCTCCAGGCACTCCCTTCACACAACTTAGGCACAATTTTAGATAATAAAACTTTTAGGGTTGCCGTGTCACTGCGTCTTGGAGTGACATGTGTCGTTCCACATCGGTGTCACTGCGGCTGCACCGTCGACAAATTTGAGCACCATGGCCTCTCCTGCCACAGGAGCGCAGGCCGCATCCCGCGACACGCCAGCCTGAACGACCTCATCCGCCGGGCTCTCGCTAGTGCCGGAGCTCCGGCCGACTTAGAGCCTACTGGTCTTGCCCGGGACGACGGCAAGAGGCCCGACGGCATGACGCTCGTGCCCTGGAGCTTGGGACGGCCACTGGTATGGGACGCTACCTGCATCGATACCCTTGCGCCGTCCCACCTTCCTGGAACCTCTACTAGGGCTGGTGCTGCTGCTGACTCAGCGGAGTCACGCAAAAGGCTCAAATATGCTGGCATTGACAGTGGCTTCATGTTTGAGCCTTTCGGGGTCGAGACCTTAGGGCCATGGGGCACCAGCGCTTTAAAAATCTACAAGACACTTTCGCAGCGCCTTGTCGACGCTTCTGGTGACCAGAAGGCTGGCGCATACCTAGCCCAGCGTATTCGTATTGCCATACAACGTGGCAATGCCGCCAGCCTTCTGGGCACCCTGCCGCCTGGCGCCGATCTGGGCCAAGTTTTCTATTTGTGATGTTATCTTTATTTGTTTTATTTTATTTTACTTTTGTGTAGGTATTATGTTTGTAGTTAATTTTTTACTCACTACTATTTTAGGCTAGCTTAATTTTATTTATTTTGATTTCATTTTCAATGTTTACTTGTACATTGGAATTAATTATAAATATTTTAATAGAAGGCATTGTTATTAATAAATGTACCAAAAAATATTACTTACGTATTTTGTGTGCATTCGTTGATTTCCAGTTTTTTTTTGTTATGCTGGGTTTATGTATTTACATCTTTTGCTTGTTTTTTGCTCATATTTAAGTGTGCTTTGAAAGTCTTCTGTTATCATTCAAATCAAAAATAAAATCTACATGGCAGCGCTAAACATTGGCAATATTTGCCGAAATCTTACGGATCAACGCTGAAAAACACTTTGTGTAGCTTAAATCAGTCAAGCTTCAACAATACGGATATACCCTTTGAAAGGAATGTGTCAATCTTTGCACGAAAAGGTCTATTGACTCTGTCTACTTTAGTGACGAAGGTGTGAAGGTTACAGTAAAGAGTTACTAAACAAAATCTGCAGAAAAACTTCGTGTGGGCTGAGTGATAAAAGTTATACTGAAAACAGAAGAATGATCGATGATCAATCAGTTTTATACCCAAATAAAGAAGCAAATGTGCTATGTCTTTATGACACCATAGCTGTGGTCATTTTGAAAATAAAAATGAATTTATTTGAAGATCCTTAGTAATATTATAAATGCGAAAGTAACTATGTCTGTATGTTTCCTTTAAACCACAGTTATAATCCTGCGGAAGGACAGAGGATATTTTGTATCTTGGAAAGGTCCATTTCGTGACAATGCCTAATGTGTTTTTAAATTATTTATTTTGTATCTGGGTTATTTTTATTTAAAATACTTTTTTACACGGGTCTAACGCGATATTTTTTTTTATTAGTTATCTGCGACCATGACCAGTGCAACCCGTGTCAAAACGTTACAAATAAAGGGAAATATAAATCGCGTTCGAACCGTGTATTATTATTATTATTATTTTGTGGGCCTTAATATGCCGCTTCGACCAGCAAGTGATCTATTGTGGCAGCCCTTGTTTTAGAGTTCACCGTTAAGTCCCGTTGCCTCCAGGAAATTCCAGATTCTTTGGGCGGTGATATGTTGTACTTCTTGTGGGTGCATTATGTGCCGCCCTAGGTAGGTACTTCTTTTATGCATGAGTGGTCCGCAGGAGCAGAGAATGTGCATTGCAGTCTCCTCTGTCTCCTGGCAGAACCTGCAAGTTGTGTCCTGCTTCATACCCATTTGAAACAGGTGTTTGTTCAATTTGCAATGTCCTGTCAGGATTCTTGTCACTGCGCAGGTTTTGTGCCTTTTGAATTGTAATAACTCTTTAGACAGCTTACTATTGAACCCTTCGATCAGGGCTTTAGCTTGTTTTTGTCCTTTGGTGAACTTCCACAGCTTGATTGCCTCTGATTTTTCCGCGTTGTTTAGCAGAGAATATGCTTTCCGTTTTGTGATGCCACAGAACGGTTCCGGGCCGACTAGGGCCGTGTCTGCGCCCTGCCTTGCAAGTTCATCTGCTCTTTCGTTTCCTACAATGTCGGAGTGCCCTGGTACCCATCTAAGTATGACTTTGTTGGAGTTCGCCAGGGTGTTTAGATTATTTTTACAATTCTGGACTAGTTTAGAGTAGGACTCTAGTGATTCTAGTGCCAACAGAGCAGCTTGGCTTTCCGAGTTGATGTAGATATGTTGGTTCCTTAGGTTTCTTTCAAGATTTATCTCCACGCATTTATTTAATGCGAAGAGTTCAGCCTGAAAGATTGAGGCCTCCTTCCCCATGCTGACGCTAGCTTTGAACTTTGGCCTCTCACCGTAGATACCACATCCAACATCATCACCTTTTTTTGATCCATCTGTATACCAAATGTGGCTTCCCTCCTTGAAGTCCATTTGGTCATTTGTCCATTTGTCTCTTGGAGGTATTTCCACTGTATACAGTCTAGTGAATTTGCATTCCACGTATGTGTCGTCAGTGGGCATGTTTAGGTTTTTGTTATCAAAAACAAGGGCCTCAAGTTTGCTTAGCGCTTGAGAGCGCCATTTTGGCCTTGTTAGTGTGCATATCCTGTAGATGCACTGCTTTGCCTCCTTTTGCACTTGCAGGTGGAGTGGCGTTAGATCGAGAAGTGCATCCAAGGCTGCCCCCGGTGTTGAGCATAAAGCTCCTGTTGCTGTTAAGCAAGCTGTACGCTGAAGGCTGCTTAACTTTGTGATGGCTGTCTTTTGGTGGACTTTGTTACACCAGACTGCAGAGGCGTATGTGATTATCGGCCTCACTACGGCTGTGTAAAGCCACAAAGCAATTTTGGGTCTTATGCCCCATCTTGCTCCTGCCATTCGACAGCAAGTCCACATGGCCATTTTTGCCTTTTGTATTGTGTTATTCAAATGAGCGTTCCAAGTTAGCCTTTGGTCAAAGGTAACTCCTAGGTACTTGACCTCATTTGAATAGGGTATTTCCTGTCCATTCAGTTTTAATTTGGCAAGCTTATCTAGTTTCCTTTTCCTAGTAAAAGGAACTAGTACTGTTTTGCTCGCATTGATGGACAGGTCATTTTCTTTGCACCATTTGTTTATGGTGTTGAGCGCTCCTTGCATCGTGATCGAACCGTGTAAAACAATATTTAAAATATCTGTACGAAGCGAGAGAGTTTATAGTGCTTGTTGTGTTATTTTTGTCACTAATAAATATTTGAAATTATTCCCTAAGGGGGTGAAATGGGATGCGGAAGTTTGTATAAAGGTACTACGATATAACTAGACGAGTTCTACGCGGATGAACTCGCGGGCAAAAACTAGTAATAAATAAAGAAAAAATATTTTCTTATATTTCTTACTATACTTGTTGTAATACTAATTTATACTAATAATAGTATCTTTTCCGTGTTGGGAATGGTCGGTTGCTTTGAAGCACACGAACTAGGTCCTGCACCTCAGGTTCCTTTCCTTTAAATTAGGTCATTAACGTTACCAAAACGGTGTTTCAATATGATTTTTTTTCTAGTTTCGAATGAATCCACTTATCACTAACGTATTCATTACACGTTGTCTCTTACAGCGCATTTTGTGAAAATCACTTCCGCAGCGCTTTATCTTCTGCCGCAATTTTCTTAGTATATAAATTGTTCCCTGCACCAACTTTAGCAATATTTTTCCATGCATTTATAATGCAAAAGCGTGAAATATGATATTGCGAATCTACCTACGCAACAAAATAGGTAGGTACTAAAGTACATTATTCGCAACAACCAACTTTTGTTGATATATAACAAAAACTGCTTGTTTTATTTATATCTCTCATTTGTACTTACATAAAGAACACAGTTCTAATTATTATAGTTACTTTATTGTTATAATCAAAATTACGCGTACAATATTATTGCGTATTTTATATAAAATATAAAGCACCGATTAAGACACGGCCCGTCGATAAAAATAATCCGATTTTTTTAATGTCCCCCAGAAGCTTTTCATTAGCCCCGAAGAAAAGCATAATTAGCAGTATTACCTACAATTCCAGGATGATGCTTTCAACCTACATTTCAGCTCAAAACATTTTGTTTCACGAAAGGCTGCGCAAAATTTAAAATTTTAATTAACTACGTTCAAAAACTCATTTTTCAATTTGTCTACAGTTACATCCAAGTAAGCCGCCAGCCATAATTCTTTAAATAATCCCCAGTTGTACTGAATCTTCTTAGAGTGGGTATCTAATGCTATGTCAGTTAAACATTATAGTGTAAGACTACTGCATTCCTAATTTTACACGCTAACCTCACCATACCTACTCGTATTGTTCACTCATGAATCTTATGACGCTGCACAACACGCGCACACACAACTCGTTTTAAAATAAAGCATCCTTATAGATTTCTAAATACATGTGAGAGCAATTTATAACTTAAAATCGCGAACATCTTTAAGGGATCTATTTAGAAAAGTGGATATCATAACACGGCCGTCACTATACATTTAGGTACGAAGAATACATTACGCAGTTCTCCTCAAAAATAGTGATCTGCACAAATTTAACACCAGAAATAAAAACAAACTCGCAGTGCATCGGTTGCGATTAGCAAAAACAAGTAAATCATTTATTGGAGAATCAATATATTTTTACAATAAAATTCCCAGTCACATTTACATACCTACCAGACTTCAAATTTAAAAAGGTTATTAAAGATATATTGACTCAGAAATCTTATTATAAAGTTAAGGAACAGAAAAGGATTGTTTGAAAGTAATGTGTAAGTAACTAATTAGCATTATTTTATTTATTTCAGTCATAAGAAACAATGTACCTACTGACGGACATAAGTGTATCTTGTATACCTATATGGAAAATAAAATTGAAATTGAAAATATAGAGATCAATAGTGTGGGGCAATATACAATCTTGTTTGTTAGATTGTTTGCTATTAAACACTATCTGGATACGTGGTTAGGTACGGTACGAAACAACTGACAAGTTCTTATCCAATTCACCGCAACAAGAGCTAGAGGTTAGCAAATGCTCAATACATTCGGGACTCCACCTATGATAAAAGAACGTCTGAAAGGAAAGCTCTGTTATAAATTGAACTCGAAACGGACGGGAACCTTGTATCCATATCAATACTGCAAGACTCCGACAGGAAAACAAAGCTATTACAGAAATAATTGAGAAATGCACAGAGCAACGGTAATTTCCCGCAACGAGGGCATTCTGGGCAAAGGGGAGGAAACTCTCCCGGAAGACAGCATCACATCGGCCGAAAAGGATATTAATGCCCGGAATGTGGGCTTGTAGGACTTTTACGGCCTGAATGGCTGCTCTCGAGCGGTCTCCGCTTTTCTTTTGCGCTGGCAAATTTTATTGAAACCTATGTGTTTTATTTAAAAGTAGCTTTTACGCAATATTTTTGTTGCGGTAAACCTTTCAGTTTTTCTTTGTAAAGTTTGAATAAATATTTTTATGTGCCTAAAACAATATTCTACATACTTCTTCCTATTCCTATTACGACATCTATAATTTCAATCAACGATCGATTCGCGGTATATAAAGAAAAGACCATCTATAATCAAATGCTTTTAAATTGTTAAACAGCATCTTGTATGTTGCTACCCAAAGCCAAAACAACACAACATATTGAACTGCAATTAACTATAAACACATGCAAACAAATACGTAAAACAAATAAGGAAACTATTGTTTGACGCAATTTGTTATTCCAGCGACAGAACGCGAGCAAACTGGTCCGCCAAAAAATAATTCAACCAGATTTCAGTTCAAAATGTTCTGACAGCCGACTTTCAGTTCAGTTCAGTAAGCATAGATGGTATATATTTCGCGTACAGTCAATATTTGAGTTCGGTGCTAAGTCAGGCGTTTGATACGCGCGGACGTTTTTCAATAGAGTTGTAGTACGGGTTTGTGGATACGGCGGAAAACGTTCTGCGGACGCAGACAGGATTGAGTTCCAAGTTGTAAAGCCAGCTTTGAACAAGGCTGTTAGGCTACATTGATAACGTATCGATAGATAGATTTCATTGCTTTGCCTTTTGGTTTCACTTTGAACTGAATGCCACGCACTGCGGGTAAAGTGTTTTTTTTTTTCTAGTGGTGGGAAAAGAGTAGCTCTTTTGTCGTGGCAAAAACGCTACAGCTACCATAGGCATGAACTGCGGAATCGAACTATAGCATGCGCAAAAAAGTTTAAACTTGCTCATTCAATATTTTATTTTTATATAAAAATATATGTACTTATTTTTTGGATAGTACCGGTCGGCAATATTTTTAAATTTTTAAATTAATTCTGCATAGTAAATAAATTAAAGAAAATAACGTAAATTAGCACATTATAAACTGAGTTTTGCGTGCTAGCATGACTGCCCACTTCCGCTCGCCCTATAAAATTTGTGAGGAATTAGGAATTTGTGTGGTGTTTGTGATTCAATTACCAAATGCAAGTGAAGAAGTTGAAATTTCGTTTCATTTGAAATAGGTAAGCACAACAATTACTCACCTGCGCGTCAGCAGCATTACCCTATGATCTATAAAAAAACTTTAAGTAATAGGTACGACATTATAAACACGCTCCGATACTAATCAATACCAATAATCCATATTCCATTATGTCGCTAACACTCGGCGACAGTATCGTGTGTCTATTCGGAAACATTACCCCAGTATTATGCATTCCAAAAGCATTTTGCGGAGCGCTCTTTTTGCCTCAGTTAGGGCTCGTGGTCCCCGTAAAACGTGCCCAGAATCCCAATCACCTTTCACGATAATAATAAGTTTTTTTTAACGACGACCGACAAGTTTTATAATAAATATCGATACAGTGGTTTGCCCCGAGTTTGATAACACGCAAGGACGTAGATGTACGTTTGATTATTTTGTTTGGCTGAATTAACCTTAGTTAGACCGATCACTTGAATTTTAAAGTTCAGTTTTATTTTGAAAAATAAAAATAAGTTTAAGTTTATATACATATAGTTGTATGTCTAAACATAAATTTGCCACAATTTTAAAAATATCTCTTTGTGTCTACAATAAACCCCAAACTAACTCACGAAAAACATGCAAATTGACATTGCGAGACATTCACATTTTAATGTTTGAATATATTTTCAGAAGTGTCTGAAACAGTTTCATAATGAATCACCTAAGGGAAAATAAATATGCAAACAATATTTGGAAGAGCCCAAACATGTCACTGGAGTAATAAAATATTAATTTCTAGTTTTGCAAACTTCTAGCCTTAGACAGCATAACAAATTGTGGTGCCTAACTACACTTCTATTTACGTCTTTGTACAACAAAATTACCCATTGACTAATCCTATGCAATTTAATGTATTTCGTTTTTGTACAGGTTTATTTTTTTCCTTTTATGAGCTCAGAAAGAAAAAAGCAATATGAACATTTTAAACAACTACTTATTCGCAAAACCTTGCTTTCTTTTTTAGGTTGGTCACGAAATGGTAGGAAACCTATAACAGTAACAGTTTAAATGGAGACATTGAACCACAAGCCGCGTATTCCGCTTACCCATCACTTCGGTTTGGGTACCTACTCTCCACTGTCATGCCTCCTTTCCGGTACATCGCCAAAAAGGTCGATTCCGTCGGACCTCCTTCAATTCACTTTTACCGTGCTTATTTTTGGTACTTTTCCGGTCATTTTTTCTAATCCTTTTATGATCGTAATTTTTTTTCTGATTGAAGTTACCATAGGTTTGGTAGTGTCCTGCTAAACAACCCAGGTAATAGGTTTTACTTAATGATTAGAGATGATTAAATCTCTCGCTCTAAGTTACAATTATTTTTTCACACCTCTCATTCAGAAAAGTAAGTTTTGGTCCCCGACGAGAGGGAGCAAAATGCAACTTTTCTGTTCAAGCTACTTTTTTAATTTATTCATTGGCTTGTAGCATTTACGCAATGTGCCAATAGAATCTTAATAAAATAATCGATTGTAATTTCATCGTAATCGACAAACGTATATATGTAGGTATATATAATTACATTCTTTTTAGTTTTTTTTTTTTGTGTTGGTTTTGTTTGTTTTTTTTTATTTGTGTTTGTTTTATAGTGTATATTTATTTATGATAAAAATATACAGATTATACAAAGAGAACGAATATAAAAGTATATAGGTACAATAACAATAATAATAGAAACTAAACCTAACTTAAAATATTAAACTATCTCTAAAAAGGGCCCCCGTGGCATCGTATCAAAGATGCTGGCAGCATTACCTCGCTGGATCGCAATACTAATCCGCTGTGCGAGGAAGCTGCCAGCTCTTTGGTCACCTGTACTTTCAACCAGCCTTTTATTGAGCTCGTTAAATAGTTTTCTAGCGCCCTAGCGGTCCTAACCCCAAGGCCCAAGGGTCTCGACACCGAATGCCGTAAAATGGTATTGAAAGCCGAGACCCCTGTATTTCGTGGCCTTTTTTTGTTTCAGCCGCCTCCGCCGCGCCGCCAGCCCTGCAAAAAGTTCGTGGAAGATGGGAAGGTGCCAGCGTGTCAACACATGTAGCATCCCACACTAACACTCGCCTTATCTTCCACGGGACCAGGGTCATCCCGTCCGGCCTCTTGCCATCGTCTCTTGAGACGCCGTTTGGTTCCAGAATTGCAGGCGTGTTGACGGTGGCAAGAGTACGGCGGATAATATAATTTAATAGACTAAATTGATTACACATCTTGTTTAAATTGTAGTTCTGGTCCTAACCGCGCACGACTACTGGCAGCGGCAGAACGGGGATCCGGCCAGTGGTTACACGCTTTTCCCTCCCCTCCCACCGGTACATTCCTAGAACCTGACACCTTAAGACTGGCCGTAAGCTTAATACTAGGTGTGAAGGTATGCACTCCCCACAAGTGCCCTTGTGGCACTTTCGTCGACGAGCTAGGACACCACGGCTTGTCGTGCCAAATGAGCGCAGGCCGCCTCTCCAGACATGCATGTGGGGAGTGCATACCTTCACACCTAGTCTTAAGCTTACGGCCAGGTTCTAGGAATGTACCGGTGGGAGGGGAGGGAAAAGCCTGTAACCACTGGCCGGATCCCCGTTCTGCCGCTGCCAGTAGTCGTGCCAATCTTTGCAATTATTTTCTATCGAGCCGATTTCATCCAATTATGTTTCGAGCTCGTCTACGGTCTTAGAAATATGTTGAATATTAACTTATATTTTTTTTAAGTGCTAGAACAAATAGTTTTTCTTATACAACTGCTTAAATAATATCAATTTCAACAAATTTGGTCTTGTCAGCCTCTTAAAGGCATCTTGCTACATACCTCGTTTTGGTACCTCCCTATATTCTAAAGGTGACATTAAGCTGAATGTAATTGTACAAGAACAAGCGTAGAAAGCGACGCCCTTGGGTATTAAAACTGTGGGCTTATATTTCAATTTATAGCTTCTTTGAAGATAACAGACTAATGAAAATCGTCATAAAAAATCTCTTGAGGCCCGCATAAAATCCATATCTGATACTTTGCTTCTCGTGTGTTGTTCTTGGAGGCCTTTGATGTTTACCAGCATATTTGTTCACAAGAGTGACAAAATACTAGTTGTCATTAATTTAGCGTCACCGTTTGTTGTATTTTAATAGTAGTCCAGGCAATGAACTGACAACTTGTATGGAAAAAATGACAAATTTGGAAATAATTTATAATAGCAGATTTTTTCTTTGTAATGGATATATTATCAATTAAATAGTTACCTAGCGACAAAATTACACAAAATTTCAGACATCAAAAAAATTATAACTTAACTAGCTATTGAAAAGTCAGAAAATATATTAATAAATGGTTTTATCTTTATTTTGGTTCATTGACGTTTGCTCTATAATATTCAAAATAAATAATAAAAAAAAAACAATTCATGGTTTATTTAAATCTATTTAAATACTTCCGGATGGAAAGTTTGTTGGATTCTTGAATAAAGCATCTTAGAATAATGTTTTAAAATAATATAAAGAAAAAAAACGCTATTATAAATTAATGTTATATATTATAAATCTTTATAAAAGACTTAATGCACGGCTAGATTTATATCCCCTAAACTACATGAAATGTAAATCAACGCTACGAGAAGCCCTACATAATATGTCCTATGACGATACTGAGAAGTTATTTATCGTTTTAAAATAATTTTGTTCTATCTTCTATCTTTTTATACCTTTTTTATATATAGGTTATTAACTTACTAATTATTTTGTACTACCTAGTAAATAAGAATAATATTTTGCATGTGAATAACATATTCAATTGTTAGTTCTTTTTTGCCTGAAACACAGGGTATCCTAGTTCAGGCACGTGTTATTTGCCTCTAATATTAAGATCCTAGTCTATAGTAAACACTGATGTACATTATGTTTTATCAATAAATTATTATTATTATTCCCTTTATTTAAATGTCATCTTAAGTTAGGTTTTTACAATAATCATATAAAAAGTAAAATATAAAACAATACATACAAAACATAAAATCATTATAAAAACCTAACCTAGGGTGCCGCCGGCAGCGAGGCGGGGCCTAAGCTACCGGTGGTCAGGGCGACAGAGACAGGAATCTCCTGACTATCCGCGCAGTATCCAGGAGTACCGCCTTCTGTATCTGACCCTTGATCCAGCCATCTAGCGAGAGTCTCTTAAGGTGGCGGTCGAGACTCTTCGCTATTAACCCATTCGCCGAAACGACTATCGGGACGATGATCGTCGAATCAACATCCCACATGGCGGTTACCTCGTGAGCCAGGTCTAGGTACTTACTGGCTTTGTCCTTCTCGGCCTTCACGAGGTTCTCGTCATGGGGGATGGTGATGTCGACGAGCACTGCCTGGCGTTTCGATCGATCTGTCAGCACGATATCAGGCCTATTGGCAAGAATAGTCCTGTCCGTGATGACAGATCGATCCCAATAGAGCGTGGCACGACCATTTTCGAGAACTGGCGCAGGTGTGTACTTATAGTAAGGCACTTCGGAGACCACAAGACCATATAGCAGAGCAAGTTGCTGGTGAATAATTCTGGCTACAAGGTTATGTCTGTGCAAGTACTCGCCGTTAGCAAGATGACCACAACCGGAGATTATATGCCTGAGTGACTCCCCGGGACGGCGGCATGCCCGACAAATGTCGACCGTACCGTCCTTCAGGATATACCTCCGGTAATTGTTCGTCATGATAACCTCGTCCGCAATTGCACATACAAAACCTTCGGTTTCCCCGAAGAGATCCCCGAAACGTAGCCAGTTCACCGACGCGAGCAGATCCACATCGGGCCCTGTGAGGGCCTTGCAGAACCGCCCGTGAAGCTCCTTGCTCCTCCATACCGCCCTGCGGTCTTCGGCGCTCATCACTTTAAGTCTGCGCCAGTTCTCGTTTGCCAAGGAGAGCGGGGTGAAGTTTCCGTCCACTGCCACTACGTCGCGATGCATCCCACACTCGTTGTTTAGGAAATAATCCCTGAGACTGCACACCTCGCGGTTGTGAAGGTCTTTGGCATTTAAAAAGCCGCGACCTCCACACTTCCGCGAGATGTACAGTCTCATAACAGACGAGCGTGGGTGTAGCATGCGATGCGCAGTAAGCAGTACACGAACTCTTCGGTCCAGGGCATCCAGCTCAGTCTGAGTCCATCTTAGTACGCCAAAGGAGTAAGTGAGCAAGGGCATCACCCAGGCGTTGAAGGCGCGCACCTTGTTGCCGCCCGACAAAAGACTATTAAGTACTTTTGTCAAACGACAAAAGAAGTGTTCCTTCACCGCCCGCTTTACGCTCTCACCCTCAATACCCAATGACTGTGACATACCAAGATACTTATAGGTTTCTGCTTCGGAGATAGATTTGAGGGACATTGTCTCAGAAAGTTGTAAATTTGTTGAATTTACAACTCTACCCCGCTGTACATGCATAACCGCACACTTATCGACACCAAATTCCATTTTGATGGCGCTACTGAAGACTTCTGTTGTTTTCAGTAGTTCCAACAGGTCATGTCTATTCGGTGCAAATAGCTTGAGGTCATCCATATAGAGCAGATGAGAAATTACCTCACCCCCTCTCCGAAGCCGGCAACCTAGCCCTGAATCCTTCAGCAAGGTGCTGAGTGGATTCAGCGCTAGGCAGAACCACAGAGGACTCAGGCTATCACCCTGGAAGATCCCACGTTCAATCCTTATATAGTCCTGCGAGCCAGAGGGGCCATCTCCTCCCCCCGGTTGACGAAGAACCGTGGTCCACTGCCCCATGCAAGCGCCTAAGAAGGATCTCAGAACTGCATCAACTTTATACAGCTCTAAGATCCTCCTCAGCCATGAATGAGGCACCGAATCATAGGCCTTCTTGTAGTCAATCCAGGCGGCCGAGAGGGTACCTCTGTTCCGCCGGACTCGTTGGCAAATGGTCATGTCCATGAGGAGGAGCTCTTTAGTACCACGAGACCCAACCCTACATCCATTTTGAGCAGGGGCCAAAACGTTGTTCGCAACGATGTGTGCGTTAATTTTTGCTCTCAAAATGGATGTTAGGAGCTTGTACAGCGTAGGCAAGCACGTGATGGGTCTGTAGTTTTTCGCTTCCGTGGTACTACCGGACTTATAGAGCAGGGAGGTAGTACCAGTTGTAAAGAAAGATGGCAGGGAACCGAGCTCAAGGGATTGCTGGAACTGTGTTGCCAAACGTAGGTGTGAGCATCGAAACCATTTCACCCAGAAGTTGTGCAATCCATCCGGCCCAGGACTTTTCCAATTCGGGGTCAAACGGATGGCACAACTAACGTCTTCGGGGCTGATCGTAACAGTCCCCATGGGTTCGATGAACTCACACTCACGTTCGACAACACCCATCCACTCGCCTTCGGCGTGCTCGACTGGCACTGACCAGATACTACGCCAGAAGTCAACCATGGCAGTAGCATCCGGCTGCTGCGCGTCGGACACACGAAGATCGGTTCCCTCCCACTTTCGGTATACCTTCCTTTGGTCACTCTGGAAAAGGCGATTCTGCTGGTATCGGTCCACACGCTCTCTGTAGCGGCGAATACGGCTTGCCCATTCATAGACTTTCTGCTTCAGAAAGTCAATGCGCTCCGTGACACAGGTCATGTAGTCGAGGGGCCTGATATCAGTTCCCGCAAAGGCCTGGTTCACAAAGCGCATGACTCGGGGGCGGTTGTTGCCCCCCCTGAAGCAGATCAGCTTTGCAATGAGAGTCCTAAACGTATTGATACGCCGCTCAATCCGTACTTGCCATGTAGGGACACCGCCGGCGGTCCTAGGTGCACGGTCAGCGTCCGGAAACTTGACGCGAGCAACACGGCACGCCACGACTGCCCCGCAGTACATGATTGAGTGTGTATCAACTAAGTCTTCACTAGCCCGTAGATACGGATCTAGCAGACCGTTCAGGGCTCCCATTAGCGCTAGATTGCGTCTATTCACAGGCAAGCGTGGTAATCGTGGCCTAGAGTTGTTTGTGGGGCGATACTGCGTAATCGCTTCTTCCAGAGCCCTCCTCAGTTGCTCATGGGCCTGATTGCTTACACTCTGATCCGCATAGTCCTCCTCGTCGA
This sequence comes from Epinotia brunnichana, assembly GCA_963854355.1. NCBI lineage: Eukaryota > Metazoa > Arthropoda > Insecta > Lepidoptera > Tortricidae > Epinotia > Epinotia brunnichana. The sequence continues at coordinate 14,611,284 of OY977952.1, forward strand.
CACTGGGATCAGCCCGCGGCGCCCCCGGTGCCAGGTCGGGTGCAAGCACCGGAGCCGGCGCCGTGGCAGGCGGGTCCCGCGTCGAGGTGGAGGCCGCACGGGCAGAGAGTGCTTCCAAGCGTAGCCTATCGAGTATCGAGTCATCCAACCGCTTATGCCGTTGGATGACCCGCACCTGATCCGATAATCGTTGCGCGGTCACGTTGATGGCGGGTTCAAGGGCCTGAAACAGAGGAAGCATCCGGACACGGTACGCGGACAAGTTGGTTCCCCCCTCTGTAGCCCCAAAGTACGCTCGCATGCAGTTCACATTAATGTCATGAGTCCATCGCATGCGGCGCACTATACCACCGGCAGCGGGAGCCATAAGCGGGGCGGGGTGCCCCGTAGGCCCCAAGCGTGCCGGCAGCGGTGGTCGTCCTCGTCGCGCAGGTGGTCGCGGCGGCGGGGACGGCGGCCCGCACTCGTCGCTCGACTCGCTGGTGTCGGGCGCTGTGGCGAATTCATCGCCCGACGACGATGGCGAGGAGCTGGACGGTGCGGGTGGAGGTGGTGGGCGTGCGCGTTGTGCCGCTCGTGAGCGTGTCCTCGTTATCATATTTGTATTCGTATTTCAGTTTTCTTTGATTTGTTTAGCCTTTGACAGCTGCTTGTCAGTTCCCTTGATATTGATTCTGCTGCGTAGCAAAAGCGGTGCCGTGTTGTAAATATGTTGTACATTGTGGGAAAACTATTACGTACAAATTGTAATGTATTAAATGCTTACAAAGGCACAGAAAACATTAAAAACGAATTTATAAAATATAGATAAAAATTGACACGTCTGTCGTGAAAGCGGTTTTTTTTTTTTTTTTTTTTTTTTTTTTTTTTTTTTTTTTTTTTTTTTTTTTTTTTTTTTTTTTTTTTTATTATTATGTATCTCCGATTTAAATTCACGGGGCGAACCCCGGTCATTTGGAAGGCGTGCGTGGGGATATAGATCCAACACGTAGAGGCCCTATGGAGACGAAGTTTAATGTGATGTAGTACACCTGCTAGAACCCATTCACGGGTACATCGGTAGATACCCGTGAACCGGTCCCAACAGGCGTTGGGGCTATTGTTGGTGAAATGGATAGATAACTGGGTCTATGGTTATGAGATTTGGGTGGGCAATAAAATTGGGCTATTGCGTAGAGGTCCGGACACCTGCCATAACATTGTAATTTACAAGGTTATCGAGGCAGGCGGTGACTCGCCACTCACTTATAAGATGGGCCCCTGAAAGTGCCGTAGAAAAGACGGCCAGGAGCAACACCGGCGTGAGCGGCTCAGGGGTGTCGAGAGGTGGTGCTGCGCTTTCTCCGAAGTTACTCGCGGCGTTATGCCCTTTAACACTTCCACCCCTGGAGCATATAGCTCTGACGACTCCTCTCTGGACGGCCAATGAAGGCAAGCCAGAGCTGAGAATCCTGCGGGCCCCCTTGGGGTTCCACTCCGACCGACGAAGACACGCCGGGGACGGAGGCCCTGACCGACTCTCGGGAGCACTCGGGTCCGTGGGGTCGTTACTCCCCAACAGCTCGCCACAAGCTGCCCTGCGGGCTTATTATTATTATTATTATTATTATGTATCTCCTGTTTAAATTCACGGGACAAAGCCCGGTCCTTTGGAAGGCGTGCGTGGGGATATAGATCCAACACGTAGAGGCCCTTTGGAGACGAAGTTTAATGTAATGTAATACACCTGCTAGAACCCATTCACTGGTACATCGGTAGATACCCGTGAACCGGTTCCAACAGGCGTTGGGACTATTGTGGGTTATATGGATAGATAACGGGTTCTATGGTGATGAGATTTGGGTGGATTATGAAACTGGGCTATTGCAAAAAGGTCCGGACACCTGCCATAACATTGTTATACACAAAGTTATCGAGGCAGGCGGTGACTAGCCGCTCATTAGATGGGCCCCTGAAAGCGTCGTCGTACAGACGGCCAGGAGCAACACCGGGTGAGCGGCTCAGGGGTGTCGAGAGGTGGTGCTGCGCTTTCTCCGAAGTTACTCGCGGCGTTATGCCCTTTAACACTTCCACCCCTGGAGCATATAGCTCTGACGACTCCTCTCTGGACGGCCAATGAAGGCAAGCCAGAGCTGAGAGTCCTGCGGGCCCCCTTAGGGTTCCACTCCGACCGACGAAGACACGCCGGAGACGGAGGCCCTGACCGACTCTCGGGAGCATTATTATTATTATTAATGTTTTTCAAAACCGTATTTTGCCTGGAGTATAGTAGTTTATGTGACTGTACATAATGAAGGGCATTAAACACGAGTGTGGGTTTATGAAACGAGCCAAAGGCGAGAAGAAATTTGTTCTAACAAAACAGTCTATTTTTATGATGGTCATAATGTGCGGTTCTTGAACGCATCATGGAGGGTTTATGATATTTCAGTTCAGTTTGGATAGATAAAGATCTTTTTGACATTGTGTATGCCAGATATGGTCGAATTCCGCGTATAAAAGTTATTTCATTTTACTTTTAATCTTCAGCGAATTTGATACAAACGTGCATTTTGTTTTTTGCTAGCCTATGTTGTTTTCCACTGCTGGGCAAAGGCATTCCCAACTTCCTTCACTCGTCTTTTATTTTAGCGGTGCAAAAATAGAACTGTAGATTGATTTCTCTGTTGGTAATTATAGTTATTATTATTAGTTATTACTAAGAAAATAAAAACATTTTTGTAACTCCGTAGATAAACTAAATTTGTTTTCTATTCTCTGAATGTCATTTTAAGTATTTATTTGTTACCATTAGTCTTAATAGTTTAGTTAATTAAAATAAGTGTAAATACACTCGTACATATGAAGCAACCACAAAATGTTATAAAATATGCAGTTTGCAGAATTAGCACTATATAAAATATTGTTCTAAGTACTTAATAGAACCGTATAGTGTAGAATAGTGATTGTAATCAAACGCTGCTGTTTATAATCTTGTTTTAACAAGTTTAGTAGTTTCACGAAACATTTTAATCAAGTGTTAAAAATCTTGTATCTATAAAAGTCTCGACATTTCTATCTTCAGTCTTCATAACAGACAATACAAATAATACAAGTACAAAGCCTCGATGACACTCATAAATAAATTCAAAGGAAACAACGACCAAATGCTCTACAAAAAGAATTCGTAATCGTGTTCGAATCTAGGTAGATAGTTGTCGATTGCACCCGAGAACGACTTGCATAGCGAGAGCTTCAGATAACACTCGCCTAAGTGATTCTATACGGCGGGCTAAGAATGGAAAACAGTGAGCTCAAGCGACTTTTAAGAGAAAGCCCTAACGTTAGTACGCATTCAGGAATGTTTTGTTAAAGGTAGTGATTCCCGCTTGTTATATTCCACAAAACAAATAAATATGAAAAAATAAATCTTATTCGTTCCGTTAATTATTAGTGACATTAGGTTTTCGCTCTAGAACTCTGAAATCTTCCAATAAGTAGGTTACTTACATCCTGAGGAAATGGGAAATATCCGTCCAGTTTCCGAGGTTACATCGTCAACTTATTACAAGCTTGTAAGTCTCTAAAATCTTCTTCTTCTTTTGTCTTTGGGAATTACGTTTTTTTTTTTTTTATAAAGAGTCCTCAATCACTCCTCTACCTGACGCATTCATACTAAAAAATCTTTCAAATATCACAATAAAAAATACTTTACAAACAGAGCGCTAGGATACCTTACGGTTATTTGGTTTAGAATTTTAGAATTTAGTTTTGTGCTAATACGTATATAGTTAGTTTTTTGCGGGAAAGACCATACGGAGCACATGTTAGTATAATTATTATCTATTTATTTTGTTACCTTTGTGTAAGTATTTTATTTCATGATATTGATGTTACTCACCTACATACACGACACTACACTTCACACAAGATGGCACGACGTACCGTCAAAAGATTGAATTTCACCTGAACGCTAATAACGCTATAAATATTCTTTCACTTTTTTTTCAGTATAGTTTTGATTTAAGTAGTTTTTTTTGTATATTGTGATACTGAACTTACGTGTATCGGGCATCAGGCAGAATACCAGTGCATCTCTCGAAAGAGGGAAGCGTATAAATAAGCTATGAACCCTTTTGTTTTGCTGCAACTCACACAAAAATTGTATGTTTATGTTTTTTGTAATGTTACTTGAAGTCTATTCTGTTCCATATCGTGTATCGAATATTTGTTAAAATTTAGTTTTTGTACAATGTTGTTTCTGTGTGATTGTAGCTATCAAATAAACGTTTTATCTATCTATGTAATAGTTATGACCTTTTTTTGGTAATTATACATATATAGTCGCATTTACTCAGCTTTGAACAACCGCTACACAGATCCTAGGAGTCTCTCCTGCAAGTACCAGTTCAAGTAAACTTTAGCCTCAACTTTACTGCACTCGCAAATAAATCCAGGAACCGATTACAAAGTGTGGAGCTAGCCTTATCGAGCACTCTGTAAATATGGCCAAAGTTGTACAGTTTATCCATGTGTCTTTACTCATGATGTGGCGCAAATCCTAAACGAAATGTGACCCTTGTGTTCGGCATTTTGTATGCTCTTAATCAAGATTTTGTATTCAGTCATTATACAATGTCGGAGCTTACAAGTTTAAAGCACAGTTTTAGAGCAGAGCTAATTTGTTGTCTGGATGTTAGTTTCTTATCGAAACTCTGCAGAAGTTCGGTGTGGATAGACTCGAGGGTTTAGCTCAAACAGATGAGTTTGCGCTTACATACAAACTCGCCAGAAGACAACTTGTGCACTATGAGGAAGTCAGTTCCGTTTATGCAAAAGAAAATTAATGCAGTAAAATTATATTTGTAATGAATTTCTCGTGAGAAGAAATTTTGAGAATATCTGCTGATATTCTCAAAATTTTTGATGAAAAAATTACATTATGTTTCTTAGCGAGATCAAGATTCTTACTTATTAAGAGTGCACATTTCAGTAATTAACAGAAAATACTAGTAATTCTTAGGCAAATAGGCATTTCCACTTATTCCCGTGAATGTTTTTTGGGATGTTTACGGTTTATATGCCATTATTTTGTTCAGTTAGTAGAAATGATATTAGAAAACCCTTGTTTTTTCAGTGCGCACTTGAAATCTAAACGAGTAGCTCGTTTCTGAGAGAGGCGGGTTGCCAAGCGCCGCAGGCTAGTCGACACGACATCAAAGACCTCCTTAATAGCTACACACTGAATGCTTCCGAATAAACCCTTTGTACACAAGCACAAACGAAAGTTAATGATTTCGTTTATGAATCATGGGATTTGTTTAACTCGATTTTGCCTTTATATCTTGTATCGAGTACTAAGTATAAAGATTTTAGGTTTTTTTTTTACTAGTAAAGTTTTTGAAGTTGAACGACTATTAATTTCAAGTTTAGTTTCCATACACGTGTCAACTTCTAAACTGTTGTAGGGTTATGGTGGTGAGTGATGTGACGTTAGGTATCGCCACAGTAAATGTAAACACACCACTTTTCCTAATATTTATAATGTCAATAAGTACAACACAGAAGGTATATCCAAAGTCAGAAGATAGTTTACACAGAAGAGAACAGTACGGAAGGAAGAATCAAATATATAACAAGGTTTAAGCGCAAGCGATTTGCGTATTAAATATGTAAGCGATAGCGGTCAAGAGCGGCGCATGCACTTCGCGCGAGTATCATAGATTGACTGGCCGCGCTCATGGTAACTGTCGGGCGGCCGGCGACTCCTGCGATCCGGTTATCGGAGCGCGGGCGCATTGCACCGAACTGGTTGACACGTCAAGAATATTGACGGATGTAATGTAAATATACTAAGTGTATTAAATATGTATAAATGAAATATAAGGTAGTGTTTATTAATATGGTTGTGTATGTAGATGTAGATAATGTATAAGTGTATATAAATAAATATGTGTGAATGTAAAAGGGCAAGTAGCCCACACTGTTGTTCCAAATTTCAAATTGATAGCACCAGTAGTTCTTGAGATATTTAACGTTGTGACAGACGGACAGAGTAACCCATAAGGGTTCCTTTTTAGGGTTCCGTAGCCAAATGGCAAAAACCAGAACCCTTATAGATTCGTCATGTCCGTCTGTCTGTCCGTCCGTATGTCTCAGCCACTTTTTTCCGAAACTATAAGAGCTTTACTGTTGAAACTTGGTAAGTAGATGTATTCTGTAAACCGCATTAAGATTTTCACACAAAAATCGAAAAAAAAACATTAAGTTTTAGGGGTCCCCATACTCAGAACTGAAACTCAAAAAAAATGTTTTCATCAAACCCATACGTGTGGGGTCTATCTATCTATATCTATGGATAGGTCTTCAAAAATGATATTGAGGTTTCTAATATCATTTTTTTCTAAACTGAATAGTTTGCGCGAGAGACACTTCCAAAGTGGTAAAATGTGTGTGTAACTTCTAAAATAAGAGAATGATAAAACTAAAAAAAAATATATGATGTACATTACCATGCAAACTTCCACCGAAAATTGTTTTAACGAGATCTAGTAAGTAGTTTTTTTTTAAAACGTCATAAATCGTAAACCGCAATTTGTTTCACGGAACCCTTCATGTGCGAGTCCGACTCGCACTTGGCCGCTTTTTACGTTTTTGGTAGGAACCCTAAAAATCGACAAGAGCATCAAGCACAAGCACATCTTAATTTACACGCGTCACTTACGAGTATACCTATACTAACACAATTTTAGTCTTTAGGAATACCTATACTTACATATTGACGTCGGTCCATACATCAAGGCTAGTATTCAGGTAGCTACTAAGCTCGCAAAGCTTTCTATAAACACATTTTTATATTTATTTTATTTTAGTAAAAGTGGTTCAGTCTACAGATTTAGCTCCCAAAAAACTATGTCTTTGTTTGGTCAACCACTGGTTCTTTTTCTTTTTCCCCTTTTTAGATTATCTCTGATAAAACCACAATTCAAGTTGTTTAGGATTTCGGATTACCTTGGATTATTTAGGAAAGGACGCCAGAACAGCAGCCCATATTATTCAAACTCCCGCACTCAAGGGCGTACTTACGCTAAAAATCAACTTTACATCATAAATATTCATGAAAACCTTCACAACTTTAATCCTTATCCGATAGAGTCCCTTTCTAAGGCGTTAAAATGTAGAATAAGTCACAGAAAGTACTGACGAATAAGTTGTTAAAATCACGAGGATTCCTTGTTGCTGCATAATGCATGGCTCTAGGGGTTTGAACTTCTGTCCAGATTTCAAGAAGGTTGTACCTAACAACTCAACCGGAGATGGAGGCAAAGAAAATCTACTGGGAGCAGTAGTGCTACGATTGATTCAAATGCAAATTAAATGTTTCACCAAAAGTTCACAAAGGACGACTGAAATTAACGTAAACAATGTTTCGAATGTCATTTTGAAATGATATGTGTATTGTCTTCATGCCTTGTTCTGCCTTAGGGATAGCTTACCTGAGCGTGTGTGTGATACACTGAATCGATTGGGATTGGGACACACTGAAATGTAATGAAAAGGAACTAAATTATATTTTCACCACGATGGTGGCAAACAAGCTTACGGCCCGCAACTTCAGAGTTGCCGACAGTAAAAGACAAATATTACAGGTCCCTCTTCCCTACACAGCGCGTTATCGGGAGGTCTGGCGTCCTTTCTCACCACCAGAAACACATACATTCTTATATAGAAAAATAAATACTTGCATATACATAGAAAACATCCATGGACTCAGGGACAAATATTCGTGCTCATCACACAAATAAAAACCCTTACCGGGATTCGAACCCAGGACCCACTTCTTACACTAATCGACCTAGTCCCAAACTAAGCAAAGCTTGTAATATGGGTACTAGATGAAGATAAACATACTTATATAGATAAATAAATACTTAAATACATAGAAAACATCCATGACTCAGGAACAAATATTCGTGCTCATCACACAAATAAATGCCCTTACCGGGATTGGAACCCAGGATCTCTTGCTTGTGTAGTAGTGTTAACATCGCTACGGTCTTCTGTTAGGTGGATTTACGTTCCGAGTAGGTCTGCTTCATTCTGATGTTCCCTGTCTATCCCGCCTACATAATATTTGGATATACATACCTCGGCAATCTCCTCAAAAAAATTACAAAAGGCATTAAAAAACAGAAGTCAGGATCCAAGCTTTGCCTTCAACATTAAACCTTTAGAATTTCAGTCAGTGGCTTGAATCAGAGTTATCCCTAAATCTGTGCCGCGTCGAGCGTCAAAGAAAGCGGCGAGGATTATTAAGTTACTTTTATTTACAAGCTTCGCCAGGCGTTTGCTTTCATTTAGGTATTCATTACACGTATGTTATAACAAGCAGATTACAAATATTGGCCTCAATTCCTGATGTTACGTTATATATAACTTGCACAATATAATGAAGGTTCGTGAGGTTAGAGCACTTTGGCAGATTTATCAGAGATGTAACCTTGTCATGACGTGATTGTCACATCGACAGTGTGATTAACCACTTACTTATTGAATGAATGAATGAATGGTTTATTCACAATGAATATATGGTACATAAGATCTTAAATATTGGTATACATGTTTCTTCCCATAATATATTCAGCCCGGTCAGGCATATGAAAATTTAGTCAGTGACTTGATCACTGTCTTATTATTGTTATATCACTGTCTTATATATTGTTGAACACATAACATTCGTTTGAGAACCATATATCATCATCATCATCATCATCATCATTACATCAGCTGAACTGGCCTGAAAGACTTCCACTGCTGGACACAGGCCTCGCCCAAGGCGTGCCACAGTGCCGGTCTTGCGCTACCAGCATCCAGCGGATTCCCGCGACCTTTACCAGGTCATCAGTCTAGGGTACGTAGTCGCCACATTGGGAAATTGATGTGTAAAAGTATTTCGACCCCATGACCCATTATAAACTGTGCAAGTTATATGCTGCATTATATTGCCCTAATTTTAAAGAACTGCAGGCAGCTAATCTGTATAAAGAAACTATGATTGCTGTGTTTAATATTAAAATTCTAAATAACATACCAACACAAAAGTTGTCTTTCCTGAGGTTAAATAGTAATGAGTTTTGGTACATGTAATATAAGATTTAATCACACAGATTTACATAAGAGGAGATACCTGTTGATGCGGATTATCAGTCTACTTAATCAAAAAAATAGGCGTATAAGTGCCTGTATGACCCTTCCTTACTAAATTCTATAGTTATATATATGTTAGAGCAACTTACTATATTCCTATAAATATGTAACTTAAGGTGAGATATGCACAGACCGATTAGTGCTATTTGTGATTCAATTTTATATCGAGCGAACTTTAAGTACTTAATTGTAAACTTTAACCTGTTAAATGGTTACACGATTACATAAAGTAGTAAGTTATCTTGATAGAAAATGGAATCTCAAGTATCGCGAGTCGGCCTGGGGATACCTTGCCTTAACTAAGAGCTTTCTTACTGAGCATTAAGAGCTTACACAAGTTTTTAATCTTTTTGGCTCGAAGTTCTCGTAAAGCGGACAGAAACAACATGAGTACCCAATGTTTGCCCATTTACTTGACAAAGAAAACATAAGGAAATACGTGCTGTGTCCACTAATGGCCAACAAAAAAACGTAAACGATTAAATGAAACTTCAAAAAGAGTAATATAACTTACATTTTTGTTTATAAGTACAAAGAGCGAGACGTAAAGTGCTTTCGCTTCAAGAGTGGGTCTTGAGCTACAATTATTTTTGTGTTCGAATGTTCAGTAAAAACAAAACGTTGTTCTTTAAACAGTAACAAGCATACCTACTTCCTGCCTGGTAGTAAACACATATGGACTTTTGCGACTTGAGAGGGGTCCCAAGCGTGTTGCCAATCCTTTATTTTTGTATAAATGCAGGTCCTTCGCTCTGAAAACATTGCACCTTCGCGTACTTTGAGCAATTATTTTTTTTGTGTACATATTTTCAGTAACTTGTATTAGGTGGACCTGATGGTAAAGGTTGCGGGAGTCCGCTGGATGCAAGTGGCGCAGGACCGGTCATTTTGGCACTCTTTGGAGGAGGCGTAGGTCCAGCAGTGGACGTCTTTCGGCTGATATGATGATGATAATTTTCAGTAAAAAAAAAAATATTGTTGATATCACACTGTCACCTAAGTAGCTGTTTATGAGATAATAAAATTAGTAAATTAAACCTTTATTTCTGACGTTTCGTCAGAAATAAAGGTAAATAAATATCGCGTTAGACCCGGATTAAACAGTATTCAATTTTTTTGTCATATATTTCAGTCTGAAAATTTACTTAATCGGGTCTATGTAAAGTATTCGTATGGTTATGGTCTCATTTATTTATGTCGCTGACCTATGTGTGTCAGATAACTTATGTTATATAACAATTTCAATCGACAGTGGTTATTATCACTAAGATTGTAGTAGTACGCCTAGGCAGGCTATGGTGTTGATAATTCAGTGAACCAAGTACCTAGGTCATGTAAGTTAAAGTATAACAACCGTACACAATAACACATAAAGCGCATGCAATGAATAATATACTAGTATAATATACTCACACGTTTCATGCTAATCTATAATAAAAACTCAATGAAATCGATTGCCGAAAAAACTATTGCTCCTAACACATCACTGAAGGCGTAAAATGTATGTTAAAGCGAATAGCAAGTCATGCACCCACTTTGTATTCAGTCAGACTCGACTTCCAGCTACTAGACTCGAGTGACTGGCAAGTCCATGTGTGCATAATGTATGCGCCGTAATGCCTTGGTCTGTCCGCGTTAAAAATGCAAACTCTGGCGACATTCGGCGACTTCAGGATGCTTTTATAGGACTGTGATGTTTTTGTAGCATTAGAATGGTAACGAAAAACAGAATAAAATAAATATTTAAGGGGGCTACCATACAACGAACGTGATTTTTTTGCCGTTTTTATAGACTCCGCTGTCCGTCCGTCTGTCACCAGGCTGTATCTCATGAACCGTGATAGTTAGACAGTTGCCACTATAACAACGAATACTTAAAAACAGAATAAAATAAATATTTAAGGGGGCTCCCATACAACAAACGTGATTTTTTTGCTGTTTTTATAGATAAAGTCCGACTCGCACCTTGGTCGGTGTTTTTTTTACACTAGGGGTTTGGCTACGAGATTTTATTCTGGAAACTAAATCACCTTCATACAACGTACTCGTGACAACAGCTACGCCTAAAATGTTAGAACCCTCTTACGTAGTCTTCTAATATTACGCGCATTTTCACTGTTAATTCTCGTCACGTCCGTCTCAACGTGTTTGCAAGAAATTAAACGTATTCAGTAGAAAGCTATAATTGTTCCGTTGGCAGGAACAAATTTTATTTCAGGATTAAAAGAGGAAAATTGAAATAACCACAACAAAATTAAATTGCTGTTGTTAAGAATTTTGTTATTATTCCGGATAACAGTTGTTTATTTTAGGCGCGACAGCAAAATTTTTTTATGCGTCTTTGACCTTTTTGGGAGCAAAACAGCGATTAATGTGAATATATCGTCCTGTGTTTAGAGGAATATAATAGTATTTTTCACAATCGTGTTATAATAGAGAGCTTTTTAGTCGAGTACCGTGTTTAGGCCACGAAGCTTGCTGAGTGGCCTAAGTAAGGTAAGAGGTTTTTGTACGAGTTCATTAAAATTAATTTTCTACGAGTCAACTGAACTAATTAAACAAACTCGATACTGTTGAAACGAAGTGCAGCCTATCGCTCGTACGCTCGTTGATATCTTAAAAGACATCAACGAGCGTACGACATCAACGAGAAAACTCAATAATCAAAGCGATTCTATTGGTCCAATTCATTACAGTTCGGTAAAGCAGCCACGTGATAGGTCGAATTTATTTTAGTTCTATTTTTATTTTTTTTTGGTTGTCTGGAGCGTATCGAAACAGTTATTTCGATTGTTTCGACAGTAACATGGACTACAACTATGAAAAGAGTGACGTTGCAGTATTCTCTATGCAATCTTAATACACAGATTTTAATCGACGAGTACAAAAACTCAGTTTCATACTAAAGAACAGTTTCATCCCACATGTAATTTGAACTAGGCGCTAAATAAATTCGGTGATAAAAAATAACATAATTTATAGCAAGGTAGAAATTTCAATATATTAAGGTAAAAAAGTAGTACATGTGGCTTAAGCCTCCCGCGCAACAAGAAGAAAGTTTATGAAAAATATATCGGTTCAAGTAGGTACCTACTTAGTTTTTTCGATAGTTCTGATTGCTAAAGTGACCGCTCAGGTATTTTGATATATTCAAGTCAGTATCCTATCGCAATCACGAAATTTTACTTGCGAATTGTATCATTGGTCTGAACGATTATTTCGTCAAAAAGCCAGTTTTGTATAAGATCCCAAAGTATTTGTTTTTTTAATACTTATCGGATATCGGTTTGTTATATGTATAATAATCCTGGAAATGATTTTTATGGGAGAAAATTGGCTAAAATTCGGACAAACGTTTGCGATAAGCGTTCTAGTTATACACCAATCATCTCTTACATTATGTCACAACAACCGACTTCAAAGTGAATGAATTATAAATAAATTAGGTAGATATAAATAAATAAATATTAGGGGGCAATCCTACACAAATCGAACCAGCACCATAATCAATAAGGGTTGTCTTATGGATATAATTACTTAAATACATAGAAAACATCCAAGACTCAGAAAAAAATATTAATGGTCATCACACAAGTATTTGCCTTTACCGGGATTTAAACCCAGGACCTTCAGCTTTGTAGGCAGCACGAACCTGAATAGCCTATATCAGGCTTAATTTCTAGGTGTATGTATAATGGTCTATAGGTAAGTAACAATTGAAGTAAAATATTGAAACTGGGATCGCCATGAATTTAAAATGAACTGTTAGTTAGAAAGGAGTCCCATGAGTTTGTCAGCGCGACGCGTTCGTTTGAACTCACTGCAAAGGGCGCTATACGCATTGACATGGAAATTCCTATCACTTCTCGCATTCATACGTCGCGATGCTTCCACCAATTATGGAAATACTCGGCAGGCTTTTGAGCCGAGCGTCTCACCATTTACGATAGTCTTCGACTAAGTATGTCGGTATACTTGGATAACAATTTATCCAAGTAAATATACCGACATACTTTCCCTTTCTAGAAAAAAAAATTCGCAGAACACTTTTACTAATAAAATACGCTGATGTATATGCGTAACATATATCTAAAATGGATACTTATTTTATAAAATCTCTATTTTATAGTGTATGTCTATGTACAGTCAACTAATTTGATTCCTAGGACATCGTAGAACCTTACCGTTGTAAATGTTATGTCAATAGGTTGCTATAGGATTATTGCGTCGCTATGTAGCAATTAAAATGACAGGGTGCTGCGGTGGCCTAGGAATCAAATTGGTTGACCGTACACTTATATATTATTTACATACCGGGTTGTATATAATGCGGTATTTTTTACATGATGGCATCCCAATTTATCCAAAGCATCCACTATAACTTATTACACTATATACACAATGTATAGAGAGCAAGCGTTCTTACTTGTTGTTTTACTTATTTTTTCGCAACTGTATTAAAAAACGTCGTTCGATACACGTGGTCAAAAAGCACTAGTGCGCAAAATACTACTTTTCGCACGATTTGCAGCTATAAAAATTTTTTGAGCAACTGTATTAAAAAATTGCTTTTAAATTTTGTAGAGGCGTATTATTAATCCCATAAGTCATGTAACGAGTATAAGCGTACGAACTCGGAGGCAAAAACTAATTTATCAATATTGTGTATCTTTTAATATCCAACGGTATATTTCCATTTATAAAGTAGAGAACTCAAGCAATTCGTATATTTGATATGATGATGATGATGATGTGCTCCCAGACGTATCCGTCGACGGTGACATACTGACAAATTGCTTCTCAAAGATATAATTTGTTATTTGCATACAAGGGCGCGAGAGTGACTTGCAAATCTAAATTTGGTTTTGAAGCTCCGGTGACATGAAATCAGTAAAGCTCTCCACTTGAGTTTTAATTATATTTAATGGTAACTAGGAGGGCCTGAGCCGAGTTACGAATCTGGCGTTTGGCGTCAATTCGAGACGGGTATTACACTAAGCTCAAAAGTAGCTACGTAAACGAAGACGTCAAGAGTATTTATTCACCCTCCTAGCGTTATTCCTGGTTGTGCCCCTAAGCCCGGGGTCCGCTTTGACACCTAATCCCAAGATTTGGCATAGGAACTAGTTTTACGAAAGCGACTGCCATCTGACCTTCTAACCCAGCGGGAAAACTAGACCTTATTGAGATTAGACCGGTTTTCTCACGATGTTTTCGTTCACCGAAAGCTAACGGTAAATATTCCGTACATAAGTTCCGAAAAATTAATTGGTACGAGCCGGAATTCGAACCCACGACCGCCGCTTGACAGCCACATGCCTGACTCACTACGCTACCGTAGCTCAAAAGTCTTTATTATAATTACTTTAAAAACAAAGTTTAAACCGACTTCAATTCAGTACTTCGCCAAGCCACATGGTACATGAAAATTTCCACATTTCCTTTCCAATTTACCACATGAACTGCTTTCCGAGAGCATATGCGTTGATTATTACAGAAAAAAACCCAAGTCGCTACATGTGGGCCAATAATATTTGAGGAGTTCCGTCGATTCCTCAAGGATCTCAGAATTTACACTTCATTAGTTGCTACTTCAACGAAATCATGTCGGAATCTTTGACGTACTTTACATCTTTGAGGAGTTCCATAAGTCATCTGCGGTCTTCATCATCAGTTCCACTTTACCAAAATTACGATTTCCGAGGGTAAATACACGAGTTATAATAGAAAATACCGAAATCACAACATGCGTGCCTATAAAATTTGAGGGTTGCCCTCAATTTCCCTGGGATCCCATCATCAGATCCTGACTTGGTGACAATGGGACTACCTCAGGAGTAGTATACTCTATCGATAAAAAAAAGAATTTGGGAAATCGGTCCACAATTGACGGAGAAATCGGCGAACATACATAAAATATATATATATATATATATATATATATATACATACAGTGGAACATATATATAACCTCCTCCTTTTTTGAAGTCGGTTAAAAAGGGAATAAAAGCTTTTGACATCTTCGATTGCGTAGTTACTTTTGATGCTGACTGTACGTACAAAGTTACTGAGACCCGTATTGACAGCAGTTCTCCAGTCCGATCTTCGAGTAGCAAGCTACTTTCACGACTCACAGGATGTGCCTGTTGCAGACATACAGCGCTTCAAGACATCCCTGTACCGCAGGTATTGTCCAGCAACTTTGCGTTTGGCTGGGGCTAGCTGGGAGTAAAAGACTGCTTTAGGAAGACTAGTTGATGACATTCGCATAAGTGTCCACACCAACGTAATTGATCATTCATGAGCAGACATTTCATGCCAACCATGCCAGTCCGACGCGAAACCTCCGAGTTCGGAACACGATCCTGCCATTATAAATGAAATGAATCAAGGCGTTTGATATTCCCTTTGTATAAAAATTAGGTTTCTGAGGCGTAGAGCAATACATAGAGGCAGAATAATTGTTTGATATATTCGCGTTCCGTATCAAAGCAACAACAAACTACGTACCGATTTCATTAAGTCATTCAAACAGACTTTTGTATTATTAGAGCACATTCTGGTTACCAAGCTAGGAAGCAGGAAGCTACGGTAGCCTAGTGGTTCACGCATGCGGCTGTCAAGCGGCGGTCGTGGGTTCGAATCCCGGCTCGTACCAATGAGTTTTTCGGAACTTATGTACGGAATATTTACCGTTAGCTTTTCGGTGAAGGAAAACATCGTGAGGAAACTGGTCTAATCCCAATAAGGTCTAGTTTTCCCTCTGGGTTAGAAAATCAGATGGCAGTCGCTTTCGTAAAACTAATGCCTATTATTATTTTGTTTGTGGGCCTTAATATGCCGCTTCGACCAGCAAGTGATCTATTGTGGCAGCCCTTGTTTTAGAGTTCACCGTTAAGTCCCGTTGCCTCCAGGAAATTCCAGATTCAGAACTAATGCCTATGCCAAATCTTGGGATTAGGTGTCAAAGCGGACCCCGGGCTCCTTTAGGGGCACAACCGGGAATAATAACGCTAGAAGGATGATGATTCTGGTTACCAAATATTATGTAAGAATTGCATATAAGTAGTCAAGCTAACAGTCAAATATCAAAAATAGTATTTATACTTTCTGTGCACAGCCCGTTTTCTAAAAACCGTATTCTACACATTATTTTTTCGAACTGCGATCCTAAGAATAACAAAAATGTAGTCCGAGATGGACAACATAAAACGCGTAATTCATGTCATACGAAACACGAAAGCATTTAATTGAAACGTCTCTTTTGATCTAGGTATCACATTTACCTACAAATATTATAAATATTTAACCTCCAAGAAGACTTGCGTATTTACAAAACCCTGACAGGTATTTACCCTCAAGCAAAATAAATTAAAAAGAAATCTTACGGTCTAGTCAAAAAAAGTTAGTAAAAAACGTTTTGATGGGTATACTGAAAGCTAGTCTTTGATATTTCTTTAAAGTCAAAGTTTTCGCGAACTTTGGAACTAATTTACAAAAGTTAAGCGGTATACTACGCCCGTGAGATTTTAATACAATTTCTTGGAACATCTTACTTCATTATTACAGTCTCTTATCATGCTAACTTAAACAGATTTTTTTCGGTACCTATGTATAATATTATATGCAACTTTGTTTTAAGGAATTCCTAATACAATTAGCATTTTAATAATACTTGAATAAATATAGTAGGTACCTAAATGGATTAAAATACAATACAATGGTGCCGTGCCGTTAAGAAGCCTAAGTCATCTAGGTACTACTACCTAGAAAACTTACGCTACACTCCTCCCTAAGGCGTTGTAAGAAGGAACTGATTTAAAGATTTAGTGACCGAGACAGATTGTTCCTATAGGTCAGTTGGTTACTATAGCGACGCGCCATGTATGCCTGTGCTCGCTGGTGCCAATGCGGCCTTTAATTTGAAAATTATATATTTCGTTAGCAGCGTTAGCGCTAAATTAAAATAACTACATTAGTATTTTTTACTGCACATACTTAATACGTACCTAAAAAACGGTAAAACTAAAGAGCGATCTGTTCTAGACAACTTTTAAGAATAGTATCTAGTAAGAATATAAGTATATAAATTTTACACAGATAGTGACACAGTATACGAGTATGTTATGTATATCAGTGTTATGGGTCTATAAAAAAGTTAGGTTCGCAAGCAGGGAAAGGCTCATCGGTGACCGTTATGACCTAAACCGATACAATACACGACCACTTCCCCAGTGCCCCAATGGAATATCAACCTTTTTTGCGTAGCATTGAAACTGTTAATAAAAATAAACTTTGGAACGAAATGTGGTACAATGTTATCCAATGATAATATGTAGCGGTTGCAATGTAAATTCGTTTTTTGATACACCTTCTTAACTATAAATATATATTTGTATAGGTACTAGGCGCGGCTTTGCCCGCGTATTTCAAACAACGCAGGCGACCCCGCGGGATAAATAATAGCCTATTTCCACCCAGAAAGTCCATTCTACACGCAGGTGAAAGATTTTTTGAAATCGGATAAGTGGTTCCGTAGATTACCCAAAACATACAAACTTATAAAACTACAATCTCACAGACTTTGAGTCACAGCGTGAGAGTGACGCTGCCTACGAAGCGGGTTCGAATCCCTGTGACAAGAGCAAATATTTGTGTGATGAGCTTGAATATTTGAGTATTTATATTTAATAAATATATCGTCGTCTAAGTATCTGCCCATAACACAAGCCTTATTGAGCTTACTATGGGGCTCGATTTGGACCGTATGGAGTTCGATTTGTGTAAGATTGTCCCCGAATATTTATTTCTAATTTATTTATATGTAGCATTGCTTATATAAAATTACCTATATAATATTAAGATCAACCCAATGAATTTCACTTTCTCTTTTTTTCAATGCCAGGCAGCGTGACGGTAGGTGGACCAAAACGTTAACGGATTGGTGGCCAATTGCAGGAAAAAGAAGCGTTGGTCGTCCACCAGCTCGATGGGTTGATGACATAAAAAAGACCGCGGGTCATTTCTGGATGAGACTAGCACGGGACCGGGATAAGTGGCGTACGCGAAGAGAGGCTTATGCTCAGCAGTGGGCGATTACAGGCTGAAAATGATGATGATGATGAATGAATTTCGAACTCGTTATACTTACCTGGCCAACTTTATATTAATATTATCCGTATCGCACAAAGAGCAAAAGAAAAGTTCCTTATATTTTTTTGCGTAGGTGCTTAATAAAAATAATATTATTTTCTCAGAAAAATAAACTTTACCGTTGCTTCTGAGCAAGACTTGAAAGAATTATTTTTAGGCGAGTCGTGCGAGTCCTCAACCCGTACGAAAATAAATAAACTGCAAAATAAAGTTACTTAACGCAGAAGCAAAATTTGCAAGCAAGAAACTCGGTAAGTGAGGGAGTTTTATGATTTCCGGCAAACAATTTACAGGCCTTGCTTACGTTTCAAGAATGCCAGTATAGTTTTGCAAACTGACTATTTTGCTACAATGGGCTTGTGACCTTAAATTTGTTTACGATGCCATTCGAACCAGTTTTTGTAGATGAACAAATGTTTGTATGGAAGCAACTACATTTAAAGGACATTAATACCCCAAAAATTGAGTTAAAGACGGACCTCGCTGACAGCAGCCGAAAAGCTTCATACTGATTGGCTTTAAAGTATGACGTCACACCGTGCAATTTGTACTAACCGTTGCATGGAAAATGAAGTAAATTGCTGTTTCGGTCGCGAAACACTGCGTTTAGGTCCATAGTTGTCATACAAATTTGTTTCTATAAAAGCGTAAGGATTCTATTGGTACCTTTAAATTTACTCTTGGACAATAAATAAAAAACTTTTTTTTCTGAACTTTCGGAACTTTCATATCTTTTTATGATTTTAATTATATTTTGTAATTTATACTTTATTGCAATCATTTGATGGTTTACTATCCATTTAGCAACACGACGTTATCAATTTTAACACCACGCAACAAGCCTTTTAGCGGCAATATTGTTCAGGTACATAATACAATCAAATTCATGTCAAAATGCACTTAATGAATAACGATCCAACATTCAAAAGGCTAAAAAGAAAGTCCCCTAAAGACTTGTAGGGATTATCATCCATAATGGGCGCACGTCGCTGGACTGACTGCCCTTCAAGACAAATTGAGAAATTCTTAACCCTATGCTGAATGTTCGAACGAAACAGATTGCAAGAAGAAGAAAAGAAAAAAAAGAAATGTCAAAATCAGTCATGCAGCACGGGAATGCTGCCTGGTCCATGATAGTAATTTTTTATTTTTAGTTTAGTTATTATTACTTTTAGGGATAACTTTTCGTTCTATATTTTTCGTTGTATTAGTATGAGTTATTTATATTAATAAATATACCCCTGTGGCCTGACGAGCCACGTACGTAAGTGCCGCAACTCTAATATGGACGCTGTTTAAATCATCTTTTTATAGATGTATAAGGCCGATGATGAAATATACCCCTGTACATTTGACCTATACTCTAACAACTGCCACCAACAATTTAGCGTCTTCAATGATCGTAAGTTTTTGTGATAACGATGAACCAAATATTTTATGAGCCGTTTACAAAGCATGCCGGATGTTCAAATTATAGTGATTCCTTCACGAAACTTGGCAAAGTTATCTCCCGGCTTCCGGGGCAGAATAACAAAATAAAAGTTAATCGACCCTAATGATTACATGAATTCTTTTTATATAGAAATAAATAAAATAATAGAAGCACTGAAAAGTTTAAATTAACCTTATGCGATTTCCTAATGGTCTTCCCAAATTCCCTGGAATCATCTTTCTTAAAATATCATCTTACAATGTTTAAATATCATACACTGTTATGTTATGTATATTTTATAGCCGAGTGCAAAGCTTTCTGATAAAGAAAAATAATTAACTACGTCTAATGAAAACATATTTCTTAAGTTCCCAGACTGACAAGAGCAAATATTATAAATATATTTGTGCAGTCAAGAACTTATATAATTCAATTTAAGTCAAAAATAATTTATTTATAAGGGTCTTTTCTCATAATTATTAACAAACTATAAATATGCAGATATTTTTGAACATTGTTTTGAGCATAAATACTCGTAGGAGTAATGTTACTGACATATATAATACATGAAAAGATTGTACTAAAGTAGTGTTGAACTAAATTACATACCCGTCTGAACCTTAATTGAAATATCTACTCAAATGAAACAATTCGCAGAATCTCAGAAACTGCTTTAACGCTCCAAGAATCATCCCCAAAACAAACATTGCATTTAAAGGCTCATAAAAGTTGTAACACACAACAAAGGCAGTTAGTTTCTTCGACTCACCCAACTTAAGGCGGACTAAACACTTCTTCGGGTTGCACCGTTGCAAATACGCTTAGAGATGTGGGAAAAGTTCCTTGGCTCGTTTGCTCATTAGTGTTGGTCCTAAATAACTAAAGATGAAGGGGATGAGAAAGCGTAAGACTAACGTGATTGAGTGGACTTAAATTACGAGTGGATTAAAAAAAATAAAAATGTCCTTAATCAGTTGGTTTCTATCTTACCCCCTTATTCATAGAGCTTCACAAACCTCTGCTAACTAAAATGTGCTTAATCCCTTTTTCACAAACATATTTACTTATGTGTCAGATGTGACAGATAATATATTAACAAATTTTGCTGACAATTTCTAGCATAAAAAAAAATAGAACTGTTTATTTCAATAGTTTTACACCAGATATGTTCATATATAACTTAAACCAATCTTCAATTTTTAAGATTATTAGCTAAGTTTAGTTAATTGGTTTATTATTATTATTATATATCAGAGCATTGACATTTTATTTTTGTTAGTACCTATTTGTTAGTTTTTGTTATATAATTAAGAATTATTATTTTTTACACTCAGTACGGCTTTCTTGATTACATATTTGGCTTTATGCGGTTTATCCCTTATACTATCTAGTTATTACATTGTAAGGTTTAAGATCACGCCAAATGTAATGGTCGTCGCTGAGGGCGAGCCACACAAATCCTTCCGCCTGAAGGGCGTTGCGAAGGTTTCCTAGCTAGCTCAGGGGTAGAAGGGATTTCCACTAAATAAAAACAACAATCGAGTCAGAAGTAGGTCGGTGGGACTGTGATGCCCTTTATTTATAAACAATCTTAATATTACGGAATCTAAAGCGGGGGTTGCAACCCCGTTGCAAAACGTAGTCGGTAATCGGCAGCGCGGGAGCGCTGAGGTAAACGCGGGGGACCCTTCGGGAAGAGCCTCGGGTGACAGCCTGGACGCCTGGCGAGGGTGCCGGCGCAAGCGAGGACTATTCCTCCGGGAACGGCAGCGCGGGAGCGCTATGGCAAATACAGGGACCCTTCGGGAAGAGCCTCGGGTGACGGCCTGGACGCCTGGTAAGGGTGCCGGCGCAAACGAGGACTCTTCCCTTAGGCACGGCAGCGCTGGAGCGCTGAGGCAAACGCGAGGGAGCCTTTCGGGAAGGGTCTCGGGTGACATCCTGGATCATGGCATGGACATTGTCTATTATATTTGTCGGGAGACAGCTAAAATAGGTTTAATAAACGTTTGTAAATGGCAGCATTAATGTTCAATATGAAACATTTGTAAGAATTATTCTAAGATTCAATGTCACAAGCTCACAACCGTATCCAATTATAGCCGGGATAAATCTTACTCTTGTTTGGTCGTATTGACACTAGTGCATCGTTCTAATGGTTAGACAGGTGCCTGAAATTGACGTCTCATGTCAGCGCTGCCACCTGTATACAGTCCGTGTGTTAAAGGCCTTCTACACGATCGGGACTAACCGTCAACCATCGTGTCCTTGGTCGGGATGATATAAAAATGGACCGTGTAGAAAGCGGTTGACCCGACCGATATTGGTTGATGTCAACGGCCTTGGTCACGAGCGCATCCCTCGCGACAGGCTGCGTCCGTGGTTGGTCCCAACACCGTCTGGAACGCTGTCAGCCGACGACCGATCCGACAAAGGACACGATGGTTGGCGGTTCGTCCCGATCGTGTAGAAGGCCTTTTATATTCGGGTTCGGGTGAAATCATTTATTTTGGCAAAAGAATGTAAGCGAGAGAGAAATATATACCCGAATCCTATTCTTAATGCTCACGGGCTGTACATCAAAGTTAATGGAGCGTTGGCGGCTTGACGACTCAGTACTGCTACGTAGCGCACGTCATTTAAGAAAATACTAAAAGACCGTCTCATCTTTAACGGCCTCTTTAACGGATCTTCTGAAAGGGTGGTTGTTAAAATGATGGTCATAAATATAACTTATAAACAAACTTTTCATGTTTCCTACTTAATTCTAATCATCCATCCATCTCTTATTACCTACTCGTATTCAGATTTCTTGTTGTACAAAAAACTTCGTTGTACAAACACTGTGTAAATGAGGCTTAGATATGTAATCTCCCTCTATCAATGAATATACACGTTAATAAACCGGGTTTTCTTCTGTTTTCCTGCCTTTTGTAATGTCATTAATAGCATTTAAGTCTATTTCAGAGCATTTTCTAAAAATAGTGTACCCAAAATTAGCGTAAACAAAAATTAACTCCGTGTCTGTTTTGTGACGAAAATGAAGCATACAAAGTATGTGAAAATGAACTTGTTTCACATTTAAATAAATTGTGTTTGCATACCTATCATTTATAAAAAGATAAGTTTTATACAAACTGAATTCTTAATTGTCGTCACAAAACTGACAGTGAGTTAATTTTTGTGTGTGGGTAGTGGTTGACGTATGTTGTTCATTTGAGCTCGAGTTGAAATCCAACGAAATAATGGAATATTTACTTAATTCCACGATATTAGTATAAAATGTGTCGCCCGCGTTTACATAGTTCACCAAGCGTATCAAAGTCAACGCATAACAAGTTTAGTGCGCGCAAAAAATTATAAACCAATATCATATCAACGCACATCAACCATACCATACAAACATCGAGCCCAATAGATCTCCTGTTGTTTGATGCTAACCGAGGTCGACAGCAGAACAAACAAAGTGATATCTCATTATTCTTTAAGTGCGTTGTGAACATCCGCTTTGATGGTATTTGTTACCGTTTGTGCTAATAAGGTTTGGTTCGTTTTGTAACATTTTTTATTTGTGGTAGTTAATCATTTTCCTAGAACGGAGGGGTTATCACGAACGCGCAACGGTACAATTTAACTGTCAAATTTCCATATAAAAAGTGACATTTAGAGTCAAAATGTATGTATGTCACGAGTAGGTCTAAATTATAAACCTACCCGACGTTCGTACAATGCGTTACATGATCGAAATGCGGGTGTACAGTTGCCATCAAATAAAATCGTTTAATTTTTTAGAATTCCGTACCAAAAAGGTAAAAAAGGAACCCTTATGGTGCGACTCTGTCCGTCTGTCCGTCTGTCCGTCTGTCCGTCTGTCCGTCTGTCCGTCCGTCCGTCTGTCACAACGTTAAATATCTCAGGAACTACTTGAGCTATCAATTTGAAATTTGGATTAACTGTTAATAAGGTTAAGACACGTGTATGGGGAATGAAAAAATTATATACACCTTTTTTTTTTCTGTGTAAATGACGAATATGAGGGGGGTTAAAAATTCAAAATCTAGTTAATAGATCAAATGGGGTATCATATAAAATGTCCTGAGTTGCGGTTTCTAAAACCATTAATTTTTTTTCTACAGTGGTTAAATTTTGATTTATTAAGGAAAATGTTGAAAAAAATATAATTCCCCCCATCAAAAATCATTTCTTAACTAAGTTTGTAATTTAAATTATTTTGTATGAAATTGTATGTCTTCAAATTCCAAACAGATTATCGTTAATGTCCCTTCTTTCAAATAAAAAAATGATAATCAAAATCGGTACGCGTGATAAAAAATTATCGCTTATAATATAAACAAACATACTAGTTGCAAGTTATTAGTACCAAAATGCAGAAGGCTCTGTACAACGGTAGGTAATACTCTACTATATTATGAGCTGTAAGATTGTTCATGAATAAGAATGGAAGGGCTCGTGACGTGACGGGCATGGTGTATGAACGTTTGCACGGAACCCTCGGTGCGCGAGTCAGACTCGCACTTGACCGGTTTTTTTTGTATTCATTTCATTCGTTGGTTAGGTTTGCAGTGTTGTGTTCAGGTGATAAGTAGGGTTGTCTGAATTCCTGAGGGTGGCTGAGACCTTCTGTATTTGTCCCTTAAGTAACTCGGTGAACACTCACAACACTCACATGCCTACCTATTAAGAATTGCGGCATGCAACAGTTTAGGAGTTACGACTTACGAGTTCCTAAAACTGTAACAGCTTCAATAATATACCTACGCTTTGTTTCTGGGATACAGTCATGGCCAGATAATTAAGAACACGATTTTCTTTCCCATACAGTTGCATACAAATATGATTTTTTTAATTTGATGATAATTTAAAATGTGTTTAATTAAAATTGTTTCTGATCATTCGGATGTAACCGTGTTTAAACAGTATTTAATATAGTGCCCATACAGCTTCTGTAAAATGTAGACTTTAAAAAATACAGACGATCAAATATTGTTCCTAATTACATTCATACATTGTTCCTAATTACAGTATGAACTTGTAAAAACTGGCCATTTGACCATACGTATTTTTTTAAGCACAACTTTTACAGAACTTTTATATAAACTAAATTCAATCTTATTTATACACAGATACCTCCATATACTCAGAAATAAAATTGGCCAAACACACTATAAATAAATTATCATCAAATTTGAAAAGTCATATTTGTATGCAACAGTATGGGGAAAAATTCATGTTCTTAATTATCTGGCCATGACTGTATATATGTAGTAGACACTACAGGCTACTGGATACATATATTTACTAACTAGCTGTTGCCCGCGACTTCGTCCGCGTAGAACTTAATACTTAGAAAATATAATGCAAACAAACTTCTACCATCTTAAGGGATGATTTCCGAGGCAAAAATTATTCTATATCCTTTGAAGGGTCTCAAATTATCTCTATACCAAATTTCATCTAGGTACATGGATTTTATCCAAACTTTCACCCCCTATTTCATACCCTTAGGGAATGATTTTCGGGATAAAAAACATCTAATGTCATTCTTCGGGACTCAAACGACCTTTATACCAAATTTCATCTAAACGGGATTCATCCAAATTTTCACCCCCCATTTCACCCTTAGGGAGTGATTTCCGGAATTACAACTATCCTATGTCCTTTCCCAGGACTCAAGCTATATCTATACCAAATTGTATTAAAATGGGTTCCATCCGAATTTTCACCCCTAATTTGATAAATGATTTCTGGGGTAAAAACTATCCCATGTCCTTTCCCAGGACTTAACCTATATCTACACCAAATTTCATCAAAATAGATTACATCCAAATTTTCACCCCCCCCCCTTTTCACCCCCTTAGGGGATGATTTCCGGGATAAAACCTATTATATGTCTTTCCCCGGGACTTAAACTATTTATATACCAAATTTCATCTAAATCGGTGCAGCGGTTTAAGTAGCTCCATACAAATTTCCACCCCCAATTTCAGCCCCTCAGATATAAAAACTACCCTTTGTCCTTCCCCGGGGCTCATTTCATCTAAATCGGTTCAGCGGTTTAGGCGTGAAGAGGTAACAGACAGACACACTTTCGCATTTATAATATTAGTATGGAAGTATGGATTATTAGTATGGATAGTATGGATTATTTCCGCTTGTCTTCCAAATAGAGGTGTAGCTGTAGACTCACTTCAAAAGAAAGAAAAAACGAAAAACTCATTCAAATATCTCAAAAAATTACGAAGCTACAACCGTTTTAATGTCGCTTGTTAGAGTGAGAAAACGATCAGGGACCGTGACGTCACGATCCTCGAGCATCATAGTAAAAAACAATCGTTTCATTATAAAGGTGCGTTTTGCGGAAAAGAGACGCAACAAACCCCCTCTTAAAACTTTATACACTTATAACTTAGTGATTACCTATATAGCCTCTTGCGTTGTTTTTTTTTCGAGATAATACAACATTATGATTATTTTGTTTAGTGTCTACATCCCTATTTTCGATAAGATAAGATAAAATAAGATTTCTTTATTGTCAGAACTGTGTACATTTAGTTGTTTTGGGTAAAATAAAGTCCAACAGCTTGCCCATTTCGGACGTACAATATTAAACTTAAAGCTAGTCAAATATACTAAAACAATAACAACAATAGTATTTCCAAATAATTTTAACCATATTCACACATAAAATATTAATTTAGATCTATCCGACATCCGTATTTTCTTTTAAACCACGAACTTCGGAATTCGAAAATATTCGGGTATCTCTATCTCTATCGCACTAACAAATGACAGGAATGCAGAGGGCCTACCGCGAAAGGCATTCGAAGTTTCCCCTCTCTGTCATACTTACAAGTTCGTACATAAGTGCGACAGAGAGGGAAAACTTCGAATGCCGTTCGCGGTAGGCCCTCGCAGATATACGAACTTCGAGTTTCGGTTTTCGTGGGTTGGCTGAATACGCAAAGAGCGCGCGCGCGTGCCATTCAAAAAAACCAAGTTTATATTGTTCGAATTTGTTGTTACATTTGTACAAATTACGCCTTAATTCGACATTTGCGCATATAAGTTCGCATATCAAAATCGATTAATTTTATATTTGCTTTTGGTACCTATGTGTCTCGTCAATGTATATCGTAGACGGGATTAAAATTATTAATAGGCGAAAGAAAGGCAAAGCAATTCCGCCATTTTGTCCGTAGTATTTCTTATTACTGTAATTTTGACGTTTCTTTTAGCTGACAGATGTGGCGGCGATATACTTTAAGAATAATAAATGAAAAATTAAATGAAGTCGTATATATAAATAAATTAACTGTCGCAGTCGGATAAAAACTATCCTAAGTTGCAGCTGGAATAATAATGTACCTATATAAAATGTTTCATATTTTTCCGTCCATGGGATGCTGAGAACATTCGTACCACAGAAAGCTTAGTTTCAAACTGGCTGATTCTTTTTTTAATTTAGAGATTTATTATAAGTGGAGATAATTAATTCAAATTAATCTTGACAGCAACTCCATTGCTCAGTAAAGTCAAAATATTTTGAAGTCGACTATATAATATACAAAATACTCTTATCGGACATAACTGTGTATTCACGATTGGGAAAATTATTGTTTGGGTCAACTCCTTCGTCTATTGATCTAATTTGATCGTAATATTCGTAACTTAGTTAGGAATCGAACTTTATTGATTGTTCGTGAGTACGGGCTTATAATTTGATTGTCACGCGCCTCGTGTTAGCTCTATAAACAAACACATTTGATTTAAATACTCGTAACAACGATAATAGCTTAATTTTTTCAACCCTTGTCGCATTTATTTGGCTGACGCTCTCGTTCTCGTACGCGGTGTTATAAGGTCAAAAAAAATCGTCTTTGCTGTGATCACATCCAAAGTTATAAGGCCTTTTAAGTCCTTATTTTGTTGCTGGACCCGTAAAAATAAAATGTAAAAATGCAGTTGCGACTTATGATTTATAAAAACGAAAAGTGATTTATATGCACCTAAACTGTTAATTATTTATTCTAAAGAAAGGACGGCCGTTATTTGTTTCTTATTTTAAACCTTTTATATGTGTGATAGAGTGAAACAACTAGTCGGCAAATCAACATTTAGATAGTAAATATGCCTTGTGCATTTCTAATAAGTGACAAATAGTACTTACATTACTATCTTTGTCATGCATTAATGTTTAGATCATCATTTGTGACTGGGGGGGGGGTTAATTAAACAAGACTTACCTATACAATTAAAATTTTAAAGATCACTTATTCCCCACAATAGGTTCAATGCATTTTCTATACAGGGGCCACTCTTAGAACTTATTAAAAACTATCATACAAACAGGTATAACATGGTCAGTATAGCAAATGAGCAGAGTGAGATGGCTCAATCGCTACAAGGCACAGCCCAAGGCTCAATAATCGGCCCTACTGAATACATAATCTGTGTTAATGTCATGTGTAACATATTTAGAGAGGCCTCAGTATACCAGTTTGCCGATGACACCTGTTTAATAACTGCAGAAAAGGACGAAAAAACTGCACAAAGTAAGATGCAGAGTGAGTTCAACATACTATGTGAATGGGCCCATGATGCTGGACTATCTATTAATTATCAAAAAACTAAACTAATGCATATACACTCTCCTTACATCAAAACTAATATGATACCCAGGATTGTGGCCCATACACACTCTTGCATGCATACCACTCACACTTCATGTAATTGTGATACCCTAGAAGTTGTAACACATCACACTTACCTTGGCCTTACAATACATAATAAATTTAACTGGAATAATCACATAGAAATAGTATGTAAAAAACTAAGAGCCATCCTATGTAACATTAACATACTTAAACATAAAATGCCGTACACTACTCTGCGACTACTGTACATGGCCATGGCTGACTCAATCATAAGCTATGGAATCTCTAGCTATGGTAGAACATACAAAACATATTTACAGCGTATATATAACCTACAAATTAGACTACTGAAAACAATAGTCCCGCTAAAAATTAAATATAAATATAGAGATAATTATCATAAACTATTTAAATACTGCAGAGTCATGAATGTATTCGATAAAGTTAAAATTGCAATTGTAATGCAATATATACATAAATTGGGAGATCTTGTTAAGTACACAAGGAAAGGCAACCTACGAACCCTGACCAGTAAGAATGTATAAATAATTAACAAATATAACAACACATATGGGCAAAGAGTGTGGTCTAACTACCTACCCTTTGTATTAAACAGCTTTCCCAAAACTATTGTAGAAAATATAGAAAGTAAACCTACAAAAACTAAAAATATAATTAAGAAAATGTTCATTATGGCCCCCAGTGGTAACATAGATAAATATAACTAGTTATTAAGATAAAAAAGTTTAGTAAATAATCTTAAATATTAAAGATTGTACTAAATGTAACTGATATATATAATTTAATCACAGATCTGAAAATAAACAGTTCAAATTTTAAAAAAAATTTTTTTTTTTTTTATACGTTCTAACAAAGAGCGAATAATTTCCTGCTGTGGGCACATCCAAATATTTAAGCCCTAATTCGGTAGCTTGACCCATACAGGTCTTTGAAATGCGCTTGCGACTTAAGACTTGTCTGACCGGAACATATGTAAATTGCATGCATCTAAATCATTAACTATTTTATTTTCTACGCGTAAAACACCTATTTTTTCCTGATCTTGGCTCAATTATGTCGTAAACATTTGTCTGATTAGCATTCACGTCACCAAGTCAACAACTTTTGTGGCTTTATAAGAGCCACATGAAGAAAGTTCCACTAAACCCCCTAATGGTTTGCCATGAAACAAGAAAAACTATGATTTATCTCGTACCCCAAACAAGGAAAAACTATGTTGGTTCCTTTCCGCAGGAAATAAGTGTATGCTACTACTCAGTTATATAAATACTTTTGTTTTTCATTCGCTTAATAATATTGGAAACGGGTGTAGTTTTTGTAATAGGTACTTTCTTGGAAAAACAAACTGAACTAGTGAGAGCTCAAGTGCTAGTCGAAGATAAATTATAGTCGTAACTGAATGATGTAATATAAAAAGGTAGATACTCGTAGGTTATAAGCGCTCCACAAATGGTACACTAAAATTAAGAAACGCATTGTAAGAACGTCGGGTAGGTCTAATTTACACTTTTTATATGGAAATTTGACAGTTAAATTGTACCGACGCGCGTTCGAAACGTTACGTGACTACCCCCCAGCTCACAAAATTTCACGAAAATCGGTTTAGTAATGTGAACTGTGGATGAGAACCGCTCGTTCGCTGCGCTCGCTCCTTCAATGATGATGAAAATTCTGTGAGGTTTTAGTTTTGTAAGCTTGCAATCTACTAAACTCATCCGATTTTCAACATGTGCACCCCAATACCCACAAAAAAGGAAAGACCGACTTTACCAAACGCAATTGAGAAGAGTATCGTCAGCTTCCAGTACACTTAGTAGATAGATGGTTTTGTTCTATTTAAATATTTCATATTTTGTTTTAAGAAAAGCTATTTGCGTAATCATTCATTTTCATTGACATTGACGACACTAACACTAACATATTGTGTCTATGGTTAGTGCTGGGAAATACCTACGTTCGTAAGCATTGAGGTCCATCGGTTCGGATGTTTACTCAATACTTTGTAATGTACGTGGGCGGAACGGAGGTAAGATATGTCTACACTTTGGCGCCTTAGTCTGTTACGTTGACTATGTAAATATTAGGTTTCTAAGCAATAATGACGTATTATAAAATGTAAAGTGAAAACTTTACGACACTTCCCTTGTAAACCTTTCAATGTAAATTCATAATTCATTTATTGGTTGCTTTGCGGGTATACAAAAGGTCTTAAAATATAGGTGAATGCCCACCACAAACCCTGTTAGGGCGCAGCATTATCTCCACTTATAATAAATCTCTAAATTAAAAAAAGAATCAGCCAGTTTGAAACTAAGCTTTGTGTGGTACGAATGTTCTCAGCATCCCATGAACGGAAAAATATGAAACATTTTATATAGGTACATTATTATTCTAGCTGCAACTTAGGATAGTTTTTATCCGACTGCGACAATTAATTAATTTTCCGAAATATACGACTTCATTTAATTTTTCATTTATTTTTATTGAAATCAAACGCTGCTCCAACTGTCAGCTATAAGAAACGTCAAATTTTCGTCAAAATGGCGGAATTGCTTTGCCTTTCACTTATTAATAATTTAAATCCAGTCTACGATAGATCTTTACGATACACATGCCAAAAGTTAAACCATAAAAAAATATTCGATTGTGATATGAGAACTTATATGCGCAAATGTCGCATTATGGCGTGATTTCAATTAAATTTTTCAACAAATTTGAACAATATAATTAACACGAATTTGTTTTTTTTTAATGGCAATATGCCATTGCTCTTTGCGCATTCTGCCAAAGTGCCTGCGGCGCTACCACGAAAACCGAAACTCGAAGTTCGTATAACTGCATCCCTGTCACTCGAGTGTAGTTAGTGCGATAGAGATAGAGATACCCGAATATTTTCGAATTCCGAAGTTCGTGGTTATAGCTCAGAGGGCCTACCGCGAAAGGCATTCGAAGTTTCCCCTCTCTGTCATACTTCCGAGTTCGTACATAAGTGCGACCGAGAGGGAAAACTTCGAATGCCGTTCGCGGTAGGCCCTCAGGAATCGAAACTACACTCCGTAAGCCGCGTCCGCTGCGCCATGTTTTCGTGGTTTTTAAACATCAAACATGTTTTGCCAATCAAAACAAAACCCTATTTGTTTGCCGAACCTGGCGGAAAACATGTTAGATGTTTAAAAACATGGAAAACATTGGTGCAGCGGACCCGGCTGTAGGTAGACACTAAATAAAATAATCATAATGTATTTTCTCGAAAAAAGGATAATAGAGAAAAAATCAACGGAAGTGGTTATATGTATAGGTAATCACTAAGTTCCAAAATTTGATGTTCTGTCCCTTTTCCACAAAACGCACCTGAAACGATTGTTTTTTACTATGACGCTCGAGGATCTTGACGTCACAGTCCCCGATCGTTTTCTCACTCTAACAAGCGACATTAAAACGGTTTTGAGATATTTGAATGGGATTTCCGTCATCTTCTATCTATCTATACCTACATATAAATGCCTATGTCCTGACTGACTCACCCACTCACTCATCAATGCACAGCCGAAACTACTGGGGCTAGAGAGTTGAAATTTACACCAGAACTACCTTTTACAACGTAGGCAAGAAGTAGATACGTAGATAAGAAGGGATTTTTGGAAATTCTACCCCTAAAGGGGTCAAATAGGGGTGCAAATTTTGTATGGGGTAAACTTTAATATTTTAGCAAGAAACTCAATACGTTGTAGAAAGCTTACTTATTAGAATACAAATAAAGTACTGTCAGCGTTTTGAAAAATTCAGCCTCTTAGGGGGTTAAAAAGGTTTGCAAAGTTTGTATGAGCGAAACTTCTTTTTGAGATAGAAGCTTAAAAGTTTGTAGAAAGATTACTTATTACAATACAAATAAAAAAACAGCGTTTTGGAAAATGGTATGAAAATGGGGTACAATGTTGGTAGAGGGGATTTTTTTGAGCTAGAATCTCAAACCTTTTTAAAAAGATTACATAATAAAATAAAATAGAATACTTTCAGCGTTTTAGAAAAGTCCACCCCTTAGGGGTGTATAAAATATTTTTTTAGCAAGCGACAATTCTTTGTTGAAAGATTACTTATTACAATAAAACTTTCAGCGTTTTGGAAAATTCCACCCCTAAGGGTGATTAAAACGGGTAAAAATTTGTATCGAGGAAACTTTTTTTTTTGACTAGAGACTTGAAATTGTGTAGAAAGATTATTTATTAGAATACAAATATATAGGTAAATTACTTTCAGTGGTTTGAAAATTTCCACCCGCTAAGAGGGGGATAAAGAGGTGCAATGTTTGTATAGGAAAACTTTTTTTAGGTAGAAACTTAAAACTGTGTAGAAAGATTAAGTACCTACTTATTAAAATACAAAAAAATACCTACTGCCAGCGTTTTGGAAAATTTCACCCCTTAAGGGGTTAAAAAGGGGTGCAAGGTTCGTATGGGAAACACTTTTTTTTAGCTAGAGACTTGATAGTTTGTAGAAAAAATACTTACCTGTTACAATAAAAAAACCGAGTGTTTTATTTTTAATTTTTCCCTGAAAAGCGTTCAAAGTTTGTATGGAGAGCAAGAAAATTTTAAAGTATGATATTTGTAACTTCGATCTTAGCCTGTTTAGACTACAAAAATTATATTAGCATTTTTTGAAATATATCCCCTAAAGGGGATTATAAGGGTGTTCAAAGTTTGTATGGAGAGCAAGCAATTTTTAAAGTAAGAGATTTGTAATTTCGGATTTAGATTGTTTTCTAAAAGACTAGGCACAAAATTAATTTCAATGTTTTTTTTAAATTCATTCCTTCAACAAACATTTAGACGATAATGTTATCGTCGTTATTATACGCGGACGAAGTCGCGGGCAACAGCTAGTGGTAAATATATCAAATATGATGATATATTTCCAAACTAAGCTATCGTTATCCATTTCATTACCTTTCTGGAAACTTCTAATGACTAAGTACGTAACTTCTAGCAAATTGGAATCTAAAATAAACTTCGAGTGAAAACTATAATCAGAATCTATTAGAAGTTTAGTTACCTACAAACTCACGAGCTTTCCGCTCAAGCGAATTTATCGTTTGATTTTGAAATAAAATCTAATAATAATTTTGAATGCCTAGAAGGTATCTAAGTAGGCGTCAAATCCGTAAAAAAATACATGTCATCGTGTGTGTGTGTGTGTGTGTGTGTGTGTGTGTGTGTGTGTGTTACGTGCGTAACGTTATGCCACTCGCGATGACATATTCAACGATTTAAATGAGGGAATAGAATCTCTCCTTTCTTTTAAACACATCTACTAAAGCAATGTCAAATCACAATAACTTGCAAACATGTAAATACTCCAGCCTTTAGGATAGCAAATTTAAATATTTTGAATCGCGTTGGTGCTGGTGTTAGTTAAGTCCGCGTAGAAGCTTGCGCGCAAAACACATTGAAATGTATTTGGAATTCGAAATACCATAAAAAACATTCCATGTAAAAAATAAGCCAAGTTGCGAAACTCGTTCACAGTAAAAAGTGGTGAGATATTTCGTAGAGTCAAGTCAGGCATTCTTATTAATCTTTATTTGCTTGCTAAATAAAATTCTGCAACTTGGGAATCACACAACTTTTCTGCATTTACCTACTAATTTTTGCATAGGTACTATGTAAGTGTGATTGCCAAATCACAAAATTTTATTTAGCAAGCAAATAAAGATTAAAAAGAATGCCTGACTTGACTCTAGCAATTATCTCACCACTTTTTACTGTGAACGAGTTTCGAGACTTGGCCTATTTTTTTACATGGAATGTTTTTTTATGGGATCTCATTTCTTTTTGTAGACTTTGTATAGGAATGTTATTTTACCAACCGCAAATAACGTTTGTATAGTTTTGCAGGAAGGAACTGCAAAGGTAACTTTGTAATTGCATGTATTTGTATAGGATTACAAACTTACTTATGCATTTTATATATCTCTGAAACGTGACTGAAATTGTAATATTTTTGAAGTTTTTATGAGTTATTAGGCTAAAAACTAATTACGTTTGAAATTTAGAGCTTGTGGGTCTGCCAGAAGTACCTTAGAATTAGCGTGATCATTATCAGTGAGTATATTATGTCAGTGACAAAACTATCGAACTTTGACGGACGTTCTTAAACTAAAAGTTCAAATTGAATGTTATTGATATTATATATGTTAATCATATTATGCCTAAAATGTTCCTGAAAATTCAGGGTTCTAGCTTTAGCCAGCACAAAATTACAGGATGTTGAAAATGGCCTGAATGGCTTCGAGAAAAGGATGGTACGGCCGTGCCTCTTTGTTTTGCTCGACTTGGCGGGGCCACTCCCGTGCCCCCAGATATAGGTATATCTCAAATTGACTCTTAAGCTTAAGGGCTAAATAATTTTTTTTAGTTTCTAAATATTCGATTTGGACATAAAAACAAAAACAAATGCGTAACGTATACCGCCCCGGAAGTTGCTTGAAACTAAGAGAGTACCCATTACTTACTGTTTGAAAGTTTCGAATTGCCGTATTTAAGTTTTCCATTTAAAATTCAACATCCGCGTCCGCAGGGATACGGGTAGGAGCGGATACGGTGTAAAAAATCGGAAAAAGCGGAATGATTTCAGCGATATGGGATGAACCCCAATAAGTTTCACTCAAAAAATAAATTTTCAGTACAAGTTTTCATTGTTGACTGTACTGTTGTTTGCACGGTCATCAAAAAACCCGTGAGAGGATTCCCTTGTTTTTCCGACAAACGTTCCATCGAATGAATGTTTCGCCGAATTTTCCTAACATCGAAAACATTATTTTTTGGAAGCAGCTATCTTTTCAGGATTTTTATTTAGCAAACCTGACCTAATGGGTTCTACTCAATTACCTTTTAGCTATACCTACATAAAAAGTAACGGTTTCTGAGAAAAAAAAAATCTGCGAAACAATGCATTCGGTGAAACTTTCTTCGGTATAATTTAAGAGACTCCTCTTGGGGATGTTACCTACATTTGACTTTGGTTAAACCATAAATTAAGTGGTTAAACTAAAGTTTGTTATTAAACGAGCGCTCTAGCTCATTTTCATATAATCTACGCGTCAATCGGGATCAAGGGCTCAGGTAAAAAACCACAAGAAAACTCCACCAGACGGATACCAATACAAGAAGTTTGACAATTTTGACATACGATAGGGGACTAGATTCATTGCTGGTATTCAATTTGCGAATTATACAGTTCTCAAAATGACAAAAATCGCTACAAACGTCCGTCCAACCCGAGGCCGCATGGACATCCGTCACGAAAATGGGGAGCAGCAGGAACTTGGGCGAAATATTTCAGAAAACGAGGTATTTTTTTAAGAAATTTAAGTAAGTAGGTAAGAAAATAAAGTTATTGTTCATTATTTTATGAAAAAGATTATAACATTTCATATTTTTCTGATAAAAAATGGAGCAGTAAAATGGTTACAAGTGAAAAATAAGATTGACTTTAGATTTTTTTTCCCTACTTGTCTTTGTTAAAATGGATTTCCACGAAGTACTATTACTTCTCATATCTTGCAGATGATATATTTTTTCTAACCGGAAAATTGTTACGGTATAATGTACAAAATGGTTACTAAAAAACTAACTTTTACGAAAATTTGAAAGGTCTAGCCTCATAATGTTAGTTCCGGTCTTTCGTCGGGGATGCGGTCAGCGGTGGACGCCTTGCTCCTGCGCAGCTTCTGACGCTCTGATTGTATTATTGACGACTGACCAAACTACCGAACAACGTCGCTCTATAAGCAAACTTGACATTGGCGAAATCATCTTAACTTATTAGATGGACGCCATTTTTTTTTAAAGAAGAAGAATGTTGGTTCCCTTTCTGCCACGACGCTTCTTTCTTCGTACAAACTCTAGTCATCCTCCTAGCGTTATGATTCCCGGTTGTGCCCCTAAAGGAGCCCGGGGTCCGCTTTGACACCTAATTCCAAGATTTGGCATAGGCACTAGTTTTTACGAAAGCGACTCTAGTAATTATTTAAAAAGAAAGAGCCATTAAAAGAGCTCGTGAGTCTTACGTTAATAAATAAATAACATTTGCGTTGGACTTATTTCAGTTTAAATAAGCGTGGACTTAACGACATACGAACCCTACCTCTTGCAAATTGCACCAGCACATAGCAATAGGGGATATGAAAAAGTTATGCTGGGACTTGGACGCAGCTTGGGTGTATTAACATAAATATGACAATGTAATGCGTCGGCCAAGCACGATAAGTATGCCGTTATGACAAAAGTATGGCGCTGCACTTACGTAGGATGAAGTAAAATGCTCTTTATGTGAAACTTAACCAGGAGAATTAATAAACACTGTAGGTATTTGCAGCTAGTAATGAAAAAAAACATAGGTTAGGTACACTAGATAAGATAAGATAAAAATCATTTATTCAAGTAGGATTTCACAATAATGTTTGCATCGTCAAAGATTACATTGCACATTAAGTATCATATTTTTTCGGTTACACAAACACACATACCTACACATTTGCTTAGATATGTCACCTAATTCTAAGTAATTCAATGTCTGTTTCAATTATTATCAACACATTTCATAAGTTAATTAATACATGAGAGAAGGAAGAAAAAGAAAACAAAAAAAGAAAGTTATTTATATAGTCCAATGAGAAGCCAGTCATCTTTATCATTTAAATACTCTTCAACAGTATAATATGCCTTTTTCAGTAAAAAAAGTCTTTAAATTGGTTTTTATTCTAGGAAACGTTGACTCTAGCGCGTCCTTGGGTAGTTAATTGTAGAAACGTATGCATTGACTCAAAAAGGATTTGCTGACTTTCCTAACTCGAAACTTGGTTATTGCAATTTTGTGTTTATGTCTTGCACTATGCATTTTATGGAACCAGTCTACATTTTTTAGAGCATATATAATGGTAGGTACCTATCACAAATGTACTGTGATGCCATTGTTAAAATATTTATGTTTTTGAAATGTTCTCTTAGTGAGTTGTTCACACGTGATCCCATGTTGTATATCTGTCGGCGGCCGATCGGAAAATCCGGCAGATCACGAAATTCCTAGGCATATCGTGAAACGCCACCATTTCATGATTTGGCTAAATGACATCCGCCAATTCGTTCAAAACTAAACGTTTAACGATTTGTCTAATGACGTTTAGGCAGATCATGAAGGATGGAGATATAAGATAAGATAAGGCGAGGCCAAAAAAGAAGAAAGAGTAGTAAGACAAATAAAAAGGTCAGTGGTGTTGGGACAGAAGGGGTTAGTAAGTTTTATCAAACTCAGTAATTTCTGAGCATCGGTTAGTAGCTTATTCATTTAAGTTAACTAATCGTAATAATAAATGGATACACTAAAAGCACAACAAATAAATATATATAATGTTCAAAAAACCGTCATATCACTTAGCAATAGACTTATTAAATCAAAATCAAAAAATCAATTATTTATTCTGCAAATAGGCCACAAGGGCACTTTTACATGTCAAATGGTGTTCTACAATATAATATTAATAATCTTACACAATAATCATTTTAAAATTGCAGATTTTAACTAATTAGTACCTAAATGGTTACAAACTAAATGTCACTGAATGAAAACTAGAACAATCCAAAATTGTAAAATATTATCAAATACATTTGATATAAGGTCTGTATCAGAATTAACAATAAGTTTATGATATAATTTAGTACCCCAGAGATGTATAATGTCTCTGAGCATCCAAATACAATTAATAATTATTCTAATGTTCTTGTAGAGATGTATACTGTCCCTAAGCGTTAAAACAGAAAAAAAAGGATCATTAATGTAATATTGTCAGAGATGTACAGGGTCAATAACAATAAAACGTGTCAAGAACAGAATGATGTCTCTCGTCATTAAACTCTTTTATAAATGGCCCTTAAAATCCTTTAGTACCTAATATAATGTTATCATTATCATCCCAAATCATTACACATATATATATATATAATGAGCGATGTTGCATGTCAGTGCGATGTGATGTGATGCGCGGCCGGTTAATGGTCGCGCCGCAGTGCGTCGCACGAATTTTTAATTCGCGAGAAGCCTGGCTTCAGCCTCTGCCTGTTTTGCCGCTATGGCGTCGTCGCAAGTCGTAGTGGTATGACATGGCATTTCATTAACTATACACAATAGTCAACGGGTTGTTGGCATTCATTCAAAATGTCTTCGTAACTTTGGAAGAGAGCAGTATCATGCAGAAGTCCAGCTTCGCGGAGGAGGACATTTGAAGAGCAGCAGCTCTACCGGACGTTCGGCAAAGCCGACGAAATGCCACGGCGAAGGAGGGATGGAGGTGCGATGAGTCTAAAGGACATCATCAGGTTGTTCAAGGGGACCGACTCGTCCAATATACCACTGCCCTCCGTCTCGTTTGATCATGGGGACCTGACCTTTTCCTAAAGGATAATCTGGCTGAAATGCAGGCTAAGTTAGAGGTATCTAACCATACCAGTGAATTACGTTCCGAATTAGTGTTATTACGTAGCACGAATTTGGAATGTAGGTAACACTTCTAACGTCTAGTTATGTGTCACGGTGCGCGCAATGTCTCTAACGGCGGTATAAAGTTCGCATAATTGAATGCGTCGCCGATTGCTGAGCAAGCAGCCGCGGTCCGCGCCCCGCCGCCGTCTTCGCCACTGGAGACGCGCACGTCATGCGCAAGTATGTTGTACCCTTAACTTACGCCGATACTGCCGCTTTACTGCAAAATTTAAGCAGCGGTCTAAAAATGAGGTGCAGAACCCGTGTGATGCCATTCGCAGGGATCTACCACAGATGACTCATAAAAAGTCGCGACGCGACAAGTTGGAAGAGATTTAGAAGCCAACCTAGTTGTCGAAATCAGTGTTGTACCGCACCGATTGGACCTCGTCACCTGCTATCATTACGCTACGAAGGCAGATGAAGTAGTAGAGTAAATGCGCGTGAAGACTGGATTCATCCTGAGGGTCGTGAGGTTGGAATTTCGCCATATTGTGAATTATTTTAAATCCTTTGTGGTAAGAATTCCAACAGACCATCTCTCAACCTTTACTCAGGAAGAATTTTGGCCGAAGGGAGACAAGTTTCGGCGGTTTTGCGGTCGGTTACCTGACACCACGAAATTTCATGACACATTGCAGTTGGAATGTGTTTTGTAGTTTTACAATAAGTTTATATTGATATGTTAGTCTTTAAGGAATATGTAATATCGGTTTTTGTTGTTAAATTGTACAAATCTTAATACAAGGCAGTCTTCATAATAATAATGATAAGTAGATCTACTCTTCCTTCCAGAACCATTTGTGGGATTCTCGCAGGGGACCATAATATCGGCCTTTAAAGCCTACGCCAAAACCAAACACCAACACGAGTGGAGGAATGAGGCTGGCTTAAGGCACTCTAAGCTCTTCATAGAAGGAGTGGACTCGGGCTGGACCAGAAAACTCTGGAAATCCAGTAGAAAGCAACTCAGAATTATATCTGGGGTGTTCACAGGTCACTTCGGGGTCAAGGATCTCTTGGCCAAGATGGGACTATCTGATAGTTTAGACTGTAGAATGTGTGGCGAGGAGGACGAGACTATGGAACACTTATTGTGTGAATGTTATGCCCTTGCCAGACAAAGAATGAACTACTTTGGTAACGGTTACCCGCAACCAAAGGAATTCAAGGTGCTCCCGGCGAACTGCATCATCCGCTTTGTGGAAATGATGGAGCAAGCCTGGGAGCAGGTATAAAGGAGAGGGCAAATGCACAAAAGATCCCACTGGGTCGAAGTGCATCCGAAAGGGCCCTCACCTAGATAAGATAAGAGAAGATAAGATCTACTCTACTTCCTTAAAAAAAATGCTTCTCTAAGCAAAAATATTTTGTTTTAATTTAATAGGTGGTGATATTTTCATTGAACGATACTCGTCTTAATAATACGGGTTGCTTCGTTCAATAAGCTTTAGAAATATAAGACAATATACTTTTTCTAACTTTTTATAGAACTCACGGTAAGCGCATCAAACAAACTTTACGGATGACAGAAACTTGCCATTGTCTTAGCAAGCAGACGCGAAGATTCCTTTATTTCCGAGGGGAAATAAAGTGAGAAAAAAAATAAAGCCACCTTGACGGCAGTCAGGTTAATAATAAACTTGTTAACTGTTCCCGCCGCTTTGCCCGGGTAGTAATGAAATTTTACCACAGAATAAGTTGAATGACAGTAAGTTAAGGATTTTGCATTAATAATATAAAAGAAGAAAAAGATAGAACAATTCACCGGCCAATAATAGTACTATCATCTTCTTCTTCTTCAAAAAAAAATTCGTCGATATAGCCATAAGGCCATAACTATGTCCTACATACCTAAGTCTATCATATCGATATGATATCGTTTTCATCGTGGTATTTTAAGAACATTTTAAAAGGTACTTTAACCACGTGTACGATTAACGAGATGATATGGCCACATGCACAATTAGATAATGGTTGTATTTTTTTTAAGCTGATCATTGTTTATTATATTACAGTCAAGTGTAATAATATGGGTGCATACCAACAACTTACTCAGAATTAGGGTCGTATTGCTCTTATGTCAGCGGATTAAGATTTTGGTTCATATTTAAATCTGCAGTTTTATTTCGCATTGATGCTGAATGTCATCAGTTGTTTCTTGTGACATTTGAAACACGCTCAATGTAAAATAATAATAATAATGTCAGCCGATCCGAAGTAAGAGTTAGTACATTATGATACAAGTGAGGTATGTTGATGATTACATCAGAGGCGGAATTGTCATTCGAACCGCAGGTGAGCGTGATAATAGAGCCGAGGATGTAGTACATTATGATACAAGTGAGGTATGTTGATGGTTACATCAGAGGCGAAATTGTCACGCGAACCGCAGGTGAGCGTGATAATAGAGCCGAGGATGTAATTATCAAAGCTCACGCGTGTCATATGACGTTTTTCAACACATTTGCGAGGAAAAAATCCTTTTCATAAAATGAACATGTTACAGGCTCCTAAGTTGTTTCCTTTAGTTATTGATGACAACAGGTTTTTACTCACATATTTGTACATCTCCAAGAATGTACAGTGGCGTTAAATCTATTTATCACTTTTCTATTCACTACGAGTCAACATTTTTAACAATAACCAAACACGCATCATCAATGTTTACAAATATTTGTGAAATTATGGCGCGCAACTATTTTTTTTCGTGAAGTTTGCGCAGTGCGCCCGCAGCGAGGCTTAGATGAAATCTCTAAACAGCCAATACAAAATAAAATAAATATTTTCTTATTCAATATAAATTCATGTAAGATGTTATCAAAAGTAAATAGTTTTACTAAATGAAACGTTTCTATATCATATCCAACAAGAAATAATCAATTAATCCACAAGAAGGATTTAATTTGTTTAGTCGAGTAAGAATCCATTTGCCGAGAATTAAAAACAAACCTGTATAACCCGGTAAATTTAAGAATGCGCCGAGTCCATACATACACCTTGCTGCAAGGTGCCAACGTGTCTTAATCGGGATATAAACATAACTACACGAGTGTCGTAATGTTATTAAACACGCGTGTTTAATACCCAGGATTATGAGCCCAAAAGTGGCACAATAAGAGGCACGTTACGAGCAAATGTGTTGAAAAGAAAGTTACACACTAATGCTATCGCTATCTATAATTTTATTAAGTATTTGTGTAATAAACTCAGACTGCGATTTTAAGTTTGGTCGTATTTTATTTTGACCAGCGCATTGTTCAGGAAAGCTGTTTTTGTAACACTTCCTTATTTTATTTTTCAGGTAAATGAACAACTTCGGTGTTTAACATACTTTTGTCACACAAATGAGTCCGCAGAAAAAGAAGGAAACAGTTTGGTAAGAATACCATACTTTTAACGCCTTAGCAACAAGATATATCTACTGTACGTATTGCGCACCAACGAGCTCTTGACGCATCAGAAAATGTTGTTGGGAGGAATTTTATGGCACGCTTAAGTGGCACCTCCCGTGCATGAAACGACCGTTCTGAAAGAAATCTCAGCGAATACCGCTTTTATGAGTATGTTTGACTATTTTATTCACGAATCATTTAACAATTTGTCAGTCGTGTGTAATAAAACACTTTTTATACGTTCAGGGTTCGGAGACTGGCGATTGAATGAAAATTTCTATAAATATAGTATTGCTAGCTTCTGCCCGCGTGTAGAACTCGTTTATATCGTAGCTCCATACAGATTTTATCCCTTAGAGGATGATTTCCGTGATAAATACTATCCTATGTCCTTCCCGGGATTCAACCTATCTCCATACCAAATTTCATCTCCATCGGTTCAGCGGTATTAGATTGAAGAGGTAACATGCAGACAGACATACAGACAGACACACTTTCACATTTATGATATTATAGTATGGATGGTTGACTATGTAATACTTTGGTGATGAACGTAATTACTACTTTTTTTACTAAAAGCTGCCAATTGGCGTCGAAGACAGTTCTCATTATTTTTATTCGGTAAAAGGTCCCACTTGTCGTGTGTCTCCACTCCACTCTCATACACTTAGCTTGCAATTTACCTATTCGCTCGTTTTGTCTTATATTTATCCTCCTAAGACCGCATGTAAAGCAAATGATATTAAGTAGTACTTCAACCAAATGATTCGTATAATTTTTTAAAATCTAATTAAACATAACAAATGCAACTCTTTTCCTTTAAAGACTTACATTCCATTGAACCTTTGTTTCTCTCTATAGGAACTCAGGAGGATTGTTTTACGTTTATCCCGTCCCTTATTATTGTGCGTATGTCATATACCATTATGGCTCAGTGACATTTCCTCCAATCCATATCTACGTAGCTCGTGTTGTTTCCTGATGCTAAATACATTGTACGTGGTTTTTTCATCACGCAGCCTTACTGCGTGATGAAAAAAATAAAATAATACACAAGACGACTTCAGTCAAGTAGCCAGTACCTATTTATTACGTTGAGCCGCATACTTACATGTCGCAATACGCAACCATAGGGCGACTTACGTCTCACGATCCCCTTTTTACCGCACGGCCCACTTACTTTTATGAGTTCCACTTTACACATTGATAAGAAATGACATCATGTATGCAGTATTTCTATTTGACGCAACGCTTTAGGTTAGATATCCTGTAACGTCGAAAGCAATTCACTTTGTGAATCTGAATGAATGTTCCATCTTGACAATCTTTGAATCCCAGAAGACATATTATGACGCTTATCACATGAGAAAGAGTAATTTTATAAACTGCAGAATAATGCATAAGTAATTTTTATATTAGACT
The DNA here is from genome assembly GCA_963854355.1 of Epinotia brunnichana. Lineage (NCBI taxonomy): Eukaryota > Metazoa > Arthropoda > Insecta > Lepidoptera > Tortricidae > Epinotia > Epinotia brunnichana. The sequence continues at coordinate 14,655,104 of OY977952.1, forward strand.
GTAGCTTTGACATATATATATATAGTATTAAATGTTTTATTTTAAAAGATTTTTGAAAACCACCCGTGTAATCCACCACACGTCCGTTATTTTACTAACTGTCTAAGACAAGACAAACAACACTCCGAATCGGAAGATAGGTCCCATGTGTTCAGTTTCTGAATGTTGAGAGTAGACCCGAAAAAAGTAAAAAATCTGGGTACTTACTTTTTTTGGGTCTGCCCTCCACATTTTCACTTCTTTAAAATTATGAAATGTTGTGCACAATTGCACACATATCTCCGTTGTAACTGTAGCTGAGACGTCTGTCATCTGAGACCACTGCCGGTGAAAGCCGTGTCATAACGTCAAAAATAAAGGTCCATAAAATATAAATATCACGTTAGATCCGTGTAAAGTCTTTTAAATATGTGTAACAAACAGAGCGAGAGTTGAAAGTGCTAAAAACGCAGTTTTATGACAACAAAAATAGCTCATTTTGTCAAGCGCTCAGTAGGCATGGTCGAAATGATTGAAAGAGTAAAAGTAGGTGGTCTGCAAAACACTCATTTCGGGTTGCAATCACCGAGTTTAAGGAACCGTTCCAGCTTTCGTTAAATAGGCAGCATTTCGGCAGTTGTTCTTGTAGAAAATTGACGTTGTAGAAAATTGACATCTGATTTTTATGGCTTCAGTCCCGCAATCTTGTAACAAACTGGGTGAAAATAATCGAGGGTTTTGCTTTACAAGGTTAATTAAAGAGTGCCTACCTACAAGCACGTACATTTACGTCGAGTCAATAACCAATCATACGAGGCGCCACCAGCGTTATAAATGTCACACACAGCTCGAGATTTCAATAATTCACCACCCATTACCACCTGAGTGGCATTTGGCTCTTAAAATTATGGGTTACGCGTTTTGACCCAATTCGAGATGACTTCTCTTTCCACCCCATTAGAATAGTTCCATGAAAGAACGAGAGAAACGCACTGATCTAGCGGTCGATGCTCCCGTCTGGTTCATACTTATGGAAATGAGGGAACCAATTTCATAGCTCACTCGCCTTTGACGAATTTCACAATGCCGCAGCTATGAGTCGAAATAATTTGTTTTTCGAATTATATTCTGAAAATATCATACCTACACGTTATATTCACAAATTAATAACTAACTAAAACATTTACCTACCGATAATGAATTAATTAACGTTCATCCTATTGTGAAAGTGTTCGAAATAACCAACCGAAATAGATAACTTTATGAAATAGGTAATTTTATTCCAGAACTATAATAGGACTTGGCTTTTAAATAGAATAAACTCCTTCAAGTTGAAGCGTAGTTGAGTTTGTTTTCGCTTTGGCGGATTTGATTTTATTTGCGGCTTTTTCCGCGCGGTAAGATTATTTTGCTTACATTCAGAATTGACATAATGGTTCCTTAGGACGAATGTATCTGTAGGTACTACTGTTTATCTCCTTTTATTAAACCGGCTAAGTGCGAGTCGGACTCGCGCACGAAGGGTTCCGTACCATTATCTATAAAAAAATATTTTATTCTGTGTTTTTAGTATTTGTTGTTATAGCGGCAACATAAAATACATCATCTGTGAAGATTTCAGCTGGAACTATCACGGTATCAGTGAGATACAGCCTGGTGACAGACAGACTGACGGACGGACGGACGGACGGACAGCGGAGTCTTAGTAATAGGGTCCCGTTTTACTCTTTGAGTACGGAATCCTAAAAACCGGCCAAGTGCGAGTCGGACTCGCGCACGAAGGGTTCCGTACCATTATATATAAAAAAAACTATCTTGTTCTGTGTTTTTAGTATTTCTTGTTATAGCGGCAACAGAAATACATCATCTGTGAAAATTTCAGCTGGAACTATCACGGTATCAGTGAGATACAGCCAGGTGACAGACAGACGTACAGCGGAGTCTTAGTAATAGGGTCCCGTTTTACTCTTTGAGTACGGAACCCTAAAAAGGAAAAGTCTGTGAGATCCTGTGTGGACTTTCTGGATGGACATAGACTTTGTTTAATCCCGCGGGTTTGTCTGCGTTCTTGGCAATAAGCGGGCGAAGTCGCGCGGGTAGCTAGTAGACGTATAAACATTAACATTCTAAACTATTTCCTTTCGTTTTAATTTATGCACATTATGTTTTCATTTAATTTTCTTTTAAGACTTGTGGAATATCATCAGTCATCACACTTAGGTTGAATCTATGTAGTAGAGTCAGCATCAAAAGTAGCTACGCAAATAAAGACGTCAGAAGCCTTAATAAAAAGGGAATAAGAACTTTTGACGTCTTCGATTGTGTAGCTACACTAGCTACTTTTGATGCTGACTGTACATACAAAGTGATAGTAAATGGACCAAGTACTTAAATGTTATGCAAACACAGCTGATAGTGTCTTCACTAACGAACTTAGCTAAATGGTGTGCATTCTATTAGCTGCCAGTACTTTGGCAGGTAAGGGGGTACTTGGAACCCTGATTAGGTATTCGGAACTTCAAGTTGCTAAGTAATGCATGTAGATTACTCAATTTATGTCGGGATTCAAATTTTCTCTATGTTGTTTGTACTGCATATTGTGTCTGCAATACTCACACATAATTTTTGAATAAAATTGATTACAATTAAATTGTGTACCATCAAAAATGTTACGAAGTTCTTCCGGTTGTTTCTCGTTAGGTCATTAGTAAATTGCACATTCAGAAGAACTCCCTAATATAAACCCAGTGTTAACTTCATCCAAAGAGCGCCATCCTTACCGCCGGAAGTTAAAAGCAACAATAAATAAATGATAGGACAAGCTCGTACTAAAACTACATAAAGAAGATAAAAGAAAAGTTTCATAGCAAGCGGCAAACTTAAGCGAGGCTTTTTAGGGTTCTTTGTCACAAAGGAAAATAATAATGGACTTGAGTATTTCTATTGCCAAAAGAGTACCGACAGAAATAATCTAACTGTAATGAAAAATACAACATTTTCAAAATTCATAATCTACGTCTCGCTGTAAAGCTAAAGTTAGTTGCCAGGGACGCGTTATTGATACAAGATACAACTACTACCTGCAGTGAATAAATCTATTTTCATTAATATCTACTCCATTTTCTTACATATATACATAAATATAATTATAAAGTTTGTAGATGGAGAAAATGTATTTTTGCAATAGCAGTGATAAATAGTTTGCCCATCGCCCACAACATACTTCAACCTTATTCCCGACTTTTACGACACTCACGAGAAGAAAGAGGGTGGTGGTATTCTACGGGGGTACGCCTCGACTTAATTTAAACCTTAGATGCAAATATTATGGCATTCAATCACTTTGTGTCTAAAATAAGCTTATGCACAATTAAATCCTCGTCAGATTTGAGACTCCATTTCGAGCTTGAGACAGACTTTATTTAATTGACATTAATTTGATAACTACTTGTGTGACCACAGTTGTATAATTTTTGATACTGTATGTATCTAATGATTAAATACTACATATAAAATTTATAAGAAGTGGCTAATGTACCGTCAAGGACTTTAATTGTTGAGCCATTTAGAGCTCACTTTAGCTCACTATGAAATCCAATAGTACATTATTGCCGTGGCCGGGAAGGAGGCAATTGCAGGCTGAGTATTTTGTTTAAACGGACGAGCTTGCGAGTCCGTTTAATTATAATACGAAGCCTGCAATTGCCATTCCGGCTGAGGCTAATACTCGTATAGTGCTTTTCTCAAAAATGGGAAAATAAAAAAGACTAAATTGAAATCAAGCGTTATTATCAAATACAAATTGAGGATACTGCAAATTACATAAAATTAAACGTCATATTTTTTTTTTAAACAGAATTGCAAGTGTATTTTTCCACCGAAAAACGCAATCTTTTTATGACACATACAAAAATGTCGCGTTTGCAACAGAAAAATACGACTTGATTTGGCTGAATACGACCTGTGCCGTCTTTTATATGCCAGTTTCTACTTTTTAAAAAGTTTGGTACTCGACAAATAAAGGAATTCATATGTAACATTCCAGGGGGCCTGCAATGTTTTTTATTTTTTAATTTTGATCTGGCCTTAAACTATACACTTTACCTTCTCATATGTAGCGTGTTATGATCACTTTGCGGGCCATTTTTGAGAAAAATTAGTTGACACCTTAATGGCTCAAGAATAAAAGTCCGTGACTGTGTACATTAGCGACTTCTTATTTTTATATGTAGTATTTTATCCTCCGGAATTACTAAGATGTATGTTTTTATATAATTTAAACTTTAATGGAAGGATCTTCCAGCTTCATCTTCATTTGCATAAGATGTAAAATCCAATCCCCGCTCTCAACATTTTGCGACCTTAAAACTGAAGGCGCACTAAACCAGTTTTATAAGAATCCTCTCATCAATTTTGCGGGTCACAGCTAAAATCCCGGAGTATAAACGGGACAGTCGAACTGGATGTCGAAGAGCAGGTCATAAATTACTATTCCGAACTGTCTTACTTTGTAAGTTGGCTCGGTGTCCATGTCTGAGCTCATATTTAACAACTTGGACCTATAAATTTATATAGCTAGCAATAATTTACATGATCAAACGTCAAACTAAATTGTTCCTGAAGTTTTTTCATAGAGTTAACCCCGAAAACGAATATAGTCTGGACTTTGACAAAAAGCAATAATAAAAAGGCAGCAAATGAATATTTTAGGGCTGATGGCGCCAGACATAAAGCAATAAATAAGTTACTACGGAAGATTCGCAATATCTATGAAGCGAAGCAAATGCTTGCGTGTTGATACTCAACGTCTTAACACTTATCGGTTTTATATAAAACAATAGCTGCCCTCGCGGCTCCGTGTATTATTCAGGCCTCTCACAGACTGGCGCGGCCTGGCCGCGGCGGTCAATAGAAAACTTGTCATTAGCTGTCAAATTTACTATGGTCCGCCACCGCAGGCCGCGCCACTGTGATGCAGGCTTTACAGAGAACACAAAAGGAGCCACGTGATAAAATATAGCCTTTATATCTATTCTGAAAGTCTACTCTATACAGTGGTGACAATTGGATGAGTAGTTCCAAGAATACATACAAACTTAGAACCTTACACTTTTTAGGGTTCCGGACCAAAAAAAGTAAAAACGGAACGCTTATAGTGCGACTCCGTCCGTCTGTCACAAAGTTAAATATCTCAGGAACTACTAATTCAATTTTTCAATTCAATTCAATCGTTTTATTTCAGACCATGTGATCCATATACTGTTAGTAACAAAATAAACGAATGCTATTAATTTGAAGTTTGGAATAGTTGTACACAATGCTAATTAATCCACGTGTATGGAAAATGAAATATTTTTAATTTCTATAAAAAAGGACGGATGAGAGGGGGTCAAAAATTAAAAGTCTAGTTAGTAGGCCAAGTGAGGTATCATATGAAAGAGCTTGAATTGCACATTCTAAAACAGTTTATTTTTATATAGTGGTAAAATTTTGATTTACAAAGGAAAATGAAAAAAATATACTATTCCCCCTTCCCCCCCACCCCTTATCTCCGGAGTTTAGCGAGCGAAAAATAAGTAATCTATGTAATTAATATTAACGTTAATATTACCGGAAAAGTATAACTAGAGGTATCTAGCGTATTTTTTTTTATTCTTTAAAAATCATTTGATATTTAAGTTTATAATTTAATACTTTTGTGTTGAATTTTTTTTCTTTGTAAGTCATGTGTTTAATTTGTTTGTACGGAACCCTCGGTGCGCGAGACAAATTCGCACTTGACCGGTTCATTTATCTTTATACTTAATACAATACAATTCAAATACTCTTTACTGCACACCTCACACAGATATAGTAGTTTATGTGACTGTACATAATGAAGGGCATCAAAAACGAGTGTGGGTTTATGAAACGAGCCGAAGGCGAGTTTCATAATAACATCACACGAGTGTCTTAATGCCTAATTATGTACAGTTACATACACTACTTTATCTATCCACATATCATAAGCCTCCACGATGCATTCAGGAACCGCATATTATGACCGGCATCGCGGCGTTGTTTTCTGGCAGCTGTCATAGTTTTTTCTTAATTCAGAGACAAACAAGAGTCGGATCCAACTGTCATATCGTTCGATATCTTACTTACGTGCGACATTTGTCAAATTTGTATGCAAATTGACAATTCATTTCGAACTAAACATCATCTCGACTGATATTAGAATAGAGGTCAAATCTAATTTCTTTGATTTCAGAGATGTTCGAAATTTGAATGAAATAATGTTATCGAAATCGATGTTATTATTTAGCAATAATAACATTTTCACAGATAAGAAATTTGTTCTAACAAAACAGTCTATTTTTATGGTGGCCATAATGTGCGGTTCTTGAACGCATCATGGAGGGTTTATGATATTTGGATAGATAAAAGCATTTACGAAAGAAAACAGATATAATATAATACTAGTATACATACCTAGATTATTTCTGTGAGGTAACCATCACACCATCTGCTCATCACACCTTCATAAAAAATACTAAAAATAGATTTCACCGTCGATGTATTCTGAGACAACATACGTACATACAACATACGTAAAAATTGTAAGCATATCCAGAAAGGGAATCATTTCACACGTATGTGCAACATATATTTGAAACGCAATTGTGTTTTCAATCTCCAGAGAATGTTTCGCGAAAAAGAGAAATAGGATACGAAAGGCATTCTCAGAGAACGTCCGAATAAAATCGAGACATCCGCCGCGTAGGAGGGTTTAGCTCCGAGGCCAATACAAACGGACTATACTCAGCGAATAAAGCTCTAACTCGTCGCCTATTTTCTGCTGCAAGGCGTCCTCTTACATAAAGAAGGCATACTCGTAGGTATCAAGGCTTGACCGGCTTTGTATCTGCAAAGAGATTTCTCCAAATACCATCTGCCTGATGTATTTTAAACTATGGATCTTGCAATATCACCAGCGAAGAAATTCAAAGGTGTTTGTAAAGTCTCCAACCCGGGCTGGGTCGGCGTGGGGACAACTGCTCATTTACTCTTGTTCATGAGAGGAGGCATGTGTCCATCATGTAGTACATAATAATATTGTATAGGTAAAGTCATTTGAAAGCAATTCATTTATTCTCAAACAATACATTGGTTTCTTTTGTTATAAGTAAAGAATACGTTTTTAATAAATGTTTACCACCAATTTATTATCACTATTATCAGCGTTGAGATTAAATTTCATCAATAATTATCATAATTCATTTATACGTTTATATTTACTACTAGCTGTTGCCCGCGACTTTGTCCGCGTAGAACTTTTTATCGTCTTTGAAATTGATTTATCTCAATACAAAATTTGAACCCTCTTTTAGGGGATAATTAAAAAAAAAGTTGATGTTCATTTTCTAGTTTGTGAACAAACAGTCTAAAACCAAAGTTAAAAATCTCATACTTTAAAAATGCCTTGAAATACTCAAACTTTGAACCAATTTTAACACTCTTAGGGGATGAATTTGGAAAAACTCTGAAATCAGTTTTGTAGTATTTTAACGTACAGAATAAGACCGAAGTTAAAAATCTCTTACTCACACTTTAAAATTTTATTGCTCGCCATTTAAAATTTGAACCCCCTTTTAAACCCCCTTAGAGGTTGAATTTTTCTAATCGCTGAAAGAACTTTTTTCGTAAACTTTTAAGTCTCTAGCTCAAAAAAAGTGTTGCCCATACAAAGCTTTCGTAACCCCCTTAGGGGTGGAATTTTCTAAAACTCTGAAAGTACTTTATTATTAATTTTAATAAGTAACATTTTGAATAGTTTTAAGTCTAGTAAAAAAAAAAATTTTTCCTACACAACACTGGCTACCCTTCTTAAGGATCTTAAGGATCCCCTTAGGGATGGAGTTTTCTAAAACGCTGAAAGTTCTTTTTTAGTATTCTAATTAGTAATCTTTTTGCAAAGTTTTAAGTCTAACTCAAAAAAAAGTGTTGCCCATGCAAAGCTTGCTCTCCTTTTTAACCCTATTAGGGGTGGAATTTTCTAAAACGATTTGTGTTCTTTTTTTGTATTTTAATAAGTAATCTTTCTACAAAGTTTCAAGTCTCTAACTCAAAAACATAAACTTTCCCTGATAAAAACTTTGCACCCCTTTTTATCCCCCTTAGGGATAGATTTTTTCAAAACGTTGAAAGTCTTTTTTTTTGTATTTTTATAAGTAATCTTTCTACAAAGTTTTAAGTGTCTAGCTCAGAAAAAGTGTTCCCCATACAAACCTTGCACCCTTTTTTAACCCCCTTAGGGAATGATTTTTGTAAAACGCCGAATGCAGTATTTTTCATGTTCTAATAAGTAATTTTTCGTCAAAATTTTAAGTCTCTATTAAAAAAAATATGTTTTTCCCATACAAACTTTGCACCCTATTTTACCCCCTTAGGGGTGAAATTTTCCAAAACGCTGAAAGTACTTTCTTTGTATTTAAATAATCTTTCTACAAAGTTTTAGGACTCTAGCTAAAAAAAATAGTTTCCCACATACAAACTTTGCACCCCTATTTTAGCCCCCTATTTTTAGGGGTAGAATTTTCTAAAATGCTGAAAGTACTTAATTTGTATTATGATGACTAATCATTCTACAAAGTTTTAAGTCTCTATTTAAAAAAAATATTGTTTCCCCCATACAAAATTTGCACCCCTATTTTACCCCCTTAGGGGTAGATTTTTTTAAAACACTGAATCTAGGTACTTTATTTGTATTCTAATGAATAATTTCTCTACAAAGTTTTAAGTCTCTATTTAAAAAAAAGTAGTTTATCCCATACAAACTTTGCACTCTATTTTACCCCTTTAGGGGTAGAATTTTCTAAAACCCTGAAAGTTCTTTATTTGTATTCTAATGACTGATCTTTCTACAACGTTTTAAGTCTCTATTTAAAAAAAAAATGTTTCCCCCATACAAACCTTGCACCTCTATTTTACCCCCGTAGGGGTGGAATTTTCCAAAACGCTGAAAGTGTTTCATTTGTATTCTAATAACTAATTTTTCTACAAAGTTTAAGTCTATAGCTCAAAAAAAAAAGGTTCTCCCATACAAACTTTGCACCCCCATTTTACCCCCTTAGGGGTAGAATTTTCAAAAATCCCTTTTTATCCCTAGCCCACGTTATAAAAGCAACATACTGTGCAAAAATCAACTCTCTAAGATTAGTAGTTTCGGCTGTGCGTTGATGAGTGAGTGAGTGAGTGATTGAGTGAATAAGTCAGTCAGGACATAGGCATTTATTATGTATAAATAGATAGAAGATAATGAAACTCCCATTCAAATATCTCAAAAAATTATGAAGCTACATCCGTTTTAATGTCGCTTGTTAGAGTGAGAAAACGATGAGGGACTGTGACGTCAATATACTCGAGCGTCATAGTAAAAAACAATCGTTTCATATGAAGGTGCGTTTTGCGGAAAAGGGACAGAACATACCCCCTCTTAAAACTTTGGACTCTTATAACTTAATCATTACCTATATAACCTCTTGCTTTGTTTTTTTCTCCATTTGACTATATTTATTTTAAATTCTTTTTCGAGAAAATACATTATGATTATTTACCATATTTTCGATTCCTGAGCTATAACCACGAACTTCGGAATTCGAAAATATTCGGGTATCTCTATCTCTATCGCACTAACCATACTCGAGTGACAGGGATGCAAATATATGAACATTGAGTATCGGTTTTCGTGGTAGCGCCGCAGGTACTTTGGCTGAATGCGCCGAGCGCGTCGTGCCATTGTCATTCAAAAAAAACAAATTCGTGTTAATTATATTGTTAAAATTTGTTGATTTCATTTATTGAAATTACAACATAAAACGACATTTGCGCATATAAGTTCTCATATCAGAATCGAATATTTTTTTATGGTTTATATTTTAGCATTTTGTCTCGTAAAGGTCTATCGTAGACGGGATTTAAATTATTAATAAGTGAAAGGCAAAGCAATTCCGCCATTTTGACGAAAATTTGACGGTTCTTATAGCTGACAGTTGGAGCAGCGTTTGATTTCAATAAAAATAAATGAAAAATTAAATGAAGTCGTATATTTCGGAAAATTAATTAACTGTCGCAGTCGGATAAAAACTATCCTAAGTTGCAGCTAGAATAATAATGTACCTATATAAAATGTTTCATATTTTTCCGTTCATGGGATGCTGAGAACATTCGAACCGCGCAAAGCTTAGTTTCAAACTGGCTGATTCTTTTTTTAATTTAGAGATTTATTATAAGTGGAGATAAAAGACGGATTATGATGTATTTGATAACTTTGTCATTAACATTGTAATTGATATCATAACGTTTGTAATTTCAAATCATGGAAGCAAATAAGCTAGTTTCAGTTGAACATTTATTTTTCTGTATTTACAAAATTCTTGTTAGTACAAGTTTTATTCACAGTTAAAGGAAATCAAGCTATTCAAATATGAAAAAGAAACAGAAAAAAAAAAACCAATAGCCGTTTGACTTACAATATAGACGTCCATCAAGTGAATCGATTGTGTTTTTATAGATGAAGCCTTCGGCGTTGAAAGGGCACTTTTTGTTATATTGTCGTGATAAGTAATTGAAAAAGCCGCCACCGATCGCGCAATTTGCACGGTCAAACTACGCATAGATGACCGCTTTAATAGCTTAGTTGTTAGTAACCCTGGCTACGAAGCTGGAGTCCTGGGTTCGAATCCCGGTAAGGGCATTTATTTGTGTGATGAGTACGAATATTTGTTTCTGTGTCGTTGATGTTTTCTATTTATATAAGTATTTATTTATCTCTATAAGTATGTATATCGTCGCCTAGTCCCATAGTGCTAGATTTGCTTAGTTTAGGACTAGGTAATAGGTAGATAATAAAATTTAGGCTCCATGTCAGATACGAACCCGGCTCGGAGCCTAAATTTTTCAATTTTTCCTTTAATTTGGTTATTCATTATTGGAGTCCATACAAATATGCCCCTCCTCCTTTCTATAGTCAACTTAAATAGTTTTTTTTCCTTTTCCCTCATCATCAAAATATCTCTTGGAAAATTGGCTCCACTTTGCAATAAAAAGTGATTTAAATTTTATCAAAGCTAATTAACACAAAGCATTCTACACCCGGCCCTTTGGAAATGGTTTTTTGTACGTTCACTTACAGCAGTTTATTTAGAAACAACTTTTGGTTCATAAATCCCTGTGCGATACCAGGTATTGTGTTTACCTCCATTGTGCCATACAAAAGAGAGACGGCGAACCTTTGGTCTGTTTTTTAAAAAGCACTCACATATTTTACGGGCGAGTAAAAAGTTGGCGCCTGATTCGGTAGAAATTGGACCTAGCTGGCACTTGGCCGCGATGTCGTTGATGGAAAGCGTCGAGGCGTGCGGCCAGCTCTTTTAATGAACTGACACTATTGTTGACTATCGTTGCTTTTTGGGGTTGCATGAATAGTGTCCGTTGTACGCATGCATGCTTTGAATAGCAGGCGTTACATCGTTAGTTGCGGCTTGAAATAGAAATAAACAAAGTATAATGAACAGATTGTTTACTAGGTATGATAATAGTACATTTCGATGCTAGTGCGGAAAGTATGTCATTACTTCACGAGAGCCGAGATATGGGACGAGTGAAGAATGACATTTCCGCACGTGTATCGAACGACGTTTTTGTATACAGTTGCGAAAAAATAAGAAAAACAGCAAGTAAGAAACTGTATTAAAATTTTTTTTTTTTGAACAACTTCATTATTTTTCAACTGTATTACAATGATGTTACAGAATTAATAATATAAAAGTTTCAAATTCCTTACTTGTTGTTTTTCTTATTTTTTCCCAACTGTATTAAAAAACGTCGTTCGATACACGTGGAAAAGTAAAAAGCACTAGTGCGCAAAATACAACTTTGCGCACGATTTGCTGCTACAAAAAGTACCACTTTTTGAGCAACTGTATTAAAAAATATGTATGGCAGTTTTAAAATCCAGTTTTGAAGATAAAGAAGAAATAAGATCAAATATAATGTCCTGTATGTAAGAACTTTCTTCCTCAAATAAAAAAAAACCGGCCAAGTGCGAGTTGGACACGAGCATGAAGGGTTCCGTACCATTATCTATAAAAACGGCAAAAAAATCACGTTTGTTGTATGAGAGCCCCCCTTAAACTTTTTTTATATTTTAGTTTTAGTATTTGTTGTTATAGCAACATTAGAAATACATAATCTGTGAAAATTTCAACTCTCTAGGTATCACGGTTCTTGAGATACAGCCTGGTGACAGACAGACGGACGGACGGACGGACGGACAGCGAAGTTTTAGTAATAGGGTCCCGTTTTACTCTTTGAGTACGGAACCCTAAAAACAGACTCGTAGCAGCTCTACTAACTATCTGCCTTATAGTAGACGTACAATTTATTCTTCAGGGGCATTTCCACGAACGCCCGAAGATCCAAATTAGTAGATGTTTCCATCTCTATCGTTAAAGCGATAGACATGGACATCTTTGATTTCCGTAGGTAGTCATAATTAATTAAGTTATGTTTATGGCCTACAAAGGTCACACGATAACCAAAACAAGAATAGGATGCCTGTTTCATACAGGGACTGATTTCGGATACGGTTATACCGGTATGAAACCGGTATTCCATTTTGGTACCGTTATGTCGTAAAGGTTATGCGCGCCGCGCGAACATAACGGTACCGTAACCGTTTTGAAATTACGGTTAGCGGTATCAGTTTTAAATGATACCGTAACCTTTATAATACCGGTATTATAAAGGTTATCGTGAAAAGTAAGCGGGCTGGCACTCTACAGAGGAAGCATTGGCTACTAAACATTTAAAGACAAAAAGGCAAAACGGCAGTGCCTTTGCCGGCGGTTTGGCAATAACGCCAGGCCAAATTCGATATATCGGTACCTTTAAAAAGCGGTTACGGTACCGGAAAAAATAAAGATACCTTTATATTTCGATAGCGAAATATAAAGGTTCCGCTACCGAAACCGCTATTTGACAACCGATATGACGTCATACCGTTAAAATAGAATACCGGTATTTTTCGGTTATGCAGTCCCTGGTTTCATGTAATAATTATATTTGATGGCATGGAACGAGCATTTTCCATGCCATCAAATTTCATATATTATTGGGGTTTATTTCAATTAACAATATTTTGTTTCAATTTCAAAAACAGTAACACACATGATTTTGAGCATAAAGTATATAAAAAACAAACAGTTTGAGTGTGAGACCAACAACATTGTCCACAGATTACTAGATTACTTAGTTATTAATTAATGTAGGTACAGTATACGTACCGTGTAGCGCTATTAGGTAACAAAAGAGTGTAAGATGTAGTAAGTGAAAACAAAGTACCAAAATGTTTTATACAGAGGAACATTTAGCTTAGTAACGATTGTCAGGTCAGGGTGTAATGTTAAATTAAAGGCATATTCGTGTATTGTTTTCGGTCAGGCTGACCGCATGGTACGGAACGCCGCACAACTTTCGCCACGCAAACTCCACAAAACAAGAAAAGTTTCAATTGACGCCATTTAGGTAGCCCGTACAACCTCACTACCTCACATGCTATACGTTAACAATGCTTTACCTCATTTCATATAACATTAACTACATTTTTAACGGACAAATTCATCTACGTTTCTTCGTTTTCAGGATATGAAAGGAAAATATTGTACTACTTTTAATCATTTCGATCATTAAGTTCTTTCCAAATATAACAATACATTTTTATTTGCGTTCTAAAATGGTTTTCCTAAAGGCGCCGTAGGTTCATGGTCTTCTCTCCCTCTCACTGAGCATAAGCATGAGCGAGATGGAAGTGCGTGTTCGGAAGCGCGGGTAACTATCATATTTTTTAATATATCTTTTTTGCGTTTAAATAAATAAATAAATAATCACAAAGTTCCCTCAAACATGATATTGCCGATTTTTAGAACCAATTTCGTTGTTTAGCTTTTGTGCATAATTTGTTACGAATGTTTTAAGTGTATTTTAGACCTATGTTTTGCATGACGATTAACGTACGATTTTTCTAATCTTATATGGAATTAGTGTTTCGTTCTTAGGATATAATACAATACAGCCTAATGTAGCCTAACCTGTGGACTGTTTTTATACGAGCATGCGTGCGCGCGCAGCATCCCTGGTGCGCAGGGTGCGCCGCAGTCCCAACAGCATTCTGCGCATGATAGCGGACAGGGTTGACTGTCCCTACATGTCACACTGCGAGGGACTACACTCCCCTGTCAGTGTTGTTTTGTTTTAAATGTAAGTTTAGCTGTAACTACTAACCCCCTAGTTTTGTAAATTCTACTAACAACATGTGTCCATGGTTACACAAAATAAAAATTTCATTCATTCATTCAATACAGTTATATAATACAGTCGATATTGATCAACCTCGAAATTTCGGGGAGTTTGATGAAATTTGGTACGAATGTTCGATGGAAGCCCTGTTTTCGTCTCCCAAAAGTCCCCGGGTCAGGACCTTGTAGAACGGCCGCTGACTTGGGAGATGTACTCCATTCGTAAGTAATTCAGGTTTTGTTCGAAAACTACGTATTCTATGAAAACATAATCTACAGCAACATTAAAGCTGAATAAATTCTACACAAGCCTGTAGTACACAACCTTGACGAGAAAACGTGTCTTCGTGGAGAAAATTGCATCCACATGTGAGATTTTCCCTCAATGTCCTTCCAGGGAAGATTCTCTGAATTTGGAGCTCGGGAGAATTTCAAATCCACTTTGATTTACACAATAGGATATGAACTACATTAATAATAACATTTTACCCGACTACGGCTTAACCCAAAAGAATGGTAATGAATTAAATTTCTCGTTAAGTAGTGATAGTTTGCTACCACCTCCAGTAGGTCTAAATGTCACTTTTTATATGGAAAATTGACAATTAAATTGTACCGACGCGCGTTCGGAACGTTACGTGATTACCCCCCAGGTCACGATGCTTGATGCATTCCAAAAGATGAGTTTGTGTTAGATTTATCTTACTGCTGACACCGTGTTGGTGCACATCGAGCTTAAAAAAAAACAATATGGCGGGCGTGAGTGGAGACCAAATCTGAAATCACAACTTTGCTTCTAGCCCTTATTTTATCGGGCGGATTTCAATAAACATGACATCAGTAAATGGGTCTGTAACACGCCAGTGCTATACACTATACATTTAACATTATTGATGCGGGGCGTATTACTGAAACTTCATAATGTGATGGTCAAAACATATTTAAGGGCAGAAAAAGGGGCAAAATCCAAGTGACAGTAGTCAAGTTCACTACACACACTCACCGAAACCTCTGTTTACATATCTTGAAATTTCAACATCAGGGACCATATGGGTTAACCGCTTTCTTGAAATGTATACTTCATTTGGCATTTTTTTTTATGACTACTGATAATTATTGACTTTTTCAGTAGACCATGTTTTCATAGAGTACGTAGTTTTCGAACAAAACCTGAATTTCTTACGAATGGAGTACATTTCCCAAGATAGCGGCCGTTCTACAAGGTTCCGGAGACTTTTTGGAGACGAAAACAGGGCTTCCAACGAACATTCGTACCAAATTTCATCAAACTCCCGGAAATTTCGAGGTTGAACAATATCGACTGTATTAATAGTTTTTTTTCATTTAAATTGAGAATAATATTGCTGGAAAAGCTTCCGTTAGTTGCAGATATATGAAATAAATTTTAAAATGGGTCAGATATTCTCAAAACGTTTCGAATGAGCTCTTGCAGTGCTATCAATCCTACCAACTGACGTGCTGCATATGCTACTGCAAGCTTTGATGTTGAAGAATCATGGATCGACTTCAACAACGTTGAGCAATAATTTTAACGTGAACATTGAGAATTGAGAACCTTAGTGCCACGACTGGTAACATGTTTTAGGCTCTAAGAGAGTCCTTCATTAGGAAGACAACTTTGTTCACCACTTCGCATTTCTAAGTCTTTGGCGCGCTCCCTTCCACATGCGCTGAGTTAACGTGTTAGAACCAGTACACGCAACAAAACATTAGATGCGAAGTTGTGAACCAAATTGCTCCGTTGGGTGAGTCTTCCGCAATGCACGCTTCACAGTATGTAATTCCTGACTGAACATGGTTCACCGTAGCTGACTGATACAGAGAAATCTGAGGTGTTCTGGTTATTTAGAAGCTTCCAGCATCAGTATATTCAGTCATCAACTTAGTAACTACCGTTAATTAAATGACAGCCATGCCATTTGCCACATCAAGGTTGTATAAATGTAACTACAACCCCGGTTTTATGTACATACCTACGTCATAGGGACATGACAGATAAACAATATCCTAAAGACGTTTCCTTCTGGCATTAAGACAACTGGTCCGGTATTCCATCCGCAATAAATGACAGACTCAGAATGGCAGAGTATCAAAGTGAGGATATGTCAAATATATCACGAATAGAATAATGGCCCTGGTGAAAATTATTATGAAGAGTATTAACGTTTTTAAATTTACTATTTTAGACACGCCGTAAGTTTATAACATACTGAATACAAGTGCCATTTGTAGCATTCATAATACTTGTGAATATGTTAGCTGTACTCGCGAGTCCGTCGATAATCATCATCCTCCTAGCGTTATTCCCGGTTGTGCCCCCAAAGGAGCCCGGGGTCCGCTTTGACACTTAATCCCAAGATTTGGCATAGGCACTTGTTTTACGAAAGCGACTGCCATCTGACCTTCCACTCGACCTTATTGGGATTAGACCGGTTTCCTCACGATGTTTTCCTTCACCGAGTCCGTCGATAATATGATTCTAATTATAGAACTTGCTCACAACATTTGACGAGAATCGGTTGAGAAATGCGACCTGTAGAGGAGAACAGCCGGACAGACGTCGGA
This sequence comes from Epinotia brunnichana, assembly GCA_963854355.1. NCBI lineage: Eukaryota > Metazoa > Arthropoda > Insecta > Lepidoptera > Tortricidae > Epinotia > Epinotia brunnichana. The sequence goes on from OY977952.1 coordinate 14,672,008, forward strand.
CATACGAGAGAATTTTTGCCCTACCTGAAACGGAGATTATTGCCCAAAAGCTTCGCTCGCTAGTTCAATTAAGTAACTGCTGAACACGACTGATATTGCAGCACAGTATAGTACCTACCTTTAATAGTATTAGGTACATAACTGCAGTGCAGATATTACTAATACATCTAACAATAGGTACACTTTAATTAGTGATCCCAGAAGATGCAAATGGAGCTGTGCAATCCAATACAAATCTTGGGGGCTAGTGCCCGAATGCGCTTCTGACGTAGGTACTAGGATTATGTTGCATTTGCAATCAATAAACAATATAGTGATAACCCATTTAGCACTTAAGATGTACTTACACGTTATACGTAATACGTAAACACTTATTTCTCTCATTGTATGTGTCTCTTGAGTGCTAAATTTATAAATAACGTCTTCTTCTTTAATCGAATCGTTGAGCATAAGACAGCAAATAGTAATTTTTGGTGAATGAAATAATTAAATTTATCGATTATTGATTTTATACAGAAAATTAAATGTCCCAACTTTCACAGTCTCTTTGTATCAGGTACAACTATTTCCTTTCTTTCTCAAAAACATCGACATTTAATAAGTATTTAAACTTGGTTTAATCTTAAATATGAAAATCCCTGAAACTAGTGCTTTGGGGGAGGTATATGTCCAGCAGTGGACGTCTTTCGGCTGATATGATGATGACCCTGCCGGAGCAATCTGACCAATTTACGCATTCGCATCTTACTTCTGCGTCAAATACGCGGTAATGTTGGCGCTCTATCTAAGCAACACATCATTTAAGGTTTTCAAAATTATCATAATATACATTTTAATATTATTTTTACTAAACGGGACTTAATCGCGTATAATTAACTTATTTAGACCTCCCTGAGGTCTCCCGATGTTTCGGATGTGTCGCATCATCAATGGTCACGGGACAACTGAAACTTCTAAACGGCGGCAACTTAGAGAGGTAAATAAATAAATTAACAGTTAAACCCCGTTTAGTAAAAATTATGTGGGAGAATCGTGAAAGTGTAAATCAATCAATCAAACAATCCTCGAAAACTAACACTGCTAATGCTGCTAAAAATTCACTGCAGTTAACTGAAATAAAAAAATGAAACGAAACTGAAAAACTTCTCACTCAGTAATTAACTATGGCTTATCAAGTTATGGGAGAACTTACAAGACGTCCCTACAAAAGATATACGACATCCAACTAAGACTCCTTAAGGTCATAGTGCCATATAAGATCAAATGTAAATTTGAAGATAACTATAACCAATTGTTTAAGTATTGCAAAGTTAGCGCAATTATAATAAATTACCTGACAAAATTATCTTGCCTACCACAAACAGAGAGACATAAAAAGCTACGCCATCTACAGTATTTACCTTTGTACTCCACGCCTAAGTCAAACAACGTATATGGCAAAAGAACTTGTGTGTCTTCCAGACATATTAAATAAACTACCTAAAGAACTCGTAAAATTACTGGAAACAGAAAACATCCACAAATTAAGAAAATACTAAAATAGTATTTTACAAAGGGGAAACATGCTGGAGATTTTTTATACTCACAAACTACGGAAATTAAAAACTACTCATAATAACAATATTTATAAATTGTAATAGTAGTAATAAAACATACATACGTAGTTAAGATAAAAATTATAAAGCGAGTCGAGTGACCGCGCACATAATCTCGCATAGAGATTGGCAAAAATATGTAATTTAGTTAAGTACTTTATCTGAAATAAATAGATTTAAATTTTATTTTTTTAGTTTTTTTAATAAGAATAATAAATACAAGCATAAATTATATATAGTTAGATACGACAGTTAAGTGTTATAGGGGTTGGAAAAATCAAATAAAAATCAGATACTCTGTTTTTCTTTAACTATTATTATTTATCAAAAATGTATTACCTACTTTAAAGTGATGTATATTTGCACTATTTGATTACTTAGGTACCTACCATCTGACTTACTCGCTCTCAAGTTAACTCTAGATATAGTCCCCTGCATTCTCCAGAATTCAATTAAGTTATCCCATAATCTGGTTATATAAAAAGCACTGCCTGAGTGGCCAGGCAACTTCATAAACTGTGGCGCAATAACTAGATTAAGTTCTAAATTCTGCGCAGCGGGAACGCTCGATACAGATTTACGAAACGAGTAACCTATGGCGCTGTGAAATACTGTAGTCAGCGACAGAGACATACAGTACGCTCGGTTGACTTTTTTAAATATCACGCTGCCTATTACATAAAGGGCTGTAGAAAAAATATATAAAGTTACATCTATGTTACCCGGGATAACGTAAGGATTCTACCGATACTTCACATACCTAAATCACTTTACGCATTTAGATATATGAAAACTGAAATAATACACTCCTTTTTTGGACAGTCGTTGTTATAAAAATTAACAAAAATAATTGAAATAAAACTATAGAAATGTTACTTTACATATGAAAGTTTCAAATTCCGTTGAGTATATAATATTAAATTGCAGAAGGGTAAATGCAATACCTATAAGGCTTTAGACAGTAGAACTTTTGTCTGAATATATTTATTCTTTTGTTTGATTACAATACAAATAGTATTTGGTCGATGTCCTACAAAAAGCATAAGACAGATATCAATAGGTATACAAGCGGTGAGAAGTAATCAATAGAATGATTTTATTGATAAGTTTCCAGACGTAAGAAACGAATGCACTTTCCACACTCTCAACATTGCACACCCTCTAGAAGGTTTTGCGACCTTGGTCACGGCCACCAAGAACAGAACACAACATGTACTTCTCACATCTGTTTCTGACTGGGTTGTTTTTGCTAGTAGCTGGGTAAGTCTGTCGTGAATGCTTGAGGTTCTGCGAGGCGATGCACGATGGATGACCGTCAGTCTTCGGTAGTATATTAAGTATTCTGGTAATGTTAATTCAAAGATTCACAGTGCATTCGTTCTGTAACTGTAATACTGTGTAAAAATTGTTTGAAAAAAAAAATAATAACACCTCATACCAACAAAGCAAATGAAGGCTACTTCCTTACCCCTCTCAAACAAACCCCTTTTTTGAAGTGGATACTTCTTTGCTCGCGTTCTTGTATAGGGGTACAGTTCAAAATGTATCACGTGGCTTCCGGAATAACTTTTTGTGGAGAAGCCTTATCTGATTTCAAGTAATTGTTTGTTACATGTTTAAATCCTTCTTTATTTGCCATTAGTTGTAAATCACAAAAGGTTATTTAGTTTATGTGGCGGACATGAAAATGATGCTGAAATGACCGCCATTTTCAATGTATCGCGAGTCAAATGAGTCGTCAGTCAATGTTGCCATATATACCGATTTATCTGTACTTATATAGATTTTAGTGAATTAATTCAGATATATTAGGGTTCCATAGCCAACAAAGAAGTATCCACTTAAACTTAATTAACGGTTGTGTCTCCGACCTCCGACACAACCCGCTTGTTTTTTTATAAAAGACTTATGTCCCTTTCAAATTGCGACAACTCAAAACACATTTTCATGCAGGTAATTGATAACATAAGTTTTTAATTTCCGCTAATTCGATAAAGCTGGCTGCTAGAACTTTTCCACTGTATTGTTCATTCACATACTATTTTGTTCGTTCAAATTATCCACTGCCCGCTGGGAATGAGGAACGGGGCCGCCGATTGGGAAGTTATTGCCGATAAAACTCGCGCTAACTGCGGAAAACTAGGACTTACTCGTTCAAATAATATAGAGGAAGCAAAAGGCATCGTATGTAGGTATTAATACAAAGTCAATTACCGACACAGTATATACCCTTGCCAAAGATAAGTATGTTAGAGCAGTTATACGTGGCGACTTTATGCAGCAATATAAACGCCCGTTTCACGAATGGGCAACTGTCGCCCGACACTAGCCATATATCACATGTCTAAATCATACTAAATCGTGCAAAAACTTGCCGATTGAACCGCTCTTAGTGATAATCATTAGGTGTATAAATGTTTGAACATCTTCTGAGATCGTTCCAAATAGGAAGCAGAATCCCACTCCTACTACAAGTATGCTATCAACAAAACATAAAACTAATGTGCGATTAGAATGAAGGCCTATCCTACTATGTGGAGTGAATTCTCAGTCGCTCACTTCAGATATATTTCGGGTTGCTCTTAGTTTACAATAAAATAACAATAAGTATGGTGTTTTGGACAGAATTAAGTATAGGTAAAACACTTAAGTAATCTAACTCTTGCATGAAATAGTGAACAGTTTACAAAAACGCATGCAATAAATTACATACATTGGCAATATTTTATGGTAATTCTTGTCATGAAGATTAAATTATATGTAAACAGGATTAACCAAACTAAGCTAAGTTACTTATGAGTTTGCAAACTGAGTTAAATTCAAAATTTTAATATAGAATATATATTCGAAGACTTCACTATCACATTCATTTATAAAAAAATCTGATGAAACAGTTTCTCCACAATAACAATTTATAGATAAATTAACGAGAGCATGGAATTGCATTATGTAGTAGTATTGTATGTTTACAGGTTTTCTATATTTGATTTTTTTATTTTTTCGTACTATCAGCATAAAAAGAGGTTTGTTATATATTGAAGAAGTAAATACCAAAATAATGTCAGTGTCTAATTGTGAATATAATTTACGTAGTGCATATATTTTTACGTCTGATTTTATTGTATTCTCACAATTATCAGAATAATGTGGTGTCAGTTTGTACAACTAAGTGTAAGTTACATAATTTTCAAAAAATATGGCAGTGAGTAATTTTGGCAATGGCAACTAAGCAACTACTTATTCCATTTCTTAAGGGTATGTAATTTTATTAAATTAAGAGAAAGTTATTCTCCTTTTTTTGCAAAAGGTACAAGCGCTACAAATGCAATTCCATGTTCTCGCTAATTCACCTATACGCGCGTGTTGTCGAGAATAATAACACAAAATATTGTTCGGTGTGTATAACAATATGCGATGAAACGTTTTGTGGGATTATGCTTGCCAGAACAATAACCACAATAGTACCTAATTCAAGAATTAGATACTATGCTACAAGTAGCTAAGCACTAAACGGTTTTAACCCTTTGCAATAAAACACTATAATGGCTTTTGAAACGTCACCCAGTCGCAAATGCTTTAGAGATTTGTAGGGCCCGATACATTCTGTGTCGTGCGTGTGATGCGGGTCATCGGTTGTCAGGGGTCCACTTCGTCCCAAGCCACGAGAGTTTACATAAGTATTTTTCTTCATTGTATTGTTACCAACATTAGTTATTGAACGATCGATTGAAGGGAACGAAGTTCTCTGCTTAAGCAGAAAGAATATTGGCCCAATATTCTTTCGTATGGCCGTTTGTCCAGATGTTCTCCTCTACAAGTCGAATTTGTTAACCGATTCTCGTGAAATTTTGTAAGAAGGATGAGAATTTTAAAAGTGCCTGATTATTTTTTGGGTGATAGGAATAACCTTCCTTAGCACCAGAAAAAAGTTGCAGACTTTTCAGCTGCGTCAATTATTTTTGAAAAATATAAACAGTTTCCTCACTTACGTTTTGGGTTTAGGACGGCGAATTAGACATTTTCCTTGACCCGTCTCATATTACAAAAAATATTTTAATCTTCTGACCCTGGCAATGACAAATCTAGCTGCTGCAGCTGTCAATATCATTGCCAGTGTCAGTTTACCACGGATTTTTAAGATATTTTTTGGAATAAGTATGAGACGGATCAAGCAAAGTGTCTTATTTGCCGTCCTAAACCCAAAACGTAAGTGAGGAAAATGTTTGTATTTTTCAAAAACAACTGACGCAGCTGAAAAGTCTGCTACTTTTTTCTGGTGCTAATAAAGGTTATTCCTATCACCAACAAAATAATCAGGCACTTCTAAAATTTTCATCCATTCTCAATTTTATTATGCAGAAAATTTTGGTCAATTCTGTTTTTGGCTATCTTCGAAAAAAAATGTTTTTCGGAAACAAGAAACTCGCGATTTCTACAGCTCACAAAGCAACTAATGTGTATAATGTTTGTCCAAGCTGAAACGGAGAACTTCGTTCGCTACGCTCGCTCGTTCAATTATCACACGCTTCCTCTTATGACTTGTAATTGACGTGCTTAGAACATAGCCCGTTTTAGGCTACTTCTTATGGGGCACACGTCTTTCGACCATTTTCAATTAGAGTCCCGGCTAAAAACGTTCCGGGTTAATAGGCAACTGCCAATCCCCTGTCCATAAATTGCGCTTACGTAGTTTAGTTCTCTTTACATTTTATAGATAGATAAGCAACAAAACTTAATCCAGATTTTAATTGTTATTTAATTTAGGAAATGCCACCAGCATCCTCGGTACAATGCCTTGAGGGCCTTTTTTAGATTTAACTTAGTTTTAATTTAATTTAGTTAATGTTAATTATCATCTTGTATAGGGTGTTGAAAATATTTTTTTACCCATTGTTTATAGTATGTGAGAGCTTAATTAGATTAAAATATCAACTTCAAGCTGCTCTAATCATCAAGCTGTTGCAACCAATTTGTTGATACACCTTTGCTCATCTTCTACTGCTACATCAATTTTCGATTTTGGTATAGTATCTATTTTAATTTTGGGAACCGTCAATTGTTCTGATCTTGATATCGGGATCGATCGTTTTAATCCAGAAACCTTGTCGCTTGAAAGTACGGGGTAGTTTGCGTCAAATCCGGTAGTTTTGATTTTTTGCAGACTTGTTTATGATGTTGGCCCAATGAATAATCTAAGTTTGTGACCTCGTGGGCCAAACGCAACTTTGTAAAAAATCGAAAATACCACGAAATGAGACGGATCAAGGAAAGTGTCTCATTCGCCGTCCTAAACCCAAAACGTAAGTGAGGAAAATGTTGATATTTTTCAAAAATAATTGACTCAGCTGAAAAGTCTGCAACTTTTTTCTGGTGCTAAGGAAGGTTATTCCTATAACCAAATAATTATCAGTCACTTTTAAAATTTTCATCCATTCCCCATTCCACTCGTTTTACTTTATTGACCGACCGAGATCTAGCGACCGAGGCAGCTTCATGTTTATATTATTGTTGAGATTATTCGATATGATTCATAATGTATAAAGTGGTTACTAAACAACTCATTTTTACGAAAATTTGAAAGGTCGAGCCTGAAATACATAATCGGGTCAAGCTACGTACCGATATAAACTCATGCCTGCAGTTCCAAGAGCAGTAAGCGAAGCACATCGCAGTGGCATTTTTAGCAATAGCTATTAATATGGAGAACATGTGATATTTCAATGATATGTTGCTAGGTCATCGTCCACAACTAACTTCAACCCTGTCCTCATAGTTGACTCTTCCCACGCCCACGCAAGGTTAGCAGGGTGATGCTATTGTAGCTCGACACACGGGGGTTAACTGCCACTAACTAGTACGTAAAATGACAGATTTCATAATAATTTGAACTCGTTCACTGTCAAGAATCGCTACGCTCGTAGCCGATCTCTTGGTTTTTCTGTAAGTAGCGGACAGTGAAAGTGTTCAATCTACTCAATTACTTCAACCAACGTCACTGTTTGGCTTAAGCCGAACTTGTTGAACTCAAATCGATCTCGCCCAAAGCATTTGTCTTGTACAATTTCACCGCAATAAATCCCACGACCCTCGGATATAAAAATGGCTCGTTTTTATATGGCACTACAGCACTATTCCATCGCACTTCACCGGGGGCATAAATTCTACATTTTATTCAATAGCCGGATAGCCAGCATTTAGTCGCTGAACGTTAGAGACCAAAATGGGACAATTTGCGATGGCATAAAATTTTACAACCAGAATCGTCGACACTTTTCCGGACTATTCCACTGCTCACAAAATAGATTTTATTTCGGATAAAAAGATTGGGTTTTTATGCGGTCGGAATGCAGCGGATTTGTATTAATAAACATGTGTGGCTTTAAAGCGTTCCCCACGTTTGCTAATATCCATGTGGTAAAAGATTATCAAATAGGGTCTCCCTTGTTAGGCCTAACAACTTTAGCTCTAATGTTTCATTAGCCATAATGTTTCACTAGACCTAATGCATTTTCCTTCGAAACTGTGAACTTTTCTTTGAATATCATCAAATAGAAGTCAGTAGGTTAGGTTAGATTTGTTTTGCAATAATCCTATAAAGTTTACTATTTAAAAAAAAAATACATTAGGTCTAGTAAAACATTAGGTCTAATGAAACATTAGGGCTAAAGTTGTTAGGTCTAACAAGGGAGAACCATTAAATTATTATGTTCTGAGCTCTGGTGCTTTTATCATCCAAATCTCAACTATAATAATAAAGCCAGGATACATTCGTTTATGTACAAGAATATGCAAATATGTATATTTACATACACAAACATGCCCATTATCTATGTTTAAATCCCTGTATCAAATCCACAATTTGCAAAAGTAATCGTGTTAACCAAGCCAGAAATGCATTTCCAATAGATATAATTATGATCGCATTTCGAAGATCCTCGTTATAACCGATCACATACGATAATAACGATGAGTGAGAAACAGGATTTTATCACTGCCTGTCCTCTGTAACAGCACTGTAGCGGAAAATTACCTCATTTCGTAATTTATTGGCCTTAAATAGGTTCCGACGCGCAATAACTAGCCACAGGTAGCCACTGATTGCGAAAGTAAGGCGTAGTGCAATTAATACACAATTTTCACACACGCGTAGGAATACAATGCGATTATGTTTACATTTTTACGGCTACTGCTACGACCCTCGTAGCAGCTCTACGGCTGTAGCACTCCTACGCACGGCAGCGCTACGTAGTATTGTTAAGTGTAGGCTGTGTATGAAGTCCATAATTAAGTAACAATTAGAAATGAAACTGAAGGTTGCAAAATGACAAAGACAAAGGAAAAGTTCACAAAAAATTAAAACGGCGATTCGTCGCATTCCATCAAAATCACCGTCTGACACAGTCAGCTGAAAAAGCGAACCCGCATGAAACCGTGGCGCCATTGTTATCACAATTGGATGCGCTATAAAAACGTCCGTCAACGCGTCGCTTACAGTCACCCTGATATTAAATTCAGCGACGGTGGGAACAGGATACAGATTACAAACAGTAGATATATCATCGAATGTTGCGCACTCCATGTGGCCTTCACAACAGCGCATAAAGCACTTATGTTTCTTTTCATATTATAAAGAGGTAAATTCTGTGTGGTTGTAAGTTTGTGAGTTGCTTTGTGAGGATAGTTTGTATGTGGCTGGTTATCTCCGAAACGAAATATCCAATTAATTATGACAACTTTGGCACCGTCTGCTTGTACTTGGGTCAATCAACTATTTCTTGTTGTTCGTTGCCATGGTTACGTCTCCTGGGTCACTCTTTAAAACTATTACTTTATGGAGTTTAAATCCACTAAACACGTGTTTTTGTCATATTGGTAAACCCATTCCATGGTGGGGCATCTCCTTAGCATGATAGGAGTCCAGTTTATAGTATTTTTTTCTAAGAAAGTCTGTTACTGTTGTCTCTTGGCTCACCGGGACAGAGTAACAACAAGAAAAAGTTGATTGACTCACTTCCGGCCATTCCAAGACTGACCGACTTAGGTTTACTCTCTCTACGATTAAAGGGGTAAATGATGCCACGTGTCTTGTACTGTTGTCACATGACGTAAATATACCTACCCTTACAATTTAGACCGGATGTGAAGGATTTTTCAAACTTTCGGCCAATTTTAGGTGCGATAATCTTCTGATGCCATGCATTTTATCGTGTTTTCATGAGAAGCGGTGTATTTTTTTTTTTTTTTTTTTTTTTATGGGACAATCTTACACAAATCAACCTAGGCCCACGGCAAGCTCAGTAAGGCTTGGAATTGTGCTTAAGGACAAAAGGGTGTAGGAAATGCTAATACATACCTAAGGTGATATTACAGCTTATTTCCAGTAGTATGCGCGAATTGCCCGGGAATTCGCCCAGTCCTACAGACTACGACCTCTACCCAGCGTACGGGTAAACTGCAAACCCATGCTGAAGGATCCGTGTGCCTACTGTTTTTCAGCTGTCACTGTGACTGAACCAAAAGTAGCTGTTAGTGGGATTAGCTGGCGACATATTAATTTATGACCTCTTGGAATTGCGCCACTAACAATGCGGAAACGGAAACTCGCCCTATTATTATAAAAAAGTCTGATGGATCTCCTAGAGAGTGAGGCGGTAGGAGAAAGTAATTAGTACAAAATAGGTATTTCAATTGGATTCATGTAATTATAGGGACTCATGTGATAATAAACTTCATTATATCAAAGTTGTAAGAATCATACTGATACTATTAGAACGCAAGAAATACATTATTATTATAAGTGATATATGACTAGAAGGACTCGTGTGATTATAAACTTTATTATTGTTTGGCTGACTCTAAGAATTGCTTAGGTGCTTAATTCGTCAACACCTATTAAACAGATAGCGTAACATGGTTGCAATTATATACATTTCAGCTGAACATTTATTAAAAAAACCGGCCAAGTGCGAGTCAGACTATTTTATTCAGTGTTTTTAGTATGTTTGTTATAGCAGCAACAGAAATACATCATCTGTGAAAATTTCAGCTGGAACTATCACGGTATCAGTGAGATACAGCCTGGTGACAGACAGACGGACGGACAGCGGAGTCTTAGTAATAGGGTCCCGTTTTACTCTTTGAGTACGGAACCCTAAAAAGCACATAGGTAATGTTACCATATTCATAAACACATTCATTGTCAGCATCCCGCCTGACGGGTGCTCCGTTCGTATGCGCTTAACGCCTTGGCCACGACTTTGGTCTTAAGTGACCTGCGACCAGCGTTATATCTGTTCATTGCGCGTGATCCCAACTAACCACAGTGCGTTGCGCGTCTCGACCGCGCAATGAACAGATAAAACGCTGATTGCAGGTCGCTTAAGACCAAAGTCGTGGCCAAGGCGTTAGTCTACTGAAGGAAGCGAAACGAAAATTGTAGTTGTCGTTGGCTTGGTAAAATAAATACACTCACTGCCAAGAATCGCTACGCGCTACGCCCGATCCCGTGGCATCCGATCCCGTGGCATTTCCACTAAGTAGCGGAAAGCGGCTACGGCGCAGGCGCCCGCTAGGCGGGTTCCTGGCAGTGAAGGTGTTAACACATTCAGTGCCAAGAATCGCTACGCGCTACGCTCGATCCCGTGGCATTTCCACTAAGTAGCAGAAAGCGGCTACGGCGCAGGCGCCCGCCAGGCGGGTTCCTGGCAGTGTAAGTGTTAACACATTCAGTGCCAAGAATCGCTACGCGCTACGCTCGATCCCGTGGCATTTCCACTAAGTAGCGAAAAGCGGCTACGGCGCAGGCATCCGCCAGGCGAGATCCTGGCAGTGAAAGTGTTAACACATTCAGTGCCAAGAATCGCTACGCGCTACGCTCGATCCCGTGGAATTTTCACTAAGTAGCGGAAAGCGACTACGGCGCAGGCGCCCGCTAGGCGGGTTCCTGGCATTGAAAGTGTTAACACATTCAGTGCCAAGAATCGCTACGTGCTACGCTCGATCCCGTGGCATTTCCACTAAGTAGCGAAAAGCGGCTACGGCGCAGGCGTCCGCCAGGCGGGTTCCTGGCAGTGAAAATGTTAACACATTCAGTGCCAAGAATCGCTACGCGCTACGCTCGATCCCGTGGCATTTCCACTAAGTAGTGGAAAGCGGCTACGGCGCAGGCGCCCGCTAGGCGGGTTCCTGGCAGTGAAAGTGTTAACACATTCAGTGCCAAGAATCGCTACGCGCTACGCTCGATCACGTGGCATTTCCACTAAGTAGCGGAAAGCGGCTACGGCGCAGGCACCCGCTATTAGGCGGGTTCCTGGCAGTGAAAGTGTTAACACATTCAGTGCCAAGAATCACTACGCGCTTCGCTCGAGCCCGTGGCATTTCCACTAAGTAGCGGAAAGCGGCTACGGCGCAGGCTCCCGCCAGGCGGGTTCCTGGCAGTGAAAGTGTTAACACATTCAGTGCCAAGAATCGCTACGCGCTACGCTCGATCCCGTGGAATTTCCACTAAGTAGCGGAAAGCAACTACGGCGCAGGCGACCGCCAGGCGGGATCCTGGCAGTGAAAGTGTTAACACATTCAGTGCCAAGAATCGCTACGCGCTACGCTTGATCCCGTGGAATTTCCACTAAGTAGCGGAAAGCGACTACGGCGCAGGCGTCCGCCAGGCGGGTTCCTGGCAGTGAAAGTGTTAACACATTCAGTGCCAAGAATCGCTACGTGCTACGCTCGATCACGTGGCATTTCCACTAAGTAGCGGAAAGCGACTACGGCGCAGGCGACTGCCAGGCGGGATCCTGGCAGTGAAAGTGTTAACACATTCAGTGCCAAGAATCGCTACGCGCTACGCTCGATCCCGTGGAATTTCCACTAAGTAGCGGAAAGCGACTACGGCGCAGGCGTCCGCCAGGCGGGTTCCTGGCAGTGAAAGTGTTAACACATTCAGTGCCAAGAATCGCTACGCGCTACGCTCGATCCCGTGGCATTTCCACTAAGTAGTGGAAAGCGGCTACGGCGCAGGCGCCCGCTAGGCGGGTTCCTGGCAGTGAAAGTGTTAACACATTCAGTGCCAAGAATCGCTACGCGCTACGCTCGATCACGTGGCATTTCCACTAAGTAGCGGAAAGCGGCTACGGCGCAGGCACCCGCTATTAGGCGGGTTCCTGGCAGTGAAAGTGTTAACACATTCAGTGCCAAGAATCGCTACGCGCTTCGCTCGAGCCCGTGGCATTTCCACTAAGTAGCGGAAAGCGGCTACGGCGCAGGCACCCGCTAGGCGGGTTCCAGGCAGTGAATGTGTTAATAGGCAGGTTAGTTTGGGTAGACAGCCATAAGCTCAATGTTAGTTTTATTCAATATTATAATAGATGTACAAATAACTGTATCCGTTAAATTAATTATAGTGTAACGTATTAAGGCTCCTTTGTTTGATAATGTCAGTAATCGTAACTTACTTCCGTTGAGTTCCGGTTGCTTGGGAAGTTTGACAGCTCTTTATGAAATGACAGCTGCCAGCACCATATTTAAGTGTCTTCTACCTATGATAAGTAATAAATAAATAAAGCTCTTCAGATATCAATAACATTTCAATTTGTTTCACTCACTGGCTTTTACACTTTTTAGAACATTAAAAGGGATTGATTTTTATTTTGTGTCATTAATGTCATTATAGTAGTAGAATGGTTGCCATTGTATCACTTATCGTTGTGGATAAAACATCAAAACTGAAATAAGATTAAATATTTTTTCGGAGTCAAATCAAGTAAACCATTTATATTCCACCGAAACGTCCAAGGTTTAAAATCTAAGAAACGGTTGTTTCCTAACAAAACCCCTAGAAATGGAAAAATTGCGCATGTGAATATACAAAGTCTCAATGACTCTAAGGTATCTCAATTAGAAATATGGTTAGCATCTAATCAAGGTAAAGACGTCGAAATACTGTTAATTACTGAGCACCACAGAAAGAAGACGGAGTTGAAATTGTTAAATATTTCTGGTTTCTCACTCGCCAGTAGTTTCTGCAGGTCAAGCAAAAAAGGCGGTGGCGGTTCCTGTATTTTTGTAAGAGAAAATGTTGTGTTCCACGATCTACCAAATATAAAAGACGCGTCTATTTCCGGTGTGTTTGAAGTGTGTGGCATCAAACTCGTTAAAACTTACGTGTTGTGTGTATAACCTAAAAGTATTTTTAAGGATAATTTCCTGGATAATTTAGATACGCTTTTAAATTCTATAAATCAACCATGTCAACTAATAATTGGTGGTGATTTTAATATAAATATTCTTAGTAATAGTACAGAGGTTCGAGATTTCTTGTATTTGCTAAGTACTTTCAATCTTAAATGCTTTGTAAACGAACCAACCAGAATCACAAATAAGTGTAGTACTTGTATTGATAATATTATAAGTAATGTCGATCTTGAAAATGTAACTGTAATTGACCTTGCCATATCGGATCACACCTTACAGTTCGCTAGTATTCCAGTTCTGGTCCAAAAACATAGTGATAAACTCTATAGGTGGGCCAGAGATCTCAGTGTATATAACTTAAATCGCCTTGTCTCTAGATTAGAAAGCATATCCTGGCTTCCTGTTTTTGTTAATGACGCTGAAACTGGTTTCAACATATTTCATGATATTGTTATATCTCATTTTAACAAATATATTCCATTGAGAAAATTTAGAGTTAATCGGGGGACAAAAACAGACAGAGGATGGTTAACAAAGGGGATAAGGAAGTCATGCCAAGTTAAACGTGATATTTTTATAAAGATCAAGCACAATCCTAATTTAAAATTGAATAAATACTATCGGGCCTATTGTAATGTTCTAAAGAACACGATATTCTATTCTCAGAAAAGGCACAGAGAAAAAACAATCCTACACGCAAGCAATAAAGTTCAGGCTACTTGGAAGTTAATAAATGATAAAATTAAGGGATCCAAATTAAATGTTTATACTGATCTCGTGGGCTTGTCTGATGGAATAAATACTGCGAAATCTATGGACGAAGTGCCTGATTTATTTAATAATTACTTCAAATCTGTTATAATTAACTCTAATGTTCGCCAGGTTCTTCTATATAAAACTATATTACCCCCTCATGTACCTTGCACAATGTTTGTACAACCAGTCGACAGAGAGGAATTAAGGAAAATTATATTAGGTTTAAAAAATAAGAAATCCTCTGGCTTTGATGGAATACCTTCACTAGTCATAAAGTATATCGCAAATTATATTCTGGAGCCGCTTTGGTATTTGATCAACCTTTCAATTTCTGAAGGGAAGTTTCCAACTTTGCTGAAAAAGCTAATGTTAAACCGTTGCATAAACAAGGGGACAAACTGCATGCTAACCATTATCGTCCAATATCCTTGCTGCCAACATTTTCTAAGGTATATGAGAAGGTTATGGCATTACGTCTTGGCACCTATTTAAGTTCAAACAAAGTATTGGCTCAGGAACAATTTGGATTTCAAAAGGGGCTCTCTACAAATGACGCTTTGTTTGAACTAACTAGTTATATCTCTAAAGCCTTGAATGAAAACGAGAATGTAGTTGCTGTATTTATTGACTTATCAAAAGCTTTCGATCATGTGGATCACAATGTATTGTAGTGTAATGTATGGGTGCCAAAATTTACAATAAAATACCAGAGCAAATCAGAACTTTAGACACTGAAATTAACTTTACACATAAACTTAAAATATATTGCGCAGCCAAGGCTTACTACTCTGTGAAGGAATTCCTGGATGAATAAATATGTCGAGCTGACATTTAATTAGAAATGACATTGATAATACTTACAATTTGATTGTATCATATTATTTTAATTGCGGACATATTCAATCTACTATTTCATCATTTTATATTCAAGCTATTCTTATTCAATGACATTATGTAACATTTTTTTTTAATATTATTCTTGGGACATTTGTAAGCCAGTATTTGTGGTTTTAATTTTAATTTACTTATAAGTTATAATGTACCCAATTGACAGTGTATGATTAATACCAAATAAATAAATATAAATATAAATAAATATAAATATTGCTTGACATTCTAAATCGTTACGGTATTAGAGGGATTGTGAATAACTGGTTTGAATCTTACCTCATGCAACGGGAACAATATGTCACAGTTCCTTCGTTAGACGTTAAAAATCACACTCTTGTTGATTTGAAGTCATGCACTACTCAAACTATTTTCGGTGTACCTCAAGGGAGTATACTAGGCCCAATCATATTCTTATTATATGTCAACTTTCTACCAAAGGTAACAACTAACCGTATAATAATGTTATCAGATGACGTTTGTGTACTGTTTAAGTTTAAACGAAATGAGGTGGATAATCTCAGCTTATTAATAGAGGAGTCTCTGAATAGGATTGTTGATTGGTTCAATACTCTCAATTTGTCTACAAATGTAAGTAAAACAAAAGTAATTCATTTTAGAAATATTAATACAAATGCTGTAAAACTAAATATTAGTTTAAACAATACACCCGTCTTAGTTGTAAATGAAACTAAATGTTTAGGAATATGGGTTGATGAAAATTTAAATTGGAAAAAGCATGTCGATTCTCTATGTAGAAAGCTTAGTAGCTTTAGTTTCGCTCTTAGAGGCTTGAGAAAAATATCCACTAGAAAGGCGGCTATGCAATCTTATTACGCTTTTTTTCAGTCTCATGTATTATTTGGTTTGGCTATGTGGGGTGGATGTGTGGACATACAGCGATTATTTAGATTACAAAAAAAGTGCGTGCGTATTTTAAATGGAATTAAGTCTAGTCGTGAGTCGTGTAGGCAATCCTTCAAGGTACTATGTTTGCCTACTTTGACAGCTCTTTATATTATGGAGCTCTGCAAACTCGTGCATCGATTTCCAGACGAGTTTCCATTAAAGAACGATTTTAAAAGTGACAGACTTAATCATATATTTGTGAATCAAGTCAAGGTCCCAGCTGGTAGAACAGCAATGTTTACTAGATGCCACTTGCATGTTGCAGCAAAGGTCTACAATGCCTTGCCAGTTGAAATTAAGGCCCTATCGTCTACAAAATTTGTAATTGCCTTAAAAAAATACCTTGTTGAGCTGTGTCCATATAGCTTAAGTGAGTACTGTAAACTGTAACTAACTATATAAGGAAAAAACAATAATGTGAAGATATTTTACGTGTAATTTAATACTTGTTATTATTGCTACACCAAAAGTGGTAAAATTGTATTGAAACAAATTAACAAACTTTATTAATGTACCATCCTATGTAACATACAATTTATGGCAAATAATGAAATGAAATGAAATATCAAAAAAAACCGGCCAAGTGCGAGTCGGACTCGTGCACGAAGGGTTCCGTACCATTATCTATAAATATTTATTTACTTCTGTTTTTTAGTATTTTTTGTTATAGCTGCAACAGAAATACATCATCTGTGAAAATTTCAACTGTCTAACTATCACGGTTATTGAGATACAGCCTGGTGACAGACGGACAGCGGAGTCTTAGTAATAGGGTCCCGTTTTACTCTTTGAGTACGGAACCCCAAAAAGGATTCATACAATATCAAAATATCCCCATGTAGGACTCCCATCGTAACAATTTCGTTAACAACGGGACTACAACCACAATTTTCTATCGGCTTTTAGGGAAACGACCACTCGGCTTATTGCGGTCGCCTCAAAAGCTACGGTCACGGACAATCGAATTATAATAGACCGTCCGAGCGCGATTCCACGACCAATAGGCCAAAAAGGCCATATTTACTAACGTAGCATTGTTTCAGATTTCCCTTGATAGCCGATAGTTAATTAGTGATATTGGACTAATAACCATCACAGGTAATTGAAATGACTTTATGATGCGATTCCACGTACATCAGTCAATAACGCTTTAAAGCGAGCGATTGAATTGCCACCCAGTAAGTAAATCAGACAGTTTCGTGGTAGTATAATAGTGCATAACTATTCTATAAATGCTTCATTATTATTGTATATAATTTATATCAGTTGCTCATGCTATAATAATATTAAGTATCATTACTAAGTACCTATGTACTCGTACACAAAACAGTACCTCTCGCTCTTAGCACTAAATTTGTTAACCCTTAAAGCTTTCCTGTCACTTTTTTAGTACAGTTACTAAATGCCGGGCAAAGTTTGAATGCGCCTGCAGGCTAGAAAAGTAAATACGCCAAACGAAAGGGCGAGAATATTACTTTATCTTTGTCGAATACGCCAACAGTATGCAGAGTTCAATTTGTGCGCGAGCGTCAGTTGAAGTCAAGGATTTTCTGAATTTGCGTCGGCTTTTGTTTCTGGCCCCATAAAACAAAAACGAAATAAAAAAAATTGTTTGCATTTTGTTGAATTAACATTCAGATGAGTTAAACTTTTGTTTTTAATATAAACTTCATTAAATATTTAATAGATTCTAAGTCAAAAAGGATGATTTATAGCTTGTCCTGTTTTTGTGACACTATCGATTGTATATGTAACTACGTACCATTTAGCATGTCATATTAAACGGACAGTGCCGACTTGTGTGGATACAAAGTTTGTTTTACATTGTGACAGAAAACGGACATTGCCATTATTTCCTTTAATTAGTTTATTTATTAACTGTCACTTTTATAGGACGTTGTTGCTTTGGAGTTGTGAATTATATATAAATTATTTTTATCCTAGTTTCACAATGGCGTGGAAAAATGTATGGCGCGCACAAAAAATAATGGCGATGCTTGCGCCATCTGACTCGGAAGAGTTCAGTGAAAAATCTTGCACAAAATATAATGACTCGACCAGAGGGGTACTTACGTGATCGACCGACATGATCACGGTCTGACCTCTAGCACCCCGTCTACAAGTAACTTTTGTCCTCAACAACAAACACAACATCCACCTTCATTACTATCAATGTTGGTACCGAGTACATCTTTGACGTCCATATATAGTTCCAAAACCTAGTTCACCGTTGTCATGGGGCACTTCAACGCAAATCTGGGCAAGACAGATGGTGAAGAGCTGAGAGTGGGGCAATTTGGAGTTGGAACTCGAAACCACCTGGGCCAACTACTAGTTGGCTTCTTGGAGAAGGAGTGACCGATACATGATGAGCTCCTTCTTCAATAAACGCGAGCACAGAAAGTGGACCTGGCTAAGAGATTGAGGCCACGGTGCAATTAAAAACGAGACTGACTTCATCCTGTCGACGGGGAAGGATACATGATACATTATATGATGTCTCTGTGATCAATACAGTTAAACCCAGGAGCAATCACCGTCTGTTAAGAGGCACATTGAATATATGTGTCATGCAAGCGCGCTCTCGATTGATGAAGTCTCCGTCCAGCATCAATCCAAATTCGAAACCCCGCGAGCTTTCAGCTGGAACTTCAAACCGTTTACATTGCCTAGACGGCGATGTGGACGAATTCAACGACGGGTTTGTGGAAGCTGCCCGTGCCTGTGGGTCTAAGTTCTTCAAGGCCCACGATCTGCGCCAATTCAATACAAACTATTGAAGACGCCATCCAGCGTAATAAGGGCGCTAAAGTGTTCTCGAGAGATCTGTCCATTGGGCAGAGCCAGCTCAGCTAGTTGAAAACTGAAGAAGGTAGAATCTTTTCTTCTAAACCTGAGCTTTTGGTTGAGATAGAGTGCTATGCGGACAGCTATGCACATCAACTCGCGGACCGGAGGTTAGTCTGGCGAAAAACCCTAGAGCTTGACTAACCCCACACTATACCGACGATATCCCAGAAAACAGCCTGTACGAGATTGTAATGGCTCTAAACAGCTCAAGAACAACAAGGCACCAAGTGAAGACGGAATAACAGCCGAACTCCTGAAGGCAGGTGGAAAACCGGTCCTTACGGCCCTTCAAAATTTGTTCGATTCCATCTTACTGGAAGTAAAAACGCCAAAGGCATGGAATAGAGGTGTGGTGGTGCTGTTCTTCAAAAAAGGTGACAACACCCTGCTGAAGAACTACCGACCCATCTCACTTTTCGTTCAATATTCCGCAGTGTCTCAAGATGAGAGTATTTGACCAGTGTGTGTTGCCAGTCAGTGATGACATATGGCACTGAAACGTGGTTGCTTATAAGCCTCATAAGAAGGCCCAAAGTCACCCAAAGGGCAATGGATAGTGCTATGCTGGGATTTTCTCTGCGTGATCGCATCAGAAATAAGGCTACCCGCAGCAGAACCAAGGTAACATCCCTCCGAATCGCTAAGCTTACGTTGCAGTGGGCAGGGCACATTGCACGTAGAACCGATGGCCGTTGGGGCGGAAAGGTTTTGAAGTGGCGACCCCGTACCGGAAGATGCAGCGTGGTTAAACCCCCGACAAGGTGGACTGATGATTTGGTAAAGGTTGCGGGAGTCTGCTGGATGCGGGTGACGCAGGACCGGTCACTGTGGCACTCTTCGGGAGAGGCATATGTACATCAGTGGACGTTTTTTGGCTGGTGTGATGATGATGCTGATGATGATTTTGTTCAGTTATTCAAGCTTATTTTTAGTTTACAACACTTTTTTAATTTTGTTTTTTAAACTCCATGACAGCATTGTCCGTTTTTTAGGATAACATCAAGAGCATTAAATTTATACGATTCGTGGCAATGGCCGTTTTAACGGACGTCCTGAAAAACTTACTTTCATAATGTTTTTATTTTTTTTTTCTTAACAATAGTTCTTTTTATCCAATAACTATCACAAAAAACATTCCGAGTGATAGCTGGCTACATTCCTTCATGTCTTGCCATGTTAAGGGTTAAATACCAACGGGTTACCTCTTCAGTAAGACGCCCAAAAAGAAGAGTCAAAATCAGACATCGTTAGTGATAAAAAAAAAGCTCATACTAATTGACACAGAATAATGACGTCACAAGTTTATATCCGTCCGTACTAACCGTTGTTTGGCAAAATAAGAAAATTTCGGTCTTGGTCATAAAATACTGCGTTTAGTAACGGACTTTAATTTGGGACCCACCTAATGTGGAATATCGTATAGCAAAGTGACGACATCTAGAGCTAATATGGAGTTAATGGAGTGTTATAAAATTTGCCATAGACAACATACGTTTATACGTGTCTAGGGGCAATCGTTCAGTGACGTCAACGGGGCGGAACGACTCAAACATTCCGGCCATATTTGTTATTTGCAATAGTAGATTATACACCAAGGGGATAAAGCACTGTTTTATGTCACGGGAGCGAATTGAATCCCGAACGTAACGAAGAAATCATAATTTAACTCCTGAGCGTAGCGAGGGAGTTATAAGTTAATTCCTGAGCGAAGCGAGGGAATTAAGACTGAGTCCTGAGTGCAGTGAGGGGTTCAACCGCCCAAGACTAAAACAGTCTTATCCCCGAGGTGTATACTCTACTTTTCACACCTTATGCGAGACAAAAAAACAGGCTCAGTAGATAAATAATGTTTATTTAGCAAATTAAAAGTACATAGTAACATTAGACACGTTAGTCCAATTATGGAAAGATAAGGTAATGTTTTTATTTGTCAAAATCGTTGTAGGCTTTTAGGTATTTTTCCTTTGACTTCTCTGGCAGCAGATTGTTGACAATGCCTATGGCATCTAATTTGATAAACTCAGGAGTCAAAACACTTTCATCACTCGACATTTTCAATATTATTTTTGAAATTAAATCTTCTATAGGCACCTACAAGAACTCGATTTGTTCGTCACGCGTGAACAAATGAAGGCGCGCGGCGTTCCAAATTCGAAAGCACAAGCCGTGGTCCTAGATTCGAAATTCGAATTTCGACCACCGCGCTCCTCCGGACCGGGGTGCACACAGAGGCAAACTTCATTTATTTTGTCAAATCAAGTAGGCCATGGCCTAGGACAAATTGTGTTTAGCAAAATTAAACTTTATGCATATAGTAATAAGAATTATGAAAAGTGAAATCATATTATTAACCAGCGGGTTATAATGAAATTCAGTACAACATTATAACCCGGCTAATACCAAGGGATTTAATGTCTTGCTTTCGGTAGGGTTTACATGACCTATAATTCGGCATTGTCGAGCATGTGGTTTGAAATAGTACATTATGATACAAGTGTGCTATGTTGGTCATTACACTCGAGTCGGTTTTTAAGCCTGAGCCGAAGGCGAAGGCTTAATGGAGACGAGAAGTGTAATGACCAATGCTCACGTGTTTCATACGACGTTTTTCAACACAATTGCGAGGAAAAAAAAAATGAAAATGTTAAAAGATATGTAATGAAAAGGCACTAGTGCGATAATGTAATGTAAAAGTCACGGCATGGGTAATATTCTGCATTATTTTGCTAATATTTAAAAAGATATGTAATGAAAAGGCACTAGTGCGATAATGTAATGTAAAAGGCACGGCATGGGTAATATTCTGCATTATCAGTGTAAATACGCGGTAATAAGACCTACTTTACGAGCAGATGTGTTGAAAAGTATATTTCGTGATGATGTCAGTTTTCAATAAAATTTCTTGTCTGCCACTGACACATGCTCCTAATTAGAGAACCGTAATGATAGCAAAATATATTGGCAATGGGGTTAATTATCAATTTAAGGGTCTATTCGATATAGTATTTTATGCAACTGTTTTATAAGAAGGGTCGGGGGTCGATGTTGCTCCACGTCCGTAGGAACTACCTTAGATAGCCCTACACGTGGCCCCCGGGTGGTGCTAAGAGCGCAACAACTTTGGCAGCTGCACTGTCTCCTCAAGGTCTCGCAGCTTACTCTACTTCAACAACAAACAAATAATCAACATGAATCCGGATGCTTTCAAAAACGGCACTTCTCAGCGCCCAAAAAAACAAGGAACGTTGGACCATCAGTTCGCGTTTTGCAATTGAACATAGAGAGTATAAGTAAATCTAAGACAGAATGTCTGCACAAAATTTTACATGATAATGACGTTGACATTGTCCTACTTCAAGAAACGCATACCGCTGACGACTCCCAACTTGCCCGGAGAGGTAACATACCGGGCTACGATCTCATCGCAGCAACATACCACGCACAATACGGAACAGCTACATTTACTCGAACAGCGCTATCCCATCAAGTCAACTTGCTCTCGAACAACATAGATGCTAATAATATTGCTACCACGACTGTCCAGCTTGGTGAAATCAGACTCTGCAATATATACAAGCCGCCAAACTCCTGCTGGCCCACACCGCCTCTGCCTAGCCTTGAACACCCCGCATTATTTGTAGGTGATTTCAACAGCCACCATACCAGCTGGGGTTACAGACAAAATGATGCTAATGGCGATGCGCTTATCGACTGGTCGGATAGATACAACACTTTTCTAGCTGTTTCCAATAAGGGAAAAGGTACCTTTAGATCTGCTCGCTGGGGCCTCGATTATAATCCTGATCTCGTTTTCACAACGAAGGACACCGATGGAACCCCAGTCCCAATGGATAGGCAAGTTCTCGCAGATTTCCCAAACAGCCAACACAGACCAGTACTTATAACAATTGGCTTAAAAATACCTATGATAGAATCGTATCCTGTACCTCGCTGGAATTTCCAAAAGGCTGACTGGCCCGCGTATGCAGCTGAACTTAATGATTGCTTAAGATGGATTCCCCCAGAGCCTAAAAACTACGAGAGGTTTCGGAAATTAGTCAAAAGCATCGCTAGGAAGCACGTACCCCGATGATACAGAAAAGACTATATCCCATGTTGGAATTCTGAAACCGAAACGCTGTGGAATGAATTCTCAGAAACTGGAGACAGGGGGGTGGCCCAGGAACTAATGTGGTCCCTGGATGATGCTCGCAGAGTGAAGTGGGAACAAATAGTAGAAACCATGAGCTTCAAGCATTCCAGCCGTAAAGCCTGGCATACTTTGAATAGACTATCTTCCGGGGTCACTTCGCAGAAACGTAAGCCTAAAGTGGACCCCAATGAAATCGCCCACAGGATCCACAAACTGTCAAAGGCACCCAGTGACAAAGCTCACACCCGCTAAGTTCGTAAAGAGCTCCAAAATCTCAAGACTGAAACAAAGCCGCATGAGGACTTCGGGCGCCCAGTTTCTGCTGACGAAGTGATGCTGGCTATAAGAGAAACCTCGACAGGTAAAGCTTGTGGGGAGGACGAAATATTTCCAGAGTTTATTAAACACTGTGGCCATCGCACACGGGGCTGGATCGCCAAGTTTTATACCGCCATAATAGACTCGGGCACAATCCCACCGCTCCTAAAAAGAGCTAAAATCGTGGCTATCTTAAAACCCGGGAAAGAGGGCAATAAAGCAGATAGCTATCGGCCAATAGCACTTCTTAGTGTCATTTATAAGCTTTTGGAACGCATTATATATAACCGCATCTCCGGCGTCATTAATAATTCCATCCCGCAGGAGCAAGCTGGTTTCCGTCCCCAAAGAAATTGTACTGACCAGGTTCTGGCACTAACAACCCACATTGAGAAGGGATTCAACCACAACAAGAAGGCATCTGCAGCATTCATCGACCTCACTGCAGCATATGACACTGTTTGGCGCCAAGGTCTGCTATTTAAGCTGTTGCAAATAGTGCCTTGCATGAAAATATACAGGCTGCTCGAAAACGCGCTTAGTAACAGACCGTACCGCGTAGGTACACCTTGGTGACTGTGTTAGTCGAGTAAGAGTGCTCAATAATGGCCTTCCCCAAGGGTCAGTCCTCGCACCTGTGCTCTTCAATGTGTACATCCACGATATGCCCGAAACAACCAGTCGTAAGTTTGGATACGCAGACGATTTGGCCTTGGTAACACAGGATGCTAGCATGGAGGCTACCGAATTAACGCTAACAAGGGATCTATCTACCATGGACAACTTCTTTACTAAGTGGCGCCTGTGTCCAAACCCTACTAAAACCGAAGTAGCTTGCTTCCACCTGAACAACAAAATGGCCAACAAAGAACTCAATGTGAAGTTCAGAAACACCAGGGTTAAACATAATTCCTCCCCCAAATACCTGGGAGTTACCCTTGATAGAAGCCTGAACTTCAAACATCACCTTGAGAAAGTGTCTGCAAAGCTAAAAACTCGCAATAGTATCATCCAAAAACTCACCGGAACTACCTGGGGTGCCAATGCAGCTACTCTCCGGACCTCAGCATTGTCGCTGGTATATTCGACGGCTGAATACAGCTCTGCGGTCTGGCTGAACAGCGCCCACAGTTCCCTGGTGGACGTCCAACTCCACCACACGATGCGCCTCATCACGGGATGCCTTAAGCCTACTCCAACTTACTGGCTACCAGCCCTATCCCATATACTGCCTCCTCATATGCGAAGAGAAAGATGCCTTGGACTCGAAATACAAAAAAATCGGGCATCTCCAACACTACCCGTCCATGAAGACCTAGCCGACTTTAAAAAGACAAGACTAAAGTCACGCCACCCTCCAGCGCTGAGATTCCATGATCCTGAACCAACTTCCAACCTACAGGAATCCTGGGCATCTGAATGGGAGTCAAGATCTCTTCCTGATGATATCTTCAAGCCTAATCCCAAGGCACGACCTACTGGATTTGAAGAGCCCCGACGCGTTTGGTGCATGCTGAATCGGATAAGGACAGGAGTTGGGAACTGTGCTTACTTATGGCACAAATGGTGCGAATCAGCAGTGTGCCGGTGTGGAGCTCCCGAGCAGACTGTTCACCACACGGTATTTGACTGCCCTCTAACCAAATACCACGGGCAAGTGGAGGATTTTAAAACTTTAACTAAAGACGCGGTAGCGTACTTGAAAACCGTAAATCTTTGAAGTAGAGATATAAAAAACAAGCCATACGATAAATAAATAAATAAGAAGGGTCTTAAAACGCGAGTGGCGTGGGTTGCGATGCGAGCCTTGGCGAGCATCGCAATTAAAGACGCCACGAGCGTTTTTAGACCAGTTATACACCGTTGCATACAATACTTTTTCTACGACAAATTTTAAATAAATAGCAGACTACAGAATAGTTAAACTTTTTAGGCAGCAAGTTTTCTATTCGTACTTTTGTTACTCACGCAATTTCTTCAGGAGTGCAGTTATTAATTTCTTCGACCATTTTATAAGGAACGTACACTTTTGTCTTCACAAACACGAATAAAATCTTAATAGTTTAGGACTAATAGTTTATCATCTTTCGTCTTTTCATTTTGAACTGTATTTTGGTGGGAAATCGGGAATGTGACAGCTATTGCTTATGGTTTGTTTTGTTTTTAATTTGTTTGCACTTGCCATCCAAACCAAACCGAATCCGGACCGAATTCGAACTGTTTATTTTTATAAATAATACCAAGAATTTATAAAACATGTAATGTAACACACAATAGATGATGATTTATTATTATTGTAGTAAATAATTGATAATATACAAATGTTAAATCGTAAATAAATACTTTTATTTCGAAATATTTGTTTATGAAGTTGGCACCACTGCAATATAGCGGCCGATTAAAAAAAAGTTGAACAGTGCTTTTATGAAAAATATATGAACCAAAAAAGTACGCTAAATAGTTCGTTTTTGGGCCTTAGAGCATAGAGTTTTTCGACGACTTATTAGTGGTGTCATTGTATTTGAGCTACAGCCTATATAAATGACAGATAACGGTACAGGAGTAGAAAAAGATATTTAATTGTCTTATCTTGACACTTCACCACTATTATTGAATTGAAGTTTTCGACCTTATTGCATTGTGAATGTCCTAACAACATTATTCTACTCGTCGACTTTAATCTTTGAATTAAGATTTCGTACACGAAACTAAGATCACATACTTTTTAATCCTGGAGCTCTACCAGCTGGTGACGGAGCTCGTATGGTTTCATAAGATAACCGCCAGCAGTCATCTTATGAATCCAGGAGCTGTATAAGTTAACTGTGTAGACATCAACGCGCAAAATTACTAAGCTGCTGCGCTTCATTTCAGCAGGGCGATTTTCAATAGATACCAAGTTTGTTTAATAAATTATTATTTCCGTTGACTCGTAGAAAAAGTATTGTATACAATAGTTATATAATTAGCTTTTTAAGTCTCGTACCTTAATTAGGCCACTCAGCAAGCTTCGTGGCTTAAACGTGGTGCTCGACTTAAAAAGCATACATTATATAACGATTGCATAAACTACTATTTAAGGAAGTGGGTCTCAAATCAAAGTTCGTAACTGTACATAGTTTATAGACAGTCTTTAGGTAACTTTAGGCTACGCGCGCACTGCGGTGCAGCGAGTTGCGGTGCGTTTTTAAAATCGCAAATTCTTTTATTCTTCTATTTTCTACAGTGCGCGCACTTCAAGGAGGTTCCATACTTCACAGATTTTGCGGAAAACAAACGCACGGCAGAAATCCGTAGACTTAAAGTCAACAAACTTTTTTCACACTTTCATTTATTTTTTTAAATTTAGTTTACTGTCAATATACAAAGTGACATCATCATCATCATCATATCAGCCGAAAGACGTCCACTGCTGGACATAGGCCTCCCCCAAAGAGTGCCAAAATGACCGGTCCTGCGCCACCCGCATCCAGTGAACTCCCGCGACCGTTACCAGGTCATCAGTCCACCTTGTGGGGGGCCTACCCACGCCGCGCCTTCCGGTACGTGGTCACCACTCTAAAACCTTTCTGCCCCAGCGGCCATCGGTTCTACGTGCAATGTCCACTGCCACTGCCACTTAAGTTTAGCGATTTGGAGGGTGACACCATTGTTACAAATCATGTTACCTTTGGTATAACATAATGTAACTACCCAATTAAATAACATGGTTACATAACGATCGCAGAAACACAAATTCGTATCCATTCGCTTTAAACCATCCACCTTAGTTCGAGTGTACTTATATTGTACTGTGCCAAATAAATGAATCTAACTAGATCCTCGGACAAAATGCTGAAATTGCGTTTGAAATAAGACAATGCGTTTATCCCGCGACATTAATGTATCCTGGCCCTAATTCCATTAGTCGTCTCATGAGAGAGATGGGAAAATATCTTTTCCCTCCCTCTATAGTTTTTACCATAGTAATGACGATAATGTATGAGGCGTTGTGTGGGCTTACTCACTCAGCCTTAGTGCATTGTGTATGCAATGCAATTCATTGATTATTAATAGGATGTGAGCAATAGAAAGTCTGACTAACCAAATTTTACCCAATTTTTTGGCGGGAAATTTAAAAATTCTTGGGCTGGTCACACTTTGTGTACCTAATAGGAATTATAGGTTTGATACTAGAAAATATTTTTGATGTTCTGTGCACACGTAAGGTACCTAAAAGAGCAGTTTGTATGACAAGGGTCTAAAATAAGCCATATTATTATTACCACGAGATGGTTACATCCCCGAATTAAGTGAGGGGAAATTGTTCAAGTGGTAATACGGCTTTTAGACCAGAGTAATACACTCTACTCTTCACTTTGACACCTGCTTTTGGTGAATGACGGTATCAGACAATAGTGGAACTCGAAATATAATGCGATTTCAGGTGTAGGGCAAAAATTATGTTATTGTGGGTTACTATAAAACGAGTAGGTATACCGAAACATGTATCAAGATAAAATTCTGATATGATTTCGCTTATTAAACTAGTTTTGTAATAAATAAAGAATTCCCGTCTTTGGGTCGCCGTAGCAATGCAGTTGAATGCACCTAAATGAATTGTGATTCGATAGAGCAAAAAGGGTGCAGTATTTTTATCACAAAGTGACAAATTAACATCGGAATATCAGCCATCGTCGGAGCAGCCGGTCGGTTCTCGGGGGATAAAATATGAAGTGTTCGCGGCCACGGCTTTTCTGCTGGGACTCGAGTCTTCGTGTGATCGACGCCTAAGGATTTCAGGATTCTTGAATTTAAAATAAAACTATGAGATCAATATGAATACAGAAACGGCGATATTTGAATATTGAGAACATGAAAATTTTCAGAAATGATATCGACCCAAAGACGACCCAGAACCGCCAGCTCTGGAGGAAAATTATTAGGAGAGCCGACCCCAATTAAAAATGGGAAGAAGGCCGGTAGAAGAAGAATGACATGAGTGCATATGAGTGAATGATATGATTTGCCATACGATAAAGAAATAAATAAATAGTGAGTCAAAATAATATATCCTCTTAGACTTTAGAATTCCGTTACCTATTTATAAATAAATGAAGGTGTACATTCAGTTTCATAAACGTATTAAAAGCTAATCTAAATTATCTCACACTAACAGATAATCAGATGATATTGGAAACAGTTTTTTAATAGAACCCATTTATCTTCGTTTTTTTAGCATTAGAGAGAACTTTGCAGAACGAGATATAAGGTTTTTTATCGGGCACATTCTGCGGATCGAACAGTGAATACGAGTTAATAAATATCACGTATTTATTATCATGTTTTATTAATACATACATTAGTGTTGTGAACAGATAAGAAACATAATATTAGTTAATTTATATTCTAAGAAGAAAAGATAAGAATTTTAATAAATTGCGTTTGCAATTTTTCATGGAAAGGTTGTACATTAAAAAACCTAAAGAGGCAGAGTTCTCACACAATGGTCTATTTTTAAACGTCACTGTTAATATCTGCCAACTATCATGTTGGTTTTTCATTCGAGTTCATATTGTTGTCGGTTGAGTCGGTTGTGATTTCTATTGCTGTAAGCTTACTTAAAAATTGTTGTTATCGTTTTTGTTGAATTTTGTTATTAGTTATTGATCTATTTAGATATTTTGTTTGTTGGTGCACATTTACAATGGATGAAGCCGAGGCTGGCCCGAGTGGGCTACATACTTAGAATAATAAAGCATAGAAACGCAGTTCACGCGCAACGGTGAGGCCACCAAAAGTAGGACATAAATGGCCCAGTACGCCGATCGGCTTGTCAGTTGCAAGGACGTGTGTCAAGTGTAAATAGCTCCCACATTTTTCATTAATATGACGGTTTGTGCAGTGAAAGGGTGTCACAATGCTTGGGATAAGAAGGATAAACATTCTAAGATAACATTTCACACGTAAATATTACTCTCTAACTCGTATTTTTACGTAAAACAGTAATCAAAATTGCATACTTTCTATAAGCGGCATGACAGCGTAGTGTAGCCAATGTAACGGATATATTTACCTATAATTTTGTTCTAATAATATACTAACATAAGATACAAATATCGGCAGGGTTGAAAATACGAAGAAGATAAATCACTTGATTTGTATCAAGCTTTTACTTGACTCCCCGTGTATGTTTGAGTATATCTAGGTCAAATCTTGCAAGTCAATTTTGACTAACTTCCCAGAGTTCTATCGAGTTTAAATTTTGTACACGTGTTTTAAATCAGGTGACAATGCAATATTATGGTACTTCCGAGCGGGCCTGATGATGAGGACGGAAGGTGGCCATAGGAACTCCTAAATGATCCTACTAATATTATAAATGCGAAAGTTTGGATGGATGGCTGTACGTTCCAATCTTCCAATTAATCTCAAAAACTAGGTACTGGACGAATTTTTATGAAACTATCCAGTAATGTACCTTATGTAGCAGAATAGGACATAGGCTATAATTTATGTGAAATTTCATCAAAAAGGGGATGAAACTTTGTATGGAGACCAAATATTTTTATTTTGCGAGAGCGGGTTACCATGGTAATGACATCGTCAACAAATTAGAAAATTCATCTTGGGCGTACGATATTGTAGTTATATTATAATAATATATTTTCAGGGAATGTGTATGCGCTGGCAACACTATTGGTGCGTTTGTGTGCGTATTGGCGCGTGTAAATACGAGTTGATCACAACAACATGAATCCATTTTATGCCTCACGCTTGGCGCGTCGGCCGTATGAAACTATCCTTCTAGGCGTTATTATTTTAAGGCTACAGAAATCGCAGCCGGTTCCGGCTAATGTTTTTTCATCTCCAAAGAAGAAAAGGCAAAAGCAGAATCCTCTGACTGCCAGTGAAAAGCGGATGGCGGTGAATATTTACAAATTAGTGTCAGAAATGTGCTATAAAACGAGTATCCCACTAAATCAGACTGTGTGACATAAGACTGCCGAGACTGCTGGCATATCGTTGGCTACAGTATACAACATTTTAAAAGAAAATATATGCGTCCAGCTATCGGTAAATATCAAATGATATGTACTCGTATGTACATAAGTTCCGAGAAATTCAGTGTTATCGGTCGAAATCGAAGAAGGAAGGTTTACGACCACTGCTTCTTTGTTTACGCGTTTGACAGATAATTCTAATCTTAAAAAATACGAAGTATAGATACGGAACAGACCTCCGTCAGCGGCTTTGCTATTCAAAGCTTGTTTCACCTCACCTTACCGCTCACATCTTGTATATCTTGAAGTCGCGATTCTTAGAAATAACGCGTAATCGGAGGTCTGACTTACGCTGGTTCACCTGAGGTGTGGTGAGGTGAATCGTTGTGAATAACCTGTCAGGCAAGTTTTCAAAATATAATTTACTTTTAAAAACAAAGTTTAAACCGACTTCAATTCAGTACTTCGCCAAGCCTCAAAGGTACATGAAAAGTTTCCACATTTTTTTTTCCAAATTACTTCATGAACTGCTTCCGAGAGCAAATGCGTTGATTATTACAGAAAAAAACCTAAGTCGCTACATGTGGGCTGATAATATTTGAGGAGTTCCATCGATTCCTCATGGATCTCAGAATTAACACTTCATTAGTTGCTACTTCAATGGAACCATGTCAGAATCTTTGGCGTACTTTACATCATTGAGGAATTCCATAAGTTTAGTCATCTGTGGTCTTCATCATCAGTTCCATTTCATCAAAATTGCGATTTCCGAGGGTAAATACACAAGTTATAATAGAAAATACCGAAATCACTACACACGTACCTATAAAATTTGAGGGTTGCCCTCAATTTCTCTCGGATCCTTTCATCAGATCCTGACTTGGTGACAATGGGACCACCTTAGGTGTATACTCTTCGAATCAAAAAAGAGTTTTGGTAATCGGTTCATAATTTACAGCGAAATCGGTGAAAATACATACAAAATACATACAGTGGAACATATATAACCTCCTCCTTTTTTAAGTCGATTAAAAAATAAAAGCCAGCTACATATACACCTACTACTACTAATTTATCATGATGACGATGATGATATACACCGTGAAATTTTAGTGGTTGTTTTCCCGCAACGAAATGATTTTGCTATCGATATACAGTCGATGTGTAATCTTTTTTTTAAATAATGTTAAGAAATGCCCGATTTATAAATGTCTCGAACGAAACTCGAAAGTGACCTAACACCAGTAGTAGCACTGCAGTAGTACCTACCTTGAAGTTGTAGTGCGTTACTATTGTTTTACGCTTATTAGAGTTTAGGTTATTTTTTTGTAATTTTTTTTTTGAAAACAGTTTATTTATAAGTTTGTCTATCATAATTCGAAATACTATCGGTAGATAGCAAATCGCCCTACCACGGGAAAACAACCACTAAAATTTCACGGTGTATTATACTCCGCCTGGTAGCTAATAGTTGCCACAATAAATTAGAAGTTGGCAGTTCCGGTTGGCAAAATTAAGTGATCGGCTAACGTGTATACCTAACCGACATTACCTAATCAATGCTCACATCTCGAAACCGGGTAGTAACCAAGTTTGCGAGTCGTTCATCGCGTATAAGATATAACCAGTTTGATATAACGATATACGATACGAGAACGAATAAACATTTGTGGGTCATTGTCAGATTTAGGTTCGCGTCTCTTCGGTGGACATTGCCAAAGTTAAGGGCTATAAAGCTTAATTTTTGGCTGAATTCTGAATCCGCATAAACGACGTTGCCTCTTCTATAACTCTATGAGATAAAAACATATTATATTTGAACATAAGCCCTTAACTATTGGCCACCGGAAAGATGATTTTTGTTTTTGTGACAGACAATGACCCTTGTGAGCTGAATCCTCGATCAAAAGTTAAACAAAACAGTCCGCGATATGGAAATTTGAGTTTTCTGAATTATCAGATGTTTTAAGCAAGTCGTTTATATTAATTCTGTTTAACAGTATTGTTTCGAGTTTGGACCATGTATGTTTATGTTTATATTAAAAGTTACATATTTACATACAGTGGTTCAAGCATGCGACGTGGGTTCGAATCCTGGCTCGTACCTATTATCGCTCCGGCTTTACAAGACTCGATGACGTCAGCTGACGTCACATCCGAGCTATGGCGGGTGGGGCCTGCGGGGTTCTCATGGAGCGAAGGCGATGAAGGAGGGAGTGAACCTGCAGCCCACACCATGCCCACACTTTAGTACTTGACTCCGAGCAAGAACGTTCATTCATTCATTCATAGATTCACGCCTTTATTCCCAAAAGGGATAGGCAGAGCACATGAAACTTATGTTCCAGTGCCACTTTTAGCAAGCTTAGAGCAAGAACGTTGTCTACTTTTTATATTGACTTGTCCTAACACTTGTATGTTTGATAAATATATTTTTAATATACGAATATCTATCCCTGTCGTTGGTGTTCATTTATATACCAATGAGGTTATCGGAACTTATGTACGGAATATCATTTGATATTTACCATTAGCTTTTTGGTGAAGGAAAATATCGTGAGGAAACCAGCATACATCTGAGAAGGAATCAAAGATGTATGTGAAGTCTCCAATCCGCGCTGGGCCAGCGTGGGGACTTCTGCCCGTTCCATCTCATCCATGAGGGGAGCCCAGTGCAGGGTTGGACGTATATAGGCTGATGATGATTTACATACATAGGTACTTAATACTAAACAACTATCTCAGTAACAAAATACAACCAGGGTATGCGTCAAATACGGTAGTTCTGATTTTTTGTTGTTGGCCCAATGAATAATCCAAGTTTGTGACCTCGAGCGCCGAACGCAACATTGTCAAAAATCTAAAATACCCAACATCAGAAAAAAATAAGAACTACCGGATTTGACGCAAACCACCCCGTATTTTCAGGCGATAAGGTTACTGGATTAATACAGGAAGTTCCTTTGATATAAAGCGCTGTAAAGCACTGTGAGGTTTTTTTTTATGTTTTTGGTACGGGGCGGAGATCGCCAAAATGAAGTAAGATAGCTATTGTCTACGTTATATAATCTCATTATTATTTCCACATTAGATCATCATCATCTTCCTAGCATTATTATTCCTGGTTGTGCCCCTAAAGGAGCCCGGGGTCCGCTTTGACACCTAATCCCAAGATTTGGCATAGGCACTAGTTTTACGAAAGCGACTGCCATCTGACCTTCCAACCCAGAGGGAAAACTAGACCTTATTGGGTTTAGACCGGTTTCCTCACGATGTTTTCCTTCACCGAAAAGCTAACGGTAAATATTCCGTACATAAGTTCCGAAAAACTAATTTGTACGAGCCGGGATTCGAACCCACGACCGCCGTTTGACAGCCGCATGCCTGAACCACTAGGCTACCGTAGCTTGTTGTATCGGTCACATGAGACCCGTGCATGTCAGAAGCTAAATAGAGCTAGAAACAATGTGTAAACTCACAAAGTGAAAAGCTTGTGCGCACCTCTAAACGCTCTAACAGGCCGTTCCACAATTTACGCTAAAATAAAGCAAGATGCGCCGTTAAAACGATGTAATCCTTTACAGGATGTGAATAATAAATTTCACACAGGGTAGTTCGTTGGCTGGGTCCATATTTAATAAAGATTACCTGATACGGAAGCCTACCTTGCCACATTAAAACGTCGTATGTGTACTAAAAATACTTTGGACTTTCAGCCTTTTGTCTTAAGGCAGCGAGGTCGGCCCTAGCTTATCTCCGGGTCAGTGGATCCCGCATTTTTAAGTGATAAAATAAAACCATTTTCCACCAATTTCAAAAGCGCTTTTTTCAGGTTAATTGAAAGCATGAACCTTGACAATGTGTGAAATTACCTCACAAAGTTTTCAGGTTCAAAATTATGGATTATATTTTTCTACTTGTTGCTAGGTAGTTGCTAGTGATGGACACATGCATCTTACCAAGCCTAACATACTCGTATGGCTGCCAAACTTGGGTCCACACCTCAGAGCATAGAATACTAGAGAGAGGACAAGCCGCCGGCGGCCGCGTCGCAGCTGTATACTCAATGGGTATACTCTGCCATACTGTGCACGCGTGCTGATCGCAGAGAATATTACGTTTTTTCCCAAAATGCCTGATATGATGCGCGTATGTATTGTCCAATAAGAGCGTAGGATGTGATGTGTTTTAGATGTGTGCGTGCTTTGTCTTGTCAATTACTTGGGAGTTGTGTGGGTTAATGAACTTGCGACATGCGTACTCAATACAAATCGGCCGGCATGTCCGATCTCCTTATATTCATACATCCACACCAATGGTCCACACCAATAAAATAAAATTAAAAATTCGGACATGTCAGAGAGCAATGGAGAGGAGCATACAGAAATGTCAAAAATAAATACAAGATAAACAGCCAAATTATCAAGTCAGAAACAAAACTTACAGATGCACTCGACTTCATTCCTACTCAAACAACAAGTGAAATCAAAACATTTTTCGAAAAACCCAACTGCTTTTTTGCAAATATTATTAATAGCCTATATCACTCCCACGATTAAGAGGAATCCAACGACACCTCACATGTCGAAATCCGTCAAACGGTTTAGGCTGCAGGGCGTGTCAAAGAATAAGACATACCCACATACATACATACATACATACTTATATACTTACATACATACATACATGCGCTCGAAAAACATAAAAGTCGGCAGTCGGGTAAAAATGGAGAGACAAGCGATGGACTAAAGAAGCCACTAAATGGCCAGGGCCACTAGGAAACAGACGAGTGGGAAGACCCAAGGCAAGATGGTCTGATGACATAATAGCTGTAGCTGGACCGAACTGGAATCTAATCCCAAAGACAGAGAGTACTGGAAAGACATGGAAGAGGCCTACTCGTATACCCTTCCGGGGTCCCTAATCTAACTTGAAATATATACTTAAATAAACAATAACAGGGCACAATAAAGGCCTAAATCTATATATGTATATAAAAGTAAAAGTCCTGACTGACTCACTCACTCACTTAAATGAACGCCCAGCCCAAACCGTTGAACCTATAAAGCTGTTTTTTTCACAGTAAGTATAAAATACAACGTTAGTACCCACTAAGAAGGGATTTTTGAAAAGTCAACCCTCAAGGGGGTAAAAAGGGGGTCGAATTTTAGTATGGGGATGTCAAATTTTAAGTGAGACACTTGAAACTTTGTGTATGGACTCCTTATTACAATACTAGATAAATAATTTTAGGGTTTTGGAAAAACCTACCCCGAAGTGGGTTTAATAGGGGTGTTAAGTTTGTATGGGGGAAATTATTCGAAGAAATTTGGTATAGAGAAAGTTTGAGTCTCGGGGAATTACAGGATTATAGGATAGTTTTTATCCAAAAAATCATCCCCTAAGGGGTGAAATGGGGGTGAAAATTGGTACGTAGCTACGATATAAATGAATTCCACGCGGACGGAGTCGTGGGCAGAAGCTAGTAAATAAATAAATATACTTGGTGCTAGCAACAAGCACCATCGTGGATAGACCATTTGAAGGGTCCACGGAAAGAACATGTCTAGTCACTTTTTTTTTTCAAAATGAGATTTTGATGTCAAAATGTTGCGCTCGTTATGAACTGTTGCGTGACATTAAAATTTAATTTTGAAAAAAAAGTGACTAGATATGTTCTTTCCGTGGACCCTTCATTTGTCACAATCGCTCACTTTTATGTGTCAGAACGAGTTCATAATAACAAATATAACAATACCACGAGTACAATATAAAAGTTGATAATTAAAATAACTGCTGCCTAGCAGCTCTACCAGGAGTGACCGAGTTCTATTATACGAGTACTTACACTGAACAACGTTTGTCGCATTTTGAGAACTATCAGTGTTGCCACCTTTCTGCAAAATTCCGTCCGTTCATTCATCATTTTAACTCCCTGAATACCATAAATATTTCCGATCCTACCCTCAACTCTTTCTAAATTCATACCGTAGTATCGTGACTCTACCTATTTATTTTCTTACTTACTCTATAATTTTCACACTCCAGATCTTTTAGTATTTTTGTTAGCAGCGCAATGGGCCTGTGACCTTAAATTTGTTGTTTCGGTCGCGAAATACTGCGTTTAGGTCCATAGTTGTTATACAAATTTGTTACTATAAAAGCGTAAGGATTCTATTGGTACCTTTAAATTTACTCTTAGACAATAATTAAAAAAACTTTTTTTTCTAAACTTACCAGGTACATATCTTTTTATGATATGAATAATATTTTGTAATTTATACTTTATTACAATCATTTGATAGTTTACTATCCATTTAGCAACACGACGTTATCAATTTTAACACCACGCAACAAGCCTATTAGATTTCGAATTTGTGCTTAGACATCCGGAGTCGCATCACAAAGTAAAATTGACTCTTCTGGTGTTGCAAGCGTCCCTAGGCGACGGTGTCTGCTTAAGTGTCTGCTAGACGATCGCCAACACGCCCCTCCGACCTAGCGACCTTGGTCCGCACCGACCGTGTAGACAGTTAATTGTTTGCAGCAAAATTTCATGTGTTGTTGCCACCGTCGTAGTATAAATAATTATAATATAATACAGAAAACAGCTTAAAGAAAGTAACAGTAAATGGTTATATAAAGTGATATCCTCCGGGCAAGGCCCTAATTGAGCAATATAAAAAACCTAGTAGTGCGAGAACCGAAATGGAAATTGATTAGCGCGGAAATATTCCCTATAAGAGACAGGACTTAAAAAAGAAGTACTGCGCACTTTCAGGTGAGGTCACATTGCAGGTACGCGCAAATTACTTGGAGGCTTTGGTTAGGGGATGTTCACACCTACCAACTTAGTGTTTTGACAACGGAGAATCTTTATATCTCTGTTTAATTTTATTTGAATTCTGACATTAGAGACTCTGCACACTCTGCACATCTCTGCACCTAATTATTTTTCATTTTATTAGTCTGACATTAGAGATTCTTTACATGTCTGTATTCGTTATATTTATTTGTATTAATTTGTATTAACCTGACATTAGGGACTATACATCTCCCGGAGCGTATGTGCCCAGGTTTTTAAAGCTTGCTTTTTACAAAATGAATTATTATATTATATTAATGCATATTATTAACTTGTGAAAGAGCCCATAACTACATACTTGCAGATTTAAAAAAAAATGATTATTTTATTTTAACAAAACATTCAAAAAATACAGAGTTGTTTCTGCTTTATATTTTTAAGTACGTTTAGCTATTGAATAATATGAAGTTCGACGTAAGCAGCAGGCCTGCAAAGGCAGCCACCATGAAGTTTAAGTGCCCACAATTCTGGAGGCTGGAAGCCACTTCCGGTGGCTCGTGCCAAGAATCATGCTCCTGTCACTTGAACATAAACACTGCTTTTATGATTATGAAGTTTTCTTTTATAAAAGTGGGAAAATTATTTTTCAACACATTTGCTCGTAACGTGTCTCTTATTGTGCCGCTTTCAGGCTCATAATCCTGGGTATTAAACACGCGTGTTTTATAACATTACGACACTCGTGTGTTATGTTTATACCCCGATTAAGACACGTTGGCACCTTGCAGCAAGGTGGTGTATGCATGGACTCGGCGCATTCTTAAATTGACCGGGTTATACAGGGTTGTTTTTAATTCTCGGCAAATGGATTCTTACTCGACTAAACAAATTTAATCCTTCTTGTGAATTAATTGAGGATTTCTTCTTGGATATGCTATAGAAACGTTTCATTTAGTAAAACTATTTACTTTTGATAACATTGTACATGAATTTATATTGAATAAGATAATATTTATTTTATTTTGTATTGGCTGTTTAGAGATTTCATCCTCCATTGATACATCCTCGGCTCTCTTATCACGCTCACCTGCGGTTCGCGTGACAATTTCGCCTCTGATGTAATGATCAACATACCTCACTTATATCACAAGGCGCGCTTGATTCAGCATGTGTATCTGTGATGATATGATAACAGTCAACATGTACCGTAAATACTTGTGTTGTTGGTTGGTTTTCAGAGTTCCGTAACCAAAGGGTAAAACGGGACCCTATTACTAAGACTCCGCTGTCCGTCCGTGTGTCTGACTGTCCGTCTGTCATCAGGCTGTTTCTCCTGAATCGTGTTAGTTAGACAGTTGAAATTTTCACAGATGATGTAATTATGTTGCCGCTATAACAACAAATACTAAAAAAAAACAGAATAAAATAACTATTTAAGGGGGCTCCCATACAACAAACGTGATTTTTTTTGCCGTTTTTATAGATAATGGTACGGAACCCTTCGTGCGCGAGTCCGAATCACACTTTATATTATTATATTATTTATGGGGTTGTTCACGGATACATAATATACATATGAGTAAAGTACATGGAATATCACTATCATCTTCAGCCAAAATATGCAAAATGAAGGTAGCTTGATTTCTCGAAAAAGGACATGAAACCCTTGTTATTCCGGAAACCCCTATTACTAAGACTACGCTGTCAGTCCGTCCGTCCGTACGTCCGTCCGTCCGTCAGTCTGTCACCAGGCTGTATGTCAAGAACCGAACCCTTGTTATTCCGGAAACCGAACCGGTCGAACGAGGTGTGAACGTTTGTATCAGAGCGCTAGTAATGAGTTCTAGGCGAGCAGAGCTGCAGGCATGTAAAGCTGATTATATTAATCTTCCGCGTAGTAGGCATAAAGCAATTTTTAGGGTTCCGTACTCAAATAGTAAAACGGGACCCTATTACTAAGACTTCGCTGTCAGTCCGTCCGTCCGTACGTCCGTCCGTCCGTCTGTCTGTCACCAGGCTGTATGTCGAGAACCGTGATAGCTAGAGAGTTGAAATTTTTACAGATTATGTATTTCTGTTGCCGCTATAACAACAAATACTAAAAACAAAATAAATCATTTTTTTAAGGGGGGCTCCCATACAACAAACGTGATTTTTTTGCCATTTTTATAGATAATTGTACGGAACCCTTCGTGCGCGAGTCCAACTCGCACTTGGCCGGTTTTTTTTAATAAAATGACGACGCCAGTAAAACTTTTCTGGCTGACCGTAAACACGACCCGCTGATGGACTGTCGTTCGCAATTGATTGTTTACCGTCTCCAAAGTTGCTTTAGTAATATTTCTCGTCGAAAACCGTGTAGATGCCGTTCAACTTTCACTTTTCAATTTCCCTCCAAAAACTGACTTTTAAATCAGTTGCAGAGACCAGATGACGTACTTTGTCAAATGTTTAACTAAAAACTTTGTATTTTCCTGGGCCCCCAAAACGCCCAATCAAAAGTCACGAAATTGCTTTCGAGTTCAAAATGTAAAATGCTTTAATGCGCCGTCTATCCATTGCAAATTGTGACGCAATTTTCGTTCGCAATATCGCTGCAGGGTAATCTCATTTGGAGGAATGTAGCAATTGTTGGATAATTTTAAAATAATATCATTGAGGACTAAATAAAAATACAAATCGAAATATCAACGAAATATGAAGTGATAAATATGTAAACTTTTACTAGCGACCCGCCCAGGCTTTGCCTGGGTAGTCTACTATTTAAATAGCATATTTATTGGCTACTTACATAGTATGGCAGTCTTCTTAAATACTCGTACCTACACAGTAAACTTCACTCTGTAAAAACGTCTAAGCCGGACTCTCTCAGCAGTACAGTTGTATGTTGGCCGAGGCGCGCACCGATGGTTTCTTTTCCATCAGGCGAAAACGAGTAGCGTCGCTACTGAGAGGTCTGAGAGGCAGCATTCTTCTAAGGGTGTTGGCGGAACGCCTCGACTGTCCACTGTCAAAATACTGGGTTCAGGTGGCTATCGGGAGGGCCAAATAAGCCTGAACCATTTATTTTTATTAAGTTGTTCAGTCATTTATCATTAATTTGTTATCATTATTGTCACTAACGTAGTTCATAAGTAAACACTAGCCTAACCACTGCACTGCACCGGCACTGACCAATAGAAGGTTGCGTAGACAACAAGCTGATACTAGAGCCCCTGGCACGAATTTCGTCTGCCAGAAATGTGGAAGACCATGCCGGTTTCGTATTGGCCTCTACAGTCACCAAAAACGATGTCTCCATGGCAATGTTTAAATCGTCTGGAATAGACGCAAAGGCCTGTGATAAGTTCATAAGACCGAAACCGTACCGACTCATGCAAAAAAAATATTTGTATGGAAAAGTATGCGACCATACGCACTAGACCGTTCCGTCACCGGTCCGTCATTTTCATGTATTTGACACATACGTTCAAAACACGGTCATGGTACGGTTATGGTATGATACGATGTAGTGGGCAGAGACCTTAAAGGTCTGAAATAAAGATATTTTATTTTTTATTTAGTACACGGTTTCGCTATACCTACACAAAATATCATGCGCGAAATACCTATCATCTCTCTCACTACTAAATATGTAACCCCTTTGAAACGCTTTTTAAATGAAATTTCAAACACGCTGTAATTAGGTATCTTGTTTTTAACAATAACTCATACTAAAGTTTTAATCCCTTACTTCGATAATAAACGTTTTTAGAAAAA
Organism: Epinotia brunnichana; assembly: GCA_963854355.1. Taxonomy (NCBI): domain Eukaryota; kingdom Metazoa; phylum Arthropoda; class Insecta; order Lepidoptera; family Tortricidae; genus Epinotia; species Epinotia brunnichana. Next base: position 14,713,213 of record OY977952.1, read on the forward strand.
AACTGACTTCAATTTAGTACTTCGCCGAGCTTATATTAAGATTACGACATTTCCTTTCCATTATGTCAATGAGAGCGATTCAGAGATCAAATGCCTTGGTTATTCCAGATAATGCCGAGATCATCTATATGTGGACCGTTAATATGTGAGGAGTTCCGTCGATTCCTCAAGGATCCTAGAATTAACTTTGGCACTTCATTAGTTGCTACGCCATCAGCATCTCATCAGAATGTGAACTCCTTACGTCAATGAGCAGTTCCATAAGTGTGTGGTCTTCATCATCAGTTCCACTTAACCAAATTTGTGGTTTCCGAGAGTAAATACATGAGTTACTATATAAAATACCGAACACACATGCAACACTACGAAAATTCATAAATACAAAATAAATGGTTTGTTTGCAATCTTTACAAAAGTGACACTCGTTTTGTGTCAACCGTTGATACTGGTTAATGTACGGCCATGATAATGTATGTAATTTATTATTGGGCCGTGCATTATCACCCTGAGCAAATTTTGTACGACCTGATAATGTACGGCCCAATAATTGGCGTCCATTAAAAAATCTCCAGCGGGGCGACGCCACCCCGCTTTGCGGGGTTTCTATTTCCGGTCTGAGGTACACAAGTGAACCCTAACCTAACCGACCTAAGGCAGAGATCGCTTTTGACAGGCAGCATACTTGGTTGCATTATCACCCTGAGCAAATTCGGTACGGGGCAATAATTGGAAGCCACATTTGTCCGGGCTGATAATGTACGACCCAATAATTCGAGTCCACAAAAAGTGAACTGCGTTTTATCGGGCCGTACATTGTTTGGCTGTACATTATTGGCTCCCTCAACGGTGATGCAATTTTTTTTTATCGATGTCTATGTCAATTTTAAATTGCCATATTTATTTTACTTCAAGAAGTTACGCATACTCGTAATTTCGAGATATTGGGATGAGGAAGACCGGTGAAAGCTAATTGTAGATGGCGCTCTTCTAAATTCCATACGATGAGAGAGAGAGAGACAGAAGATCGATGGTACCTAACTATGTACGGAAACTATAATATATAGGCACAGTTCTAATGCAAAAATATTCCCCATAGCTTTAGTCCACACCCTTTTATTTTAAGCCTTTTTCGGAGCAATTCGGGACGAAACGAAGTAATTTTCGCAAAATAAATAAAAACTACTTCCCGCCATACAAATTTAGCTTTTTTAAGGACCATTAATGGTTCTGTCAGTTTGACAGTTGCCTTCCTCATTGCTGTGGACGCCCATCGGCGTCTTAGTTAACCTTACTTAGCACAAGCTAAGTTTAACCACCTTATTTTTACCCAGACACAGTTCCTGATACTGATAATAAAGACGTAATGTATGGGAAATTTAAGTTTGTACGTTGGAAAGTTTGTTAGTTTGTATGTTGAGGATAATCTCAGAAACTATCCATGCGAGCCTTTTCATGATATAATAACTTATTTCGTTTTAATTTAATTTAGTTGATCATCATACAATTTTCTCACCCCCTTTTTTAACCGCTTTAGGAGATGAATTAAGAAAAGCGCTGAAAATTGTTTTCTTATATCTTGACAAAGAGTCCGTCACCGAAATTTCAAGACTCTTACTCTTAAAAATACTCTTCCATTTAGCACTTTCACTGCCAGGAGCCCGCCTATCGGGCGTCTACGCCGTTGTCGCTTTCCGCTACATACTAAGAAAACCACGGGATCGGCGCGGCGACGAGCGTAGCGCGTAGCAATTCTTGGCAGTGAATGTGTTCAGGGATGAATTTTCAAAAACGCCGAAATGTATTTTGTTATATTTTAACTGAGAGTCTATAAACAAAATTTCAGGACCTATCACACTTAAAAATATTTGTTTCCTATACAAACTTTGAACCCTCTTTTGGTCCCTATAAGGGACGAATTTTCAAAACCGGTAAAATTACTTTTCGGATGATTTAATTAGAGTCTACATAATAATATTAATAATATCAAGTATGAAATCACTGACTTTAAAAGAAACTGGCTTCCCATACAAGCTTTCGACCACTGTTTAACCCTCTTAGGAAATGAAAATCTTTATAAAATTTAGCATACGTCCTCCTCGTCCTACTCTGATGTCTCGGCTACATTATTGGAAAGTTTTATTGGAATAAGCTTTGTAGTTGCCTTTAAGGTAGAGTTTAAAACTTGAATTAAATTCACAAAGTACACTGCCCAAAAGTGTCAAGGGATAGGTTTTAGCTTTTTTATCATACTACAATCGCTGTAATACCAGCCTTTCCAACCGTGGCGATAATGTCAATACCGAAGTACTTGTATTCTTTGATCTGTGACCGAAGTAATAAAAGTTTGCAGGTCCAGAATATAAGAGAGAGTAAGAAAGAGTTATTTTACTATAACAAACCTCAATTGCATTAATACTCAACAACGTACTTGATCCCTAGACACTTTTGGGCAGTGTCATATCAAAATATATATTTCACGAACAGTAAAAAAATATGTAAAAACTTTCAAGCTTGAATTTCTAATACTTTTCTACATCAGTAGACAGAGTAACTTTTGCACACAAATTGAGCAACAAGAAAGCCTTTCCAAGTTGGTGACGTGAAAAATTGTTATACTACATACGAATCACGGATTTCACGAGCGCCTTTTTGATCTGTGTTTTGTTGATTACACAATAAGATTCTTTTTGTTGAGTGCGTTCCCAATAAATTGGTGACTGATCAAGTTTCACTTCACGCTTTCGAGTTTCGCCTTTTTTTTCAAATAACTCATCATTTCATTATATGTTTAAACATGTTTTTTTCTAGACTCCTACTATTTGGATAATATTCCCAACTACCTACCTTTCTTTTATGGCCGGCAGCGGCGAAGGCAGGAAACGCCATATAGTTGCCTGACAGATCGCACCGCCTGTGCGTAAACATAGCCTGACATCTCGGTACGCGTGGATTCAGATGCGCAATATACTATTTTGCTGATTGAGATTGGGGTATAAAGGAAAAAAAAAAACGCTCCCAGCTAAAATTCTCAACACACTTAGTGCGTTAGGGTAAGGGTCATAGGACTCATAAGTCATTAAAGCGGCACATTCCGTTGAGTGCCCAAAAACAAAGAGCGGTTCCGAGAGTCATCCAGTCACACATTATGCGGACCTTCATTACAGAACCCGAATTTAACTATAAACTCAACTTCCAAAGTCACAAAAGTTAAGGGGTTAAATTGATGTTTCAGCAAACTTTTATAGGAAGAGTAAATTGGGCTATTATCGCTTAATCTCTTACTTAGCTTCAATTTAGCTTAGCCGGTTTAACCTAAACGTACTTTAATTATTTCATTATAATTCACTTGAAGCGACATTTAATTTAAACATTAGTAACATTTTCCGCTTTTGAACGCTCATGTTCATTGATCGGTAGCGTTAACCGTAAACCGCATAAATTTAATGATTGGATAGACTATGTATTATTGAATAGAAAATGATCATTCATGATCGAGTGATCATGAATGATCATTTTTATTTAAACGAGGAGTTCCTTTTTGAATAATTACTGAATTGTACACGGAAACGTTTCATCGGATGAATGACGACTGGAATAAAGAGTTGGTACCTAAACATTTATTTATGTATGCCTTGTTATTAAGGAATAAATGTTTATTTATTAATCAACATAATGTTAATTAACAGTAACATACCAGACATTACTTAGAAATAGAAATACGTACATTCGACTTTCAGTAACTATTGGAATAGCAAATAGTGTAGGTACCTACCTACTTAAGTCAGTTCTAAACAAAACTATAATTATATGGTACATATGGTGGTTGGGGCCACAATAGCAACATGACGACATCTAGGTTGTAAAGTGAAGTAATGAACTTATAATGTTTTAAGGATGCTTAGTTTCGATACCGATCTGTTAAAAAGGCTTCCTTATACGGGAGAGTTTTAGATATTCGGGGTGAAATAACATTTAAAAAATTAGTTTGTGATCTTTTGTCAAAATCTGCAAATGGAAAGAGAAACTGTTCATATGTAGGTACATTTTATTTCAATCTAGTTTGCCTTTTAAAGCTAATGCTTTGTTTAAACGACTTTGATAGGTACCAAGTTTAAAGCGTTTGTTGAAGCGTATCGTACTTTATTAAAACGACGTTTTATTATACATCTAGATCAAAGTCTGGATATTAAAATTCAAATACGAGCCCGTTTGCCTGCTATTCTTGTTCTCATATTGCAATAACGACTGTCGCTCAGGCGGGACGAATATGCCTTTCTCTTAATAAAACTTTTCCGATTATTCGGATACAATGGTAGTGCTGGAATTCTATTTTTACCTTATCGGGTGGATTTGTGACATACATATCGCATTTAGCCATACACTCCATAGGTGTCAAAACGAGGGCCTTGACTCGTGACAAGCTCTTGAGCGGATGCGGTTTGGCGTGCGCGGAAGTGATTTGGAATACAAAATGTAAGTCTCAGATTGACTCCCTGGGTTTATAATACCGATGTAAAATACAATGTGGTATTTAAACCCACCACTGGATTGATGTATATATGGGGGGTTATTTGAAACCACAGGTGCATGCTTCAACAAATTCAAAAACTTGCGACAATAAAGTGCGTCTGTACGTCCCAGAACAGCCCTAGATGTCATTTATGTAACAGGAGTAAATATTCAAAAGGATGCTTCCTTAGAACATTTGCAGTAACCCCTTGTGTCTATTAATTTAATTTTTTTTTGGTTTCAAGTTATGACCTACAAGTAATGTAACTTGGCACCACGAGATCACAGCACAGCAGTTAATGCAGATTTTGGGGTAACATCATGTAATTAGTCATGATAATTTTTGTTTTCAAAAGATATTTTTTTGTTTTTTAAATATTATAATTTTTTTTTAGGGTTTTTAAAATAAAAAGTTACTCATAGCACCCCAGAAGAGTAAAGAAATAAAAGTAAACTTATTAAAACGATTTTTTTTCTAAACATTTTTTTTTTAAGTAATACCACTTGAAAATAATTGTTCACAAGCTTAATAATCTACCGTTTCATTTTTTGCTCCATAGTGAGTGATTTGCGTTTTACTTCATGTATCCTGGATCCTGCTTTTATGCTGGAATCCTTGATACTGACGTGTTGCGCGTGACTTTAACGGGCTCTTGACGGTTTATTTTCTTTTCTTTATAAAAATCCTTTTCTGTGTATCATATCAGATACGTGATCAAAAAGTAAAATGTGATGTAGAATTAAATTAGAAAATCCAATAAAGTTTGGGTAATTACCAATATTTATAATTATAATTTGTATTTTTTTTAATCCAAGGGGATATTTCACATTCCAATTTAATTTCAGCATGTGTTGCGAGCCTGATCTTTTTCGTTGGCTCAGCACGGATCGAAGCGCTTTGAGCTCGTAAGAATGAGACAATGCCAAGTTTTACGAATAAGGTTAAAGCCTCTCACAGACGGTGCGACCTGTTGGGCGGTTGCTGTGTCATTGACCGCAACCGCAGGCCGCGCCAGTCCGTTTCAGTCTTAATAAGTTAAATTAGGATCTGTCGTTCGGTTTCTGACAGAACCATCCAATTACCATGCATTGTTTATCCATGAAATCCAAATTGAATAATCCACCGCTCGTTTGACAGTGTTCTGGCAGTTGAGTGACGTCACATGACGAGGGTACCACTCGGCTTCATATCGCGGTGTCAACTCGAGCGATCTTTGTCACAGTTGCCACGGTTTCCGCGTATTGGACGGAGCTGTGACAAAGATATTGGGATTTTGCGTTTGACAGTTGTGACGTGTTATCGAGTTATGCAATTTGTATTGCGATGTGATTTGGTTTCAAAGCAATCATGCTTAACGACAAGATGTGTTGGTTGTTTATTAGGACAAGCATAGAAGATCTGGCCCCGTAGCATGGATGGCGTTATCACGCGATAAGTGTTAGGAATAAGCGCGTCGTCTCATTCTATCGAACGGTGTCAGCCAGGGACGGCAGCTCTATCCTATCACTTATCACGTGATAAGGCCATCCATGCTACGGGGCCTGGGAGCGTATGATGTTTGTCATTATCACTCATGGCTGTGGATACGATGGATAACATGGATCATGGAAGTCTTATCCATCCGTCACTCTCGCACTCGCATACGGTAAACGTCCCAATGCTTGACACATTAAGGCCTTTACATATAATAGTTGACACATTTGTTCACATCTATTGTTTTGACATAAGGTTGAAAGTGTCATGGAGGCCATTGTCGGGCACTGGTCAGACTGTGACGGATGTCTTATCCACAGAGATAAGTGATAAAATAGCAATCATCATCATCATCATCATCAGCATAATATACGTCCCACTGCTGGGCACAGGCATCTCTCTGAGAGGGAAAGGGCAGTAGTCCCCACGCTGGACCATTGCGGATTGGTGCAGTCAGCCTCACAAGGGGCTTGACACCTTTGTCGCATCAATCGTCATGTTTAACTCCCATATAAAGTTGTCAAACGAGTAAAAACGACAAGGTACTTAGGTGTTCAGCAACTTATGAGTCCGACTGTACCATCATACGCAATCTCATTTACTTATACCACAAGTATGAAAAGGACCGGTCTTTCTGGCCAGGGGTGTGGGTGGAAAAGAGTTTAAGTTACTTATACTTATAGCACCAAATGTTTTATTCTTGGTAATACCAGACGAGTATTTCCTGTGCCACTTCACTACCAATATCCGGGTAGAAACATCATATAATATTATAATAATAACATCATATAATTATTAGTATCATCGGGCAGAAACATCATATCAGTTAAACATCGCAGTGCGAGCGTTTTTCGAGACATCATTGGCATCAATGGGCCAATTATTCATTGCAAGAGAGGTGATGAGTAGAGTGTCAATTATTGAAATGAATGTGTCAAGGATTACCCAATCACAATATCCGTCTATTGCACAGCGTGATGATATATATTATCGAGTCTCTTTTACCTACTACTACAACTAAGGGGCGTCGCATTTCGTGGTTGTACACGGATAATGTAGACGGGTGGTAATGCCCGTACATTATTTGTTGTACAAATTCACTGCAAATAATCACTACGCGCTACGCTCGCAGCTTATCCCGTGGTTTTTCTCGTATGTAGCAGAAAACGACTAAGGCGTGGGCGTCCGCTAGGCAGCATCCTGGCAGCGAAAGGGTTAATACCCTGGTGTTTTAACTTCAAGACACCTGTTGTTTGTATAGTTCCTCCCCTATAATTGAACGAACTAATGTGTTAGGATTTCTTTGTCTTACATACTGTAAACACTTAGCAGGATTCGACCACACGGATGGTTAAAATCCGTTGAAGCCGCGTTTACACAGCGAATTATAGCGTGCCGTGTATACGCGGTGTTAAGAGCAATGCCTAGCTGAGCAACTTTTCTAATCTTACATTTTTGACCTAATGTTTCTGTCGCGCTGTTGTGGGTGGCGGAAGCTGTCTATGCGATAAGGACAACTGCAGCTCGAACTAAAATTCCTACGCAAAAAACTCAATAATCGAGGTTTTTCTCTCGACTGTTTCCTCCTCCAAAACGCAACCAATCATCATAAAGTTTTGGAAACTGCAAGACTAAAAAATAATCTACGCCGCTATGTTTTGATATTTTGGATATTTGTTGTTATATTTGTATACTGCGCCTTTTTTGCAGCCAATTCAATTAAGCCGTTTTTGCGATTTTTGAGGTGCTGTAAGTTTCTTTAAAATAAAAAGATCCAAAAAAGCGAAACATAGCGGCATAGTTATTGATGATATTGACCTTATTTGAAAAAATCATTGCTCTAGGTTCAAAAACCAGGGAGGAAACAGTCGAGAGCGTTTGTATTGGAAAATCGCAGATAGGCATTCCTCTTTAGTCCCGGAGTGGTCGATCCTTTATCCTAAATCCAAATCTCGCCAAGTTACAAAATGTATTATAATCGAAAAAAACAATTGAACAATCTTCACTTTCAATTTTAACTTTGCGAAATTAACAGAACCATTTGAAAAGATTTAGGAAACCTACTTATCGAAAGCATCAAAGGCACCTGGACATCCCTCAATCTCCGTATCAACTGTACGCGCCCCAACACCGTCATTTCACCCAACAATGACGCATTCTTACAAACCTCTCCCCTGGGGAGCAATAGCTACAATCTACATTGTCCTCTGAAAGGCCCAAGTTATTTATGGAGTGGCCCCTTTTACAGCGAGCGCTGTGTGATTAACAGCTTTAAAGAGTTTAATGTAGAGTTGAATCTTGTTTAGCGATGTTTACGCGTGGGTGTCTGATTATGTTGCTAAATTGAAAAATCTACGTTTTTATTTAGGTAACCTAAGTGTACTTACTTTGCTTGAACGGTTTACACAATGTTAATCTTAAAATAATTACTGTCTTTATACAGTTTTTAATTGTTAGTTTGAAGGATTATGTTATTATCTCTAATTATACCCTGGATTAAATCCTGTTTATAGAATAAGTGTTCAGTAAGTAGGTACATGTGATTGAGAAAAGTAACAGACCCTAATTCGATGGTGTGCCTTATCCGCAAATAAGACATTTCGCATTTCCGCTAAAATAGGTTTATGTAGGTAGTTGAGCCTTTTTTATGTACTTCCTCAAAAAATAAATTTCAATAAACGTTTCACGTGCGAATGTTCTTGACCTACTTACTAGTACATATGTACATAGTTTATACATTACCTTAAGACAATACTATGACGCAATTTCACTCAAGGAATAATCAGCATTACAATCACATCTTCCATCATCTAATCGGTGACAAGGTAGTATCCGATCCAAGGTAACGGATTGATACGTGAAACCTAACGAATCAAATTAGGTCAGGTAGACCTTAAGTACGCCACTCTTGGCTCCGCGCTTAAAGGCGCTCCACCTGCAGCGAGTTTTAACTCTAACACGGCTCTTTTGAGATAAAGGACGATTCACGAGTGAGCCGTTTTTACGTCCACAAAGACCTTTTTTAGAGAGTCCATTTCTCCGGGAAGGCGGTATATGCGGTTAGCACATTTCCCTCAGATCTCGTTATGGATATGACCGAGAAACGAATTTATGATTTTTTTTTGTACCGGCCCTTTACTCGCTTATTTATACAAAGCGATGAACCTTCATGTTTGAATGGGACCACTATAATGACGCATGCCGTTATGAACTCTAAGGGGGTATATATAAGACTAGATTTGCATGTGAAAGAGGAGGGCTCGCTGCAGGATGTGGTCATAAAAATAAAAATGTAGCTGAATCGAGGTTTGAGCCGAGACCCACGGTTCACATTTGTATGGCGTGGCCGTCCGTTTTAATAACTCAAACCAATGTGGTCGAAGTTATGGGAGGTGGTAGACTCATGAAGAGTGGAGTGGTGTTGATTCCCCTGTTAAGTACCTATTTATGCGATTATTGTGAGAGCAAACGGAAAGTTCTTAGGCGTCTTGATCTTTAATTTTCATAGACGTAATATAAACAATTTATAATATGTTTGGTTTATTATAAAAAAAATAATGTTTTAGTTAATTTTGGTTAAAATATAAAAAAATAATGTATGGTTAAAATAAAAATATAAAACGGTTTTTTAGTATTTTTTAGAAGCAAAACTATGTTAATTTCGGTTGATTGCCATTACCTGCACCCTGCAGGTAATGGCGGTCAACGAAGGGTTTTGAAAAATGATAAAAATTACAATCCCGTACAATATTAATAATATGTATCATAGATATTTTAAGTCAACTAAATATGCTATGTAAAAAGTAAGTTACTTTTACCGTATTACACAGAATGCGGCTATAGAATAACTACTGCCCTTGCAGGGTTGTGTTGATACATATTACATAAGATAATAGTGATAAGACCCTTTTGTACACACAAAGCAAAGATTAAATGATTAAATGACCGTAACTTTTTGGGTTAAAATAAAAAATTGATTACTGCTTAAGTGACCGCCATTCCCCCATGTTACCTAAGCTTTTAATTTAAAAGGTAAGATTAAGGTTATCTGGAACTGATCCCTTACAGGGAAAAGTACGTCTTTGTAACTGTATAATCTTTCCTTTTTATATTTTTACCTTAGTCAAGGGTCGAGGGGTGAGGGTGGGGAGGGGGGGGAGTCATGTGTAATTTTTTTTAACTCGATACATATTTTTGCACTTGACTGTACAATAAAGGATTTATATAAATACATACACTAGAATAATCTAAACAGCAATACCCATACAAAATAAGAAGTTTTGATTTTAACAGTTTCAAGGATTCAAATTATCGCATGTTATATGCATTTATACGGAAGTCGGAAATTTTGCGAGGTAAAAATGATGACAACTTTCAGATGTCATCCTGTATAGTGTATTTGTCATCTACCTACATGTATTTGCTTGTGTTGGTAATAAATAAACTCCGAGTCGATCACAGGGAAGATCGGATGTGACTCGAAGGTTGTTTGATCTTACATCCTCTGTAAATTTATTCATGGAAAACCAATGACCTAAACTGTTGCATGCCACATCTTAATAATAAAAAGTTACTTATAGTTGTTTAGTTTATGACTACAAGAAAAAAATAATAACAAACGAATACTGCGATTGATTTTGTTAGTTTTAATAGCAAGCAAAATTAATTGAAACCTTATTCGAGCATTCCCATGAACTTCATTTCAACTTTTGGTAATCATAATTATGTCATACTTAAACTATCTTAATTCTACAGAATCTAAAAAAGTTGTAAGTATGAGAATTTAATAAATACTTACATTGTTAAAAGTCTGTCTGTTCAAGCAAATCGGACAGGTTTTGGTAAAATCTAAATTTGGTTATTAAATAATCATAAATCAAGATCACTCTGCTGTCAAAGGTCGATTCTAGTACGTCTCATTCAATACTAGAGGGCGACACTAGCGCCGCCCCGCTCGGCAGAGAGAACTGTATCTTTAGAGTTTCAAGATAATCTCGTTCATTGCAAACCGGTCAAGACATGTAGCCGCATGGTTTAAGGTTAGGAAAGCCTTTTCAGGGCTGAAGGCCCAGACTAGGGTCAAGTCGCGTATTTTCATAGTATTATCATGTAATCAAGTTCATTGCAAATCGGGACCGACATGTAGCCGCATGGTTTGAGGTTAGAATATTCATTTTCAGGGCTGAAGGCCCAGACTAGGGTCAAGTCAGTGTATTTTCATGTAATCAAGTGTTTTCTCATATAATACATCAAGTGTAAATGGTCAAATAGTTTCATTTCTTCAATCTTCATTCCGAGTGACGCGGTGATGGGAAGCAGCGTGTTCACTCGGTGGTGGCCCAAACCTTCATAGACCCCAGCCAGGACGGCTGGGTAGGGGACTGGCTAACGACGGGCGGTTCCAGGGGCGGAGCTGCTGCGACGGCGGTCAGGAGGTGAGGTGTCCGGGACGGAGCCTTACATGGTCAAGTATTCATCTTCATTCATTCATTCTTCATTGGTGTATCCAGGATGGGAAGGACGCCTAATCTCTTCATTTTGGAGCATCATTTTGTTGGTAACCCATGACGGGATAGTACTTACCACCTCCTTATTTCATTCATATTTGGGAGCACTTCAGGAAAGGATCAGCACTATCTCAACCTATTCACCTTCAAAATCACACTATATATCATTCACTGTCTTTTGACGGAGTTAATTGGTAGAAATGCTCATTAAATACGCCCGTTATAATATAGTTACTTGTTATACAAGGGTGCAAAGTTGTATTTTACCCGCGAGTGTGGAATTGAAACACGAGCAAGCGAAAGGATCCTATAGAAGAACCACGAGCGAAGCGAGTTGTTCTAAAATAGAATCCTGAGCGTAGCGAGTGTTTCAACACACGAGAAGTAAAATACATTTGCACCCGTGTGTAACCCAAAACTTTTCACCTCACTGTAGCGAGGAAAGTGCAACATGCAAAACAACTTTATTTAATTTAAATAATAAATTTGCACCCTTGTATAAAAAATAAAACAAATAACAATTTTTTTTATATTTTGGTCAAGTGCGAGTCAGATTTTAGTTTTCTCATACATTTTGAGACCCAGCGCCTGATGAAGGTAACAAGCAATTCTGAAAAGTTTTTTTGTATGAGAGCCCCCTTAAATATTATTTTATTCTGTTTTTTAGTATTTGTTTTTAAAGCGGCAACATAAATGCGTCATCTGTGAAAATTTCAACTGTCTAACTATCACGGTTCATGAGATACATGAGATACGCTCCAAGGTCAAATTACTTTGCCCACTAGTGGATAAAATGCGATTTTGCTCACTGGTTTTAAAGGATAAAAGACGGCTTTCCGAGGCAGTGAGGGGAAAAATTACTGATATTACCCTAGAAATAAAGAACCGGCCAAGTGCGTGTCGGGCCACGCGCAGTGTAGGTGTGCACGACGCAGAGCCCCTCGCGACTCTACAGTTAACTACCAATAGGTACCCAGGAAATACACGGCGGTGGATGAACCACTCGAAAGTGACTCCTGGATAGCTGGACTACGCTTCGATAGCGCAAAGGAACACTTTCAGGGAGTGTCAATCCCACAGCTTCGCTGTACTGGTGGTGGTTGGGGTGATGTAATAAAAGAATACTAGAAAAATGAATACTGAATAAAATAATATATTGAAAAGAAACAAACTGTTATTTATAACTACCCTATCACTGCCCTATTACAATTTCCCTACTGATTTACTTATACTTAGGAGGCTCCAATCATTGGAGTACTTAAGCGAACACAAATTGAATGAGGGTTTCTCCCCTTCTTATACCCAGTCCAGCTACTGAACTGGTGGAGTCCAGCACATTTACTCATGATTTGACCCATAGGATAGTTTCCAGGATTTTACATTTTAAGGCCGCGTCCATTATCTCTATATGTAAATCTTACCTTTTACAAATTTTCTCATATAAAATGTAGATACCTTGAGGAAATTCATAATTTTTCTTGAAGAAAATCTATTTCTAGACTATTCCACAATATATTTATTATTTTATACCTTTTTACATTAAAATTGGGAAAGTCAATATTTACGTAAACTTTTACAAACTTAAGGATTTTCCGATTCTTTCCGGGCCATAATGACTGCGTTTTAATAACTACTGATAAACATCTTAATTGTAAAGTACAGCTGTCTCGGTGCCCAATAGCAGTTCTTTGTTTTCGGCGTCGAGACACTAGGTCCTTGGGGTAAGGGTGCGCTGGATCTCCACAGGGAGCTCAGCAAAAGGTTGAGGGAGGCAACGGGTGACCCTCGCGCCGGCAGCTTTCTCGCGCAAAGGATCGCAATCGCAGTTCAGCGCGGGAATGCTGCCTGCGTGATGGGCACCCTGCCAAGAGGCCCAGGCCTCTTATTTAATTAGTTATTTTATTTTATTTTTTCTAAGTTTAAGGTTTAGTTTTAGTTATTTTAATTTAATAATAGTTTAGTTTTGTAATAGTTTTATACATGTTTTTACTATTTTATCCATTAAACTTATTTGTCTGCCAATATACTAAAATATAAATTAAATTAAATAAATGTCAATTGCCTAAAAACTTAATTGTATGTATGGGCGCTTATCTCCCCTTTACTATGACACCTCAGTCATTATCATACCCCATCGGGTAACAAAGATATTGCCGGGAGAGGCTTCAAAATTTAGCTAAATTACTAACATGGTATTCTATTTTTACACTTTGGTCCCAATATTATTGACCAATCACAGAAATCAACTCGAACTTGACCGAAATTGCCCCTGGCTTACGTTATGGTCAATGTTCTCCGATATACCCGTTTTAGAAAAAAATATAGCTTTAAAGCCCAATATCACGCAAACGGATCACTGTGTTAAAAATGTTTTTTTAGATACCTACCCATAATATTATTAAACAAGCTTTCCAACGATAACCCACACCATGGGCTTAACGAGAGAAATACCATCCCCACGTTACGTGTAGCGAAGTTCCCCTAAAAGTTTCGTTTTGTTGGCGTGCCAAATTAAAGCTTTCGAGTAGTAAGGGTCACTGAGCTAAGCCGCAGGCGGACGGGCGGACAAACGGACATGGCGAAACTATAAATGTTCCTTGTTGACTACGGAACCCTAAAAGACTTGAACATCCCTCACTATCCTTCAAACAGGGGCCTCAAACGAAGCGTGTGACTTCCGATTCCGCCCAAAACCTCCAGGACAAAGTTTCGTTCTACTGCAATCCCACTATTTTATTGTTAGTCCAAAAATTTTAGACGTATCGCAGTATTCGCAATGAAACAGAGAAATTCTGCTATAGGCACTCTCGTACTTGCGCCCTTTCAGTTTATGAAAGTACTGTAGGTACTGTCAGCTACACGGTTAACTGGGCTTTAAATATTTGTGAACCCTATCACTAGGAGATAAGGTATATTTCTCATCAGTTACTTACGTGTAATTACCGTGTGTACGCCCGGTTTTAACCACGAACGCAATTGAGGGGTGTAATCCTTTACTGTTAAACGAGGAGTATTGACTGCGTATTTGTTTGTATATACATATATTACATACATACATAAATTCACGCCTTTATTCCCAAGAGGGGTAGGCAGAGCACATGAAACTTATATTCCAGCGCCACTTTTAGTATAAATGTGGATATAAAAGATCAACAAAATGTGATGTCGAAGTGATAGGTTGCTAGCCCATCGCCACCATACCATATTATATTCGACAAACGACTTCGATGAAAGTGGAATGTATGGGGCGAAAAATCGGTCTAGCTAGGTCTCATACCTGAGAAAAACCATTTTCTCCGTATTTTGAGCCGAGCTAAGTTCGGTCGCCCAGTCACTAAGTTTAACATGTATATATATATGTGTATCTGTCTGTGTCATCGTAGTTTTCAAACGAATGAACCGATTTAGATTGCAGTTTTTTTCAATCCTGCCTGTTGCTTGTTGTTGTTTCTTAGTTGTGTTTTATGTGTCAGGGGTGTCTTGTATTTTTAATTTATTCAGTTATTCTGAGTGCACTCGCCTACTCAGTGGTTGACCCATTTTGAGCCGTCGTATATTCGGTCTGTGGGTTATCTCAAAGGATGTTAATGGAAAGTAACCTCTAACTTCTATGTTTGTTTTCAGGTACTTCGACCCAAATTTGACTTCGCGTTTAGCGTGGAGCTTTGACGTATGTATCGACGAAACATTAGTTGATGAACTTCAGCGAAGCGGTGAAAGACAACATCACCACCTCATGGTATACATACCATTCTGTGGAAAGAATGGGGGAAATTGCAGTTGTATCATATGCGATTCAGATAAAGTGATTAACGTATTTAATTTCAATAATGGCGCCGACTGTAGTATCATTGTGTCGCCATTAATGGGCAAAATGTCATACTTACCTCCCTTATAACACTAGCAAAACTGAACACTGCTCCACAGCAAACTTCAAACCTGGCTTTTAATTAACGAGCGAGCGTAGCGAACGAAGTTCTCCGTTTCAGCTTGGGCCAAAATTCTTTCGTATATCCAGATGTCAAGCCGTCCGGCTCTTCTTCTCTACAGTCACCTTTCTCAACCGATTCTCGTGAAATTACCCGGTTTATTTTTGGTAATTCAGTTTTTTTTTTCGAAATTAAAAAAAAATATTATTAAAACACAGGCTCGCGAGTTTTACAGCTCACAGAGCCACTCAAGTAGTATTCAAGCCATAATAACAAGTTTATAAGTGTAGCATTACCCGATGCCTGTACGAGTACTTATTCCGATACGATTTGGCACGAACAATCGGATTGCTTAATACCGCGACAGTGGCAAACAGTCATACGACCTGCCTGATGGTACGTAGATACCGTAAACTATGGACGCTTGTGGCACCTCTGTAGGCATTGATTACCCTTTATTGGTTTGAGGATTCGTTGTGTTTCAACTTGCGTTTGCAAGACTGTCACAACACAAATAAAACCAGACTCTCACACAAAGTATTCGATTTGTAAAACACCTAAAAATAAATACCACCGAACTGGTATTACAAAGAGTATATATAGTTCAGACCAATTTTCCGTCCGGTCGCGAGGATTGCGTGATTTGAATGTCAAAACAGATGTAATAGTTCGTTTGCACTCCAGTTGGCTAGATTTCACTACAATGAAACCGCTCAACTGGATCAAGTGGATCCATTCGAATGAGCTTCATCTGTGCCACATTGCATGGATTGAATAGAATTAAGTGGCTAAACAAAATACACGTTCATACTTTTATTTGCAGTCGCTAATAGGTGTTCTCTCAAATGTACACATATAATTGCCTTCTAGATGTATGTATTGTATAGAAGTTCTATATTAAATGGACACATTTTAATATCCGTAGTATTCGGCTTTTTGTTCAATTTATTAGAGACAGTTCGTTCAGTTTAAGTAGCACTTATCGTTTAAAATATGCATGAGAAACGTTTTATTTTTATTTATTTACTTATTTATACCTTCACTTCAAACTACTCATGATCACACACGCACTCTCAGACTCTCACACACACACTCACGCTCACACATTACACTGACAGATCTAAAATTATTGTAGCTTTGTAATTTGTAAAACATCTATTCTATACTTGTCTGTTATTTAATATCGTATGCTCGGCTGTTCTACTGGGTCCCGTAACACAGGGGATCCTAGCTCGGGATCCAATGACTTTGTATCCTAGTCTATCATGTTTTTGCCGAATAAATATTTATATTTCTATTTCTATTAAATCATAAGTCTAAGACCAACGACAACGACATTGTACAGTCGACATCAAAGACATGTTTACTCTTTTGCATCGTATTCCTTTGTAATAAGGCGAATGTTAACAACTCTTTGACGTCCATAGATTACTAGATTACTTAGATATTAATCTACTGTGTTTAGCGCTAAGCAACAAGTTTCTCAGTTTCAGTGTTTATTTATTATCAGTAAAATTATAACACAAATCTTAGTGCTCAACTCTAAATAATACTAAATAGGCACGTGCCTAAATACTGTTATTAGATAAAGGTAATGTTACATAACATATATACCTAATTGTCTTTATACTTATGTAGGTACTTAAACAAATACGAAAAGGCACAATCCTAATACAAATCATTCTAGTCCCAAGCTGCGTCCCAGCAAGTGCGACGACGAATAGAACATGGGTTTCTATCTAGGCATAAGCACGTGCATTCTCAGCCTAAACTAACACCGCTACATAATAACATCGTGAGTTCACACCGAATATTACCAAGAACACCTAAAGGCGAGAGAATGTTTACTAACTGTTTACTCTTCTATAGAATACAAATGTGCAGATATTCCTCCTCTTTGTAATACCATCCTACATAGTTTAAAAAGCAGACATAACCGACAGACATTTGAATATAAAAGTCAAAGTAAAGCACGCAGCTTGTGAATAGGTTTTCACCAAGTTTGAGACTACCCTATTTCTTTGAAGTTTATAGTGATTTAGGACAGTATTACGTATAAGCAGCCAATTCGGAAAATTCGGGTTGTTTATATCTACTAAACGTTTCATTTAATCAGCCATAGCATTTAATTTGGCAGAAGAAATGAGTGCTTTCAAAATATTATTATTAGTTATGGTATACAGTATTCGTCTTCTACGATATTGGTATAGCCAAAAAACCTTTTTTTATATTTTTTATAAATTTGGCGAATAATAGGTAACGTGATTAATTACATATATAAACACTTAAATGGCGTTAGAACTTGAATAGCTTTTAAGTATGAAAGTATGGTACCCACTTAAAAAATCACAGAGCACTACTCAAAAGCGAAAATTTCCATGCCTCGCAACTTATGCTAGTACTTATGTGGCGAATTATATTTCGATGTGGTAACCTAACGGGTCGTTGAACTAAACGTAGGACGTAGCCTTCATTTCAGTAATTTAGATTTTATTATAATTATATGTATGTTAGTTTTAAGGTATTTGTGATATGGCCTTTACATGCCTGAAATATGCATTATTTAATCATTAATTTCAATTACCTTCACGTAATACAAAATTTATATCTACATTACAGTTGGTATCTCGAGCATGGAGTTATAATTAGTCATAAGCTGGTATAGTCATATTGGGTAAAACAATATGTTTAGCAGTTGCAGTACTAAATATATATAATGGTACTAAATATTTTGCATTTCTTAGTTTCACCTTCCAGGGGTGTAACCAGTACACTTTGTGTCCACTACACAAGGCAGAATACAATACGCTTTCGCCTCACCCATCTGTCCTTACTTTAACACATCACGATCGCAATGTCTAATAAATCTTTTTCCAATCAAATACCTATTTCACTATATCAAATCTATGCCAACATGTGTCAACGTTCCATAATGGAAACACACATCATGAATATAGTTGAATTGACCGGCTGAACCTGAATTTGGTCGCGTAGCGTTAACCAATATAGGCCGCTATATGGAGATAAAACATTACATCATTTCACTAATCGCTGTGTGAATTGTTCAATCTGATTAATCAAAATGTGTATTGGAATGGAGCAACTATTAAAGTTGTTGTTGCTCTTTTGGTTTAGATAAATGAGGACTGAATATGATTGTGATTTAGATAGGCATAAAAGAAAGAAAAGTACTTAATATTTTCTTTCGTAAAAACAAGATAATATATCTTCAATTATTCAAAGGTAAAACTTCATAAAAAACTACGTTAATTTGTTAAGCGTCTGTTCAAACGTCTAGGTTCTAAATAATAAAAGTTCTGTGGCTGGCAGCCAACTCAATAAAAAAACATAGATCTTAAAAAACCTAATAATAAGTCGGTACTATTCATTACTGCCAGACATTGCTATCAAAGAAGTTAGGGGCTGGAACAATCAGCATTAAGTGCCCTAATGCCTTTGTCAACATTATACTAGGCTTTGCAAACAAAAGACTCTACTGAAACTTTTATCATGTTCAGCCTAAACAATATCAAACGACATTCCAATTTAGACCTTATTGTTTTGAAATAAAGAAAATATAGGGTTCTTCTTAGCAAAGACACTGAGAACATGGTAACAATAAAAACCTGGTCGATAGCTTTAAGATTATACCAGTAACAGTCGGTACTTAAATATCAGAAATTCTCTTCGTCGTTTTTCCGACAGTTTTGATTAAGGACGATCTCTGTACCTACATCAAAGTAAAGTGGGAAAATCAAATGCTATTTCTTCAAGTTTTATTTTCTAAGTCTGTTTCTTAATTAAGATCGTGACGTTGGAAGTACTACTTCCGTTTCCTTTCTACAAGCTTTATATTAACTTGACCCGTTCGTATGTATGTAAGCATAATTATAAGTATTTATGTTAATAAGTAAGTTGTCCGTCAACATTTGCAATCCATTTTTCAGTCTCTTGCCGTTATCCGATAGAGCTGAAATTTTAAGTATTAGTAGTGGATGACCATTCAATATTATGGTACCATCGAGCTGGCCATGGGTACCTATACAGAAAAGTACAGTCGGCAATAATAGTTTACACAATTATAGCTTTTTACAGCACATAATATCTCCTTGAAGCGGCTCACGGCCCAATCCCTAAGTAGGCCACAGATATTCAGTGGCAGGCTAGACTCGGGATAAACAGAGGGCTTGACGCTCTGACGATACAGTCGCATCACGTCCGAGCCAACTTCTGTATCTATTATAACCGCCAAGTTTGCGCGAAGTCCTGGTAACTTTGTCATTGTGATGGGATGCGATTGCGAGTGGTTGACAAACTTGGCTCGGAAACGGCGTTTCATTGCGTAATGTGATACCGTGTCAGGCGAAGTTGACGAGAGGTTTTAATTAAATTGGCGTGTTTATGTTTACATGGAATAGAAATTTGGGTGTTTATATGCTGAGTGGGTAGCTAGATTATAAATTGATATAACAATGTGAGTTGATTTTCTTTTGATAATTAACTTCGCATGAATGTTACAAAATAATATCAATTTAAGGATAACTGTTTTGTACAAAGCATTTCTTAAGGAGAAGAAAGTATTCTGTTTAATTTTTTATAGTCATTTAAACTATGTGCAGTTATGTGCGGAGAAACGTGAACCGATTTTTTTACGCGTTCTTAATTATTATTGATTTAAGGGTTCCTTACCAAAAAGGTAAAAAAGGAACCCGTATGTATGGCTGCGACTCTGTCCGTCTGTCACAACGTTAAATATCTCAGGAAGTACTAAAGCTATCAATTTGAAATTATTACATTTTTACATAATTAATACAGGGAAAAAAATATTTTATGTATCAAAAATTATTTCTTAACAAAATTGTAATTTAATTACTTTTGTATGAAATTTTATATTTTCAAATTCCTATGAGATTATCGTTAAAGTTCCTTCTTTCAAATAAAAAAAGAATACCTAATTGAAATCGGTACGCGTGATAAAAAAATACCGCTGATAAACAAACATTCTAGGTTGCAAGTTATTAGTACCAAAATGCAGATGGCGCTGTACAACGGTAACTTCTACTATGAGCTGTTAAGATTGTTCAAGAATGAATGGGGTCGTGACGTGACGGGCATGGTATATGAACACTGAACGTTTGGACGGAACCCTCGGTGCGCGAGTCATACTCGCAGTTGACCGGGTTTTTATTTTAGATACGATGCCTGCCTTCTGCTAGAAACACCAATGAGCTTACTGACTACCATTTTAACTTATTTAAAACTAAGTAGGTATACCACATTACAAGGCGGAAAATTATGCTATATAAACAGAACTAACGTAACCCACTATCATTCGCGCCCACTAACCGCAGTGAGAAGCGCGGATTAGGGAAGCTTCCTTGAAATATCTGACAATGTTTCATCCGTAAAGTCCTAATATGTGACAAGACAAGACGTGTGCCCAAAATACCTATCTCTGAAGTACAAAGTCGGAAACTGTTTGATTATCCAGCATTTTTGTGGACATCTACCTACTCGCATATTTACTAAAACTAGGGCGTATAGAAAGGACGAAATGAATGACAACTATACGAGTACATGAACATACTCGTATGCTACATACGTTCGCTCTTTCGTGAATTCGTCGCTGGATTACCAATTAGCAAAATCAGTGTCGGGATGCTGGTCAGTGAAATGCCAGATATTTTTTATCTTGTATTTAATCGTATGTTGAACCATTGTAAGACATGATTATATTACAGCCAAATGTGGACGTAAAATGATAAACCTACCGAAACATTAAAGCCCAGACCTCCCTTTGCGGATATCGCAGCGATAAAATCTCGGGCGTTTTATGAAACAATGAAACCTAGCAAAAAAAAACAATATTCATACGCCATAGGCCATTTCGAGGGTTTGTATACAGTTATTCCCCAAGGCAGTTGGCGAAGGGAAACTCTTGACAAATCAAGGAAGGTAATCCGATAGAATGACGTCATCTCAAAACACGCCGCTGTTGCTCGCAGATATTTCCCTCAATAACATTTTACAAAAACTTATTTATCTCAGCCTTGTTTGAAGCATAAGCGACCTTACTCTAGCGGCTGTAAGTTTAAATTACAATAAAAAGATAATCGGGGTACGAGGTTCTCGAAGTGAACAAGAGGTTTCTTTATTTCTCTGTAACAAATCGTTTTGGGTTTCACGGTTTCAGACAGCGTATGGCAGGCAAGTTGTGAGTTTCAATTATCTTTATGTGTTTTTATATGAAGGTTGCTTAAATTTAAACATATCATAGGATGTGTTCGCTGAAGTTAACTAACGTTGGAATACATTGATTTAACAAATTCTTATTTCAGCAGAACGTCTATTTGAGTCGAGAACAATGTATGTACCTATATTTAATAGCCGACTTTTATCATGTTCTTTCATAACCGTAGTAAGTTTATTTTTCTTTGAATACTGACGCACTAAGGCGTAATCGTGAGTTGCGTCAAGGTTGCGTCCTTTGTAAATCTGTTAGTATGGCCAGTTTGAAAGTTTTGTGTGGGATGACAGCAGATGCACCCTGAATTACTTTTACGTGAGCTCTTTCGCTTTACCTTTGTCGTCCTATTTCATGTTGCGCCGTCACTTGATCCTTCATTCAAGAAGAAAGAGTCTTTGGAAGCATCAGTCCACCGAGTCATAAGGCGGTCTTCACTATGCTTATGCTTGTGTGACTATCAACAACATTTTGTTGTAATATTTTAATTTCATAGCTAACTTGTAACTATTTACTTGAAAATGAGCCATAGATAAAAAAATGTTGTATTAAAAATAAAAGAAAACCGTTTAAAAATAATACAAAGCTGGAGGCGGTGGAAAACAAATTGTACCACCCAGAACCATAACTCACAGCGGCACTAATTGAAAACGAGAAAGTATCGTGCGTGGGAGTGAAAAATTATAAGCTCTTCTCAGACACACGAGACTTCTGTAGGTAGGTAGGTACCTTGTGGCGCTCAATGCGCCGAGAGCCGCTACTATCTGATATTTGTTATGCGTTCTACCTTAATAAAAGTATAACATACCTAAACATTGTTAAAAAACAGTCAATAAATATATTTAAGAGCGTAGTCGGTCTGCGACAAAATTGAGAAATAGGTATTTGTACAAACTATTGATGTCGCGTTGCGCCCAAGCGACCGCGTGCGATGCGCGATAGGGACAACCGCAGCTCAGACCGATTTTCACTACAAAATCTTGACAAGATCGATGCTTTGTATTCCCCTGTTTTCTCCGCCAAACCTGCGCCGATTCAATTATGTTTGGTGTTGAAATTTAGAGGAAGAGTAGATCTATGTTTCTATTATTTTGTTTTAACGTAAAAACTTTTCATATTTGTCTGGTAGTCATCTGAATATGACAGTAAAAATGGGGCATTTTTTAGGTTTTCGAAAATTCGTATCTGTTTTGGTAATTATTTTTTGGGAAAAAGTAAATGACAGGGGCATACATACAGTACACCTAGATTTTATAAAAAAAAACGAGTCCTCTAGAGGGATAAACCAGGAAGGAAATAGGGGAATACGTTTGTATGGAAAAATGCTGCTAGGATACCCTCTTTGCCTTACGACAAGAATTTTTATTTGTTGCCGCTGCATTGCTAGGAACATAAAAAAGTTCCTTGCAAATAGGTATTCCCAAATATTCATCATGTTCCATAGATAAATCTAACAAATATAGTAAGGAAATGATTAGGATCGTGGAACCAAAAGGTGAAAGTTTAAGCGACTAGGTATCATCCCAACTTTTTTTTCGAGGAGTTGTAACCTAGTTTAGTCACATTTTATTTTTTTATACGATTTGGTATATTGTCGAGATTGGATATGACTATTTTAAACTCTCCTATTGCAATACAGCAGTGTTTTTCAAAGTGTGGGTCTCGGCCCCCAGGGGGGCCGCGGCACATATCCAGGGGGTTCGCGAGGATCAGCTTCGAAAAAGTCTCGTGACTGTTTTTTTCAAGCATGTTCATTTTAATAAAACAAAAATAATTCTTAGACGTGTGCATTTATTTAATTACGACTGTAAAATATAATTTGTATTTTTTTAATTCAGTGCGAAGAATGAGCTTGTTTCATTTTAATTAATTTATCAAAACGTGGTTCCTGTCGCGATCCAAATTCAATCTATTCCTCTTCTTTGTTTTGATATCGACCATTGAAGAAAATGACAGCTCACACAAATAAGAAGTTGCGAATGGTATCACAATACTAAGGGCTTCCTTTGTTACATCGGGATATTCAGCCATTCTCTTCACCCAAAACGCACCGATTGATACGGATACAAACTCCAATTTTAGCATCATACCAGCTGCAAGTTCTAGAAGAGCTTCTTTCACAGTGTGGTTGAGATCGGCCAGCACCACGGATCTATTCAGAAAGGGATTTAATATCCATCATTTTCCGTCACCCGTCTGTGTTTCATTTGAAAAATAACTCATATTTTTTTTTTTTTTTAATTTTGCAATATCTCCACCATAATGGGAATACGAATTTCTACGTTCACGAAATTATCCGATTTAAATTCTTGAATAATTGATACATGCCAGAAAAAGATTCAAACTTCAAATTTGCAATTCAGTTTTTGCTATAAATCCATGAATTTTATCTTTTGCTGCAATCATGTTTTCGTCCCTTCCTTGAAAAATTTTGTTCAATCCATTCAAGTGGTCGAAAATATCTGCAAGACATGCTACTTTCAATAGCCAAGTATCTATTGTCAGAAAATAAAACCGCAAATCCATTTTTAGGGTTCCGTAGCCAAATGGCAATCTGTCCGTCCGTATGTCACAGCCACTTTTTTCCGAAACTATAAGAGCTATACTATTGAAACTTGGTAAGTAGATGTACTCTATAAGCCGCATTAAGATTTTCACATCAATATAGAAAAAAAACAATAAATTTTGCGGTTCCCCATACTTAGAACTGAAACTCAAAAATTTTTTTTCATCATACCCATATGTGTGGGGTATTTATAGATAGGTCTTCAAAAATGATGTTGAGGTTTTTAACATAATTTTTTTCTAAACTGAATAGTTTGCGCGAGAGACACTTCCAAAGTAGTAAAATGTGTGTCCCCCCCCCTGTAACTTCTAAAATAAGAGAATGATAAAACTAAAAAAAATACATGGTGTACATGGTGTAAAAATACATGCAAACTTCCAACGAAAGTTGGTTTGAACGAGATCTAGTAAGTAGTTTTTTTTTTAATACGTCATAAATCGTAAAAAGCTATTTATTTAACGGAACCCTTCATGTGTCCGACTCGCACTTGGCCGCTTTTGTTATCTTGCAGGAACATCAATAATTCTGCCCTGAGCTCTATGACGCGTGACAAAACATTTCCCTTCGAGAGCCATCTCACCTCTGTGAGATAAAGTAGATTTTGATGAAGTGCTCCCATATCCTCGCATACAATCGCTGCCACTAGGCAGAGTACCCATAAGGCTGGCTGCGTTGCCTCGTTGAATGGCAATGCCAATTCGCTGTGCGAGGAACGAGCCAGCCCTGTGGTCACCAGAGGACCGGATGAGCATGTAACTTAGCTTTTTAAAAAGGTTAATTGCACCTGGTCCCCGAGGACCCAGGGTCTCTACGGCAAACGCCACAAATATGTAATTCTCGCCAAGAGTTGCATATTTGCGGCGCTTTGCTGCCTCAGCCTCGGTGGCCGTTCCACCAGCCCTCAACGACGTCGTGCCCAGGTGGGACGGCGCTAGTGTATCCACACACGTGGCATCCCAAACTAAGGGCCGCCCCTGTTGCCAAGGCACGAGAGTCATCCCGTCGGGTCTCTAGCCGTCTATTCTTGCAATCTATTTGTAAAATCTTCGCAGGTCCGTAGGATGTTAAATAAAAAAGTGGACTGTAGAATTGCTGGTTTTAATCCGAAGTGGAGAATTACAGAAACGTGACATGTGTTTTAGTCGTTGTAAGGTAAGTTGTATGTATAGTTTTTCTTGTCTACCTTTTTAATTCCAAACATTGCCATATGAAAAATGTATTGTCTATACACAACAAATATGTGACCAATTATTAAACATATATTGAACATTTTATTCAAAAATGTGCATATAAATTATAATTATTAAATAGGCAAGAATGAGGATCAAAAACATTAGATTTTTGAACGTTTCGGAACATGCTGCCGGCCTTGAAGTTTGAAGATCTTCAATTGGTTCCCACAGGGAGCGGGCAAATGGTGTTGAAGGCCCGCCGGATTACACCTCGCTTGGTGCGGATATCGGCGACCCGCGCGACACCGTCGGCGCCGGGAATGATGCGGACGACTCTACCGAGCTGCCAAAGGAGAGGTGGCAAAGTTCGGTCCTTGATGACCACCAGAACGCCCTCTTTGAGTTGTCCTGCAGAATTGTGCCATTTGGTTTTCTGTTGGAGCCAGAGAATGTACTCATTAGAAAAACGGTGCCAAAATTGTTGCTTCAGCAGTTCGACGCGTTTCCAACGCTGCAGCGATGAAATGTTGGATGTCGTGATCTGTGGGTGAGGCACAAAATGAATGGATCGTCCTATTAGGAAGTAGGCAGGGGATAGAGGCTCGAGATCATTTGGGTCGTTTGAAATTGGCGTCAGAGGCCTTGAATTTAAAATTGCTTCGATCTGAATCAGTAGTGTTGACATTTCCTCGTATGTTAGATGAGTTTGATCGAGCACTCGGCGAAGATGGTGCTTTATGGATTTGATGGCAGACTCCCATAATCCGCCAAAGTGTGGAGCGTAAGCAGGGATGAATGAAAACTTAATACCTTCAGTTACGTCTGTTGAGAAGGAATCCCGGAGGATTTTTGAAAATTCGTTACTGGTACCATGAAATGTTGTGGCCCTTGTGGCGTTATCTGAGAAAATTGTCTGAGGCTTACCCCGACGTGCAATGAATCTGCTTAACGCTGCAATGTAAGCTTCTTTTGTTAGGTCTGTGACAAGTTCAAGGTGCACTGCTTTGGTTGCTTGACACACAAATGCACAAATGTATGACTTGATTAATACACTACCTCTGCCTTTGCGGTTGGATATCATCACTGGCCCAGCATAATCTACGCCAGTCTCAAAAAATGGATATTCTAGCTCAACACGTTCTCGCGGTAAGTTACCCATAACAGGTTGAATTGTTTTGCCACTAAAACGAGAGCATTTTATGCACTTATGCACTGTACTTTTAGCAAGATCCCTTCCGCGAATAGCCCAATACTTATGCCTGGTGGTAGCCAGAAGTAGTTGGGGACCTGCATGCGTGAACCTGATGTGATAATGTCTGAATATCAACTTGCATAAATGGTGCTTTGAACTGAGCAATACTGGATGTTTGACATCGTATTCGTAGCTGGAGTTGCTCAGTCTTCCCCCCACTCGAATGAGATTACCTTCTCCAAGAAATGGAGAAAGTGACCGGATTTTGCATTTTCGAGGTAATGATTTATTTGACGACAACAGTTCCATTTCCTTGGGAAAGGAATCCTCTTGTGCCCTACGCAAAAGAAAATTGCTCGAGCGTTCAAGTTCTTGTTGAGAAATGTTGCCTGTTTGCCTCGTTCCTGCTTCTCTGCAATTGTTAATGAATCGGAATATCAGCGCCATAACACGTGTAAGTTTTGAGAAGCTTGATGAATTTGTAATGAGCTCAGTAAACGGGTTGTCGCTTTGCTCTTGAATTACCAGTGACTGTTCTACCATTTCTGGCAAACAAATATTGGATAGTTTGTTTGGATTTTGAGGCCATTGTTCCTTATCTAATTGAATGAATTGCGGACCAGACCACCACAAATTTGATTGACCTAGTTGATCAGCACTAAGACCGCGGGATACTAAATCCGCTGGGTTTTCTTTGGACGGTACATAGTACCACTGACAGGCCGCTGTAAGTTCTTGAATTTCACTTACTCTGTGACGCACGAAAGTTTTGAGATTCAGTGGTGATGAATCCACCCATCCCAAAACAATCGTGGAGTCAGACCAGAATACACTGTCCTTGATCTCCAAAGTGAGTGCTGAAGTAACTTTTGCGTACAGCTTCGCACCAAGTAACGCCCCACTCAATTCTAAACGCGGGATCGTAGTTTGTGGCTTTATCGGTGCAATTTTGCTTTTCGAAGCTAAAAGACGAACACTGACTGTTCCGTCCCCATCTACGCTACGCACGTAGATACATGCCCCGTACGCCTTTTCACTGGCATCTGTGAAAATGTGGAGAGTGATTTCAATCGGAAAATGTAATTTGATGCATCTGGGAATGGATAAGCTATTTAAATGCGGCAATGTGTGAGCAAAATGAAGCCATGCATCTTTAATCGAATGAGGGACGTCGCCATCCCATGAACATTTACTAATCCACAACTGCTGCATAATCATCTTGGCCTCAACTATGCATGGAGAGACCAGACCAAGCGGATCGAACACTTGTGCAATTGTAGAAAGGATTGACCTTTTGTTAATCCTTTCCTGAATTTTGACATTTATTGAAAACGTTAATGTGTCTCGAAAGCATTGCCAATTTAAACCGAGAGTTTTTGATGAATCCTCAATGCTGAGGTTTACAGAATCAGAACTATTGTAGTCCTCACAAACTGCTAATAATATGTCTGGATTATTGGAATGCCATTTCCTGAGATGAAACTGGGCTGAATACAACTCTCGAGTGACATTGCGACACAGTGAGATAGTCTCCTCAACTGTGTCCCTACCTGACAAAAAGTCATCGACGTAAAAATCGTGACGAATTGCATGCTTCACGTTTTCGTCATTTGAATCATATCCCAACTGAGTGAGACACCTAGTGGCAAGATAAGCTGCCGACGCTGTTCCGTAGGTTACAGTATTTAATGTATAAATAGATATCCGGCTCGAAGGACCATGTAAAATCTTCGCAGGTCCGTAGAATGTTAAATAAAAAAGTGGACTGTAGAATTGCTGGTTTTAATCCGAAGTGGAGAATTACAGAAACGTGACATGTGTTTTAGTCGTTGTAAGGTAAGTTGTATGTATAGTTTTTCTTGTCTACCTTTTTAATTCCAAACATTGCCATATGAAAAATGTATTGTCTATACACAACAAATATGTGACCAATTATTAAACATATATTGAACATTTTATTCAAAAATGTGCATATAAATTATAATTATTAAATAGGCAAGAATGAGGATCAAAAACATTAGATTTTTGAACGTTTCGGAACATATTTGCTTGATTTTAGTTTATTTATTTTATACGTTTTTCGACATAGCACCTGACTGATTAGAGTTGCTTGTTTTTAGCTCGTCTTTGATTGAGATACTTGTATTTAATTAAGGTTACTTAGTTGTTTTGAGTTGCTTGTAATCGTTTTTAACAAAACACTGAAAAACTATAACCATAATTTAGAAAAAAATTAAATGCAGTTTTATGCGCCTCGATACTGGGAATGGAATGAGCCAAAAAACTGATTTTCGTGAAAAATAGACTAACTTGTTTTTAATTTCGAGCAGCCCAACTCCCATTACAATAGGACACTTTACACTCGAAGTTGTAGACGATTATGTATACCTAGGACAGACTGTCCAGTTAGGTAGGTCCAACTTCGAGAAAAAGGTCAATCGCCGAATCCGACTCAGCAAGGCAGCGTTCGGCAAGCTACGGCACATATTTTCGTCCAATATTCCGTAGTGTCTCAAGACGAGAGTCTTTGACCAGTGTGTGTTGCCAGTGATGACATAATTATGGCACTGATCGAATCAGAAATGAGGCTATCCGCAGCAGAACCAAGGTAACATACTAAACTTAAGCGGCAGTGGGTGGGGCACATTGCACGTAGAACCGATGGCCGTTGGGGCGGAAAGATTCTCGAGTGGTGACCACGTACCGGAAGGCGGGGCGTAGGTAGGCCCCCCACAAGCTGGATGATGACCTGGTAAAGGTCGCGGGAGTCCACTGGATGCGGGTGGCGCAGGACCGGTCACTTTGGCACTCTTTGGGGAGGCCTATGTCCAGCAGTCGACATCTTTCAGTTGAGATGATATGATTGTAACAGTGACATACACTCAGAGGCAATGAAAATGGGTCAGTATCCGTAAATACAAACAAAGAGTGCTAAAAACATATCCCTTCCATTCAGCTCACAGTAGGTACATCACAAAAGTTACTCGTATCATCAATTCAATACCCAAGATTTCCTTAAATAAGCTTAGATAATAAGCTCGGCTTAGGTTTATCCCTGAAAGTTCTCGCCAATCGGAATAGGCTTTGCTCTGACAAAATAGGGTTACCGCAACATTTATCACGACCTTATTAGGGTTGCTTGCTAGGTACTAGCTGGTTTTACAAATAGGCATTGTCGGTGTTAGCTCAGCCGTTCAAAACATCAAAAATGTACAGTGAACAACAATTTTAATGTGTTACTTGTACACACTAAAATAACAAATCCCTTATTTAGTAGGCTTAGACCAGCAAGAGAAATAATCAATTGAATAGAATAAAATGAATAATAAATATTGAGGGGACGATCTCACACAAATCGACCTAGTCCCAAACTAAGCAAAGCTTGTACAGCCAATTGTAAAAATATGGGTGCACACAACTTACTCATAAATATGTCACATCACTCTTATGTCAGCGGATTAAGGTTTCGGTACATATTTATGAGGGGATTAAATCGATAAATATTTTTTTAATACAGTTGTTCAAAAAGTGGTACTTTTTATAGCTGCAAATCGTGCGCAAAGTTGTATTTTGCGCACTAGTGCTTTTAACTTTTCCACGTGTATCGAACGACGTTTTTTAATACAGTTGCGAAAAATAAGAAAAACAACAAGTAAGGAATTTGAAAGTTTTATATTATTAATTCTCTAAGATCATTGTAATAAAGTTGAAAAATAATCAAGTTATTAAAAAAAAAAATACTGTTCTTACTTGTTGTTTTTCTTAATTTTTCGCAACTGTATTAAAAAACGTCGCGTCGTTCGATACACGTGCGGAAATGTCATTCTTCACTCGTCCCGAGTCTTACCACTCGCCTACGGCTCGTGGCAAGATATCTCGGCCCTCGTGAAGTAAAGACATACTTTCCGCACTAGCATCGAAATGTACTATTGCACTTGACTGTATTGTGGATACTAGACGACGATATAGATACCTACTTACATATAGGAGAAATAAATACTTAAATACATAGAAAACATCCATGACTCAGGAACAAATATTCGTGCTCATCACACAAATAAATGCCCATACCGGGATTCAAACCTGGGACCTCCGGATTCGTAGGCAGGGTCTCTACCAACTAAGCCAAAAGTGGCCGTCAAACAATTTACCTATAAACATTTGTTTATGGTATTAGTTTATTTCAAAATGAAAATGTTCACCGTATTTACCTAGGTATCAGCTTTCCAAGCCGTATTAATTTTATTTATCTCAATATTATAATTTTGCTATTCCGTTTAAAACAAATAATTACTGTTACGTGATTAATCTGAAATGTGAAATTTATCGAGACTCACTTACATCCGAAATGCCACGGCAATCTAGAAAAAAAACTCGCAAAATGTACAATACAGGAACAAAGCCCAAATCCTTACGCAAAGGAGGCCATGCCCATAGTTAGTTAGTTATACTGGGCGTTTTCCGCAAGTCGACATCCATTGTGCCTATTTTGCGTGAAGGCCATGCCCATACAAACGTCCATATAACGGGTAGGGGTCCCTTCCGAATAAGAATGGGCGATTTACACCCGCTGCTAGGGAATGGAAACAAATGGTAACGCTTGTGAGGAATGGTGGGCGATGGCGACCGCCTCCTGACGTATGGCGGTTTTTAAATGTATTCGAGGAGTTTCGAGTACATTTTGTGTAAGTTTTGGAAACTCTTAGAAGTTCAGCTGCCATTCCTTCCCCATCCGGGAAGGTAGTAAAAAAAGATGGAAATAGTGTAAAGGCTCACGTTATAAAGGCTGACTTTCAAATTCGTCTTATGAAATATTTTTATTCGTAACATATTATTTATTATCTCTTATAGTTAATATGGTTTTTGTACTCGACGATTAAAATATGTGTATTAAGATTTCATAGAGAATACTGCAACGTCACTCTTTTCATAGTTGTAGTGCATGTTACTGTCGAAACAATCGAAATAACTACTTTTCGATACGCTCCAGACAACTAAAATAAATTCGACCAATCACGTGGCTGCTTTACTAAACTAGAATCGCTTTGATGTCGTACGCTCGTTGATGTCTTTTAAGATATCAACAAGCGTACGAGCGATGAGCTGCACTTCGTTTCAACAGTATCGAGTTTGTTTAATTAGTTCAGTTGACTCGTAGAAAATTAATTTTAATGAACTCGTACAAAAAGTGTTGTTCACAATAGTGTTATAATCAAGCTTTTTAATCTCGTACCTTACTTAGGCCACTCAGCAAGCTTCGTGGCCTAAACACGGTACTCGACTAAAAAGCTCTCTATTATAACACGATTTTGAAAAATACTATTATAGTATCTTACTATGTCTAATACATTATCTCCAAGAGTATAATAAAACGTTTTAACCCTTTCAGACCGGACAAACAAGATCCTGCTATCGTAAAATGAATTACTTACAGTGACAAATGTTTTTGATTTGATAATTAAATGTAATCAACCCGCACAATTGTACTGGCCGGGTTCGAATGGGTAAAAGCTAAAAGTGTAAATAATAGTAAAATACTGTCTTGATTATGTTGCATTTGTTTTTATATTGTACGCGGTAGAATTGATTTAAGATAGCTGTGCATTAAAGCCATCCATTCCATTTAAACATCATTTAATCATCATTTTCATAAAAAACCGGCCAAGTGCGAATCGGACTCGCGCACGAAGGGTTCCGTACTATTATCTATAAAAACAAACATTAACATAAAAACACGTTTGTTGTATGGGAGCCCCCTTATAGTAGTTTATGTGACTGTACATAATGAAGGGCATTAAACACGAGTGTGGGTTTATGAAACGAGCCGAAGACGAGTTTCATAATAATATCACACGGGTGTTGTAATGCCTAATTAATCTAATTATGTACAGTTACATACACTACTTTATCTATCCACATATCATAAGCCTCCATGATGCATTCAGGAGCCGCTAATTATGACCGGCATCGCGGCGTTGTTTTCTGGCAGCTGTCATAGTTTTTTTTTAATTCATAGACAAACTAGAGTCGGATCCAACTGATCCGACTATCATATCGTTCGATATCTTACTTACGTGCGACATTTGTCAAATTTGTATGCAAATTGACAATTCATTTCGAACTAAACGTCATCTCGATTGATATTAGAATAGAAGTTAAATCATTTTTTTTTGTTTTTCCGAGACGTTCGAAATTTGAATGAATGAATATTATCGAAATCGATGTTATTGGCAATAATAACATTTTCACAGATAAGAAATTTGTTCTAACAAAACAGTATATTTTTATGGTGGTCATAATGTGCGGTTCTTGAACGCATCATGGAGGGTTTATGATATTTGGATAGATAAAATATTTATTTTATTGTTTTTTAGTATTTGTTTTTATAGCGGCAACAGAAAAACATCATCTGTGAAAATTTCAACTGTCTAACTATCACGCTTCAAGAGATACAGCCTGGTGACAGACGGACAGTCTTAGTAATAGGGTCCCGTTTTACCCTTTGGGTATGGAACCCAAAAAAATGTGGGTATTCAAAGATGCTGGGAAATGGAAGGGTTTAGAGACATTCTGTTCAGCCAAAAGATTACCTGAAAAAACTTCACCGTGTATTTAGGGTGTCAATGCCCTTTGTAAAGAAATGGGCCTAGTTTCCTCATACACCCTTGTTTAAGAGAAGGGTCCGTAAGTATCGTAAAGTGTAACAAGAACTGCTACTGAAACCCTAATTAAAACAACGCGCCCACCAATCACAGGCATCTAAACCACAGACCTCAAAATCTCCTGCGAACAAGCTCAACACGAGATCGGGTGAAGGTGTGGTAAGACTACTTGTGGTTGTTACCGTTACCACCACTATGCACTAGCTAGCTTCGTCTTATAGGTACAGTCACCGGCATCAATATATGATGGAACAAAGGCCGCAAAATCTGATGACAACTCTATTCCTAGAGCCGTTAGAGCGTGTCAGATATTTTTGCGGCCTTTGATCCATCATACGACGGTGGAAAGGCAAAACCACTGAAGCGACATTTTGGTCAAAATAGAGTTATATATATCGTTGAAATCAGCGTTTTTTTTCTGCGTCGATTGAGCCGGGTTTCATGGCGATCTGATGACTTTCATGCCGCTTAAGGTAATACAAAAATAAGCGCCAAATTTATAAAATGTTACTTTATGCGACACACTTTTTGAGTAAAATCTAACCTGTGTCACTTAACCGTACACTCAATCATAACCATGGTCGCATACAGTATTTTTTAAAATCGTTCATTTTCGATGTCATGTCACTTAAAGTGTTTTTACCAGGTTTCGGAGATTATATAAGGGTATCCACTTATAACGAGATTCAAAAGCATTGTAACCTTAAGGGTCGTACTATAAATGAGGCAAAAAAACTAACTTCTAATCTTCTTCACTCGTTAACTTATGCCGAGACAGAAGCTATTTTAGACATTATACTTTAGCTTAAGTTTACAGTTTAGTAATTTTCTAAAAGTGCAATGTATTTTTTTATTTTTTACGGTTTAAGTCCCTTTTTAAGTTCCTATAGTTTATACTTTGAATGTAACTTGTAACATAATTCCAAAATGTAATTTGTAACTGGTTCCCCGCGATACAGGCGAAGCCTAGTGCGGAGACCTCTGGAAATTAATGTAAGAAAATATGCCAAATAAAACTTTTATTACTTTTATTACTTTTTTTTTTAGGTACATATTTCATAAGATAAGGTACTTAAGTGTTTCGTCGGACATGTTGAAAATAACTGTTGTCGCATGATGGTGTCGCTTCAATGGTTCTTCCGGGATTTTTTTGGGGGCTTTTTCACTTAAGCGTCATTTATTTTCGAACCCGCCTTGTTTAGGAGAATAACATTATTTTTATTAAATAGCTATTATAATTTGAAATAACACATGCATATTTCTCAACGCTCTAAGTAAACAAGAAATAAAGTAACGATTTTTTTTATCAAAAAAAAAACTTTAAAATTCTCTCCTGTAAAATTCAAAAAATGTCGCTTCAGTGGTTTTGCCTTTCCACCGTCGATAAGTATTTATATTAATGCCGGTGACTACGTACGTACAATATGATATATTTGTAAACAAGGGGTATACAAGTGGTTTTTCATATTTATGAAAAATATATTATAATTACCTACAGGAGGTTTCCGGGGAGTTCCGTTAATTTCGGCATATTGCAGAGTGCAATCACAGGCACAAATTAACATAATTCGTTTAAAAAAAATATTTTCATACAAAATACTTTTTCTCAAACATGCAATGAAATATTCTCTTTACTTTCCTTATAATATAATAATAATATAATAATAATAATAATAAGGTCCGGGACATCATTGTCCCGTGAGCGGGAAAGACATACATAATAATAATAATATTTGCGGACAATCTTACACATATCGACCTAGTCCCAAACTAAGCAAAGCTTGTACTATGGGTACTAGACGACGATATACATACTTAAATAGAGAAATAAATACTTAAATACATAGAAAACATCCATGACTCAGAAACAAATATTCGTGCTCATCACACAAATAAATGCCCTTACCGGGATTCGAACCCAGGACCTCTAGCTTCGTAGGCAGGGTCACTACCAACTAGGCTAAAGCGGTCGTCAAATATAAATAGACTCGGAAGTATAATTTTTCGGGCGTAGCATCTCGAGGCGGCCTGAAATGGGATTTCATACAACTTTTCAGGCCTAGGCTTGCAAAGTAACTTTTTAATTTTCATTCCACTATTTGTGGCACAGCATCACGGCATTAAGCCATGAACATTCGTTTGATTTGAGGATTTTTATTTATTTATTCCATTGCATGTTTGACAAAAGCACTATGCCTCGGCGTGAAAACGGTATCTCTCTAACGGTACTCGTATCTCTATACCTGCTTGGCCGGGAATCCGTGTTTTCCCAGCTCTGATGTAATGTACTATTATGTAGTATTAACGCAATGACACACATTAATGAAGCATCATATCCGCCAAAAGACGTCCACTGCTGGACATAGGCCTCCCCCAAAGAGTGCCAAAATGACTGGACCTGCGCCACCCGCATCCAGCGGACTCCCGCGACCTTTACCAGGTCATCAGTCCACCTTGTGGGGGGCCTACCCACGCCGCGCCTTCCGGTACGTTATTAATAGATGTATCCAGATGGATACTGTAACGGTTCATGTTACATGTCTTATTCATCATCATCATCATCATCCGGTAAACCGGGGGTCGCCGGATACTCGGGGCCGTAGCTTGATTGTGTTCTGCATTTGGCGAGTAGATACGTGATCAAAAAGTATAATGTGAAGTAGAATTAAATAAAAAAATCCAATAAAGTTGGGTAATTACCAATATTTATAATTATAATTTGTATTTTTTTAATCCAAGGGGATATTTCGCATTCCAAATTAATTTCAACATGTGTCGCGAGCTGAGAGATGAATGAATGAATGAACATATTTATTTCAGAACAAGTTCCATATCGGTTAGTAACATTTTGACTTAACCTAATGTTAAAATACCTACACATGAAAAGTAGACTACTAATAATTTTAAAACACATGATTAAATGATTCAGTTAATGACAAATATTGTAATGTTCGTTGTTGAGTACTGAAATTTTATAGTTATTTTTACTGGTTTTCTTTCGAATATACATACTATAAAACCGTTTTCGTATGTATTCACCACGTATTCACAGAAAACCAACTAATACAGTGATGACAAATCATAGAATAATCAATAATCATATACGAGCAAATATTACAACATTACACATAATATGATCTCGGCAAAGCTCTATAATAAGACTGAGATAGAATGCCCTATAATTGACTCTGAAGGCAACACACGTACAGACTTCCCACAAAGCCTTCTAGGAGAAGCCAATACAAATACACACATTATGAAAGGTGAATTTCAGGGAGAATTTTCAGGGAATCGCCTGGGCCCTGCCTTTGTGCGCGTGGGTTGTCTTTGCATTGCTGCTGCTGCTTATAAAATTACATTCAATATTGAAAAACTATTCATAAAAGTCGTCGTAAACCGTTTGAATAATTGTAGTAGGGCAGTTTCAAGTGATAATGTGGACACGCTGCACAAAAGCACCAAATTTTTTGCAGGTACTAGTTAGGTAAGTAGCTTTAAGTTTTTGATAAGAACCAACTCCTCCGTCGGCCATCTTTTTTTATGAGGGTCATTTTGAATTATAGGTATATTATTAATATCTCGGGCTTTAAATCACTTAGAATCACAAACTTGGTGCCCAAATATACATATTTGGGGTCAGGGAATTCAACTAGATATTTTTTAGGGTCGCGTTTCCAAAGGATACCATACGGAACCCGTTACCAAGCCTCCGCTGTGGGTCCGTCTTTTTGCGTGTCAGGAATAGCTAGACTGTTAACCTTATTTTTTTTTATAATTCTTAATTATAGCAGATATAGTTATACATAGTCTGCGGGAATTTCAAGTGTCTATCTATTACGGTTCTAGAGATATACCGTTTGTAATGGGCGAGAAAAAAAACGCCTTAAAATGACTTTCAATGTATAGGAGCACTGTTTAATTTTTAATATTTTTTTTAAAATTAATTTTAGTTATAATATCAATAGAAATGCAAACTCTGTGAAATTTTTAACAGTCTAGCTATTACTGACACGCAGATAGACGGACCCACAGCGGAGGCTTAGTAACAGGGTTCCGTTTGCTATCCTTTGGGAATTCGACCTTAAAAAATATCTAGTTAAATTCCCTGACCCTAAATATGTTTACGTAGACACCAAGTTTATGATTCTAAGTGATTTAGAACCCAAGATATTAATAATATACCTATAATTAAAAATGACCCCCCTAAAAAAAAGATGGCCTTCGGAGGAGCTGGTTCCTATCAAAAACTTAAAGCTATGTACTTAACTAGTACCTGAAAAAAATTTGGTGCTTTTGTCCGGTGTGTCCACATTTACGACAATTTGTTCCGGCAGTCTGCCCCACGGACAACTCTATAAACATGGCTAGTCCACTCATTCGTTGTTGGTTTCAAAACATATTTAGTTATATTAAGTAGTTACTTACGTATACAGATTTTGAGTCTTACTTCGATAAACATATACTTAATACATTCGTCTGTCATTTTACCAAATCTGACGATCCTGAGCGACTTTAGCCAACAGACAAGATAAAAGGCTACAAACAATATTTTCCGCCAAATAACATGTCGCATAAGATAATCGCTTCGCAAAACGTGTGACATCATAACGAGTGTTTCGTTTATAGATTGACACAACGAGGATCGTGATAGGATTGAGTTGGCACAAAGGGGTGGGAATCGCACCCTGTTACAGAAGAACACAATTAATAAGGCGCGTGTCGAAGCGCTTTTAGGTAGTTCACCGAGAGGCTATAATTGCTTAACCCGTGCGTCTTATTACTCTTGCTGTACCTACTGTTAGTGATAACAGAGAACTGACACTATCAACTTTATTAATCGCGCGTCGTGCAAATGAGCATTGTCCTCTACTGTCATTGAAAAAGGGTTCCAAAGTGTTTGTTCTAAATATAATTTGCACCTTCAATCAAGTAATATTTCTTACCACTAAACTAAAACAAACAAAGCCACGTTTTTACTAGAGCTTACAGTGGCGGCGTGTGGCGTGGCCCAACGCCTACCTACAGCCTCGTGATTCTATGGGTATCTCTCATGCCTCGAAACGCTTTCCCAACGGCAACAAAAATACTCGTCATCACTTGAGAGTCTTCAGCCACCGTTTGCGCGTTTAATCAAACGACCGCCGTAAGCGTGCATTAAAATAATAATTATCGAACTGGTCTTTTTTAAGCCAAACAATCAAGTGGTACCTATTATTATTGACCCCTCTAAAAACTTTGAATACTTGCACCTTCTCGATAGCCACAGAGTTCTCAATAAGTTCAGAATATCTGGTCTTTGAACAAACACAATATCAGCTTTGATCCGTGGATTTAAGTTACGTCCGAAGCGCAGACCCCGCGATCCATAAGATGACTCATTTCCTTTGATCAATCGACGATTAAACACAGACGAGTTAGCGGTAAAGTGAGAATGCTTTGTAGGAACTTTAAGAGTATTTTATTGTTTTTTATAAACTTTGAAGAAATGTATTCTAATCACTTTAATTTAAGTATACATAATATATTATATTCCGGCGATGGTTTTTATTTTTATTTATTTAATAAACAGAGTATATAAACATAATAATTAACTGGGTCTCACTGTGAGTTGCGATAATGCACATATCGAGAGTATAGTCATACTTATTTAACAGTCGTAATTATTACATCATAGTAATTCATTAATACCTAACAATAGTGGTCCCAGAAGACCAAATCAAAAAAAATGCTATGAAAAGTAATCGCAGTTTAAATTAAGCATTATAATTGAAATGTTTCGTAAGATATAGATCTATGAATAGATGGTAAGTGGAAATAAATCTCTTACTTTGATTATTTCATTACACTAAACTTTGATTATGTTTACTTACCGTAGTTCGATATGATACAAACGACATTCCATTTTATTTTGTTTTATTCGAAATGAGCGAATCTGGTTGAACGATCGCTGACTGTGTAGAACACGCTTTTAAGCCTCTCATTATCGCGGATATTTATGTTTTATCGATTTTATTGACGCTTCAATAGGTATTTAAATGGAAATGCACCAGAATCACAAAGTTGTTGAGTAAAATTAAATGCGTGCCTGTGCCGGTTAGTAAAGGTCGATTAACCGATAAATAACGCTATGAGCGCCAACTGATGCTGTCGTGGTTTACTGCGTCGATAAACATTTCCACGTACAGTAGATATTGCCGTCCAATGGTGGAACTGAAAAGCAATTTTGTGGGAGAAGTTTGCATAGCCGACGGTCGTCTAAATAATGTTATCCCAGCAATACCATTAGATGGATATCACGTGATTTTATCAATATATTACTTAGGTAATCATTAGTATTAGGCATTAAGAAGGCTGGAATGCGACTAATCTGGAGGTCGTGAGTTCTTCAATCTTTTGGGTAGCGGAGAAAAGCGACAATATAAAATGAATTACATAGCCAGCTTTTATACAGGGTGTGGCCTGTAACAGGAGCAAAATTTTTTTATTTAAAAACATTAAAAAAATTAAATTAAAAAATCACAAAAATATCTTTTAAAAACAAAAATGCAAAAACCATTATAACTTACCTCAAAGTCTGCATTTGCTGCTGTGCTATGATGTCTTGGTGCCAAGATGCATTACTTGGAGGTCAAAATTTATACGAATCCAAAAAAAAAATAATGAATCACAACTGCAAATGCTCTAAGGAAGCGTCCTTTTGAATATTTGCTCCTATTACAGGCCACCCCCGTATACAATCACGAAACTGATAAAAATACACACATAATGCATACAATTAAACATATCTACCTACATAAATTCTTACCGAAACGTGTTAAAAAGATATGAATAAATAAATGACAACTAGTTACATATTCAACCATAGAGACGGAAGAAATAATTTGTAATAAGATAAAAGGATCGTGGGAAATGCAGATAATGTTCTTGTAGATGTGCTTTTTTTTATTTTTTTCATTTATCACTGGTTATTTTAAGTCCACGGGATAGCTTACATTGGTCCCTTGCAGGTATTACAGCGAATTCACCAATCAATAAAACTCTGCTTACTCAGGCGGGCCGTAAACTTGTTTGCCACCATTGTTGTATAATCGAAGAGGTGTATTTAATTTTGATTGACCGTGGTGAATCTTGTTCTGACACGTTAAGTAGCTAATCAAAAGTCTTTAAATGGAATAATATTGTTAGGCGTGATGGTTATAGAGTATTTTGCGTGACTTTTGTTTATTGGTAATTTCAAAATTACAAAAAAAATATTTTTTGTCAACTTACCACTTGATTGTATCTTTGATTTTTGAAAACGACTCATATTTTATTTCACAAAGTTAACCCCTCTCCGTCAACTTACAGTTTTCCATGTCGAAAATTCCTCAAGAAATTACGATAGTCCAAATGTTCCGCCATAAATTTCGGTATGTATCCGTATGACGAGGGTGCCGTCATGCCCGCCGGGCCGCATGGTTGGTCGTAACCACATATTAAATATGTACAGATGTTGCCACAAGACTCGAATACAGCTCATCTGCTTGTGAATGTACAAATGTTACCACAAAACACGAACGCAGCTCATTTGTTTTTGAATGTGAAAAATGTTACCACAAAACACGAACGCAGCTTATTTGTTTTTGAATGTACAAATGTTACCACAAAACACGAACGCAGCTCATTTGTTTTTGAATGTACAAATGTTACCACAAAACACGAACGCAGCTCATTTCTTTTTGAATGTACAAATGTTACCACAAAACACGAACGCATCTCATTTCTTTTTGAATGTACAAAAATTACAATGAGACTAATGCATTTGCGTATGACTATAATTAAAACAAAGATCGAAAACAATGAAAAGTATATATTAAACTAGCGGTTGTGCGTTTGAAGAACCAATATAACCTACTCGTACCTAGCCTAAAAATGATTTTAAGGATACCTCTATGTACAGTCGAGGATGAACGAATAAGTACATAAATAATTACATATATATCTGTACACGCTTTTATGACATTGACAATAGAGTCCTGTATTTATGTCCTTGTTTATGTACAGTCGCCATCACATACATCGGTACACTATAGATGTTCAAAAATATCGGCACATGCACCCTAATGCCTTGAAAATAGAGGTGTGTTCCGATGTTTGTGACGTGCTTGTTTGCTCCGATGTATGTGATGGCGACTGTGTACCTATGTATGTGATGGCGACTGTGTACCTATGTATGTGATGGCGACTGTGTACCTATGTATGTGATGGCGACTGTGTACCTATGTATGTGATGGCGAATGTGTACCTATGTATGTGATGGCGACTGTGTACCTATGTATGTGATGGCGACTGTACGTATTCGTTCACCCTCGACTGTACCATTGAACCTAATAATTTTCAGACGGGTTAGACCTAATAAACGATTAAACATTTGACACGATCCAGGAATGAAGGAAGTTACAAGAAAAGGAACTTCAAGGATTGACCCTATCATAAATGCGAAAGTAATTTTGTCTATTTGTCTGTCTGTCTGTTCCCTTTTCACACTTAGGTGCCTTGATGAGATTTCACCACGCTCCCTTTTATGAGACACGCTTTTGTCTTGCGTGCACGAGAAACGAGATGCAACACTCTTCGGGAATGGTTTTTTTGAACAAATTTCGAATCATACAAAATAAAAATACCTATTTTATTTGTCAAACATAGGTACTTATGTACATCGGTGTTATAGTTTATGGTTTGTATCACTATGTCTTGAATGTTAAGGCATACAAATAGCCACAAAATAGCATGCATCAGCATGCACTTACACACTAAATATTAACTCGTTAATTATCCTATCATTTGCTTACGTTATGCTAGGGTCATTTAAATATTCTTGTGTGAAATAGTATGCTTTGGCAGCTAGAAATGTAAACAATGTTTTTTTAAATAAATGAGGGTCATGGAGTTTCAAAATCGCTATTGGTAATTTGTAAAAAATTCTGGGCGCCATTCCAAATACGCTTTTTTCATATTTTATTCATATTAATCAAAAATCATGTATCTCAAAATCAGTCCTGATCTGGTCAGAACGGTGTCTTTGAAACACCGTCAGGTCAAACAGATCAGGATGCGACATTTTTCAATTCACGCCTTTAAACCGTTGAATTTTTTGGAATTTTTGGTACGGAGATAGTCTTAATTCCGGGGATATAATATAAGCATATAAGATACGTTTTATCCTGTAAGTCATCCCCTAAGGGACTGAAATGGGGGGGGCGGAAGTTTGCATGGAAGTACGATATAAAAACGAGTTCGACGCGTAGGAAGACGCGGGCTAAAGTTTGAAAGTAAATAATTTAATTATCATCAAAATTAATTAGGGTGTTCACTGTTCACTGTGTAGTCATAATTCACAGGCGTAGCCACGCGTGAAACTGATGGGCTAACGTAGCCGGATTATACCG
Organism: Epinotia brunnichana; assembly: GCA_963854355.1. Lineage (NCBI taxonomy): Eukaryota > Metazoa > Arthropoda > Insecta > Lepidoptera > Tortricidae > Epinotia > Epinotia brunnichana. The sequence continues at coordinate 14,755,896 of OY977952.1, forward strand.
CGTGCACGTTGCATTACAGCTTCTTAATTACCCGCCAGAGCCGGAAACGCAGCTGACGTGGGAATACCATGCATGAGAGTTATATGAGAACTGGATGGAATATGTATCTAAGTTAAATTAGCGATGCAAAATTAACATATTTGTGTGCGTCTGTGTTCGCTGCCGCTGTTATTTCGCTTTTTAGTAAATCTGATCAAGTTGATGGGTTAGAAGAAGTCCGTGGGGACCCTTAAGAACTATAATAGTCGAGTTGCCTACTCAAATAAGAAAGGCGTAATCTCAATTAGCGTCTTTTGAGTTGGAAAAACTAGTGCCTACACCAATACTTAGATAGACTTAGTCGGGGAATTGCAAAAACCAGCCCGTAATATATATTTTTTATTTAGCATCAGGTAGCTTTTTTGCGGGCAGACGCTCACGAAAAGAAATGTTGCTCCGAGCAGGATTCGAAGTTTCGAACCTCGGCCTTCTGATATACGCGGTCAGTAGCTGCTACAAACTGAGCTAACGGCAACCTGCTCCGAGCAACATATTTTTACTTTTTTCCCTTTCCTTTGAAATTATAATCAGCACTAGACAGAATTGACCAATATCTCTTAATGTACGTAGGTATATATTTGAATTGAAATCATTTCCATGTGAAAACATCATTCTGTTAGTTAGACTAAGATCTCAATACTAAATGTCAGAATTTTCGATCCGCACTACCAGTACAAGTACCTCTAAGTTTTAGCCATAAAGTTATTCTTATTTGTCACTGAAAATACTAGGTATAATGATTAGTTTTTATAATAGTTTGAATAATACTCGCTATTCCAGAACGACTCGCTTGAGAAATATATTTCCAATTTATCAGAAAGATTTGCTCTGAATTATAAAACACCATTACTCGGCTGATCGCTATATATATAGGCTTAAATATATCACAATCTCATGTCACTTTTTAGTCTCTAGAACAATAGTATAAGGTTAGGTTGTAATATTAAAGTGTATTAAATTTTACCCCAGCCCCAACCCAGGACCTAAGATATTATAATAAAATCAGTCCCTTTTTCTGATTGCTTTTTGTAAACTATTTCAGTACATCGCCGTAGCTTTATTATATGCTACATGTTTTAACTATACCGCTTGCGTATTTGTACATCGAATATTATTCAACAGTTAAAATAGCAACGTTCAAAATATTTTAACGTTTTTCAATATTCTTAAAAACGCGGATTTTTTGAATGCTATTATTTCCAATGAAGTTATTTCCATGCAGTATTTGTTTTGCCGATGAATAAATTGGTTATGGCCAGCTTTAATTGTGAATATCAACCATGTTTTTTATTTCAATTTGTTAAGTGTTGTAAGCAGGAATAGACTTCAATAGACTTAGCTATAAGGCATGAACACACGTATACCTAAGTCGAATGGTTATTATGGTAACTTTCGAAGTTAGTAAGATCTTTGACAACAATATACAACAACGCTGAACATTAATGTGATTCCCTGTCAGTTAATCATTACGTTTTTTCAGCAATATATTTTTAACAAAAAAACCATTTTGTTGTGTCCGATCCGAATTTTGCACAGTCAAAGTCAAAAATATGCATAAGTAACACCTTATAATAAAATAAATAACATCTTATAATAAAAAAATGCCGAACACTTTGTAAAAAGTGGTGGAGGTTTATAATTTGACGTTACCTGTAGATACTTCTGAACAATATTTGCCAACTTTAAACAAATTATAATAATACACCAAATAGCTCAGGATCCATTTAAAACAGGTCACAATCTTTTATTTAAACAGCTCAAATACTTAATTATGACTTTTTGTTACTCTGGCCGAAGTGCTAAATATACAGGCTCTATTTTTCTAAAATCGGTCTCGTGACTCTTAAGAGCAAATTTCTTTATCTCTTATAGTTTCAGATTTTTCTCACTGCCTCGTTTGAATAATACACCCTATATATACGGAATGATGCATTTAGCCGCTTCGGCATGCAGTTAACGCTCTACCCACGGCCCGTGATCAATGGCCGGCTAAAAATTGCATTTCACAGTTGGAAGAACCACACCACAAATGCGTGCAGCCTCAATAGCCATAATTCAATTCAATTCATTTATTAACTCTGATAGCGAGATCAATTATTTGTTAGTATTATCATTAGCACGACTATGTTAGTACATTTTAAATATCAGCAATACAAAACAATAAAATTCAATACAATATTAATTAATTAATTATACATTATTTCATTCATTACTCATTGATCGTTAATTATGTATTTAATTCTTATTATTATCACAGGCTCAAGCAGGCTCATGCAATTTGCTCCATCGCCTCATGAGTGGAGAGTCTATTCTGCAGGAGAATACGCTTAGGAGATTGTTAGCACTACCTTGCAATCTATGCAGTAGGGATGCCGCTCTTTTACGCATGATAGCGTAAGTCATCCGTGCGGGCATCGGTGAACATCCCTGACGCACTACAGTATCGAGGTAGCCCTATCAGTATCCTGAACGCATTATTATATTTAACCCGCATGGCATTGTATGTTATTGTATGCGCTCTCACTTTTTTTTATACTACGGTTGGCAAATACGACCTGCCTGATGATAAGCAAGCACCGTAGCCAGTGGACGCTTGGACCTCCAGAGGAACATGCCTATTATTGACGACCGCTTTAGCCTAGTTGGTAGTGACCCTACCTACGAAGCAAGAGGTCCTGGGTTCGAATCCCGGTAAGGGCATTTATTTGTGTGATGAGCTCGAATATTTGTTCCTGAGTCATGGATGTTTTCTATGTATTTAAGTATTTATTTCTCTATATAAGTATCCATATCGTCGTCTAGTACCCATAGTACAAGCTTTGCTTAGTTTGGGACTAGGTTGATTTGTGTAAGATTGTCCGTGATATGATACATCGTTGTATTGACAGTAAGACACAAATGCAGGCCCCTAGTCTATCAATCAATCACTGTCATCATTTAAGAGCTTGGCTCTTTTTGGTGGAGTATGCGCCAGTTCTCTCGATCCTCGGCTAATTTCTTTAGGTCCCGGTAAGACAAGACTTGCTTTTACTTTTAGTTGCTGTACAAAGATTAACCTTGGTCGACCTCTACCCCTTGATCCTTCGATCTTACCTTCTATAATATTTCTAAAGAAAATGTCGTGTCTTATCAAGTGTCAATCACTGTCAAGGTAGTGCATTTTCGCGAGTTTTGGTGACACATCAGGAAAAACATCACTTATTTAAATACTGTTTAATCCGGGTCTAACGCGATATTTTTTTACCTTTATTTCTGACGTCTCGACACGGGTTGCACCGGTCATGGTCGCAGATAACTGTCGTCCCAGCAAGTTGTCAAACAAACAACAAAACAAAATTGGATTAAACAGTATTTAAATATGTGTACAAAGCGTGAGAGTTTAAAGTGTTATAAAACATCACTTACCTACGGAGCAACTTTTACATGTTTTTTGTAGCAACACTCGACGTAAAAGCTGTGTAAAACCTTTTGCACCGTATATCCTGTTGTAATAAAGCAATAGCAAAACCTCCTGAACGTCCCGTTTCGTCGACTCGAAAAATCACGAAAGTCACTCGGTGTCATTGGTGCGAAAATATACAACACTCTCCCAACTGAAATAGTTAACTCGGAAAGCGATGCAATATTTATTAATAAGATAAAATCTCTATTAGTTGACCAAGCATGCTATAGCATTGAATAATTTATTTTAAGAAAATAACAAATATTATATAATTATTGTAGCTAACAATTTTAACAAATTGACTTGTAAAATGTTACTTATACTTTTACCAATAAAATATATGAATATGAATATAGTAGATTGTGTCTCAAGGGAGCAAAATGACATATTTACGGCAACGGCATTATATTGATTTCCGAGTGAAGCGAAAGATTCTACAATATAATCCTGAGCGTAGAGGGATTCTAAAGTAGAATCTTGGAAGGATTCAAGTGTTTACGCCCACGACGGAAATAATTTTGCTACTGAATGACAATACTGCTTTTCACACCTTCTATGAGAACAATTGGGCAACAAGGTCTCTTTTCTGAACAGCAGGATCAGGGAGAAAAAGTACAACTTTGATCCCTCATTCGAGAGCAGTAATTACACTTTTATGAATAGCAGGTGTGTAAAAAATATATACCTTAATATATTATTTCACGGTGACGCGTGGCGGTGCAAAACGTAATTCTGACAGCACCATTCAATCAAGTAAATTTTTGCGTGCGTGTAAACTGTGCTTAAAATATTTTCATGTCGCGTGAGGTGATAATGTTTTCAGAATCTACACAAAATATATGTATGACATTAAATAACGTTGTTTTTAGGGTTCCGTACTCAAAGAGTAAAACGGGACCCTATTACTAAGACTCCGCTGTCCGTCCGTCTGTCTGTCTGTCACCAGGCTGTTTCTCACTGACCAGCTGAAATTTTCACAGATGATGTATTTCTGTTGCCGCTATAACAACAAATACTAAAAACACAGAATAACAAAGTTTTTATAGATAATGGTACGGAACCCTTCGTGCGCGACTCCGACTCGCACTTGGCCGTTTTTTTATTACCAACGTCGAATTCCTGAGTTCGTAGAACTGGATATTTTACATGAATATTTAAATACGTAATGTTAGCAAAAATGTGTCTTGTCCAGTTTGTCCATCTCTCAGAAACAAATGTCAAAACGACAGATAAGAACTAACGACATCTTATCTTAGTAGGTAGGTTTGATGGTCGTTTAAATGAATACGGGCATTAGACTTTCTCCATTCTATCGCCTTAATAAGTTAATTGATCGCTATAAGGTATAGTATACCTAATGTCTATAGCTAGCTACGAAAAAACAGAACCCCTCTGTTGAGACTTTAATGCTTCTTCTTGTTCCTCTACTTGCAACACAAACGACACATTCCGTTACTAACCTACCTCCTACCCTACCTACCTACCTACCTACCTACCTACCTACCTACCACCTACGGTTACGGTTACGGTACGGTTAGTACCTACGAGTACTTAGCCGTTTCAGCAATGAAAATACAGGCTAAAAACAATGCTTTCGTAATTAATTAAAACACAAAGGTCCCCACAACTCGTTAAAAATTGTGTCACCTAACGTAACGTGTGATTTTTGAGCCATACCGCTTTTTATGAAGCGCGGATAGGATAACGAGTTTCCTGTGAAACTTTGCGGCATCGTCGCTATGAACCCAATTAAAGTTTCACGCTATTGTTCAGGACATGCGACAAAAACAAAAGAGTCTTCGTGTACGTGCTTTAATATTACATTTCTCACAATAAATATTTTTAAACTAAATGTAGGACATTGCCTAGTTCATCTAAGTATTGTTTTTACGCAAAATAAACATTTTCATGTCACTTCCAGATAGAGGCTTTCAAACGGGCAATAAAGAATCCAATAGAGCAAATAAGTAATTTTTCAAACGAGCAAAGAACATATCCAAAGTTTATTAGGTACCGACTGTTGATTTATGGGCCTTATATACCGCTTCGTATTTTTTTTTTGTTTCGCTTCAAAAATAAGAACTTGCCAAAGGGCACAAGAACGAAGCATTCTAAAACTAAAAAGACTAGATAAAGTAAGAAGTTCTAAAATTAGAGAAAAAACGAAGATTATAGACGCCCTTGAACGCTGCCTAAAAATGAAATGGCAATGGGCCGGACATATCGCTAGACTGGACGGAAACAGGTGGACAAAACTAGCTACACTCTGGAAAGGTCCAACAGGCAAACGAGCTCGTGGACGGCCACAGTCGATATGGATCGACGATATCAAAAAAGAAAGTCCTGATAATTGGCACATGAAAGCGCAGAACCGAGAGGATTGGCAAAAACTGGGAGAGGCCTTTACTCGTAACGAGGCCCACTCATTAGATTAAGTTTAATTTAATTACATAAATAAATAGCATTAAATATTTAGCGGATAAGAACATAGATTTTGATAATGTAACTTTTAGCTGATGAGACGGAATAAAGGGTTTTTTTTATTTTTATTATTTATTATATACCGCTTCGACCAGCAAGTGGTCTATTTAATTGTGGCAGCTTTTTTTTAGAGTTCACCGTAAAGGCCCGTTGCTTCCAGGAAATTCCAGTATCTTTGGGCAGTGATTTGTTGTCCCTCTTCAGAAATCTGGGTGCACGCTGTGCCGCCCTAGGAAGGTGCTTATTTTGTGCATGAAAGGTCCGTAGGAGCAGAGTATATCCAAAGATATTTCCGAATTATTTACAGTTGCTGGATATTTCCTATAACACTCGTCAGAATAATAAAGCGATTACCCTGCAGGTTTAAATACTGCTAGGTCGAAAATTATTTTCATTGTTTTCGATCTGCGTTCATTGAAAAGGTTTTCAATCATCTATGTTATGTTTAGTAGTTAATAGCAATGTTTAGCGGCACATTCGTGTGTCTTTGGTTATGTTACAACAGCAATATTTCATAATAGGTCTATGTTCAGCCGTGCCAACGTCACACGATGTGCAGCGCAACGCCTCGCGCGTTCATAATAAAAATAAAGCCAGCCTTCTTAAATAATAATGTACCTATTAAAAAAGTATAAATAACTGATGCTCAATGGGAACATTGCAAAAGCTTGTTTGTATTATTTGCTTGTTTGCTACTTTATGTTTAGTAATAAACCGGCAGAGTTTGAAATGACTAACGTTCAACTCAATTAGTTCCCCTAAATGTTTGCAGTAACAAGATATCGTACCAAACAAAGAATCCAAAGCTAAAGGAGTCTGTAGGTCTATTACAAACGGCTCCGCATTGCAATCTACTGCGAAGGTTTAATCCACTTACGACCTCAGCTCTTGTACAAGAAGCTTATTGACTTATAAATAAGCCTATTGACTTATAAAAAAAGCAATGGAGATACTCGTACATGAACAATATTTTGCTTAACTTTCTTTTAAATACAAGCACGAAAGTGTACGAATCTAGTGTATTTCTTTAAAAATGTATAATGCCCTTTACAATAATTTTGAGTTACGTACCTATTTAAAGTTAATCGTTTAATTTAATGGTTTGAATGCCATTAAACGATAAATGAATGTGACGTTTTGTGGTAAACGTTTCATTTCCCGGTAGTAATTTTGATCGCATGACTACACACATGAAAAAGGTATCGTTTACCATAAAAAATCGCTAAAAATATACGTATAATTTATTTTTATTTAAAGAGTCCTGTAAAAATGACATGTCACTCTATAATGCAACTTACTAACTATTACAAATCAAATCCTTCAAACACTATGAACCCTAGCAGCCGGCGGTCATTTCCGTCTGCGTATGCCCACCAGGACCAAGCCATACAGAGCCTTGGCTTCCCTCAAATACCCTGTTACAGACATCCAGCTGCTTAAGGTCGATTGATGCCTTGAGACAAGAGTTCAACTATCTTATCTTCGTTCCGCACACACTCCATCATATTATGATATGCATCCTCTAATTTACCTCATTCTGAGCATTCTGGTGAATGGACTTTCTTTATTAAAAACGCAAATTTACCACATTCTGAGCATTCTGGTGATTGGACTTTCTTCATTAAAAATGCAAACTTATTGAGCGGAATGTGTCCGGAACGAAGTCTAAATGCAGTTACAAGATGTGTGCGACATAAGTTCCCATCGTCAAACCATGGTGATTTCCATGGTTCCGGCTGAATTGTTTTGTACCACATTCCTTTTTCTACGGATCTTTCATCAAATAATTACTTCCACAAGAGATAACAGTTGCTCCTTAACATATGGACATACTCCGAGAAATATGGAAGAATGTTAAGAGGAACTCCGTCAGATGACGCTTCTTTATCCATATTGTCAGCCATTTCATTACCAAAGAGTCCAATATGTGATGGTAGCCACTGGAGAATCGCAAGTTTTGACCTCGATTGCAATTGGGAAAGAACAGCTGTTGGAATGCCTCTAACACCACGTACACATCTCATTAAATGTTGTAATAAGCTGCGTGAATCAGTAAATACAACACACTTTTGTTATTCTATAAATAGATTCTAAATATGTAGGCTAAGGGCTCTAAAATGGCGATCAGTTCGATATTCATTATACAAATGTTACTATCAATTTTAAACTTAACATTATTAAGACTTTGGCAATCGTAAAATGCCTCTATAATTACCATCCTTAAACCCGTCAACATAAATCTTGTAGTAACTACTTAACATACTTACTTTTCGCTTATATTTAAGTACAAATGTTCTTTAGATTATTTATGATAGTTTAAGGCTAAAACAGGTGCACCTATGTGTCCTATGACCAGAAATCAATTTAACAACAAATTCATGGTATAACACGTATATATTATTACTAACTTCGTCCTAGTATAACTTTTTATCTTCTTAGAAAAATATTGGTCTCCATACAAACTTTGAACCCTCTTTTAATCCCCTTAGGGGATAAATTAAGAAAACGTTTAAATTTATCTTCTAGTTTTTAAACAAAGAGTCTGAAGCCGAAGTTACATTGAAGAGTAAATTAAATAACCACGATAAGTAAGTGGCGACCACGTACCGGAAGGCGCGGCGTGGAAAGGCCCCCCACAAGGTGGACTGATGACCTGGTAAAGGTCGCGGGAGTCCGCTGGATGCGGGTGGCGCAGGACCGGCCATTGTGGCACTCTTTAGGGGAGCCCTATGTCCAGCAGTGGACGTCTTTCGGCTGATATGATGAAGTACTTTAATTTTTATTTTATTGAAATGGGATCATCATATGTTATTTGTAAATTGTGTAAAGTGGAAATAATACAGTGACTAAGTTTTATACAAATTAAAACAAGGTAGGTACTTACAAGATAACAATATTATACTTTCTTCCCGGTCTAATACCTACTTTACACCAGCAAGTTATTATATAAGTCACTGACAACAACAACAATACACACATTAAAAACTGGATAGGTACCGTCAAACATGCCTACTTTGCCACGAGGGGGAACTTTGCCCAAGAAGCAAATTTTAAAATTTTCCTCTCGGGCAAAGTTCCCCCTGGTGGCAAAGTAGGCGTGTTTGACGGTAGGTATTTCAAGTGTTCTACATTTAGAAATCCAAATATTTCCACAAATGGCTATCAAAAAATCCACACAATCTATAACGTCTATTGTGCTGCTAGTTTTTAGTCTCAAAACGCCAACCTCCTAAAAATACGCCTCCGTAGCCCAGTGGGTATAGTGACTCTGCCTACGAAGCTGGAGGTCCCGGGTTCGGATCCCGGTCAGGGCATTTATTTGTGTGTTTATCACGAATATTTGTTCCTGAGTTATGGATGTTATATATGTATATAAGTATCTATATGTATTTATCTATTATATATATCATCGCCTAGTACCCACAACACAAGCCTTATTGAGCTTACCGTGGGCCTAGGTTGATTTGTGTAAGATTGTTCCGTAATATTTTAATATTTAATTCGGAAATAAATAGTTACTTTATTCATACCTAAGCTCATTAAATAGAAGAGAAAAACAAAGTTGTCCGCAAATTATATACACTTGGTACCACGAGGAAAACACCAGACATCGTAGCCTAGCTTATTTACTTTGAGAATGGTGCAATTCGCCTTGAAAAAGAAATGACAATATTTTCTAATAAATGTATTTTATTTGAAGGGAAGTTTTAGAAGTGCAATTACAGGCAGCTCAAATTAAAAACGATTTTATTAGAAAACTTCAGAAGAATAAGTAAGTTTATCTTGTGGTGTGTGTCTTAAAGATGGTCCAAATTAACATATTTGTTAAAAATGTATGCAACACATAGGTAGTTATATAAAACTACAGTGTACTACAATTTTATTCCACTGAGTGACAAAACGTGGGATGTTCTTAACTCACTGAACTTTTTTCGCGCCAAATTTTAGGGTATACAATTTACAATATCGTATTTGTATTGCACAGAATCATGAGAGAGCTTGCAAACTACTCACTGTCATGCCATTCTAACAAAAAAAAAACGACGAGAAAAAAAAACTGCGGAAATATCTGTCACGTCGCTATGCTGAAGGCCGTTAAGCAGTTGTGTCTATATTAATGCCGGTGAGCAAACAACAAGTCACCAAAACTTTACCTACTCATATTACAGGTCCGTACAGTTGAGCTGGCCTATTGGCAAATTAAATTATTGCTTTTGATGTGAACACGAGGGAATTAAATATCGCAAGTATATTTTTCAGTATTACAAAAACAAACAAAGTACTTATGAATGTTTTTTTGTCGAGTAATTAGTTTTGGGACCAGTGGCACTATTGTGTCAAAAATTATATTAAGATTTGGTTACATTAGTTACAATTAAAATGGCTTTTTAACCGTATTAAAGGCACAAAATGGTTTACATAAAATAGTATTTTATGCAACTGTTGTATAAGAAGGGTCTTAAAAGGCGAGTGGCGTGGGTTGCGATGCGAGCCTTGGCGAGCATCGCAATTAAAGACGCCACGAGCGTTTTTAGACCAGTTATACACCGTTGCATACAATACTTTTTCTACGACAAATTTTAAATAAATAGCAGACTACAGAATAGTTAAACTTTTCAGGCAGCAAGTTTTCTATTCGTACTTTTGCTACTCACACAATTTCTTCAAGAGTGCAGTTATTAATTTCTTCGACCATTTTAAAAGGAACGTACACTTTTGTCTTCACAAAAACGAATAAAATCTTACTAGTTTATGACTAATAGTTTTTATCATCTTTCGTCTTTTCATTTTGAACTGTATTTTGGTGGAAAATCGAAAATTTGACAGCTGTTGCTTATGGTTTGTTTTTTTTTAATTTGTTTGCACTTGCCATCCGACCGGACTGGACCGAATTCGAACTGTTTATTTTTATAAATAATACCAAGAATTTATAAAACATGTAATTTAACACACAGAAGATGATGATTTATTATTATTGTAGTAAATAATTTATAATATACAAATGTTACATCGTAAATAAATACTTTTATTTCGAAATATTTGTTTATGAAGTTGGCACCACTGCAATATAGCGGCCGATTTAAAAAAAAGTTAAACAGTGCTTTTATGAAAAATGTATGAACCAAAAAAGTACGCTAAACAGTGCGTTTTTGGGCCATAGAGCATAGAGTTTTGCGACGACTTATTAGTGATGTCATTGTATTTGAGCTACAGTCTATATAAATGACAGATAACGGTACAGGAGTAGAAAAAAAATATAAAGTCTCTACAACTAGCCCAAATCGAGCAAACTTTATATATGACATTTGAATGTCGAACCAAATTTTGTCCGGAATACACTATAAGTCCGCCGGGTTATTGAGGCGCACGATGTTAATCGAAGATAATATACCTAATTGTCCCGATCCATTCCCAAAAATAATATTTTATTTGGGCTTAATTTATTTACTGGGATATTCAAGATCCATGATAATATCGCGTTTCAATTTAACAAGTTCTGAGATGCGTATCGAAGCCTCCGGCTGTTGATACCAATTTGATACCCCTTTGTATGTATTTTATAAATAAGCAGAGATTATCAGATGGAATATATCGAACTCGACATGAAACGAGATTTCGGTGTACACGTCTACATGTGCATATCGATCAATCAATTTGGTAACCTTATCATAAGGTCGGCCTAACCCTATTGTTATTTTAAGCATATCGGATGTGGTAACCACAAGTTAACCCTATTGAGATAGGGTTATTGTTTAGGGTTAACTTATGGTTATCATAACAATAGGGTTACCCTAGCAGTAAGGTTACCTTATACCATTATGGATGGGGTTTTGAAAAAAACTTCTAAAATAAGCCTACGGAAAACCCTGAATAGGGTAAACAGTCCCCGGTCACAATCCCGTTGCCGACCCTTTATTGGGCCGCCATAAACACAATATTTATCACATATAGTTGCGGTATTCAGTAAAGTGGGGTACTTCCCAAGTTAGGCTGGTCCAAATATGAGCAACATCAATCATTTATTTGATTGTTTGCAATCCTCTCTTTCTCTTGCTAATCCGATTCTGGATACAGTAGTGTGTACTGTATCCAGAATCGGATCTGGTATAACGCGGATGCTTTTCCTAGACCGGATCTTATCTTAAAGGCCGAAACGCACTGACAGCGGTGGCGGAGCGGTGCGGCGCGGCGCGGAGGCGGTACCGGTTGTAATGTTCAAGCTAAAAATCGTTCGTTTCTTTCTTATGAAAGGATCCGCACAGAACGCTTTTTTACCGGCCGGCATTCTGTGCGGACTCTTTCGTATTAGTTCGAACATTACAACGGATACCGCCTCCGTGCCGCTTCGCCACCGCTGCCAGTGCGTTTCGGCCTGAACCCATCGGTCCAACAAAGCAATAATTGTTTGGCCAAAATAGCCATGTGCCACAAACGCTCCGTAACAAAAAAAACCATGTTTATTGATGTTTACTACGTGTATTTAACAATATCAATTAGCGGTTACACTTAACACTAAAAGACAATGGCTTTGTTTACCACTTAACAATGAAAGACAATCTCATTGCTTACTAGGCACAAAGATAAGTGAATTCGGTCTAGGAAAAGAATCCGCACCGCACTATACTTAAATTATAACAAGTTTCTGTCAAAAACTTCATTTTTGGTACAAGTTTTGATTGCCGACTGTACTTTCCTGCATACCATCATCAACTGAGACGATTCTAACGAGCCCAACTCGATGGGGTTATGTCCAGCTCCAGCATTAGATCAGCTCCATGTCATCATAATATTGCATTGTCACGCGATATACATAGTAGGTATGCATGCAAAATTTCAGCTCAATCGGAAACCGGGAAGTGGGTCAAATTTAACTTGCAAGATTTGATTACAGACAGACAACGGGACAGGTGAAAGTAAATAAAAGCTTGTAATGTAAAATGCAATAACTTTTTGTTGGGTCTTCTTTGTTACGGCCAGAAAAACATCTGAACGTTTTTATGTTTATAAGCAAACGATGATGATGATGATGATGACGATGAGGATGAATCATTATACCGTCTGAAACATGACACACTAAATCATCAGGACAGTCTGACACTTACATTTCGAATTCCAATTTGATAATAATATGTTTCACGCGCTCACTTCTACGTAGGTTAACGATGCAAAAGTAGCGCAATAAATTGTCAGGAAACTGTAACACGAAATGTTAATTTCAGATTAACCTACAGGACATCATAAATTATGTCAGATGTCGCAAACATAACACGAGCAGTAGTCCACTCCATTCAAAGGCACGATCTAAACATAAAACAACCGAGGTATTCGACTCGTCAAAATTAATTCAACGTATTAAAAGTTTCCAAATAGCTATACAGGAGTTAAATTTAGACAATCGTAACAAAACAATGAATTTAAACCCGAACAAGTTTGAACCCGCCATGCCAAAGACGAGTAACCAACATTTTATTTCATATAGGTACCATACCTACGTAGTAAAATTAGTATTTTTAATTTCGGTATGTTTTCAAATATACGAGTATGTACCTAGTATACATTTTAATTCTTATTATGTAGCCTAAAATACCTAGATAAGATGTAAGATGCAATAAAAATAATGTTACCTTCAACTTTGAAAACGACGCTCAAATGAAGAACGATATTTACAAAAATATTTTAAAAATGGCAGTGAAGTCGTATTCTCACTTTCCACGAAAGTCATATTTTTGACTTACTGGCTTTTTGACCTGATGCCGCCAAAGTTTCACTTTCACCCGTAGCAGAACGCGGGCAGAATAAATGCTAAATTTATTCCTCTCCCGGGCTGCGGTGCAACTAACTTTGCCAATAAAATTTATCACTGTACAGAATACGTGGTACCTACAACGTATTATCTTTGAAAATATTTATGGGGTGACTCTTGTTTAAAGCCACTTCGTGGCACGTAACTTTGAGCTGGAATCTGAATGGATGACTTCCGGTAGTCTAATAAGCATCCTACTGAGACTAGCTGACTCGACGTATTTGGTATGATATCAAATTTAGATGAGAATGTAGAAACACGCATGAGTGATACATGTAATTTTGAAGCAATACTTTGTTCTGATACTAATCTGTAGTTTTTTTTTGGCTAACAATTAGGTTGTTGATATGTAGAAATGACTGTCTTTATTTGTTTATTTATATACAACGTGCCAAAGTCATAACAGTTATCAAAAAAATAGAAAAAAAGCCCAAGTCACAGGATACCCTGTACTTCGTATACATATTCATAGTTCTGTAAGTTTATTTGTATATTTTTATTTATTTATTTTGTATATATGTCACCGTTAGATTGTGAAAACCGTCAGTTTATAATCTTACCCGTTATATTGGTATTGTAAACTGACGGAATTTTTGTGAACTGCCAAAAAAAATCATAATTTTACGCATTCATTTTCGTTAGTTTTTAAACTAACAATGTCATATCGTCAAATTGTGAACTGAATCAAATTTGCCTGATTTGGAACGCAACCTGTGCGCTGTTTGGTTGAGCGAATTATTCCACTTGCATCAGTTTCCACTTAAGTCAGAACGTAATTATTTTTTTTTTGTTATTCAGACATTTTATTCCATTTATTTCGGCTTCCAGCAGTGTCGAAGGAGCCCCGCTGCGCGGGCTGCTATTTCTGGGCACTTTGTGTGCGTTCCGTAGCAAGCCGATTTGATCTTAGTTCACAATTTGACGATTCGACATTGAAAGTTTATAAACTAACGAAAAATATTGCGTTAAATTGTGAACGGTTTTGACAGTTCACAATTTTTCCACAGTTTATAATATCGCGAGTAAGATTATAAACTGGCGGTGTTCACAATCTAATGGTGACATATATATGTATGCTTCTTGTTTTATAACAGTAACACATAACAGTTAACAAAAAAATTTAACAAGCCCAAGTCATAGATACCCTGTACCTTCTCTTCTTCTTCGTGTGAAGGGATCAAATAATTTAAACTATATTTTATTTTGCCAATATTTTATCACCTCTATCCCTCGGGTGCAACTTTTAAGAGGTCTTCCGCAGTGCACGTAGCCAGACACAATGAGCACTGGATCATGTGTTGCGTAGTTTGGATGGTACCACACTCGCAAAATGCATCGCTCTCCTCGGATCTGATTCCCCATTTCAGGAGGTAATCTTGAGAGCAACGAACTCCTGTCCTCAGTCCATTTAGAGCCTTCCACGTGACCCTGTACCTATTAGATACATATATTTATATATTTTTATTTATGTATATATTTATCAAAGGGCAATGGAGAGGGCTATCATGCTGGGAGTTTCTCTGCGCGATCGCATCTGCAGCAGAACCAAGGTAACTGATATAGCCCTCCGAATCGCTAAACTTAAGTGGCAGTGGGTGGGGCACATTGCACGTAGAACCAATGGCCGTTGGGGCGGAAAGGTTCTCAAGTGGCAACCACGTACCGGAAGGCGTGGTGTGGGTAGGCCCCCACAAGGTGGACTGATGACCTGGTAAAGGTCGCGGGAGTCCGCTGGATGCGGGTGGCGCTGGACCGGCCATTGTGGCACTCTTTGGGGGAGGCCTATGTCCAGCAGTGGACGTTTTTCGGCTGATATGATGATGATGATGATCATGTTTTTATATTTTTTATGCTTCTTGTTTTGGCATCCTAATAGTATTTTTGCAACACCAAAAAATCTAACCTACTCTTCTTGTATAGGACTTCAACTTTACCACAAAAAAATGAATAGAATTGCCACAATGAAATACGTACCTAACAATGTTTCGACAAATGAAATAACAGGACCTTACGAACGTGTTTACTGTTTCCCTTCCTCCGTGTTATTTATTTCTCTCTTTTTATTGTCATCTGACAATCATTTAGTGGGCAGTGACGGCCTGTCCTTCGGCAGTAAACTCGTTTTATGTTCCTGAGAGAATGTGAATTTAGCTAAACTGAAATTGCTGTCAATTTAAACCATTTTGCACCTTAATATCAATGGATAAGGCGAGGAAGGAAACTGAGTATACTTCTTTGTGCGATTGAACGACGTATGAAATTGCTACCGCGGATATTGGCAATATAGTCCAATGATTTTACTGTGTCACTAAGTTAGGATAGTCTTGTTTAGGCGTGGAACTTTGTTTGAAACACCCTTTTCTTTAGTTATCGTCGTATTGTTATGTTATTGTGTAACAAGGCGATTTTGAGTAACTAATTTGTTTAGTATATGATGTTTATTTAAAACTTCAGGCTCCAATACATCTATTGAATTTGAATACCTATGTACCTACATCAAAACATTCATGATGGGAGTGCATCAATAAGTAGATACTTATGTAACTACAATCATCCTTTCGTTCATCTATCCGTATGTCTCAGGCATTTTAGTCAAAAACTATAAAGTGTATTTGAATGAAATTTGGAGTATAGTTAATAGATGTATTTTGTTAGCAGCTACATACTAGTGGAATCAAACAAAAAAAAAACATTGTTAAGGCGTCACATCGTAGGTACATTGTAACTGGAAGCACCTGGAAGTAATTTCATATAAAAATATTTTTATTAAGATCGGTTCAAAGATATTTTGGTTATTGCTGAAAAACTACCCGCCTTAACGAAAAGGACGAAAGTGCCGTGAGACCTCTTTTAACTCACAGTATAGGATAAGTAGTGCTTTTTAATGTGGAGTAAACAGTAGAACCCTTCATTGTGTGTGGACCGACACGCACTTGGCCGGTTATTTTTTATTTGTTCTATGAAAAGGGATTGGCATAGCACATGATATACCTGTCGAGGTGTGGGCGTAACTTGGGATCTTAGGCATTCATAAAAGACGATGGCAATATACTTAGTAGGGCAGTTTCAGGTGATAATGTGCACAAAGCACCAATTTTTCTTCAGGTACTAGATAGGTAAGTAGCTTTAAGTTAAGTAAGTAGGGGGGTCATTTTGAATTATAGGTATATAATTAATATCTCGGTTTCTAAATCACTTAGAATCACAAACTTGGTGTCTAAATATACATACTTGGGGTCAAGAAATTCATATAGAAATTTTTTAGGGTCGAGTTTCTAAAGGATACCATACGGAACCCTCTTACCAAGCCTCCGCTGTGGGTCCGTCTTTCTGCGTGTCAGGAATAGCTAGATTGTTAACTTTATTATTTGTAATTATAGTAAATATTAATTATAGTTATACGTAGTCTGCGGAAATTTCAAGTGTCTATCTATTACGGTTCTAGAGATAGACCCTTTGTAATGGGCGAGAAAAAAAACGCCTTAAAATGACTTTCAATGTATAGGAGCACTGTTTAATTTTAAATATATTTTTATTAATTTTAGTTATAACAGTTATAGAAATACAAACTCTGTGAAAATTTTAACAGTCTAGCTATTACTGACACGCAGATAGACGGACCCACAGCGGAGGCTTAGTAACAGGGTTCCGTTTGCTATCCTTTGGGAATTCAACAAATTTGGTGCTTTTGTCCGGTGTGTCCACATTTACGACAATTTGTTCCGGCAGTCTGCCCCACTAATAGGTTTACAAACTTTACTCCTGACTTCATTACAGCATTGTTACAAAAGTCATGTGAAATACAGTGAACTAGCATTTACAGTACGTAACTCGTTCCCCGTCAGACCATTCTCTTCACGATAAATCCTCCATACAGGAGAGCTTCCACCTCCTGTCAATGACATTCAATCCAACCGTCTATTGTTCTGACTCTAATTCAAAAAATACCCGTTATAGCCCTCTGTTGGCGCACGGTGGAACTTACGAGTTCCCGACTCTGTCATGTCAGAATCTTTGACGTACTTTACATCTGTGAGGAGTTTCATATGTCACCTTTGGTTTTCATCATCAGTTTCCGAGGGTAATACACGATAATAGAAAATACTGAAATCACTACACGCGTGCCTATACAATTTGAAGGTTGCCCTCAATTTCTCTGGGATCCCATCATTAGATCCTGACTCGGTGACAATGGAACCACATCAAGAGTATACCTACTCTTACGAATAAAAAAAGATTTTTGCAAATCGGTTTGCAATTGACAGAGAAATCGGTGAACAAACATAAAATAATACATACAGTGGAACATAATAACCTCCTCCTTTTTTGAAGCCACTGTAGGTAATATGATATCATAGAAGTAAGTTGCTAGCCCATCGCACACAACACACTAATCCGATTCCCGTAGACGACGCCCACGGTAAGAAAGGGGATGTTGTTACATGGAGACGGTTTTGTTAAAGGGCTGTTATTCGGAACGCGCTAATACTCCTCATCTCACCCGTCACGCCCAACGAAACTAGACCTCTGATTACTCTTAAGTTACTACGGGTCGCGACGTCAAGATACCTTTATTTGTGGGTGACCGGTGAGGTAAGGTCAAAACCCATTTAATTACTTTAATTTTATTATAAATTAGTACGTAAGGTTTATCTGTCAGTGCTAATTATTACATTAAATAAATAAATAATAAATAAATAATAATAAATAAAACAAGTTACAGAATAGTAGGGCTGGGCTGTTCACGAATTGTTTACTCATCTTTCGCGCACACGTACGGCTCTAATCTTAAGTCTAATTTGTAAACTGTAAAGTTTTTCTATGTCTACCAGTATGACATGAGACCTTGACTGATTGAATTCAGTACTTGTTCAAAATCGTCCATTTGACACGAACACGAGATAAAATTAATGAATTTTGAGTCTGCCCAGCGGGGAACTAATAAGGCTCAAATAGCGATACAGCGGCCGCGTCGCCCTTGAGTTAGTTATGACGTCGTAAATTAGCCTGACGTCGCGACACCAGGGACGTTGCTGTGCGTAGCAATCCGCCGACAACAATGAACTCATCCATGTTTTTCCGAAAAACAATAGCCTAATCTATGTTCAGTTTTAGTTTTGTTCTACAAAGCCGGGGGACTATATAGAGCATGGCTCTTCGTTCGTGAGATTCTTGTAGTTTTTTTTTTTTTGCACGAGTTAGCGAAACGGACTAAGTTCTCCGTTTCAGCTTGGGCCAAACAATTTTCGTATGTCCGGCGTCTGTCCGGCTGTTCTCCTCTAGAGGTCGCATTTCTCAACCGATTCTCGTTGAATTTTGTTAGCAGGTTCAACATTATATAGTTTTTTATTGGTCGATTCATTTTTCAAATAAAAAAAAATAAAAAAAAGGCTTCGAGTTCTACAGCTCACAATGCCACTACGTTTAAGTACGTGTGACTGTACCTGTCAATGTAACAAAAATCCAAATACTTTAAAATTTCCATTTACTGTTTCGAATTTCAAATTGATAGCATAAGTTGTCCCTGAGATATTTAAGGTTGTGATTGTGACCGACGGTAGAGTCTTTTTCTTATGAGTTCTTTTTGACCTTTTTAGTACGGAACCCTAAAAAATATAAAAGATGCCTACGTGAAAACCCTTTCTTAAATATATTTAATACTAGCGACCCGCCCCTGCTTCGCACGGGTTTTTGTGTATAATACATGCATGTATGGTTTGTATTATACATATAAACCTTCCTCTTCAATCACTCTATCTAATAAAAAAAACCGCATCAAAATCCGTTGCGCAGTTTTAAAGATTTACGCATACAAAGGGACTGACAGACAGACAGACAGACAGCGGGAAGCGACTTTGTTTTATACTATGTATTGATAATGAGAGCTTACAGTGTATTACACTAAAACCATTTACAGGCTAAGAAAACAAATTAAAACGCAATTAAATTAAACATGGACATTTTTTTACTGAATTACACAGCCTAAGGCACTGACTGAATGATCGTTCTTGCGATTTAAAACGAAAAATTTGTATAAATGCTTGACTTTGATGCGACAGCCGTATTTTCAGTGATATTTCCTCCTTTGATACATTGTGCATAATTTTCCAACACATTTATTTCCTATTGGAGGCTCGAAATTTTTAATTTATTCCGTGTAGGTAAAATGAAATCGCCGAGTTTTTGCCGCGGAATCGGATTTTTATAATACATTCGGCTTCGCTCCGGACATATCGGAACCGATTGGACAAATTTGAATAAAACAGTAGACCTTTGTTGAACGTTACGCAAACGACTGTGAAATAAATTCAATGCTTCAATGCTATGAATATGACATAGGAAAAAAGAAAATTCGTCAATCATGTATGTATGTATGTCAATACACAAAAATGTGTGTATTGTACACAAGAATCATCAATCATCGCTAGCGGGCAGATTTTTACCTGACAAAAAAGAGGAAGGTTCTGCTTTTATCTATCTTAGGTACAGACGAAAATCTAGGTTGGAAAGTAGTTTCTGTTGCTATAATTTATATTATAAATATAATAGAAAAAATTAAGCGACTAGAGACTGTATGAAAAACGTTCTACACGCTATGTTTTTTTTCTATTAAATTTCTAGCTACAAAAACTAATTTTTCACCTAGATATGGCGGATCCCATTGTTTATACAAAGTTTCATGTTATTCTAGCATCCCGTTTAAAAATAAGAACAAAACTACGTTTATATGGAGAGTCAAGCGTCCTGGTGACCCTTAACATTCATGTTCCAACAACGAAGCCACATCTGGCCCCGTAGCATGATAGCGCGATAAGTGACAAGATAGAGCATCCGTCCCTGGCTGACACCGTTCGATAGAACGAGACGACGCTCTTATCCTGTCACTTATCGTGTGATAAGGCCATCCATGCTACGTGGCCTGGGCTGTTAGTAGGAACGCGCTAGTCCTCACATCACCAGTCACACCTAACGAAACTAGACCTCTGATTACGCTTAGTTACTACGAATCGCGGCGCCAAGAGATTTTTCTGGGTAAGCGTTGAGATGATCTTGAAACAAGTTACAGAACTAGACCTCTGATTTAGTTACTACGAATCGCGGCGTCAAGATAATATTTGTGGGTGAACAATGAGGTTAGGTTAAAACAAGTTACAATACTTTTTAAAGTTCTTATGTTAAAATTTTGACACGTGATCACGTGATATTAGGCTTAGGTAGTTCATACTGCCAAGCTATTTAATGTTACGATACGTTTTTAAATAATAATTTACTTCTATTTTATCTGGTTTTATTGATTTAGTAATAGAAAACACAGAAGAAAATTGATTAAAGCATATCAACTAAAATAACAATGTTATTCTCCGATATTTTATTGTGCGTGTCAGTCAGGCCTTTCTTAGTCTTTAAAAAATACTTTGTGCACTACTAGAGCATAAAAGTGGCAATTGGTGCAGCTTACATCCAGCACAGACGCGAACTTTGCAAGCATGATTAATGAAAAGTATGTCTTATAGTTTTTTTTTTTTTTTTTTATAGTAAGAATGTTTAGAATGTCGCTTAGAATGTTTTGTCTTTGCAATACGTGAATATTCCCTGCTATGTATCTGAGCTGCATACCGATTCCTCGCACGTTGCTACTAGCCGGCATGTTCACACTCCATGCACTCCTATTATTTCCATCAAGAGGTCTATTCTGGAAACGTATTACATTTGAATCGTGTTCATATTTGGATAATGATGTATGTGAATAGGTACAGATTGTAGAATATTTCGAGGCAACATAAAGTTATTAGGCAAATGCGAAACTTACTTTTCGGAACTGACATTTTGTTTAGTTTAATGCTTTCTCAGGCTGGTGCACAATCGCAAATTATGAAAAAATATATAGAGATTCCTGCGTTACATAAATCTTCAAAATGGGCGTTGAATTAAAGTTCAATTTCTAAAATAATCCACGGTGACTAATACTTTTACCGGACAATGGCGTGTTATTAACGTTTGTAATCAGAAAGGCTTTATTTCAGCCCTTTCAATTAACCTTTTGACATTGATTATTTAAGTAGCGTTAAAAGTGATATTTAAACTTTGCTAGTTTTGACAGGCTTTTCAAGTTGAACACGACTTTGAGATTTCTGGAACTCAAGTTTAAGAAATAGCATTAATTGTCTGTGAAAACACTTTGTTTAATTGAATACCATGTATATTATATTTATAATGTTTATTAATATAGCGTATAATTATGTATTAAATACATCCTGATGTCTACCCGCTTGATCACGAGCGCTGCAAAGGGCTAAAACGTCGAGATGTGTTTAATGCATAATAAACGCGATAATAGTTATTTATGCTACAAGTGTGGAAATTAGGTGATTTCCGACAAGTGTCATTTTTATCGGAAATCAACTTTACGCGCGTGTATCATACAACGTTTTACTAGGTATGCCTTGTGTGTGTAATATAAGATGCACACCTACCTAAGGGATAAGATCTCACCCTAATAAGGACGAACGTTAAAATGACGAAACACTAAATATTGCGGCGTGTGGGTGTGCAGCGGGCGTAGCATGGGTCCCATTTTATCACATCGCTGTGGATATGACTGACGCTCTGACAAGTATGCGAGTGCGAGAGTGACGGATGTCTTATCCAAAACGATACCTAAGTGATAAAATGGCAGCCATCTTAGGCCCGCAGAATTACTAAAGAGAAGTTTACCGATCTTTACGGAATCATGATCGATTTCGGATTAGAGGCCGGTGTTTGCGTTCTAGTCAGGAACCAAACTTCGCTTCCTGTGTACAATACGTGCCAGGAACCCGCCTGGGGGACTCTCACACATTGCCAACGAGAACGGGAAACTATGTACCAACTGTAATTCATACTTATATTAAGTATGTTTCCTGTTTTCCACTACTAAGATCATTCTACTACACATATCAATTTTTCAAATATTTGAGAATGAAATGAAGGATCGGAGAAAGAGATGAAGATGTAGGATTGGGCCTCCATACTTCATTCTGGAACCAATTAAAATTGTAGAAGAATCGGGTAAGTAACGAACGACACACTCTTGCTCGCGCGTATTGTTATGAGAGTGGAAGTTAGGTTACTTCTGGGCTGAATAAAGAGGAAAGTTCTTGTCTCAATTTAAAAATATGAAAGATTTAAATCTCCGGAAAGAATAATATTTTATTTTTATTTTATCTTCATACATAATTGCTACATAATATTCTATTAAAAACTGCTTCTTGTAAAGCGCTGTTGGTGATACCTAGTCATGAATAAAGGCAAATAACTTAGCCATTAACTATTCCATGAAAAGGAAGGAACCGCTCGCTAGGATACATGACAATATGGCACCCCTACCACACGTGCTAATGTTCGGCAACTCCCAATATTCACTCCGCTCCGCCCGCATTGTGGTCCCGCACTAAAATACATCACATATTGTTCAACCCTCCATTCCAAAATTTATTCGCGCGAAAATTCCCACCATATCTTTGAAATTTATCGTTGTTTTGTGCAGTCTCCTTGCACTGGAGCGGATATTGGTTTATAATTTATCTGCCTCCATTCGCGTTAACGGCGTCGCTCAATGTTACCTGAACCCACCGTAAAGGTGTGTCTCCGGAGTTCTGGAATTTTGTCGGTATTTTCTTACCACACGTGCTTCGCTATTTCTCTGTTTAGTGTACGTACGTCGAGGCTACCACATAGTTTACAAAATCAATCTAGCTATCGTCACGAACAAAAAGCGGGTAATCTTATTTATTTATTTGGTAAAAAAGTACAAATAAACATAATATGATGGTTATTAAATAGAAACAAATGGCCTTCATTCAAGAACGATAAAATAGCAAAATAATTTCACGACAAAAAATAAAATAAATGAATATCCCTGAAATACCGATATCTGGGGGCACGGTAGTGTCTCCGCCAAGACGAGCCAAACGAAGCGCAAGGGCAGGGCACTACCTACCTTTTTTCGAAGCGCTTCGTCGTTTTTTTGAAACCTCATAACTTGGGTTTGGATTATACCAGATTAACAAAATTCTCGGGATATGATGTCAATAGTAGACTTATTAAGCACATAAAGTTTCAATTGCGTAGCCCTTATACTTTAGATTTTATTGATATCTAAAAAACGCCGATTTCGTCACTGACTCACTCACGTTGATCATCAAAACATCTAGGGTACTTCCTGAAGTCCTAGAAAGCCGAAATTTGGTATGTAAGCTAGTATTAGTACACAATCAACAAAAAAAATCTAAAAATTGGAACTTTTACCCCCAACCCCTTGCACTAGGGGATGGAATATTTTATGAAACTTCCGCAAATGTTGATGCTGAAAATGGATATAGGGACTCCTTGTTAATAATAAAATACATATGTCAGGATTTTTAGTAAATCACCCCCCACCATTTAAATAAGGGGATGGAAGTTTGTATGGGTTTTCCTTTACATCTTTAGAAATTACCTTACAAAAAGGAATGAGATCCCACCAAAAACATTACTTGTAAAGTGATTGCCATGACTCCCTAGCTCATATAGCTTTCAGCGGTAAAAAATATATCAGATCATAAGTAGCGCCAAGCTTCCTACACTAGACGGCGTAACTCCACCACTACCAGCCACACTCTAAAAATTCTATATCTTGGCTAAAAAGTACAGACCCGTCGCTTATTAATATCATCATAAATTCATTCGGCGCGAGAGTCTATGCGGCGACCGGGATGTGCCCAACAAAGCTATACTTTTTAGCCAAGATGTAGATACTTTAGACGCTGAAAGTTATATGAGCTAGGGAGTGTTGGCAATCACTTTACATGTAATGTTTTTGGTGGGATATCTGCGTACCGATAAAGTAAATAGATCTGCAACTTCTTAGTCAATAAATTTTATCATTGTATTGAAATACTGATTCAGACAAATCAACTAAACTAACGATTATTTTTTTTTTTCAGGTAAATGATTTTCTTCGGTCCCAGAAGACTTACATCGATCGTTTTTATCAACGTTGACGAAGTATTAAAGGAGGTACCTCTTTCGCACTCATTTAAGTATGGCTGTTTTAACTATGATAAATGTGATAAAAGCGCAAAATATACCACCATCCTGTATTCTAAGTTTTTTCTCTAGGTTGGTTTTTTAGTTAGTTTTTTATCTATATAGTGAATACACTTTTTCTATAGTCCAAGCTGGACTCTCTGGAAAGTAAAAAAATATGTATTCGATCTTCGGTTCAATAATTTATTTCATTAAATTGTACGAAAGAAGTGTTGAGCAAGTTAAGCGACCTCAATGACGTAGGTACTCGGAGAGGGCTCGCTCTGCCCAGAGGCCGAGCATTGCTTAACAGAGGAATGCGGCAAGCAAAGTCATGTGCGTTCCCAGTAATATTGGAAGGTTGGCAATGTTGCCATGGGTATAAATATCAGCTGCTTCTCGAAATTGTAAATTTTTAAGTTCACGACTTTTGGGAAAAAGTCCACAATGCAACGCAAACGCTCATGAATTTACTTTGCAGTAGGTACATCTGACTAAAACTAACTAACATATCAAAGGTGTTTTGTTTCTTTTAAATAATAGTAGTCAAAAAGAGCGCTTGGTAGTCAATAAGGAGACCTCACGTGTATTTTTCTACAGTGAACGAAACTAAGAAAAAATATCTACCACACGAGTACGTTTACTTAGAGCACTTCAAAATAGCGAGTCTATTTTACGAAATTTTGTGACCCCGCCCGCTCGCTCTTGACTTGACTTCATAAGATAGAAAAAAAACAAGATTAGCTATATACAATGAATGACAAAAAAAAAAGGCGGCTCCGAGCTCTGCTCGAGACGAAATTTTTTATATTTTAAACAAAAAATGTTGCAAATTAACCCCGACAAGCGAATCTGCACTGTCTCAGAGTAAAATGGGTAGAACATTCTTTTACATCTATTTTTTTCCATTTTGGGTTTCCTGACTAAGGTTTTTATTTAGCTCAAGACATACCTACATAGACCTACCGTGAGTCCAACAGAGTGTTCTCATTTCTTATGATTCAATCGTGATATACCTATAACCAGGGGCGGTTCACTCTGGTTCAAATTGGCGGCCCATTAGTAGCTGCCGCGTGTTGGTACAGGACGCTCACACGGGTCGCAGCGCGTTGCATGCGATAGAACGGGATGGCCACATTTAGGCACGTTTGGCGTACCTAAACAGGGAATTTGTTAACAGGGAACCTTCTGTACGTAGTACTATTACTTATTCTGTGCTATAACGTAAGTCCATTTTATGAAACAACCTCAAGCTCTGCTGATAGTTATATGCGACAGTTAACTTAAAGTGGGAAATGATGCATGGGACGCACGTGACCGTTAGTTACGACTACGCCACGAATTTATGTTTTAGTTAAAATGAAATAAAGGGTCGGTAGTTTGAAACCGTTGGCCATTGTACAGTCAGGGGTAGGTATATATGTACATAAATAAGGACATAAATATTTGTACACGCCTCTATGACATTGATAATAGAATCCTGTACAGATATTTATGTCCGTATTTATGTACTTATATTATTACCCCTGACTGTACAGTGAGGGGGATGAAAACCTTCGTTAGTTATTAAATTCATTATTTTATAAAGTCAGTGACTCTTAGTACCTTTTGAAAGCAAAGTACTAAGTAGACAAGTGCATATAAAATTATACTTACTTGTTATAATAAGAAGGACCAAAACAGTTCACACCTCTGACCCATATCTAGTTTCGTATCAACATCAAACCTTTTTAATGACCTAGTCAAATAAACAACTTCGTAAGAGTTCCAATCAAATAAATTCTATTTAATTGTCAATGTTTGTCAGTGTCCATATTTTCTCTTATAATTTTTGCGATCAATAATAAATAACCACAGATGTATGAATATAAGGAGATTGGACATGGCGGCCGATTTGTATAGAGTGAGCCTGTCGCAAGTACATTAACCCACACAACGCCCAACTGAACTTGACAAGACAAAGCACGCACACATCTAAAACACACACACTTGTATACCTACACGCTTATTTGACAATAAACGCGCATCATATCAGGCATTTTGGGAAAAAATTTAATATTCTCTGCGATCAGCACGCGTGCACAGTATGGCAGTGTATGCCCATTGAGCATACAGCTGCGACACGGCCGCCGGCGGCTTGTCCTCTCTCTAGTATTCTATGATCTGAGTAAATAACATTAATAACTCTGCGTCGTATTTAATTTGATAATTCCGAGGAATTTAAATATCCATGAAAGAGTTCAATTATTGTAGATCATGAAGCTGGCTATATAAGGTATAACATTAGCGAAATTACTTTTAAGAGTCCTTACTCCTACAGACGAACGTATTTTGCAAAATGCTTCCTTTTTCATTCAAGATTACGACGTAAATATTACGTATTTATTCAAAAAATTATAACGAACTTAAATATTCATCTCTTATACTAGGGGATAAAAAAGTACCTACAAATTTTAATTTTCTATTTCTAAACCTAAAATAAATGAGTTTTTTGGGAGTCTTTTTCAAATTTTGCAGTGAGAAGTGTCGTTTCGGTTCTGAATTTAGCAGTAAACAATAATCATTTGGTACATGAATGATTACAATTCAATTCACCATATCTTGTACGACGGGCTGACATGATTGAAAATCAAAGATTATTAAAAAAAAACATACCTTCCGAATTTTCTTCATTTTTTTGGTGAAAACAGGATTACATTATCATTTTTTACTGCAAATTGTACTTTTATTTTCCCCTAAAATAATATTATAGCAAACTGTAACTTTATGTTAACCCATAAAAAAATTATCATAATCATAACTATAGGACCTACGTTCCCGTAAATTTTAATTTTTTAAACAACGCTGGTTTAGAAAGAGAAAATTAAAATATGTTTTTTTTGGCCCCTAGTTTAAGAAATCATTATTCAAGTACGTAATATCAGTTTTTGAATAAATACTAATAGTTACGTCGTAATCTTGAATGAAAAAGGAAGCATTTTGCAAAATACGCTTGTCTGTAGGAGTAAGGACTCTTAAATATGAATATTACGATAGATACTATTTGACGTTGGAGTTCTCTGAGATTAACTTGTTATTTTATTGCAAATGCAAACGTCAATGCGATATTTCTGTTTCGTTTGAAATGAAACGTTGGCAGGACTGATAATTGCCTTGGTGCAACTAAATGTCGACTTGAAGGTGACGAACCTTTTCTTACCCCGACTGTAGATAAATAAAGTCAGTTTAAATATTATTGTATGGATAGTTTGACAGTTTTTTATGGGATGACAGCTGCTGGCGCCATATTTTTTAATGTGTACCGACCCGAAAAGAATATTAAAAAAAAAAAAAAAAAACCATTTCTTTCAGGCATCTTAGGCCCATAGTAACAAGTAGTAGTATAAGTGCAGCCTCTCATAGAATAGCATAAACGAAGATCAACTCGACTCGTCACTTGGCATCGCAATGCGCAGGTGGTAGCGAGCCATTGCAACAAGTTGAAATCATATGTCTATGCGATGTGACAAACCAAATTTACTTCTGTTATATAGCTATAGCTCTAACGAAAGCTCGAAAATGCACTTTTATGCATCTTAGCTCAAAAAGTATAATATATGAAAGATTTTAGTTTGATTCTAACATACCAAATAAAGCCTGCATGAGCGTAAAATTAAATAAAATTAACATCTTAAAATGCTCCTAGCTAGGTGAGATCTTTACCATTAAATGTGATTATGTGATATCTATTTTTGCGCTAGATTTCTCCCCTCTTCGGCCACTTTTGAAACCAATGTTTTGAAACCAGTTTACTTAAAACTGGTTGCAACCATTTTCGTAATTACTAAGTAAACTACTCAAAATCTTAATGCACGTCACCGCTAAAGCCGATCTTTTCATAAAAGATCCACTGATAAGGCTAACTCTTTAAAATCTAAGATTGGGTTAAGTTATACATGTAAACTATTTTGTGTTCTATTGAAATAAACAGTTCAATTTTTTTTAACGTACCTAACTGCCCTAGTGTTTTGCGAACACAATAGGTTTCCTACAAAGAAGATTAATTCTTCGTTCGAGACTAGTTTATTTCTTAGAAAAATCCCCTTCGGCCACTTTAGAAACATTGGTTTTTTAAGTGGCTAAGGGGATTTTTCTATAGTGCCACGGCAGCAAAAAAGTATATAATGTGCGTAAGCAGACCACGTCTAGAGATGGACGGTCGAATCTCGAACTTCGTATGTCTCCGTCTCTATCGCACTTATGGTTTATGGTACTCGAGCGACCGAAACGGAGATATACGAAGTTCGAGATTCGAAGTTCGTGGTAGCGCCGCAGGTAACACGTTCGATAACACACTTAACATTCTTATAAGTTTAAATTACCAAAAAATGGATACAGAGGAATATTATAAATTGAAGACGAAAAACGTGAAACATCTCAGAATAAAGCCCATTTTGCTGAAATAGGTAAACATAAATTTTCATACGCTGACCAATTAATGATTCTAGCTTTAACAATCTTCATTTTTAAGAACTTACACCACAGATACAGTATCCGAACGCACCCGGCCACCCCGCCCGTTTAAAAAAATACTCATTGTTTTAAATTTTATTCGATATATTTCGATATATACTCCCTGGGCGACCAAGCTCTGCTCGGGTGAAAATAGAGAAAATAGGGAGATAACGAATTTTCCTGGACATGAGACCTAGCTAGATCGATTTCTCGCCCCCGTTAACCACTATATCCAAAAACTCATCGTAAGCGAAACAGACATTAGTCATTACACATTCGTGTTGAATATTTCAAAAATAGCTCGAAAATACTATAAGTGAAACGTGAGAATACGAGTGACAGTATTTTTAACAATACGGTTAGTGTTTAGTGTTGTGTTAGTGTCACACGAGACTCGTGTTTAATAAATATGCTTTGGTTTGTTGCGCCTTGTCTCGCCCCGCGCTCTCGCGTGCTTCCAGTAGGTACCTTATAGCCGCACTGGGGAGTTAAAGAAAGCAGTAAAGAACGCCAAAATAAGTTTTCTTCCTGAATATTCACAAAAGAATAGGTAAAAGCTTATGAATATTTTTTTTGTGTAAAATATGTTCTCACTGCTGAGGTGAAAATTTGTATGTGTCACTCGAGAGCAAAGTATTCTTTCGCTTCCTCGGGACACAAAATCAGCACTCGCAGCAAAAATAAACTTGTACAAATAACTATTTCATTTATTCATGAATGATTTTGCTATTTGACTGCAAACTTAAAATTTACATGCAGTTGAACAAGTTGCAGTCTGTGCAGTGCAACTGAGCAGCAAACACACATTTAAAACTGTAAACAGCAAACGCAAGCTGGGCAGCCTTTAAATACGGGATCAAACATGTTTCAGGAAGCTAAATTCTAAACGAATTTCCGCTTTGAAGAACAATTTGCATTCAACACAAACACCACAAACCCACGCTTCCAATCACAATATTGCCATTCACTCCAACTTCATCCATTAAAAAAAGCGAGTTTTATAAATAAAACGAGTGGAACTTTTAAAGTGATCTGATCGGTATACCCCCGGGACAAGAGTACGGAACGCGTTGTTTTAATTTACGTTTCAATTCATCAGCAGGACACCATCTCGTTGAAACGTCAGTTAAAACAGTTTGGTATTTGGGCGACAAAACCCTGCTCGGGTGGGATTTCGAAGAAAACTATTTTTTCCAGATATGAGACCTAGATTAATGTTTCGCCCCGTATTCCTCGTTTAATAGTAAAGGACGCCGTGGAGCGGAATGGAATAGCTTTGATATATTTAGGAGTGACTTTGATCATTTGGTTCTAATGTCGTATTCAATTAACTATTTTCGTAATAACTGTTCTAATAACTACACTGTAACTACCTATGAACAGATCAAGATAACTAAGATAACTAAGGTGTTAATAATAGTCCTGATTTTATAGCAATTTTAAGGTAATAAGTACAGAATGAGCCACTTGAAACAATTAATGTTTCAGATCCTGCGATTATTTGTCATCCGAGTCGTATTATTTATACGACTCGAATACTCGGGTGTATTGTTTACAGACATTCACTTCTTCCCTTGTCCAGAACATGGCTTCCTGGGTAGCAATTACCGTCTATTAGATTACAGAGTAGAGAGGTGAATATCCGTGTTTTCATATGTATTTGTGTTTTCATATATTTGACACCTCGAATGTGAGGCAATCGAGATGTCAAATAAGATATGATAATAGGTATTTGTAGGTACAGCCAAGTATTATAACCGAAACCTTAATCCACTGACATAAGAGCGATGGGACAAACTTACACACCTCTATTTTTACACTTGACTGTACAAATATTGTCATAAGTACCTATCTTAATCTCATGTTGTCCTAAAAATCTCTTTTCTTACTTTTTTACTTCTTTCTAAATGCATATAGGCTTAACTATAATTATTCTAAATATTGTTCAATCAAGCCGCTGTATAAAAGGTAATTGCAAATGTTTCTAATTCCCACGATACCGGCTTAGGCTAGATAGATAGATTTTAGTATTCATTTATTTTCGTCAGTATTTTTTTTTTATTAAACTTCTTTTTTACTCAAACTAAAATTTTATTAGGCTAAACGTAAACACTAGGTATGGAATAGCCCGCCATTGTTACTCCAGCCCCGCTATTCTGTAACTTGTTTTAATCTCACCTCACCGTTCACCCACAAATATCGCTGTTCGCTGTTTCGTCGCCTAATTAATTTTTTTTTTTTTTATAATTGTTAGTCTTTAAGGTATTTGTTGTAAATAGTATATATTATTATTATTAAATATACCTTGACGCCGCGATTTGTCGTAACTAATCGTAGGTAGAGGTTTAGTTTCGCTAGGCGTGGCGAATTAGGTTAGGTGCATTAGTGCCCCTGGCCAGACCTGTAAACCGGGCTAGTCGCGAGGGTCAAAGTAGCATGCGTTAGCGAACCTTTGACCCTCCTTGTAAGCGAAATGGCTGGTCAATCGTTGGGGGTTAAGTGGGTAGTCTGGGCCTTCTGCTCTGGAGTCCCACACACCCGTCCGGTCCCCCTCCGACCGGGCGGACGGTGCATCAACGCATTCCCCCAACGTAAAAAAAGAAAAAAAAAGGTGCATTAGTGCGTTCCGAATAACAGCCCAGGTGCATAGGTGTCCATCACCATCACACTAACCGCATTGCCGTCCTGAATCGCTATAGCTAATCTTTGCACCAGAAATTACCCAGAGCGGGGATCAACTGGGAGACATACTCGTAGAACGGGAGATACTGACACAATTTTTTAAAGTATTTGTACCAGGTATGGCGACCCTTCAGGGGTCTAATTACGTAATGAAGAAAAGGAAAATGATGGTTATAGCGCTGGTACCAGCAGCCCGAACGCGAGGGCGTTAATCGAACGTGTCGTTTAAATTACGAAAGTCAAACGATTTGTTACACAACAATTCTTGTATTTTCCGATAGGCGATGAAAAAAGAAGTAGGCGGTGGCGTTATGCCATACTTCTCCGGTGTGACTTAGAGCCCACCATACCAACGAGAACACATTAATTTAAAATAAACCAATTCAACCATTTGTACCAGGCTAATCAATCAATAAATTATTTATTCTGCAAATAGGCCACAAGGGCACTTTTACATGTCAAATGGTATTCTACAATATAATATTAATAATCTTACACAATAATTATTTTAAAATTGCAGATTTTAACCAATTAGTACCTAAATGGTTAACAAACTAAATGTCACTAAATGAAAACTAAAAAAATCCAAAATTGTAAAATATTATCAAATACATTCGATATAAGGTCTGTATCAGAATTAACAATAAGTTTATGATATTAATTTAGTACCCCAGAGATGTATAATGTCTCTGAGCATCCAAATACAATTAATATTTATTCTAATGTTCTTATAGAGATGTATACTGTCTCTAAGCGTTAAAACAGAAAAAAAGGATCATTAATGTAATATTGTCAGAGATGTACAGGGTCAATAACAATAAAACGTGTCAAGAACCGAATGATGTCTCTCGTCAAAATAATGATAATAACACTAGTATTTAGGTAGTTACTATGCCCTTGCAAGCATGAACAGACCGGACTCCACAAATAGCACCCGATCACGAGTATGACGCATATCTCAGCCATCGCCTCCCTCAACCATATGTTAGGGAAGGTGGCGACCCGATCAACGACGCCACCGTAAGCAAAGCCCTTTAAGCGAGCATGACATATTCAAGCCACACTGGACATTGATAATAGCAAAGATTAAAGCGACTTGTTCGGCGAGAAAAAGCATTACGTGCTCTCATGTTACATAAAACGGAACAGCTATTTCCGGTACTTATAATAATTACAAAGGTAATACGCCAAGACAATCATACTCGAAGGTATATTAATTCTAATAGAATTTGACTGCTACTGGCTTAAAGGCATTTTTGTCGTTTATGAAATCGTTGAAATTATAATACGCCTTGCTTAGCAAATTTTTTTTTATATGAGACTTAAATTTACTTAACGGCAAATTAACAATTTCGGTAGGTATTTTATTGTAAAAACGTATACAGTTCCCCACGAACGACGTGCTAACCTTGCGAAGACGACTGTACTGCACTGCGATCTTGTGTTTACTTCTGGTGTTGTAGTCGTGGATATCACTGTTGAGTTTGAAGTCCTGAAGGTTTTTCCGCACATACATAATATTCTCAAGAATGTATTGGCATGCTACAGTAAGAATATTTGCCTCCTTAAATTTGTCCCTGAGAGAATTTCGGGCTTTTAGTTCGTAGATGGAGCGTACAGCTCGTTTCTGTAGCACGAAGATGGTCTGGATATCAGCCGCTTTTCCCCACAACAGGATTCCGTAGGACATAACACTGTGGAAGTAACTGTAGTACACCAGCCTGGCCGTCTCAACGTTTGTTAACTGTCTTATACGTCTTACTGCATAGGCTTTTTGCATATTATAGGCATAGGCAATTTTTGCACAGCTAACGATCGCCGAGTAGCCATTCACCAAAATCACCATGCCATACTTTTCCGACGGTTCCAAATGGCCACCATACCGCAGCAAACTCGCATTTTTTTTGTGCTAAACGATGTGCACCACCCTAAATATTTTTTTACCAGTTCTTTGCATTATCATAAATATAAGTCTGATAATGCCATACCTGTTGGTGGCGGCACAGAATAAGTAATAGGACAAGAACCTACAGAAATTGCACTCCCTAGCAAAAACGGCGTTTAGGCATAAGAAACGTGCCTACTCTCTGCTTCTCTGTCTATCGTATAACCTGTATTCATTCACGCACGGCACGTATAAATAGCGCTTGGGCTGTCACGCCAAGAAAACAGCAATGAGGGCCAACATTAGTGATTGAGAAAGAAGTTTATTAACATTTGGTTTGTACCTACACATTACAGGCCCCATAGTAGGTAAGTACACAAGCGTTTTTCGACGACGTAAGCATTTGTCCCTGTCACACTTGCCTGCTGGCAAAAAAGTGATGAAGCCCTGCACCTACTTAACTATATATGTATGTTTTGTTGTATTTTGTTATAAGCACGTTCTCATTTAATTAAAACAGGGCAGGACAACCATTATACCTAGCTAAGTAAAATACATCTTCAAACCCGTGCTTCATTTTAAAGAAAATTACTGTAGGTGTCCCGTTAAAAGTAATAAGTAAGTAAGTACCTAACCAGCCGGTTCGTATCGTAACATGTATTAACGTATTGTTGTTGTACATTGTAAGTATCTTACAACTTCATAATATTAAGTACCTAGGTTTATACTAAAGAAGTACTTACATATTAAATAAATAATTAAAAAGAAACTTACCGTTCACAATTTGTCGGCAGGTTAAAAAAAGATAAACCATTGTTCCTTTGGGTATTTAAACATGAGCACCAGCGGCCGTTTTTAGTTTTCGTCGTGGCCATCGAACTCCGTAAAAACTAACAGAACAATTAATAATAAGTACGCGCGGTTCGTCGCGTTCAAGTCGGCGGCGGCGGTGGATCACGGCATGACGCACATGTGCTCGCTCGAGCGGGGCCGGCCCACGACTGACTGGCAACCCGAGGTATCGCGAGCGCTAGGTATCTAACGCGACGCGCTCCACCCACTGCAAGCCACTTGGTGGCGGCGAAAAAATACAATATTTTTTCAAAGTTGTAAGAGTTATGCGTATTTTGAACGATTTGTACCAGTATGGCACTAATGTTTCCTGTATGTTTGAGGTTCAAAGAACATAAATACGGAATTTCAAACACATAAGTAGCAGCAATCTTGTTTTAGAACCAGATAAATTTTTTTGGTACATTTTTTTAGGTAGAATTGTATCCAAACTAACAGAATACAGTGATGCCATGCTGTAAAAAATGATTTTACGTATTGTAAAGTCGTATTTTGAAAACGTGCCGAATAAATATGAATGAGTTGTTATACTGTATGCGTAGTGCGTTATAAGCACTAGTACCTAATAGCTGATCCTCTTAGCGTTTATTCCCGGTTGTGCCCTATAGGAGCCCAGGGTCCGCGTTGGTTTGGCTAGGATCCCAAGATTTGGCTAGGAGGTTTATGATGTTTTCAAATAGCAATGCTTAGTCATATTTTAGAAGACTGTAATAATGTAGTCTCGCTTACGGTCAAGATTAAATTTTTATTATAATTATTTAAAATGTTGTATATATTATTTCTTCCGCCTATCCTTTATCTCGTGGCATCGTTACAGGAGATAGGGTAAACGTGGCTCTCATGTCGTAAAATATGCAAGCTTTCATATAACCATTCCCGTTAGTGTTCATATGGATTCTACATAAGCACCTAGTGAACCCACGTAAATAATGGAAGCTCACATCTCTTTAAGTAGAACACAATGTATGCAAAGTGCACCTAAGTAATGTCTAAAGTAATAAATCAACCCTGGTCTCCAGGTAGTCGAGTCAGCTGCAGCACACGATACGGAACCTTAAGTCTTATTTATTTCGCCTCTATTCAATTCGCATTTGAGTGCAATTTTCACCGCGTCTGCGGTCGTACTAAAATATTGTTACAGCGTAGATGAAGCTGATAGATTCGTTTGGTAGCTCCCTATTATATTGCTTTTTAACCTTGTCCTCTAGCCGCACAAAGGCCTGTTCTATGCCAGGGTACATTTTAATAGTTAATGCTCCACTTCAATAAAATTTACTCCATTCTAAATAGGAACAGAGTTGCATTTGTTTTGTTTGAATGATTAATGAATGATACTAATTAATATTATAAAGAGGAAAAATCTGTGAGATTGGAGCTTTGTAAGTGTGTATGTTTTGGGTAATCTCCGGAACCGCGTGTAGAATGAACTTTTCGGATGGTTATAAGCTATATTTCATCCCGTGGGTTAGCCAGCGTTCTTTGCAATACGCGGGCAAAGCCACGCGGACAGCTAGTTAGGATAATATATTATTTAATCTTGCGATTCAGAAAAAATGCTATTTGGTAAGTATGGTTGACGCCAAAGATGTGTTTACACTTTGGCACTGTATTATGTGGTAATAAGTCGCAAAATGTATACATATCTTTAAAGTCATGTACAGATAAATTTGGCTTTTATTTTGTACAGATATCAATATTGTTGAATATACAGTAGCTATAATATCAAAGCTGCAGCAGCTGTGATAACTATTTGCATACGATTGTTGCAGCATAAATAAAATCAAAGACGTTCTGAACAAGGCTCGGATTATTCATCGCACGGTAAGACGAATAAAAACTATGGAGTCGATATAAACATTAAAACTTTACTCATATTCATACTCTTACTCACTCATTTTCTTAGTCCCGTAATTCTTTTATATTTATCATGCTGTAACTATTTGAAATTAGTTATGTACCTACCTAGTTATACTGACTACGGCTAGCCGCTTTTTGGCGTGAATTATTACGTAAACATTTTATTATATAGTTTTATCTGATCCGCAAGTTTGTGCAATTTTGTACTGGATAGAGCCTTACAAGGATCTAAAACACGACCATGAGAAATGTGTTGTGAACCGATGATGTATGAGTAAATATCTACTATTTACTTTTCTTTCGTCTTAACGTGCCATGAAAAATCCGAGCCCTGGTTATAAAAGTCCGTTAAACACACCACCACGCAGCAAGATTAAGAAGTGTTCTTTAAATCTCAGCCTACAATCCATGACAAGTATACCCCATTCCATTTAAATATCATTAGATTTTTACGCACAAATTCGTCTACGTTTTGTCGTTTATCTAGGATATCAATGGAAAATATTTTTTCACTTCTCATGCTCTAAAAGTTCGTCTTTATGTCGTGCGTAGGCGACATAAAGTCGCTTTTTATGCTCTAGAGCATAAAGTAAAATCTTCGTCGAAGACCAAGGCAATCGCTGCAACAGCCACACGAACATCTTTAACTTCATACAACAACCTCTTTATTTTATTTCGTTTCGTTCGTATTCTAAGACCAAGGCAAAGATACCAACAGCCAAAGTACACAATAAAACTTCATGAAATAAACTTATAATTTGTATTTCGTCTCATTTATTATTTTACGTGTTGCTGTTTCATTTCCTCGCAATCGAAGTGAAAAGTAGAGTGTACAACTCGTCCATAAAACCCATTTTACACTCGACTTTATATCTATCCTCGCTCGCAAGCTCGCTCGGATGGATAAACGTCTCGAGTAAAATGGTGCGTTTTATGCACTTGTTGTACAATCTACTATTTCACACCTCTCATTCAGAAAAGTAAGTTTTGGTCCCCGACGAGAGGGAGCAAAATGCTACTTT
This sequence comes from Epinotia brunnichana, assembly GCA_963854355.1. Classification (NCBI taxonomy): domain Eukaryota; kingdom Metazoa; phylum Arthropoda; class Insecta; order Lepidoptera; family Tortricidae; genus Epinotia; species Epinotia brunnichana. The sequence goes on from OY977952.1 coordinate 14,793,500, forward strand.
TCTGTTCAAGCTACTTTTTTAATTTATTCATTGGCTTGTAGCATTTACGCAATGTGCCAATAGAATCTTGATAAAATAATCGATTGTAATTTCATCGTAATCGACAAACGTATATATATCATCATCATCATCATCATCATATCAGCCGAAAGACGTCCACTGCTGGACATAGGCCTCCCCCAAAGAGTGCCAAAATGACCGGTCCTGCGCCACCCGCACCCAGTGGACTCCCGCGACCTTTACCAGGTCATCAGTCCACCTTGTGGGGGGGCCTACCCACGCCGCGCCTTCCGGTACGTGGTCGCCACTCGAGAACCTTTCCGCCCAACGGCCATCGGTTCTACGTGCAATGTAATTTTTGTTTGTTTGTTTGTTTTTTGTTTTTTTTTGTTGTTTAGTTTTTTTTGTTTCAATTGTTTTTGTTTTTTTTTTCTGTTTTTTTTTGCTTGTTTTTTTTGTTTTAGTTTTTTTTGTTGCTTGTTTGTTTGATTTTTTTGCCGTTTTTTTTGTTGGTTTTTTGTTTCGTTCATTAGTTTCGTTTGTTTTTTGTTTCACTTTTTTCGTTTTTTTCTGGTATTTTTTGTATTTGTTGTTTTTGTTTTGGTTTTTTTGCTGTTTTTTTTTGCATTTTTGTTAGTTTTTTTGTTTATCTGTATTTTTTTGTATTCTTTGTATATTTTTTTTCTATTTTTTTTTGTAATTTTTTTAGGTGTTTTGTCATTTTCATTCGTTTAATTTTTTGGTCGTTTTGTTTTTTTGTTGTTTTTTTATTTTATTTTGTTTTTTTTTTGTTTTTTGTTTCGTTTGTTTTTTGGTTTTGTTTGTTTTGGTTTTTTTTTTCTTTTTTTTTTGTTCATTTTTTGTAATTTTTGTTGTTTTTTTTTATTTTTTTTGTAAATGTTTTCCTCATAGTCGGTGTGAAAAGTTACATGTGTCACTCAGGAGCAAAATTATTTTCGTCTTGGGCGTTAACACTTGAATCCCTCACTACGCTCAGGATCCTACGTTAGAATCCCTCGCTACGCTCAGGATTCTATTGTAAGATCCCTCGCTACGTTCAGGATTCAAAACACCACCCTCGCCGTAAATATACTATTTTGCTCCCTTGTGACACAAATAACTATTATTGGTTTTACTTATTTCCATCATTAAGTTCTTTGCAAACATAACTATACTCATTGACTTGCGTTTGAAAATGGTTTTCCTTGAAACCGCATAAGTAACGATTAACGCTCGATTTTTCTAATCTTGTATGGAATAAAGTAATGATTTTTTAATTATTCATAGTCTTGCTGGGATTTTTTTTATTTTTATGGAATAGGGTATATTCAATGTGAATATATTTGTTTCAGTGGCTGTGGTGTTTCATTAATAAAAAGCACTTTCTAGTAAATCACAAGCAACAGACGCATCTATTCTATGACCATTTTATTCGCGCAAGATTGAAAATTGCGCGCATGACATTTCCTCCTTGTAGGTCATAACTGTCACAATCATAATAACGATGATGGATTCGCGTATTGTTTCAAAGAGCAAAATTTAATAGGTATGTGTCGTATGAATAAAATAATATCTCGCTATGTCATGTCGGCGTGGCATTACATTACGTGTTATTCTTCCCTTCGGTAATAAAGACGGATGTGTGTGGTCGCAGGTTTATGATGAAATATATGTTTCTTATGTTATTGTTTATGGTATTAATTACTGAAAGAAACTTAATATTCTTAGCAAGCCTCTTCTTTTTATCTTTCCAATTAAATCGTTGAAGAAGTAAACATTATTTACGTTGTGAAACATACAAGTAGAGGTAAATAACAGGCCGTCCTATCGCTAAAGAGCGATCTCTTCCAGGCTTCCTTTGGGTACATAACACTCAAAGAAAAACTTGAATTAATTTAAAAGTTTATGCATTCCCATTCTTTTGTATTTCACTATGTACTCGTACTTTTACCGCGCAGTATGATCATGTTACTCGCTGTTATGTTACAGTATGGGATTATGGAAGGTAAAATTACTAACTGCCATTATTATTAATCGTTGATATAAATAAAGTCCATGTCTAATAATTGATATATAAGTTGGTTTAAAAACAAGGTTTTAACCGTCTTCAAATCAGTAGCCAATTTCCTTCAAGTTTGCCTATAAAATTTGAAGAGTTCCCTCGATTTCTCCAGGATCCATCATCAAAACTGGATTTTGGTGACAGCGAGACCAATCTGGAAGTAGGTATATGCTTTCAAACAAAGAAAAAAAAATCAAATCTGTTCATAAATAACTGAGTTATTGCGTAACAAACACCCAAAAAAACAAAAAAAATACAGACGAATTGAGAACCTCCTCCTTTTTTGAAGTCGGTTAAAAATAATAATAACGGTTCGCTTATAATATTGAGTGCGTTTGTTTATGAGTAATTGATTATATTCCATCACCGGGAACAATGTTCCCTTCCGATTACGGGGATGTTGTATGGGCGTCGGACCGCATTATTCGTATTGTAGACGAGCCAAGGCGGAAAGCTTTTGTTGCCATCAAATCACTCCCGGGCGGAATTGGAAGAATATGTGTTTGAATTGGATACCATTCAGAAAACCAAGTACAAAGTTTGTTTTATATTAGGAAGCAAGTGCTTACCGTGTTACTGAGACGGCGCCTGCGATGGGAAAGGAGTGAAAGTCTCAGTTAACCTTTTTAGCGTTCAGCGTGGTTTAGGTTCGAAAATAATTGTTGGGGCCCATACGCCAAATAGTATAATATTTAATGGTTTAATTATATTGCTAAGAAAATACTTGATAAATTGTGGAGAACGTACGACATTAGTATCTACAAATAGCCTTTTCAAATAATCAGAATCCGAATAAAAAATTATTCGTGATACTAGTGTATATTAGTATACAATACAAAGAATGTAAGTACAAAAATAGCGACATTATTTTTTTGGGATATCCCAATTGCTCTAGGCATGGGTACTTATTTATAATATTCGAGAATTTCTTATAGTATTTTCATAATTTACTTTAAAAACAAAGTTTTAACCAACTTCAATTCAGTACTCCGCCAAGCCACATGAACATTTCCACATTTATTTTCCAATTTACCACATGAACTGATTTCCGAGAGCAAATACGTTGATTATTAGAGAAAAAAACCAAATCGCTGTATGTGGGCCGATAATATTTTAGGACTTCCGTCAATTCCTCAAGGATCTCAGAATCACCTTGCTATTTCAACGGAATGATATCAGAATCGGTGACGTACTTTTATAGTTTGAAGTACATCATTGAAGTTCCACAAGCCGTCTGTGGTCTTCATCATCACTTCCACTTCATCACATTTATGATTTCCGGATGTATATACACGAGTTATAACAGAAAACACCGAAATTACTACACGGGTGCCTTATATATTTGAGGAGTTCCCTCAATTCCTCATGGTTCCCATTATTCAAAAAGTTTTGAAAACAATGGGACCAACCTGGAAGCATATACTTTCAATTAATAAAAGAATGGTATGAATCGGTTCATAAATGACGGAGTTCTGAGGTAAAACACATAAAATATTTGTATTAGTATTTGTATTAGTTAAGGTGGTTCGATTGCCATACAAAGCGTTATTTGACATTCGCAGGCTGAAGGCGTGATATTTTAAGAAACTTATGTAACAAACTTTCATCAATTGGCTTCCTTTTTGCGCCAAATTCCACCTTTCCTAGAATAAACTTGTATAAACTAGATTAATTTGAGAAAAATAGTTTTCCCAAAATATCACGTGACAAACCAATTTCTCAAATTAATCTAGTTTATGTAAGTTTATTCTAGGAAAGGGGGAATTTGGCGCAAATGGGAAGCCAATTTATGAAAGTTTGTTACATAAGTTTCTTAAAATATCACGCCGTTAGCCTACGAATGTCAAATAACGTTTTGTATGGCAATCGAACCACCTTAAGGATTTTATTTTATTTTATTTCTTTGTTTTTTATTTTATTTCTTTGTATCATATATATTGTTATGTCGTAATGGGTTTATTGCCTGAAATAAAGAAACATTCATTCATTCTTAAAAAAAAAATACAACCGAATTGAGAACCTCCTCCTTTTTTTGAAGTCGGTTGAAAATACAGCCGAGTCAAGTGCCTCCTCCTTAGATGATTAACAATCGTGACTTTGGTCGTTCGACTTATGATTATGTTATCGGTGTAATTGTTTACACGTACCGCACCGATAACATAATCACAAGTCGAACGACCAAAAGGTTTTCGTAACGGTGTTCTTCCATAAATATCAATCAACAACAGTCCAACCCCATCGCTGTCACGCGCCAGAGATCGCACCGAGACAGTTCACTGATCAAAGCACATTGCACGGATTGTATGAACTCAACGCAACCAGCGCGGCTAACATAACAGAACTGCACGGGTATCACAGGACGGCCCGCGAGCTGTGTCGCGGCGAGATAGACTATCAGTCTCTATATATCTAATTAGAACGCTTAGAAAGAGACGGATGTCTATGTCACCGCGACTGTAGACGTCGTGACGGGACGCGAGAAGACTACCCTTCTCATTCTAATGTGCACAGTCCGAGTAAAACAGGAGTTGTAGAGTCGCGCGCGAAGCGACTTATTCTAAGGCCCGAGTGGACGCTCGGAGCGGAGCGTTCGGCGGGGCGTACAGCGGGGCGGGCGAGCGTGCATTCAATTTGTGCAGCGTCTACTCAGGACACCAGTATAAGCCTCATTTGTTTAACATGCACGCCGCACGCCCCGCTCCGCCGCACGCCCGACTCGAGCGTCCACTCAGGCCTTACACTTAGCAGCAAACTGTAATCCATTCTACGGCAAACATTCTCAAGAATTAAATGTATATATTTACAAATGCGTCCGCTATAGGTATACATTTGATAACGCGTGAATTGGCGAACTGATAAACAAATTGCAAAATAAACACGTATTTAAATATTTGGCGAAAGTCAGATAAAATCCTAACGGCGATTACTAGTCGAATTCTATACGAAAAATACGATTGTATGACGTCAAATTGAACAGGAGAAGATTTTTATCATAACATCGTGGATGGAATACCGACCCTCAATGGCGTCATAATCACGTTCTGACCGAGTTATACTTTTTAGTTCTCTTCGATAATACCTATGGATAAGTATCTCACCCTGTTTGAGGTTGAAGGAGTCAACTCCTTACACCACCATTATGTTATGACAACTTTTGTCAACTACACATTCAGCAATTGGCAGTAAGCCCAGTTAACTTGTGGTGAAATGCCCCTACAAAACTATTATATACTTGAACTAGTAATGTGTCATACTAAACATGTACGAGTAACACGGGTAGCGGAAAAGGTGAAAAACTCATAACTTTCTTTGATGTCAACCTTGAGAAAATGATAGGATGAGTCTTCTGAATTCCGGTCCAGTGGCACAAACTGATAGCCTGACCAAATAAATAATGTATTTTTTGACCAATTAATTTCTCTCAGCCCATACCGCTGGAAGCTTAGCTCGTTGCGCTCGCATTTTTCAATGGAAACAGTCAGGACGCTTTTTGATAGACATAAGCTTTTAATCATACTTCTCGATGTACCTCCAGATCCGCTTACGAGTAGTGACTTATGGCTTTTGTGTTTCGGAACGAGTCCAAATACTAGCATAAATACTAGTATAAAATACTCGCTTAACTTACTTACGTATTTACTTTGCAAAGTATTCAATATGGAAGTGAAGGTTCGCTATTTAATTCGTGAATGAACGCGCGTTGTTATTTAACAAAGTGAATAAAATTCGCATAAGCACGTAGTCCGATTATGATATCGCCGATAAACGCTTGAATTATATATTTTAGGCTCACCGCATTTAGTCCTAATCCCGCGACCGAATAACGCTGGGGTGATTCCGACCTCAGCTACAATACATATACAAACCTATGGCTCTATCATATGTATGTATCCCCTTATGTCGCCAAATATTGTAAACAACAAAACATGTCAATAGGTAGTTTTATTGGTGTTATTTATCCACTTAAAAAGCCAAGTGTTTTTCATATCTTTTTTACTGCGGCCCAATTCTGGAACGTATTTTTAATTTGTCGTATTTAAATGATGTGTGATTCGTTTTTGATCATGTCCTCCCTTAACACCTTCAGTAACGGGAATCCGATATCGAGTAATGCCGTAGGCGCTTTCCGCTACATACGAGGAAAAACACGGAATTATCTACGAGCGTAGCGCGTAGCGATTCGCGGCACTGAATGTGTTAAGGGGCTCCACGCGCTTTTTGACTAGTTTTGATGAGTTTTGAGTTGATATTCCTCCGTCATTACAATATATATATTTATGCCACAAACGTTAATCGGTTCTTCAATACTTTATCTACGTTTGCAAGGGAGTTTTTTGGAAAAAAATGTATATTTATTTTTCTATGATTTATTCAAACATGGTCCAAAAAAGCTCTGTTTTCGATTAAGTATGTTGTTTATGCACTTTTATATATGAAATTTACATGTAACTGTTCCTTTTTTGACGTTTCTAACAACCCAAGAGAGTTTTTTTTATTTTTAACTCATTTTTACAAAAGTTACGTCCAAAAAACTGGTTTTTTGGCCTAAAACTGCTTTTTAAAGTTTAGTGCCATATATATATCTCAAAAACTATAAGTTTTGAAGTAAATATGGGATACTATTTCGGTTAACCTCGAAAAAACAGACGGTAACAGATCGAAGGTCATTGGGAGCTGTGAGCCCCTTAACACGTTCACTGTCAGGAATCCACAGCGTCAGTAGTAGTGATCGTGTAGATTGTATGGAGATGGAGATTATACAATTTGATGATCGTCTAACTAAAGTACTACTTGCACTTTGGGATTCCCATACTGACTGTATGGAAAAAGTTTTCTTTGATTTCTGGGCGTTCTAGTAGTCAAACCTTAGTCGGTCCCAAAGAGTATTTTGATCCTTAATAGGAATGGGATCGAATGGCATTAAAAAAAATTGCACTTTGGGATTCCCATACTAACTGTATGGAAAAAGTTTTCTTTGATTTCTGGGCGTTCTAGTAGTCAAACCTTAGTCGGTCCCGAAGAGTATTTTGATCCTTAATAGGAATGGGATCGAATAGCATTAAAAAAAAATCGTCAAAAGTGATGATTTTCTCGCTGACTGTACTTTTTTTCAAAAATCTGTGAATGTAGATTGTAATCACTTAAAAAGTTAGGAATGAAATCCTAATGCCATTTTTGCGTGGCGGCAAGGGATCTAGTAGCTGCCCTTACTGCCCCGTTTTAACTTTCCATCCTGTATATACTATTATAAATGTGAAAGTTTGGAGGAGTGGATGTCTGGATGTTTGTTCCTCAATCACGCTTAAACGGCTGAACCGATTTGGATGAAATTTTGCACGAAGATATTTTATAGCCTGGATTAAAATATAGGATAGTTTTTATTCCGGGTTTACGCAGACGAAGTCGCGGGTGGAAACTAGTATCGCTATAAATTTTAGGTACTCAACTTTCAAGTCAAATAAAATTTCAATTTATTATACACAAGTATGGCGTACCAAGTAAAAATACCAATCTCTAACATCCCCAGCTTTGATTGAAAAATTGCCGCTCCGAATTCCTTTGCGTACCAAATAACGGAACTGACGGCAATGACAAAATGAAGCCGGTGTAATTCCGCTGCAAGAAAGATGTGACAGAGCTCCGCCCAAAAGAATAACGTTTAAGTATCTCGAGATTCCATGGTCAGATACGCTGTTGTTCTTTTAAAGCGCGATTTCTGAACTCGGGAAGGTAAAAGGGTTTCTAAACTATATTGAGCATTTAAAATATTTGAATAGCTTTGATGTCAGGAAATGTTTAATAAAGATGACTTTAAAAAAATGCATTTACGCGTATTAATATGTATGTTGCGTCTATACGTAATATACATACTATTTCATGAATTTCGTAAAGTTATCATACTTAACTATTTAAGTATTAAATTATAACTTTACGAGATTCATGAAATATTAAGGATATGATTGTATCTTTGTACGGTCCATAAATAACTAATTTCAAAACCGGTCTTAGCCAGGCAATGTTTAATAAAATGGTATTCATAAACCCTTTTAATAATTAAAGACGGTAAAGTTCATGTATTAAGGCGACGTAGGTTCGTGGTCTTCTCTCCTTCTCACTGAGCATAAGCGTGAGCAAGATGGAAGTGCGTATTCGGAAGCGCGGATATCATGTTTTTTATTTTTTGTGAGTTTTAATAAATAAAAAAGTAATAGCTAAGTTCCCTCAAATATGACATTGCCGATTTTTAGAACCAACTTTAATATGTTTAGCTGTCGTGCATAATTTGTTACGAATTATTTTTAAGTGTATTTTAGACCTATGTTCGTGATTTTTTCCTATAGAGCGAAAGGCAAAAACTCAGGATTCGAATAGCTATTGTGCCTCGAGAAAAGCCTCAAGATTGCTAATTAAATTTTGGGCAGTCGTACGACTTTTTTTAAATCCGTTTTCTGAGCTCACGTCGCTTTAATTTCACTATGGGCATGGTCACTCACTGAATAGTTCGAAACATGTTGCCCTTAGTGACAATAAATATCTGACTTTTACCATATAACTGAAGGCTCTGTTAGCTGTAAAACTCGATTGAAGACTCTCAATTTTTTATTTTATTTCCAAAAAGGGAATTGACATCAAAGATTTATAATTATTAAACCAGCTCACAAAAATTCACGAGAATCTGTTAAGAAATACGACCTGGGGACCGATTTTTGACTTTCGAGCGCTCGACTCTTTCACTCGAAAACGGTCTTAAAAGATGGAATTCTATTTTAAAATAGACATAGAAAATTTAAAAACGAGTGTTATCCACCACTCGTAATTAATTCGATCGGTAGAAAGTAAGTGCCTGCAATTTTGACACTAGAATCGTATTTACTTTTATTAAATTTTCGAGCGCTCGAAAGTCAAAAATCGGTCCACTGTAGAGAAGAACAGCCGGATAGACGCCGGACATACGAAATTTTTTTTCCCAAGAACACGGAGAACTTCATTCGCTTCGCTAGCTCATTCAATCATTCGTACAATTTCTAAACATGACGCACAATAGTTTGAAATCCAATAAACCCTCACAAAGCACATTTCCAAACCACAATCAACTATTAGTTCAAATTCAATCTAAAGTATCGGACTGAAGTGCTTAAGCTAACATCAAATACAAACTGCGATAATTAATACTCTTATTTGCTTTTGCTTATTGAAATATATTCAAGCTTGCACGAGTACATATTGACGACACAAACACATTCGGGTTCGGTAACTTCATTCCTAATATATATCCAACGACATTAATAAAATACTTATTGAGAACTTTTTTGGAAATGTCTTTTCGTAAAATTTCTCAGATTATTGGGGATCCAACATAGTAGATTGTTTAAACCTCTCTCTAGGCAATTATTTAAATGGACTTTGTAGTAAATAATTGTTAAGCATATGTAACGAATAGCTATAATTTATTAATAAGCAATCTACATGCATGATTAAATTATAATACTTAATTACTTGCCTACGCTGTAATTACACTCATTCATGAGGAAAAACATGGTTAAACTTTGTATTGAATCTGGGGGCAAAGTTATAATTTATCTGCCACGTGCTACCAAGTACGGCCACGTAATGAGAAGGTCCGAGGGCCACATTATCAGATAATTACTTAAAATGAATACCGATCCTAAGAAATGAGGCTGACTCCCCTTAACCTGGATGTCCATCATCAACCATGACTGGAAGAAATACCAAATAGATGGCTCTATGACCTTGGACAGATACGCCTTGGGCAGATATGACGAGGAGAGCCGACCCAAAATGAAATTGCATAACTACATACAACTTAGAAAAGTTGAAAAACCCCCCGACATTTTCATTTCAAAGTTCAATATCTCAAGAACGGCTGAACCGATTTTGTTGAAACGTAATTAAGAACTATCTCGATTACATCAACTTTCGAATAAAAAACCGCATTCAAATCAGTATATTCGTTTAGGAGCTACGATGCCACAGACAGACACACGCACATACATACACGTCAAACTTAATAACACCCCTTTTTTTGCGTCGGGGGTTAAAAAGTTTTATCAACTCTTGTCTGTCTGTCACCTTCACCTGTTCACGCTTAAACCGCTGGATAGATTTAGATTAAATTAGGTATGAACATAGTTTGAAACCTAAAGTGGAGAAAGGGTGGCGAAAGTTTGTATGGAGATACAATATAAACGAGTTCCATGCCTGTGGTCATTGGCGGGCAGATAAGAAGCTAGTCAGTAAATAAAAGCAGAATTCTACTCCATTAAACATACTTTACATTATAACGTTTCACATGTCTAAAACGCATCAAGATGAGGCATTTCAAATTTAATTACATTAAGGGCATCGGATCCAAGCTTATCGTGTAATGAATTCAGACACTGCGGCCCTTCATTTGGGAATTCCCATTAAGCCGGTGTCTGTTTACTACTGAGCCTCTTAAGACGGATCATGACTGGTCAGAAGGTTGAATCAACTACGAACGGTTGGTCCAGTGTTATAAAAGAACGTATAGTTATAGGATAAAGGATAAAGGTACCTAGTAGAAAACTACAACACAACTGCAACTTTGGGCGGCTTAGGCCTTGCTAAATTATTCTATTTTTATACTACGTACAACCGTCGTACAAGCATAGAGCCTGTCTGATTTTAAGCAGACATCGTTGCCTATGTCGCTGGTGACCCCGGAAGAATCAAAATAGAATAGAATCATTACACTTTTATAGAACCAAAATTGTACAACGACCATGAATCGAATAGCAGTATTTCGCGACTGAAACATCAATTTAGTACAAACTAGCTGTTGCCCGCGACTTCGTCCGCGTATAACATGTTATCGTCTAAATGATTGTTGAAGAAATGAATTAAAAAAAAAAAACATTGAAATTAATTTTCTACCTAGACTTTAAAAAAACAATCTAAAACCGAAGTTACAAATCTATTACTTTCAAAATCTCTTGCTCTCTATACAAACTAAGAACCCTCTCTGAACCTTCATAGTAAACAGTCTGAAACCGTAGTTACAAATTTCTTTCTTTAAAAATGTCTTGCTCTCTATACAAAGTTCGAACCCCCTTTTAACCTTCTTAGGCGATGAATTAAAAAAACGCTGAAATAAGTTTTGTAGTCTAAACAGGCTAAGATCGCAGTTACAAATATCATACTTTAAAAATTTCTTGCTCTCCATAAAAACTTTGAACGCTTTTCAGGGAAAAATTAAAAATAAAACACTCGGTTTTTTTATTGTAATAGGTAAGTATTTTTTCTACAAACTATTTATCTAGTCTCTAGCTAAAAAAAGTGTTTCCCATACGAACCTTGCACCTCTTTTTAACCCCTTAAGGGGTGAAATTTTCCAAAACGCTGGCAGTAGGTATTTTTTTGTATTTTAATAAGTAGGTACTTAATCTTTCTACAGAGTTTTAAGTTTCTACCTAAAAAAAATTTTTCCTACACAAACATTGCACCTCTTTATCCCCCTCTTAGCGGGTGGAAATTTTCAAACCACTGAAAGTAATTTACCTATATATTTGTATTCTAATAAATAATCTTTCTACACAATTTCAAGTCTCTAGCTCAAAAAAAAATCTCCTCCATACAAATTTTCACCTGGGTTGGAATTTTCCAAAACGCTGAAAGTTCTTTATTTGTATTGTAATAAGTAATCTTTCAGCAAAGGATTGTCGCTTGCGATCTTTTTAAAAAGGTTTGAGATTCTAGCTCAAAAAAATCCCCTTTACCAACATTGTACCCCTTTTTCATACCCTTAGGGGTGGAATTTTCCAAAACGCTGTTTTTTTTATTTGTATTGTAATAAGTAATCTTTCTACAAACTTTTAAGCTTCTATCTCAAAAAGAAGTTTCGCTCATACAAACTTTGCAACCCTTTTTAACCCCCTAAGAGGCTGAATTTCCAAAACGCTGGCAGTACTTTATTTGTATTCTAATAAGTAAGCTTTCTACAACGTATTGAGTCTCTTGCTAAAATAATAAAGTTTCCCCCATACAAAATTTGCACCCCTTGTTTACCCCCTTAGGGGCAGAATTTTCCTAAACGTTGAAAGTATTTTATTCGTATTCTAATAAGTAATATTTATACAAAATTTTAAGTCTCTAGCTATAAAAAATAAAGTTTCCCCCATACAAACTTTGCACCCCTAAGAAGTAAGTAAGAAGAGATTTTTGGAAATTCTACCCCTAAAGGGGTCAACCTTTAGGGGTAGAATTTCCAAAAATCTCTTCTTATCCGTTGCCTACGTAACCTACGTTGTAAAAGGTAGTTCTGGTGTAAATTTCAACTCTCTAGCCCCAGTAGTTTCGGCTGTGCGTTGATGAGTGAGTGGGTGAGTCAGTCAGGGCATTTATATGTAGGTATAGATAGATAGAAGATGACGAAAATCCCATTAAATATCTCAAAACCGTTTTAATGTCGCTTGTTAGAGTGAGAAAACGATCGGGGACGTCAAGATCCTCGAGCGTCATAGTAAAAAACAATCGTTTCATTTGAAGGTGCGTTTTGTGAAAAAGGGACAGAACATAAAACTTTGGAACTTAGTGATTACCTATACATATACCTAACCTCTTGCGTTGATTTTTTCTCTATTATCCTTTTTTCGAGAAAATACATTATGATTATTTTATTTAGTGTCTACCTACAGCCGAGCCCGCTGCACCAATGTTTTCCATGTTTTTAAACATCTAACATGTTTTCAGTCAGGTTCGGCAAACAAATAGGGTTTTGTTTTGATTGGCAAAACATGTTTGACGTTTAAAAACCACGAAAACATGGCGCAGCGGACGCGGCTTACGGGGTGTAGTTTCGAATCCTGAGCTATAACCACGAACTTCGGAATTCGAAAATATTCGGGTATCTCTATCTCTATCGCACTAACAATACTCGAGTGACAGGGATGCAGTTATACGAACTTCGAGTTTTGGTTTTCGTGGTAGCGCCGTAGGCACTTTGGCAGAATGCGCAAAGAACGCGTGCCATTGCCATTAAAAAAAAACATATTCGTGTTAATTATATTGTTCAAATTTGTTAATACATTTTTTGAAATTACGCCATAATGCGACATTTGCGCTTATAAGTTCTCATATCACAATCGAATATTTTTTTATGGTTTAACTTTTGGCATGTGTATCGTAAAGGTCTATCGTAGACTGGATTTAAATTATTAATAAGTGAAAGGCAAAGCAATTCCGCCATTTTGATGAAAATTTGACGTTTCTTATAGCTGACAGTTGGAGCAACGTTTGATTTCAATAAAAATAAATGAAAAATTAAATGAAGTCGTATATATCGGAAAATTAATTAATTGTCGCAGTCGGATAAAAATTATCCTAAGTTGCAGCTAGAATAATAATGTACCTATATAAAATGTTTCATATTTTTCCGTTCATGGGATGCTGAGAACATTCGTACCACGCAAAGCTTAGTTTCAAACTGGCTGATTCTTTTTTTAATTTAGAGATTTATTATAAGTGGAGATAGCGACTGTAATGTCATACTTCTATGTCAATTAGTATGAAGCGAGCGAGGTCCGACTATTTTTTTTGGGTATTTATGTTCTTTAATTGTAGTTACCATACAAACATTTTGTTCCTCTCCAAAAATTGGTTCAAATGACATCGTAAAAAAATCTTAGTACACAAGCCTATTGGTGACACGACATCATGGCGAACAGCCATTTAAACTTGGCTTGTAGTAATATACTATTACTAACCTTGAAACACCATGTTCTATTACGCTCTACATCCACCATCTTACATGTGAACTATTCCAACTAGTCTGAGCTTAGACTTAATGAATATTAATTCTCATGCATATCTCGATGGGGCGGAGCAGGCTGAGAGCTAGAATCAATTCAAACCTACCTGCTCGCTCTCTGTACCTTCTGAGACCCCAAACCACGTAACTTTAATCATAGTAATGCGTGTGTGGTTTAGGTATTTGATGTTTGTGCTTAGTGTAATGAAAATGACCTTATCCTGTCGACAGTTTTGTATTCCGGTTTTCCTTGAATATCATTGTTTATCATCACTTACCGTTTCAATTACATTCAAGAGCAATGCAAACGGGGACGCGGTTTTTATCAGATTTTAAATAAAGAGGACGTTCTCAATTTGTCGGAAAAAGGGTATCCTTCCCATCCGTTCCCATGGTCACCATTGCAGTATTTGATAATGGAATCCTGGAGATATTAAGGGAACTCTTCAAATAAAGCAACAGTACTTCGCTTAACGTAGCATGGTTACCTTTTTATCACTTATCGCTGTTGATAAGACATCCGTCTCGTTCTGACAAGTATGCGAGTGTGAGAGTGACGGATGTCTTATCCAAAACGGTAAGTTATACCACCAACAATCTTAGGCGTGAACCACACAGAGACGGCATAAGGCGAAGACGCGGCGCAGGCACAATGCCGCTTCAAAACGTTTGTATGCAAAATGTACTAAGGAGACGTATTTTAAATTACACTCAAGCGGCGCGGCACAGGCACCGCGTTCAATTCACCAATGTTCATTGTAATACAGGTCTACAATAGGTTGAACCGGCGCTGCGCCTTATGTCTTACGCCGTATGCCTTATGCCTTACGCCTTATGCCTTATGCCTTACGCCTTATGCCTTACGCCGTCTCTTTCACGCCTTAGGTCCGCTGGATTGAAGTCGGTTAAAACTCTGTTTATACATAAGTTAATTATAACTCATGTCATGTGTAACGTTAGGTTAACTCAGTAACTTAGGTTATATAACAATCGAGAAAATGTCTTACCTACTGAAAGCAGACATTTAACGATTAATAAACGCCTCAAATGTAGCGTTTATTCCTGAAATCTGCAGAGTGCAAGAATGGATATAAAATAAGTTATCACATAAAAAAAGCGGCCAAGTGCGAGTCGGACTCGCACATGAAGGGTTCCGTAAAATAAATAGCGGTTAACGATTTAAGACGTATTAAAAAAAACTACTTACTAGATCTCGTTCAAACCAATTTTCGGTGGAAGTTCGCATGGTAATGTACATCATATCTTTTTTAAGTTTTACTATTCACTTATTCTAGAAGTTACAGGGGGGGTGCACATTTTACCACTTTGGAAGTGTCTCTCGCGCAAACTATTCAGTTAAGAAAAAAATGATATTAGAAACCTCAATATCATTTTTAAAGACCTATCCATAGATGTATACTGTATACACGTATGGGTTTGATGAAAAAAAAAATTTTGAGTTTCAGTTCTGAGTATGGGGACCCCCAAAACTTACTGTTTTTTTCGATTTTCGTGTGAAAATCTTAATGCGGTTCACAGAATACATCTACTTACCAAGTATCAACAGTAAAGCTCTTATTGTTCCGGAAAAAAGTGGCTGTGACATACGGACGGACAGACAGACAGACATGACGAATCTATAAGGGTTCCATTTTTTTCCATTTGGCTACGGAACCCTAAAAAGAGCAAACCTTTTGCTGGTAAATCGAATTCTCGTTTGTCTAGCGCGTCAACTCGTGTAACCCGCTTTTTAACGGATATCATTTCTGCGAGGATGTATCCTCCGAATAGTGTTGTGCAAGCAAAAAGTGTGTCAAATCAAGGCACTGTCACTTCAAACGGTCGAATAATTATATCGGTAGGAGGACGAGGTAACACTAATTCAAAAGAAGCAATTCACGCACACTGTCTGAAAATAATATGAAATTTAGAAACAAGAAATAAATCGTTGCACAAAAAAATTATATCTTCCTCTGTTCTCGGTATTTTTTCGGAACGGATAGTACTTTCAGTGCCAGGAACTTACTAGGTGGACGCACTGCTCGTAGTTTCCTCTACTTGTGCTACGATCGTAGCCGATACCGTAAGAAAAATAACGTATCGGCTACGATCGTAGCACTACGAAATTGATGACACTGAACGTAGCTGCCTACGCCGTAGCCTGTAGTAGCTTTATCCGAACGTAGCGAAAATCGTCCATAGTTCCGTGATTAGAATAGCGCTAATATTGCGCCGATGAGTTAAGGTTCTGCCTAGCTACGGAATTTAGAGTATTTAAATTTAAAGTATAGTGTGTTATGTTATGTTCCAATAAGGCACATAAGAGGGGGACATAAGGGACTCCACACCTGACTACCGACTTGTTAGGCAGCCTAATTTTATTAATTTAATGTTAAAAATATGTCGATAATACCGGTACACAAGCCATCCCTAGCGATGGTGGACGTGGCATTATTTATGTGAGTGCAAGAGCGAGCTGTCAGTGGTTGTATGCAAGTTTAATGCATGTCTCCAGTTGGCCGGTCTCCAATTCCACCGCGACTCATATTTGAAAATAAAAAAGATTTGTTCAACTGTAGTTATCGGATTTTCAAAAATTATATTTGCAGTTTACACGATATAATTAAGTGAAAGAATAATTTATAGAATACTTGTTAGGTCAGGATAGTTTAATAGCACTTTTTTATAAACTTTTACAAAATGTACCTGTTATTCTTTCCTGGAGCTTAAGTTAGGCTATCTCGTTACAAAATTTTATTGCGCGCTTAAATAC
The DNA here is from genome assembly GCA_963854355.1 of Epinotia brunnichana. Lineage (NCBI taxonomy): Eukaryota > Metazoa > Arthropoda > Insecta > Lepidoptera > Tortricidae > Epinotia > Epinotia brunnichana. The sequence continues at coordinate 14,810,123 of OY977952.1, forward strand.
ATAAATTAATTGTATCACCTTGGTCATTAAAATATAGAATAAGCCGAAGGCAAGGACCATAACTATGCGAGCTGAGGCTTTCGTTATTACAGCCAGTGGTATACAATTTTTCGTCTCTTTAGTCCAGGAAGCGGAATAAGGCGCGTAGGCGGTGGTAAGTGCCACTTTATAACCAGGTATGACGTAAATATATATAACACCCAACATTACTAAGAACCATCTTGTCGGAGAAGACGCATTGTTAAAAAAACTGCACTCAAATCGGTTCATTCGTTTTGGAGCTACGATGTCGCAGATACACACACTCGATTTCGTAGGGAGTTAAAACCACGATTAAGGTTACAGAGGTTACGTAAGTTCGAATTATTACACAAACGGGAATTGACAGAGAAACCCTAAAACTGCGATGAAAGAAATTTAATTGGGATTATCAAAATATTGATGGATATCAAAGGACTAATTCTATGTAAAATTGGAAGATCAAACATTACCATATGTATAGGCATATGTATGAAACCTTTGAAGAGTTATTTTAAAATCTTCAACCAAACGACAGCAAAATTTCCTGTCGTCAATAGGACATCTTAACCTCGCCGAGTGCTCTGTATTTCCCTTTGAAGACAGCTAGAATTTCAAAGCAAATATTTGATCATTAATATCGTTGCTTTATAATTATCTTATTTATATAGGGCATGGGGTGTATTTCTCTAAGCGAACATTATAAATGGGAATCCGTTTTGTATTTATCGTGTTCAGCTCTAATGGTTCTCCAGTTATTTTCTTTAAACAATACCATTTTCATGAAATTCTCTTTCCGTCATTTAAGAGGGCGCTCGTTTTTGGTCAGGAATAAGCGAGAATGACGGATTTTTGACGTTGTAATTCTAAGAAACGGAGAGCTTTTTCTAGATCCTGATTACTTATTTGCATATGTAAACTCCTCATATTGGTCCTAGCCGCCTCCAATTTACGAATTACTGAATACTTTAACCGAAAATACCCGATTACCGACAGTAGTTTTCTGAAGAGAGCGCAGAGTCATAAGTTTGAGCCCCTAATACTCCATGATGTTATATAAGAACCTACTTGTTTTATTCTATTTTCACTAGCGTAATATGTTGCCATTGCGCCTAGCCGCCTCGAATTTTCCTTATTCTGCACGTATATATATGTAAACTGTTCTCAATTACACCAAATTTGTCAACAAAATCTTACTGAAAACTCAAGGATTTTCTCATTATTGTTGAATTATTTGTGTATTGAATCTTACACAACATTAAAGTTCATGCTTGTACCAACAAGATCCAGTCCAAAAAATATAACTTTAGTCAAAATTTATATTTATAAATAATTATTCAAAACTAGTATAAATTTACCGTCGCGCGGGAATATATCTCAGTACCGGCCACAAAGTACTTTGTTATATACTGAAATAGAGAACAATCTCTGGGCCTAAAAACGGTAACCCTGTAATTGATGCGCCATCTAGAATCGTTAGTTGAAATACTCCACTTCAATGTTAAAACATACAAAAAGTGCGTCGGTCGCAGGGTTTGAACCCCGGCTCATCGACTCCAAATACCTCCGTCTGTACCCCTAGGCTACTGATGTCTTATGACAACACGGCGAATTTTGAAATACCTTGACAGCCTCTAGTTGACTTATTATGCTGTCATTACCGCGCAACTAGTACTAAGATTGGCCGCCCTGGTACCGGCTGAATAGCCCTCCGAGACAGACGTGTAGTGTGTTTATTTGTGGCTATTCACGAAGCTAACCGGCCACTCTTCAGATAAAATAATATTATTTTGATCTCCGACTAGGCATAGTTGTTACCAACCTCGGGGTCAAACTATACTGGGGATACATTCGTGAGGCTAATCGAGACAAGTTATGAATTGCATAGCTGCCAGATAAGACGTAGTGTAGCGAAAAGGCTCAAACCCACAGTATACGTAACATTTAAAATTGAACCTTCTACCTAAAACAAAAGTCATACATTTCAATGGTGATGTCTTGTGGGTTGGATCCTTTTGTCTAAACTACGCGTTCTATAGTCAATTATTATTGTACGAGTGATCGTGATACTTGATAGATTTAATTTATTTACTTGTTACTATCAGTCCACCTTGTGGAGGGTCCGCTGCAGTTTCCGGTACGTAGTCGCCTCTCGAGAACCTCCCCGCCCCAACGGCCATTATGATTAGTTAGTATGTATGTATGTATGTTAGTTTGGGCGAAATCTTCAAATTAGGTACAATTATCATCTTATATTAAGTATCTTCGGTGACAATGCCATAATGTCATAGAGCTGGTCTGATGATGGAGTCGGAAGGTGGCCATAGCAGCTCCTAATCTCAACAAGATAAAGCCATCGAATTTTGGCTCATTTATTTGGTCATGGCACGGCAAGACTTGGATGCTGGATGATTTCCAGAGTCTGATGATGGAGCTGGAAGGTGGTCATGGAACTCCTAAACTAAACTAGATAAACCCATCTAGTTTGGGCTCATCTGTTTTGTCTTGGTAAACACTTTGGTGATGGATGATTTCCAGGATCTGATGATGGAAGGTGGTCATGGGAACTCCTAAACTAAAATAGATAGACCTATCTTGTTTGGGTTTGTGTGATTTGTCTGTACAAGTACCCACGAACCAGCGACATAATATGCAGGGTTATTGAAAATAACAAGATGAATAAAAAACTTTTTAAAAAACAAGTTTATATGGCGTTTGTTAAGTACAGCACGATCCTACCTTGCATGTAGTTATTATTTTCGTTTATTTATTTATTTATTTATTGGTATTGAGGATAACAACAGCGGTAGATATAACTAATACTTGGTAATTACATAATACAAGGCCAATAACAGTCATCCATTAATTACTTAAGAAACTATTAACAAGGTAAGTCAAACATAGTGAAAATGTTCAATCAGGTTTTAAACTAAAACTAAAAAATTAACAAGACGCTAAAAAAAAAAAAACAAATGTTAGTTAGACTTCTATAGACTAACAGCTTAACTTAACATAACTTAAAAAATATAGTCAGACGAAGTTAAACCTGGACTAAAAGGATTTACAATAATATAAAAAAAAAACTACTAATAGTAACAGAAACACCACCGATGGTATAATATATTAATTCAACACTCTCATTAAAAGTACAAAAACGATCGGTAAAGTACACATGTGATTACACCCAGTACCCAAGAACACATCAAGAAGTAAATTGATTAACGGCCCGCACATGTCCACGCCAGGATGATCCTATTGCATATGTATTTTTTTTTGTTGAATTGGCAAATTATTTTTTGTTTAGTATATATACATAATATATATATTCATATATTATGTATTTTATCTTTATGTTTGTTCAAAATCGAATAAATATCACTTTTAAATTTATTTTTTGAACCTACAAATGGATCAGCAATGTAAAATTGGGTGTTATACAAGCGAGGGATCCGTGCCAACACAGCGTTAGCTCCATAGTTAGTGGAGTGAAAGGGAACGTGAAATAGGGTCTTGTGTCGCGTACGCCTTGGAACTCGAAACGATTACTAATTATGTCGAAAAGTAGACTCATGTCAGCTATTTTTCGTCTATCTTCAAGTGTTAGGATATTATATTTTCGACAGTTATCAACGTATCCAAGGGATGATTTGTCAAATTTGTAATTTAAATGATTCACAAACTTCTTCTGAATTCTTTCAATTCGATTTTTATGAATAGCGTAACAGACTGACCATATAGGAGATGCATATTCGATAATACATCTCACATATGCGTAATATACAATTTTTAGACTTAACAAACTTTGAAACGGTTTACACGTCCTCATTACAAATCCCAAGTTGCGATAGGATCTGTTAACAATAGAGTCAACATGATTTCTCATCGTCATTCTGGAGTCCAGCATCACTCCTAGGTCACGCACAACGTCAGCTCTGCTCACCGCTGCTTCTCTAAACTTATAGGAGAAAATTATTGGCTTAGGGCTACGGGTGAAACTTATACATTGACACTTTTTTAAACTGATAGTGATCTTATTTTGTGAGTAGTATTGGACTAGGTTATTAAGATCACTCTGCAGGAGCTCGCAGTCTGCTAAAGATTTTACTCTCATAAAAACTTTTTTATCATCTGCATACAACAAATGGCGTGCGGTGTTGAAACATGTATCTATATCAAATATATAAGCATTATAGAAAAGAGGGCCGAGATGGGAGCCCTGGGGCACGCCAGAGGGAATCCCGATGTAATCAGACCTGAATATATATATAATAATAACACACACCGGGGGTTTACACTGGAAAGGGAGATTTTTACGTGGTTTTATTACATTTCCGAGTCATCATCATCATCATCATCATATCAGCCGAAAGATGTCCACTGCTGGACATAGGCCTCCCCCAAAGAGTGCCACAATGGCCGTTCCTGCGCCACCCGCATCCAGCGGACTCCCGCGACCTTTACCAGGTCATCAGTCCACCTTGCGGGGGGCCTACCCACGCTGCGCCTTCCGGTACGTGGTTGCCCTCAAGAACCTTTCCACCCCAACGGCCATCGGTTCTACGTGCAATGTGCCCCGCCCACTGCCACTTAAGTTTAGCAATTCGGAGGGATATATCGGTTACCTTGGTTCTGCTGCGGATAGCCTCATTTCTGATGCGATCGCGCAGAGAAACTCCCAGCATAGCCCTCTCCATTGCCCTTTGAGTGACTTTGAGCCTTCTTATGAGGCCTATAGTAAGCGACCACGTTTCCGTGCCATATGTCATCACTGGCAACACACACTGGTCAAAGACTCTCGTCTTGAGACACTGCGGAATATTGGACGAAAAGATGTGCCGTAGCTTCCCGAATGCTGCCCAGCCGAGTCGGATTCGACGATTGACCTTCCCTTCGACATTTCCGAGTATCACTCTTTATTTCGAAATAAATGTTAAAAAAACCGGCCAAGTGCGAGTCGGACTCGCGCACGAAGGGTTCCGTACCATTATCTATATCTAAAAACGGCAAAATATCTATATCTAAAATCACGTTTGTTGTATAGGAGCCCCCTGTAGCCTAGTTAGTAACTTGGAAGTGACTCTACCTACGAAGCTGGAGGTCCCGGGTTCGAATCCCGGTAAGGGCATTTATTTGTGTGATGACCACAAATATTTGTTCCTGAGTCATGGATGTTTTCTATGTATTTAAGTATTTATTTATCTATATAAGTATGTTTATCGTCGTCTAGTACCCATAGTACAAGCTTTGCTTAGTTTGGGGCAAGGTCGATTTGTGTAAGATTGTAAAAGAAAAAGAAACAAATAAAAACTAAAATAAAAATAAAAAGATGTATTCTGTTTTTTAGTATTTTTTGTTATAAATAGCGACAACAGAAATACATCATCTATGAAAATTTCTATCTATCACGGTTCATGAGATACAGCCTGGTGACAGAAGGACAGACAGACGGACAGCGGAGTCTTAGTAATAGGGTCCCGTTTTACTCTTTGAGTACGGAATCCTAATAAGTGACATAGGTTTTAGGCTCAGAACATAAAAAAAGGGAGAAGTGCCGTACTGCTTAATTTCAACCAAAACCGATGTACCCAGTTTTCTCCCACCGCAGCGCCCACAGGCACACACATTGAACCGTGTAAAAACAAAGACTCGGGCGTTGCCAGTGAGTCTACGGCAACATGCAAACAAGGGCTGTGATTGGCTTAAACGCACTACACTAGGGGGGCGACAAACGTTAAAATTATGTTTTATCGACATTGATATTAAAATTAATATTATGTTATGATATTGATGGGTAACAACTTCAACAACATGGTAAGTTTATGTGGTGGTATTTAAACTTCTAGCTACAAGTTTAAATAACACGTGTTGTTAACTTACCATAAATCGCAAAAGTAAAAAATATTGACGAATACCTACAGAGTAACATAAACGGCTTTTTATAAGTTCGTGTTCACATATATTTAAAACTCTGGTCACATCGATATTTTTGACCTGTAGGTACCAGGCCGATCCGACTCGCATTTTGGCGCGAAATATTATGTCCATTACTCATATTACGAGATTTAAGGCTAAGGGCGAGTATCCACCAAAGATGTGCGAAGATGTGTTACCATACATTTTACACCTAGGTTTCAAGCAAGCGAGGTGTCAAATATTCGAAAAGTGTACGGCTCTTATTAAGTGGTTGGAAACATTTTTCTTGAAAATGTTACGAACACATTAACTCTTCTGTGTACAGGAAACCAGTTAGGACCTCTGCCAGTAGCATCTATCCATTTTTTTAGAACCTAATCGGATTCTTTGGAAAACTGTAATAAGAAACCGAGATTTCTTCTTCAATTATCACATTTGAAATGAAAGTAAAAAATACTCATTTAAAAAAAATTATTGGTAATAATATCACATTTTAAGTTGTTCTGAAGCCATTTGCAGTTAAATTATATACTTGTATATACAATTTTAATATGACTATTTACCGTTCATACTGCAACTTAGTGAAAATCTTATTAGTAGGTACCGTAAACATTTTGTGCCTTTTAATCTTATTAGTTACCTTTAAGATAGGCACCCAACCAAAACAAGTAATTAAATAAAATAAAACAGCGAAAGTAGTCGAAATAAAATAACTAGTATGATATCGTACTTCTATTTTATCGATTACGCGTAAATTGTAACTGCACTTTGGCACCGCTCTAGTTTGCGACGCCAAGCAGCGGCCGTACCACTAAAAAATTCAAGCATCGTCTATATCCATAGTGGTTTAATACATTGCGCCGTGGTTTACTGTATTGAACGATCAATGTACAACGCAAAGAACAAAAATATGCTTTTTCGTTCGATATGTTAGTTCGATCCCGAGAAATGATGCGGCGTTGCGTTTATTTATTAAAATATTAGTTTTTACTGACTTAAGTGAAAATACTAATACTCACATGTGGTGCGTGAATCCACCATTCATGTAGGTTTTAGTTTCATTCCTATTTTTGCATGTAACCACGCTACAATTCGGCATTTTGAGTAAACGTGGAATAACATTTCAGATTCACGGCAAATTGCGACTAACATGCGGTGGGCAGTGACATGCCCATTTGGCCATGTCGCACCGACACGCGCCAAGCCCCCGTTTCATATCTATTCCTTTTTATCATCTGAGGTTTTAGGCTTTTGAATAAAATCACGCATTAATTAATTGCATTCTAGATAAAAAGCTGTGTTTGTATAATTTATAATTTTCAGTTCCTTTGGTAAGAAACGGACATAGCAATTTCTATGAAGGGCAGTTTTTTTTTACTGTCCATAACAAAAAAAATTTTCTTCAAGAAATGAATACGTAAGTACCCAGTAATTTCCTAGTAGTGGGTCTACTGGTATAATTTCATTACATTACTATATATAAATAAGACTCAGATAACATGCAAACTATTAATATCCGTAAAACAAATTATTATTCTTATTACTGACAACTTTAAAACTCGTTAGTTTATTTTATACTAAAAAAACGAAACTAAATATACTTTGTCATATCATAGTATTTTAATATAAATAGAAAACTTGTGCTCAAAAATCAAATACTTACTTTATTCAAGTTATCTAACTTCGCTAACATGATGTTCTAGAAAATCATGTTAGCGAAGTAATACTTACCACTTTTTAGTGCAAGTATCAATATCGGTCACGGAGTGAATTCCAACGGTGCGCTATACAGCTATTTGCATCGGCAAGCTCCGCGGTTAGTTCTATCCCGATCGCACTTACATATAGCTAGAAAGGGACGGCACCCGCGGCTGGTGCGATCTCGCTGTGCATGTGGGGGTTAGGTACGTTTGTGTGGGTGGTAGTAGTATTTACACACACAAACGCACTACGCGTGTCAAAATACCGAATTCTGAGCGAGCGCTTTTTTGAAGAGCACTCTTAACCCTCTTGCTTGAAACTCTCTCACGACTGCAAGGTAAAATCCAGTTTTTGTTGAAATACTCTTGCGTGTAAGGTGTATAAACTTTCCACAGATATATGAAATGTGTAGCATACGGTTTGTAAACTCATAAGTAACTTTGAATAATAATAATAATAATGTATCTTGTCCACTTAATAAAATTGTCAAGATCCTTAGGTACAGTGGCGGAATGAAAAGGTTGATCAGTTTTCAAATCAAATAATTTACGCTATAATTTATTTAATCAAATAGTTGCAAGCACATGTTACCTTTTTAAACTGTGTATCAGACGAGAGTGATATATTGAAAATTATGTTCAACTGTTTGACAACAAAGTTCAAATTTACTAGGACGAATTTTCCTTGCCTATTAATAATTGAACTAAAACCTTTTTTATTAGTTTGATCTTGCCATTACGCCATTACGTTGTATCAAGTTTGATAAATCTAATGATTAAATCCTCTTAGCTTAAAATTATTAAAACTATAAATGTGAGTAACAAGTCCTGTCAATGTCATCATTGCTATTTCTTGTATAGTGCTTGTATACGTTTTTTTTTTCTTTTTTTAACTCTTTTTCCAAAATTCAAAGAGGTGTAGTGAAATGACATTCATTATGACGGAATGTGTCTGACTCTCGGTCGATAAAGCATATACTGATAACTTATACTGAGCACGCAAAAACAGATCTTAAGGTGATGATCAACCTTTTCATTCCCTGACTGTACATAAAATAAATTTAAAAGTCACGAAATATTACATGCATTTTCGTAAACTGTATAAAACCACGCTCAATATCTGGGCATTGGTTAAGTTAGTTAAATAGGAATAGATATGATATGACAATGGTATTGTTTATCCTTCCGTTGATAGCAGTCTTCTTCCTGAACAAGATTGATTCATATAAAACAAGTCCACGGTCACAAATCTGTTCATCATCATTATCATCAGCCGAAAGACGTCCCCACTGCTGGACATAGGCCTCCTCCAAGGAGTGCCAAAGTGACCGGTCCACCTTGTGTGGGGCTTACCCACGCTGCGCCTTCCGGTACGTGGTCACCATTCGAGAACCTTTCCGCCCCAACGGCCATCGGTTCTACGTGCAATGTTCTCCGCCCACAATGTTTCAATGCGCGTGCAATGTTGAACGCCTATAAACGGGCTGAATACAAGAGTAATACAACAATAATTATATGTCAATGTTTTGTAATAAAGCAAGCGGCGCGTGAAATTTTCCCAACCCTTTTTTGGGCAACCCAATTTTGGGCAACCCGGCCCATGCCATGTAGAACTTAAGTTTAGCGATTCGGAGGGCTATATCGGTTACCGTGGTTCTGCTGCGGATAGCCTCATTTCTGATGCGATCACGCAGAGAAACTCCCAACATAGCCCTCTCCATTGCCCTTTGGGTGACTTTGAGCCGTCTTATGAGGCCCATAGTAAGCGACCGCGTTTCAGTACCATATGTCATCATACAAATCTGTTACATTATACTCAATGGATGCACGAGAATAAGTGGATGTCATGTTTACTGATTTCCGGAAGGCTTTTGATAAGGTGGAATTTTCTATTACTGCAAAAACTAGCTTTCAATGGCTATCACGGCAATGTCCTTCGTTGGTTTATTTCATACTTAACGAATAGAACCCAAACTATTGTTGTCAAAGGCTATAGCTGTGGAAACGGAGGTCACATCAGGCGTAATTCAGGGTTCAATATTGGGGCCACTACTTCATTTAATTTTATAAATGACATCAAGTCTTGCTTCCGGAATTGTAGATTTGTTATGTTTGCTGATGACCTCAAGATTTACAAACCATAAGAAATGACAATGATAGTATAGTGTTTCAACGTGATCTAAATTTGTTTTCCAACTATTGGCAACGTAATAAACTACAACTTGCTGTAGATAAAATGTATGCAGATAACCTTTATTAAGAACCGTTAGAATATTGTTACCTACGTGTTTATAAAATTCGTAACTCTACAATAAATAAGGTAAACCAGCAGTGTCGCGAGATAGGAATCCAGCTCCATTTTAATGTCCATGTTAATAATATAGTCTCCGAGGCTATGCGAATGCTGGGATTCATAATACGCTAAGCAAAACCTTTTTGAACTGCTTCGTCATATCTATTGCTCTACAAGGCACTTGTAAGACCCCACCTTGAGTATGCCTCAGTAATATGGAACCCCAAATTCAATACATATTCAAAGGCCATTGAAATGGTGCAAAAACGTTTCCTGAGGTCAACAATGCACCGTAGACTAACAGGTAAAAAAATGTCCTACTTTGATCTCCTCCATAAATACAATTTTCCCTCTCTTGAAGCTAGGCGTAAAATGTCCGACGTAGTAGCATTATTCAGCATTTGTAGAAGACATTACAACAGTTCTGAACTTCTTGAAAAACTTCGTTTTAGAGTCGCTGCGATCCCTCCCCTCGTTCGCCGTCCCGTTTTCCTTGACACGCCGGGGCATGCGCACCTTTGCACCGTATTTGTGAAGCCTATAATAAATTCTGGGTTTGGGTCGACATCTTTAATATCAGTCAACGTCAATTCAAGGATAAAGTTTGTAATTAGTTTCCTTTGTGCTAGGGCAAATGAAAGAAGGTCTGAAGGTAACCCAAAGCTTTTATTTCGTTCTAGGTCCTCACTAAAAGCTAACTAGGTATAAAAACAAATGTTAAGGGTAGGATTTTGATGACGCTTTGGTCGATTGCGCTAGAACCATTTGGTAATGTTAAAATAATAGGCTATGAGCTTAGCTGCATCTCCATCGCAGGCGGTGCTACGGAGCGTTCCCGACAACGGGAGTACTGGCTCGGCTGGCGCGGGTGGCTTCGGGCACGATCAGGCCCCTACCAAACACCTCCTGGAATTTCCATCAAGCGATGAGACGGTTAGCCAAGAATAGCAAGTACAAACTGGGCGGGCACGGGGCTAGATAGCGGGCCGGGGCTCAAGAGTAGTCTGTGGGCCGGCAATCAATAATCAAGGGAATAAAACGGTCCATGGTACAGTACAAAACTAACCTGTCGGAGGAAAATTGTCCCACGTCGATGGGTATTGACAAATGTCAACTCCGCCACCAATGGCCCTGGCCTTGCTTCCCGTGGCTCGCCGATTTAACCGCAACACGGTGGTATTCAGCCAGGTCAAGTCGCGTGGGAGAGCACCACGGCCTCAACTTGCCTGTAAGGCTTGATTACACCGGCAAACTGAAAATTGACAACATTTCTATGCAATTACTGCTTTTCCAAGAAGTTAACACGGCTTCTAAACAATACTTACGAGGAAAATACTGCAATCGCCCAGAAAACGTGTTCCGGCACACCAAAATAAAATAGGAAGTGCGCTATCTGACACTTCGACATTGCCAGCTCTCTCAAACCCGGTCCCCGAAGTTCAAGTAGACGCGCCAACTTGTTGCAACAATCTGTCGTGTTGATTTGTAAACAAGAAAACATCTAGTCATCCGCTACAGTAGAAATGCAATAAATTATGTGGATTATGAATTATGAAATGGAAACCCGTGACGAACAAAACATCTAATCATTGATTCGTAAATGTTCAACGCGATATTCCTTTTTTCTCCTTGTCGCTGGTCAGCGGGCGCGAACTCTGGCAACACTGGAGTCCACAGATAAGCTATCCAATACAACAGGGGTTCCTTCCTGACAGAATATTACACGAAAAGAACAGTTAGCCAACTTGACAAATAACTTTGAAAGGTTTAAAACGATAATAAACCCAGCATACGGGTTTATATATTACACCCCCTCACCTAGGAGAATTTTTCGAGGGAAAAGAGTTGAGGGAGTAAAATTCCAGCTCGCCCTCGAGCTGCAACTTAAATTAGACATGATCTCCATTCCTGAAAGAGAAAACTAAACTAAGACAGGGATTCTCGGCCCAGAATCACAAGTCCTGCAGCACCTTGGCATCAATAGAATCCGCGTGGCCGGCGCTGGAAACGATCGCGTAATGGCCTGCGGTACTACAGAAAAGAAAATAGGAATCTTACCTAAGATATAGCAAAAGGTGCCAAATTAGGCACATTAAGAAAATAAACGTAATCATTCAAATGGCGTTTGGGGACACTGGCTTGCAGTCTTTTACATGCCACTTTCCTAAGCGCTTGCCATTTTCGTCTTCCAGTTCGTAAACTAAACGTGATACTTTCCGTATGACGCGGCATTTTTCATACTTGGGTGCTAGTTTGGCCGCAAAATACTTGCTGGCCTTACTTTGTTTAAAGGTGCGTTTCCATATTTCATCTCCAACCTCGAATTCAATGTCGCGGCGTTTATCATTGTAGTACTTGATGTTGCGATCGTGAGATTTCTGTAACAGCTCTCTCACGGTGGAATAGACATCTCTTAAGGTATTGATTTTATCCAGGTAATTTCGTCTAGATGAAAAAACAATCTCGTTAACCTCCTCTGGTTCACCATAGATTGTACCATCGGGAACTGCCTCCCGTCCATGTACTAGTAAGAACGGGGTATATGATGTAGAATCGTTCACTGAGGTATTCATCGCAAACTGAATACGCGAAATGTTAACATCCCACATGCGGTGGTCTGATTCGATGAACGTGGAAATGGCTATAACGAGGGTCTTGTTGTATCGCTCTACTGTGTTGACCTGTGGGCAATACACAGGCGTGTAATGCAGCTGTGGTATGTTATACTTCGTGAACAACCTTTGAACGTCGCCGCCAGTGAAATAGGAAGCGTTATCTGCAATAATGGTTTGAGGTATTCCGTGGATCATGAATACGTGGTCCTCCAACCTTTGGGAAATGACTGCCCCGGTGGCGCGTCGCATGGGAAACAGCATACAATACTTGGTGAAACAGCACACAACCACCAATATATAAGTGTTTAACTTCCGCGAAGGGGGTAAAGGACCAACGAGGTCCAAGCTCAGACATTGGAATGGGCGGCAACAAACCTTCGCGCTTCCCATGAAGCCCGGGGTGGGAAGCTGGCTATGCTTATGTGCCGCACACGCAGAGCAATGTGCAACGTACCGGACGACGTTCTGATACATACCCGGCCAAAAGTAGCGCAATTTTAGTCTATTATACGTTTTTGCTGTGCCCAAATGCGCAGCGGTCGGAACCGAATGGTTATCCTTCATGATCTCTAATCGGAAGTCTTGAGGTATAACTTCCTTCCATTCAAAATCCGACGACAACGCGTTTTTTGGTTTAGTGTAGCGGTACAAGCGACCGTTCATTAACTGTAAATTGGGAACGGAGCCTGGTCTAGACTCGCACCTCTTATATAATTGTAAGTACCAATTATCATTAATCGCGTTAGTATCGATCAAGTATACTGGGACGGCTCTGGACAAGGCGTCCGGCACGATATTTTCCGAGCCTCGACGGTGCTCGACCACAAAGTTGTAAGGCGACAGTCGGCAACCCCATCTCTCGAGGCGGCCTGTTGGGTTCTTAAGGTTGAGGAACCATTTCAAGCTGGAGTGATCTGTTATAATTTGAAATTGGCGATCACCTTCCAAATACGGTCTAAAATGCTCAACAACATTTACCACAGCTAATGCCTCCCGCTCTGTGGCCGAGTAGTTCCTCTCCTGGGGCGTGAGGGAACGACTGTAGTACGCTAAGGGGTGTTCTTCCCCCTCGAACGTTTGGGTTAGGGTTCCGCCAATCCCAAAATCTGAGGCATCGCAATGCACCGCGAATGGTTTGGTAAAGTCGGGACAGGCTAGGACCGGTGCCGTAGTTAGGGCAACCTTGAGCTCTCCGAAAGCTGTATCCACCTCCGGGGACCAGCGAAAGGGTGGAGCACCCCTTCGGGTAGATGTTAACTGGTTAAGAGGTCCTGCTATGTTGCTAAAATTCTTTATGAATCGGCGGTAATATGACGCCGTGCCGAGAAAGCGTTTGACGTCCTTCCGACACGTCGGAGTTGGGAAATCAATAATTGCCTTGACCTTGTCTGGGTCTGTACGTAAACCGTATTCATCTACAACAAAACCCAAGTACTTGAGTTGTCTGCGGAAGAATTTACATTTAGATAAGTTAATAGTCAAGTCAGCGTGACGTAGTCGCTCAAACACCGTACGTAGTAGGGCCAAATGCTCAGTAAACGATTCTGAGACAACAATAATATCATCCAGGTAGATAAAAATACGTCCGTTGTGCTCTGGGCCAAACAGGACGTCCATCAGACGTTGTTGCGTCGCTGGAGCCGACGTTAGACCGAAACACATTACCTTAAAATGGAACAAACCACGGCCTGGCACCGTAAAAGCAGTCTTCTCCCTAGACGCCTGTGAGTCTAGTCCAATTTGCCAGAAGGCTGATTTTAAATCTAAAGACGACAAGAATTTGGCGTTCCCGAGCTGATCTAAAATCTGGTTAATTAGTGGCAGTGGATAAGCATCGTGTTTTGAAATCTCGTTTAGCTTCCTGCTGTCCAGGCAGAATCGGAGGGTTCCGTCTGATTTCGGTGCCATGGTTACGGGGTTGTTCCATGGGCTGCTACTTGGTTCCACCACATCCAGCTCGAGCATTTCGTCTAACTGCCTGTTTAGCTCGGCGAGCTTCGAGGGAGATAACATATAATGGCGTTGCTTAATTGGTCTCGCATCACCAGTATCGATAGCGTGAGTGAGTAGACGAGTTCGTCCTAAACCCTTCCGCTCTGAGGATATGGTTTCGAATTCCTTTAATATATTCTCCGCTTGGCGCTGTTCCTCCGATGACAGAGACTCAAAGCCTTGTATAAACCTAACTTCCGACGCAACGGTATTGATATGTTCTTCATCCGACAAGGAACAGTCGTTTGGTAATAAAGACAGCACATCCGGGCCAATATTAAATGCCTTCCAAAAATTAATACCAAATAATAGCTTAGTTGGTACCTCTGGTATTACGTAGAATTTGATTATCGCAGTCTTACCGTCGACTGTGACTGGCAAGAATATATGGCCCATGATAGGGGAAGAGGAGCCGTTTGCCGTTACTATCCGACTCAAGTCGTGTGATTTATGAAGGGTAACCTGGTCTTCAAAATGTTTCCAAGTATCGCCACCAATAATAGATAACTCCGATCCGGAATCCAAAAGGCCCGTATAAGACAGACTGTAAATTTGTATCGTAAGGTAAGGACGCAAGTCCGACCCGTCTATGTAACTGTTTAATTTTTTAGCAATTCGGCCGCATTCGAAAAACGCGCCAATCGTCGCCAGCCAGGACCGCCACTCATCCCCGTCAAAATTTGATGGTAATTGGTCTGCCGCACCACGTTGGCATGTCTTCCGCCTGCTCCCAGTACTATGTAATTTAACTGGGACTTGTAACTCATTAGGGCAATCAATTGAGATGGGTGCTTTGTTTTCAGTTACTGGGTCGTTGATAACGAGTAAGGCAGCAGCATCGTTGGTGGTTACCGGAATCGCGTGTGTTGGGCTAACTGGGTCGTTCGGGTAAACGGCGTCAATCGGGTAAATAGTAGTAGGGGAAGGTATTGTAGTTGGGTCCGAACCAGGATACACGTTTTGGTGGTTTTCGGTGAACCGGTTATTTGGGTAAACTTCGTTAATCGGGTAAGTAATAGTAGTGGAAGGTATTGTAGTTGGTTCCGGACAAGAATACACGTTTTGGTAATTTTCGGTGAACCGGTTATTTGGGTAAAATTCGTTAATTGGGTAAGTAACAGTTGTGGAAGGTATTGTAGTTGGTTCCGGACGAGAATACACGTTTTGGTAATTTTCGGTGAACCGGTTATTTGGGTAAACTGCGTTAATTGGGCATACAGTAGTCGCGGTAGGCATTGTAGTTGGTTCCGGACGAAAATACACGTTTTGGTGATTTTCGGTGAACCGGTTATTTGGGTAAAATTCGTTAATTGGGTAAGTAATAGTAGTGGAAGGTATTGTAGTTGGTTCCGGACAAGAATACACGTTTTGTTGATTTTCGGTGAACCGGTTATTTGGGTAAAATTCGTTAATTGGGTAAGTAATAGTAGTGGAAGGTATTGTAGTTGGTTCCGGACAAGAATACACGTTTTGGTAATTTTCGGTGAACCGGTTATTTGGGTAAAATTCGTTAATTGGGTAAGTAATAGTAGTGGAAGGTATTGTAGTTGGTTCCGGACAAGAATACACGTTTTGGTAATTTTCGGTGAACCGGTTATTTGGGTAAAATTCGTTAATTGGGTAAGTAACAGTTGTGGAAGGTATTGTAGTTGGTTCCGGACGAGAATACACGTTTTGGTAATTTTCGGTGAACCGGTTATTTGGGTAAACTGCGTTAATTGGGCATACAGTAGTCGCGGTAGGCATTGTAGTTGGTTCCGGACGAAAATACACGTTTTGGTGATTTTCGGTGAACCGGTTATTTGGGTAAAATTCGTTAATTGGGTAAGTAATAGTAGTGGAAGGTATTGTAGTTGGTTCCGGACAAGAATACACGTTTTGGTGATTTTCGGTGAACCGGTTATTTGGGTAACATTCGTTAATTGGGTAAGTAATAGTAGTGGAAGGTATTGTAGTTGGTTCCGGACAAGAATACACGTTTTGGTAATTTTCGGTGAACCGGTTATTTGGGTAAAATTCGTTAATTGGGTAAGTAACAGTTGTGGAAGGTATTGTAGTTGGTGCCGGACAAGAATACACGTTTTGGTGATTTTCGGTAAACCGGTTATTTGAGTAATCTGCGTTAATTGGGTATGCAGTAGTCGCGGTAGGTGTTGTAGTTGGTTCCGGACGAGAATACACGTTTTGGTGATTTTCGGTGAACCGGTTATTTGGGTAAAATTCGTTAATTGGGTAAGTAATAGTAGTGGAAGGTATTGTAGTTGGTTCCGGACAAGAATACACGTTTTGGTAATTTTCGGTGAACCGGTTATTTGGGTAAAATTCGTTATTTGGGTATGTTCGGTTATTATACACATTAGTGATTGTGTTAGTATGGGTCAGGGAGGTGGGGCGGGAGCAAGCAGGCAGGGGAGGGGTGTTGTACTTGTTAGTAGTGTGGAATAAAGCGTTAATAAGCGGGGAAGAGAGGGTGTTATCTTTGTTAGTTAGGACGGGGATAGGATGCAGGGTATTAGGTATGTTAATTGGTTTACTAATTTCGTTGTTGTTGTGTGTCAGGGATGTATGGTTTTGATATATTGTAAGTTTTTGTTTTTTATTTTTAGGAGTTGGTATGAATATTCTTCTGTTATATACTTTATTGGTTTTGATTGAAACCGGATCAGCCATACCCTGATTCGGTATCACTCGTTTTTTGAAGTACTTGGTACAGGGGTGCAGTTGGGACAATTTCGTGCCGTTACGTTATTCTCGCCACAGCGGTAACAGACCAGTTTGGGTGCCGCCTTACATGCCTTCAACGAATGTCCCTCTACTCGACACCGAACGCAAAAATCAATAGGGGTTTGTACCGCCGATACCGGTTTTGTAGTCATAGGTTTATACACCAAGTCTTGAGCAAGAGACTTGGACAAGTCTCTATTTGGCTCCGCGAAGCGTTTTGCACGTTGAGTTGCAGCCTCCAGCTGGCGACAGCGGTCTTTAAGGTCATTGATGGAGTCGATAGTAAACAAAGCTAATTGTTTTGAAAAAAACGGTCTAATGTTTTGCATTAAAATACTCAACTTTTCCGCTTCGTGTAGTGGGGACTCTAAGCGTGAGTAGTAATTAAGCATTACACTGACATAATTCACTATTGATTCGTCAAATCCTTGCGTCCTCGCCCTTATTTCGCATAGTAGGCGCTCGTTGTAATCTACCGGCAAGTAATCGCGGAGCATCATACTCTTGAGGTCCGTCCAGCAGTGTACCTGATCACAAACGCCATCGAACCATGAGGATGCCTCGTCAGTGAAGAGCTCACATGCCGAGCGGAACAGTGTTGAGTCAGGGATCTCCCGGGAGACACGCACCTGCTCTAGTTTGTGTAGGTAGGCCTTTACGCAGGTCTTACCGGAGTATTTTAAGTTCAATTTTTGCACTGCATTATTGTTATGTGGCGCTGCGCAGGTAGGTGCAGCGACGGTAGTGTCTTGCTTCTTTGTCAACGAACTTGTAAATGTGAGCAATATTGTATCTAACCGCACCAGTACCCCATCTAGCTGGTCGCTGAGCTCGCTGTGGCTGCTCATCTCCGACCCTGAAGGTGAGAGTCGAGTCAGTCGGTGATACAGGTGGTGTGCAGCAGCTTGAACACGATTGAGTACCTTTAACGAGGTGCGAGGTTGTGTTGACCCTTGCAGCAGCTTGCGCAGGTCGTCCATTTTTGACGAGATTATGCCCAGCTCGGCGGCGACATCTCCCTCGTAGTCCGCGACCTCATCTGTAGGTATGTCCTGGTTCAGCTTCCGCAGCTGGCTCCTAAGTTCCATCACTGTAGGTAGTGGCGCCGCCTGGCGCACCCTGACCTCGTACTGGAGCTCATCCTTCTTAAGGAGATTGAAGGCTATTGGGCGCTCCTCTAATCCGGTTGTTGACGACATTGTCACGTACACGTATGTTTAATCGTTGTAATATTTCGATAAAAATATCAGCCCGGTAATTACCACTAATCAGCCCGAGCACACTATGCCTGTGTGGCAGAAGTCTAAATGTTCAGTAAGAGTAGGACAGTAAGTATGAGCTCTAAGCCACCCGGTTCAATGTCCTTTAAGAGCTAATCGATGCTTATGATTAAAGCGCGATCGACCAATCACATAAAAGCGTTTGTATTTCGTGTTACTATGACACTGCAGCAATTGCAATTGTATTATGGTCTCCTAGTTAGTCACTGAGTTTATTAATACATCGTCGTTAGCGCTTAAGGCAATTGTAGGTATATTAAATATTTAAACAATACTACTGGATGTGTAACAACTGTCCTGTATATTAAACTCACAGTAATTCCTATAGTCCTGTGTTCACAGTCACAGGGGTCACTGAGTTCAAATAACAACAAAGTAAATATTTTGTGTAAAACATAAATGTAAAAATGTAAAAATATAAAAAATCCAAAGGATGTGGATTATGGTATGCAATATTTTACTCTTTGCCAGTTCAACACAATGGTAAACAATGCTTATAGTAGTAATTTCTTTTATGAATACTGTTAAAAGGTTATTTGTAATTTATAAAGCTTAACTATAGGTAGTACTTAGGTAATCACTTGCCAAACCAAGTGCTATAATTGACCGTATGTTGTAGGTAAGTAACTATAAGTAATGTAGGTCAATGTCCAAACTATTCAATGTACTAAAGTGTGACATTAACACTATTATGGCGGAAAGTCTGCATTCAGATACTTAGGTATAGCGCAAGCGACCAGACTCAGACCTTCACAGTAAATGGAGTTGTAAGGAGGGAAATGAGTTTAAGCGTCATCAACCTGTTCGGGGCGCCATGTAATTAGTTTCCTTTGTGCTAGGGCAAATGAAAGAAGGTCTGAAGGTAACCCAAAGCTTTTATTTCGTTCTAGGTCCTCACTAAAAGCTAACTAGGTATAAAAACAAATGTTAAGGGTAGGATTTTGATGACGCTTTGGTCGATTGCGCTAGAACCATTTGGTAATGTTAAAATAATAGGCTATGAGCTTAGCTGCATCTCCATCGCAGGCGGTGCTACGGAGCGTTCCCGACAACGGGAGTACTGGCTCGGCTGGCGCGGGTGGCTTCGGGCACGATCAGGCCCCTACCAAACACCTCCTGGAATTTCCATCAAGCGATGAGACGGTTAGCCAAGAATAGCAAGTACAAACTGGGCGGGCACGGGGCTAGATAGCGGGCCGGGGCTCAAGAGTAGTCTGTGGGCCGGCAATCAATAATCAAGGGAATAAAACGGTCCATGGTACAGTACAAAACTAACCTGTCGGAGGAAAATTGTCCCACGTCGATGGGTATTGACAAATGTCAACTCCGCCACCAATGGCCCTGGCCTTGCTTCCCGTGGCTCGCCGATTTAACCGCAACACGGTGGTATTCAGCCAGGTCAAGTCGCGTGGGAGAGCACCACGGCCTCAACTTGCCTGTAAGGCTTGATTACACCGGCAAACTGAAAATTGACAACATGTCTATGCAATTACTGCTTTTCCAAGAAGTTAACACGGCTTCTAAACAATACTTACGAGGAAAATACTGCAATCGCCCAGAAAACGTGTTCCGGCACACCAAAATAAAATAGGAAGTGCGCTATCTGACACTTCGACATTGCCAGCTCTCTCAAACCCGGTCCCCGAAGTTCAAGTAGACGCGCCAACTTGTTGCAACAATCTGTCGTGTTGATTTGTAAACAAGAAAACATCTAGTCATCCGCTACAGTAGAAATGCAATAAATTATGTGGATTATGAATTATGAAATGGAAACCCGTGACGAACAAAACATCTAATCATTGATTCGTAAATGTTCAACGCGATATTCCTTTTTTCTCCTTGTCGCTGGTCAGCGGGCGCGAACTCTGGCAACACTGGAGTCCACAGATAAGCTATCCAATACAACAGGGGTTCCTTCCTGACAGAATATTACACGAAAAGAACAGTTAGCCAACTTGACAAATAACTTTGAAAGGTTTAAAACGATAATAAACCCAGCATACGGGTTTATATATTACAAGTTTTAGAATTGGTAATGAATACATCGTAGCATAGTTTAATAATTCTTCTATTATTATATATATTTTCCTGTTTTCCATTATGTTTTCTTCTTTTGGCGTGTTGTTTGTGACTCATCATCACGCATTGTCCATTTGTATTGTATATTTCTATTTTGTTAAGTGTAGTAATACATTTGTCATTTATGTGTCTTAGTGAGAGCTGTTAAGGGACTAAGTGAATGTTCTTATTACATGTTCACAAACCTTACCTCCTTCTCACTTTTTTCTGTTTGCTTTCCAAATAGATAAATAAATAATAAAATAAATGTGCAAAAAAATGAGAATAGCTCATCGTTACAAAAGTATTAACGCCCTTTTAGTATTTTCATCAGTTCCCAATGGAACGCCAAAAAGTAGTACAAGTGTGACTTGCAAAAATGAAATCGAACACCCGAAACATGGAATTTAACCACCTTGTCCAAAATGTGAACTTTTCTCAGTCCAACATGCTTAATTACGCTTTACTCGACCCATTTCGTTTCAAACAAAGATTAGCCAGCTAAAACTATTTTACGCTCTAAATCTGTATTTGTGCTGTACATTTCTGGACAGTAAACATGACGTGTTTGTGACTTCTTCGTACTTAGAAGTATATTTGCTGCAAACTGCGCTGTTATATAAATCAGAATTGTTATTTTGAGTCTAAAATGAAACATTGTTTTACGTCACATTTATGGCCAGAAAGTAGAATACCACTTCCAGACCGACGTAAAATTTTGTACTCACCACGTGTTGTAATAAAGAAAGCCCTAGATCGTATATTTATTGCCCTTGCCTTTTTCTCGCGCGTCAAATACCTGTGATCTGAGACATTCTTTGTTTTACCGCCCTAGGTAAGTAATACATAAATGTTACTAGAATAAGAAGTATTCATATTTAAAGATTTCATCACAGTTGCTGTTAGTTTGAGTAGTTTTTTTCGCGAGTTAACCAAATTTTCGGTCTTTTTATTTATAAATACATATTATAAAAGGAAAAGTCTGTGAGATTGTAAGTGGGGCGGTAATCTACAAAACTTTCCCTATATACAGTCTGTATCTCCGTAAAATTCACATATGAAATAGGGTGAATCTAGACACAATTCCATAGACGGGAAAAATAAAAATATATTTTTTTAAAGGTGGGGTCCGGGCGTAGCGACTGACTATATTTTTTGACTTTTTTTTGGCTTCCCTTAACCCTTACAACCAACGATGGCACAGCGCTTTGAAAAAAACAATTGGGCTATAAATCCAAAAAACTATTTTTTTTTTTCTTCGTTGGAATTGGGTCTAGATTTACCCTATTTCGTAGTGTACTTTATGAAGACTCCTCACACCTGTATAATATAAAATGGACTTTCAGGCGTGGTGTATATTTTGTATCGCGGCTTCGCCTGAGTTTTACCTTACAAAATATCTACATGAAATTAAGACATAAATAAACCCGACAAAGGCTACAAACATGCTAGTACCTATTCACTGCCTCGAATGGTGATGAGAACGACATGCGCGGATGACTCTTTTGTTGTTGAAAAGGTTCTATGTCTACGTTATGAAAAGAAATGTACAATATATGAAAATTAACAAACAGACTAGGAACAAGTTTCTTGACAGTATTTCTAGAAATACACATCAAAAAAAAGGAAGCCAGCTAGGTAATTATTACAGCAGGGTGTAAATCTGTCGAAAGTGAAGTAAATGGTGCGGACGGGAACCGTTCGGATGGAGTGAACCGTAGGTACTCACAAACTTTTTTCATTATCAAATAATGGAGTTCACATTATACATAAATTTTCCCATTTGAGGATCATTATTGGTAGTCAAACTCGAGTTAAAGGTTTTTTTTATTAATAATTTGTTACCTACCTTTCTGTTTTGATCCGAAGGTGAAACATTTAATTATGCTTTCTATAAAAAATTATGCTATTATTTGGCGTACCTTCAAATGATTTAGAGTAATTAATTAAATAGTTATGACACATTTTACAACACAAAATTTAGTTATCTTTAACGATTTAATAAATAGAAAATTGCCTAACAAATCGTACAATAAGTGCATAAAACACGCGAGGGTTGATATAAAGTCGAGTATAAAATGGGTTGTATACACGAGTTTATACACTCTAGTTTCTAGTCAATTATTCAATATAATTAAGGTTATGTCATCATATTTAAACTGCTGCGATTAGTCTTCGTGTGGCCCGTAGCGCGGCCGTGCGGCAGGCAGTTTTTACTTTATGAACTAGAGCATAAGAAGCCATTTTATGCAGCCTACACACAACATAAAGACGAACTTTATGAGCATGAGAAATTAAATAGTATTTTATATAATCGTTACACAATGAGGGTTCTTAAAGTCAAGCAGGTACCGTGTTTAGGCCACGACGCTTGCCGAGTGGCCTAAGTAAGGTACGACAATACTTTTTCTACGAGTCAACTGGAATAATAAAACAAACTTGATATCTATTGAAAATCTAAGCCCTGCTGAAACGAAGCGCAGCCCACCAGCTCAGCGTTTTGTTGATGTCTTTTGTTCTATGACATGACCAAGGTGACGTTATATTGGTCAAATTCATTATAGTTAAAGTAAAGGCGCCACGTGATTGGGCAAATTCCTTATAGTTGTCTAAACAGTTGTATAATAATTTATTATGGTAGAGTTGGGAGCTCTATAGAAAAAAGTATGTGATTAATGATTATAGTTTGGTGTAAGAAGTCTTAATTCAAACATTAAATTCAACGAGTGTAAAAAAGTAATGTATTCACCAAAAAATATTTATTTCATTGTTTACAATAGTCACAAACAAGTAACAAAGAAAGACTACCTCGACAAAGCCGTGGTTTGCCCGACCAGCGTTCTCGCGCTCGTGCATACGAAGGAATCTCTCTGACTGCGGAGTGAGGATCGCCAGCAGTCCGTCCATGGTCGCCTGACAGGCGGGCAGGATCCTCCCTGGCGGTAGTGCGAACCCGTGGACACCGGTGTCAGGGAGTTCAATGCTCAGCACATAGCTGGAAAATAACTTTCTTTTTATTATTTTGTATCTAGCAAGGTGTGCTGCTAGACAACCGCCACGGCCCTATACTTCGAAACGATATGTTGAAAAATGTGTTTAGATTATCCCGTCCACCTTATGGCACTGACCACTCTGCAGCTATTTGAACTAAATTTCCAATATTCCAGTCATTTATTCCAGTAACAATCCAGTCCAGTGATCGAAACCAGCATTGGAATATAAACTGGAATCATGTGAACCGGCACTGGAATATACCTAGTCCAGTGAGCAATCCAGTCTAGCACTTGATTGGATGTCTACACTATTCCGTTCCAGATTGGGCCAAGTGGAATGAAAACGTAGACCGTCAATAGAGTAGGACTGGATTGTTCACTGGAATGGGTAAATTTCAGGGCCGGTTGTTGTAGGGGTAAACTGTGGGAATATAACTGCACTTTAACTCTGTAACATTCCATCTTTAAACCTAAAATTGCTAGAAGCTGTGCTAAAAAAAAATTGCATTTGCATTTCCTACTAAAAAAAAATATACAACGACGGTGGCAAACAAGCTTACGGCCTGCCTGATGTTAAGCAGGTACCGTAGCTTATGGACACTTGTGACTTCAAAAGAATCACAAACGCGTTGCCGACCCTTTATAAGTGAATTGCAAAAAAAATGTACATAGTTAAGAGCCTTAATCTAATCTAAGCTTTAACTTTTTTCCATTGCGTAACGGCAATTACCCATACATAATATATTATATGGGTAACTTTCGTTACACAATGGAAAAAAGTTATAGCATAGATAAGATTAAGGAACTTAATTATGTAAATATTTTTTGCAATCCACCCTTATTCTATATTTATTAATTACAGAAAGACAGGCGTGAGTATGTAATACTTTGTTACTTCAAACTTACGAAATATTCAATGCTCTTTTCACCCAGTCAGCACTCAAGCCGGAGACTAAGTATCCTGAAAATAAATAGTTGTTTTTTATTATTTTAATTATAATTGAATTAACAACTTGATACTCTTTTTCATTACTTACCTATTGTTTCGAAGGAAGTGCCTGTTTTATATTTGATCCCGTGGTTTATCGATATTCGTGCAGCCGCCTTATCAGCCAATGCTTTCTGAAAAAAAAACGTATTGAAGCTACGTTTATTTATGTGAAACATACCTTTGAATGCGTACCTAAAATAAACTCTTTTATTAAAATCATAGTTTTATCAGTACGGATTCTGTCGCAATTTTTTTTATCTACATATAATAAGCAGAATATGATATTCTATATAATATACGATTTTCGGGTGTAACGTGTGCTGAGACACGGCGAACGTGGCGACGCGGAGCCTTTTGGATATATGTAGGTACGCACTTGACGTGAACCTGCGTGAATGACGCTATCTTGGTTCCTCTGTCGTGCTAGTGACTATGCTCAAATTAAGGTTATGTACCGTTTAAGTACCACTTACCACTTTGTCATAGTTATCTTCGTGTTCTATCAAGTGCGCATACGGAAGGATCATCAACTGGCCATAGGAATGGATGGAGAAGTAGTATTCCAGTTTTCTTCTGTGTTCTCTTGTCATCGTTGCCATTGAATATGTTTCCGGCTCAGAAAATGGACTATCACCACAATAACTGTAGCTCTCTGGTTTTTTACTAGTACCAAGAGCTGTGAAAAAGATTGAAAACTTCATAGATACCAAAATAGCAACCTTACATCTGCATAATGTAAAGAAACTATCAGAAAAAAAAAGCGGCCAAGTGCGAGTCGGACTCGCACATGAAGGGTTCCGTGAAATAAATTGCGGTTTACGATTTATGACGTATTAAAAAAAAACTACTTACTAGATCTCGTTCAAACCAATTTTCGGTGGAAGTTTACATGGTAATGTACATCATATATTTTTTTTAGTTTTATCATTCTCTTATTTTAGAAGTTACAGGGGGGGGGGACACACATTTTACCACTTTGGAAGTGTCTCTCGCGCAAACTACTCAGTTTAGAAAAAAATGGTGTTAGAAACCTCAATATAATTTTTGAATACCTATCCATAGATACTCCACACATATGGGTTTGATGAAAAAATTTTTTTTGAGTTTCAGTTTTGAGTATGGGGACCCCTAAAACTTAATGTTTTTTTTCTATTTTTGTGTAAAAATCTTAATGCGGTTTACAGAATACATCTACTTACCAAATTTCAACAGTATAGCTCTTATAGTTTTGGAAAAAAGTGGCTGTGACATACGGACGGACAGACAGACGGACATGACGAATCTATAAGGGTTCCGTTTTTTGCCATTTGGCTACGGAACCCTAACTAGGCAATATAATAAATGCACTTACTTCCAAAAGCGATGCCATAGTTTCGATTAAGATCAACACCATTTCCAGGTCGGCGGTTTTTCCTCCATAAACGATCCTAAAATACATATACATATCAGACAAGGCTTCTGCGAATACTTCTGGTCTCTCGATTACACTGCCTATGTATCACTCTTGTAGTGTATGTAGGTAAATAAGACCTAATACACACTACCGTCTCGGGCACACATGACGTGCAGAGTTTTGGCGGGAGCTAGTCTATGCTCGGAGGTTTTGAGAGTTACACGCGTGCGTGTGTGTGGGCGAGCCGGTGTAAAGATAAACAGTAAAATACTTGATATAAGAACATTACAACTATGGACATCACATCAAAGCAGAGCTGTTCACAAAGTATTGGCGAACCAGCTTACTTATAAGTCATAAGTCATAAGTCTTTTATTTATAATATTATTAATATTACACGTCATCGATTGTTTAGATTAGATTAAATTTATATACTAAGTGTGTAAACATATAACATTCTTATTCTGGTAACTCATAAAAATCTTTAATGTCATAAAAAGATAATTA
Organism: Epinotia brunnichana; assembly: GCA_963854355.1. NCBI lineage: Eukaryota > Metazoa > Arthropoda > Insecta > Lepidoptera > Tortricidae > Epinotia > Epinotia brunnichana. The sequence goes on from OY977952.1 coordinate 14,836,600, forward strand.
TTATTTTTTATTTTATTACATTAAAAAATAATATATACCAGATTATTAATATTAACGCCACATTTGTTTAAAAAATATCGATGTTCACAATCTGTTTGATTAATTTACTTATCAGAAGATTATTAGACTAGCTAGAATCCCTAACACGTCTAGAATTTATATAGTGAACATCTCAATGCGGCATGCGGTGGAAGCTTTAGACTGCAGTCTACGTAAGCCGAAGACGTTTTTACGCGTATAAGATATTGTGTAAGTAATCCGATATAGAGTAAGTGGTAGGTAGAGTAGGTAGGTGTGGCTGTATATATGAGAGTGAACCTGGCGTCATTTAAAACATTTGGTATGTTACACTCGTACGGAACTAGAAACGTGGATAAGATTGTAGGTATAGCCGGATGTTGACCAAGTCATCAAAACTCACGCATGTCATGGGTCCCACTGTATACAATAAGTTACCTAAAAATGTCATTGATGCCCCAAGCTTAAACACCTTTAAAGTTCGCTTAAAGCGATGGCCTATCGAGCAATCGTTTTATAGCTATGACGAATTAATTGCTTATAAAACATAATAATTATATAATAGGACCGTGTGGGCCTAGGTTGATTTGTGTAAGATTGTGCCGTAATATTTTAATTTATTTATTTAATAGTGCTATTGATTTATTGTATTGACTCTCTTGATTTTTATCTTATTTTAATATTTGTATGAACATTATGACATGTAAATTGGTTTTACGAATAAAGTGATTATGATTATGATTGCATAATCTATAACTTCATTTCAGCTCCTGTATGGACTCACCGTAGTATGACTGTATTCATATCCATCTGGATTCATAACAGGTATGAATATCCAAGTGTACTCGTAGGCAATGCGCTCCAACTCGGGATCTTTATACACTTTAGCGTTTAATATTGTATACAACATATACGTTACAAATGCTGGAGATAGCCATTCTCTTGCATGGCATCCTCCTTCCACTATAACCTTGGATCTGTAGTAAAATAAAACTACTTAAATAAAGGCGATTCCGCTGCGCCAATGTTACCGCGTTTCTTTAACATCTTAGGTGTTATGTATCAGTCTCGGCAAACAAATAGTGTTAGACAAATCTAAGGCCTTGGTCGTACTGCACACGCCGCACGCAGCCGACAACGTCCCGTCGCACGCAGCGTCTGAATGGTGTGTTCGAGAATGCTCGGGAGTGGTCGTTTTCGCCCGCTGCGTGCGGCGTCCCCCCGCCGCCCGCTGCAGCCGCCCGCTGGCCGTTGCGTCTTTAGTCATTTTGGAGCATTGCTGCGGCTGGACGCTGGCTCGAAATGGAGAAATTTACAAGGCACCCTCCGTATGTCTAGCTTTAAATATATTGTTCTTCTTTTTCTTTTGCTTCCTTGATAGTATGAATAAAATGTCCTCATCATCTTCCTCCTTAAGCAGTAAATACGCTAGAGTTTTTTCCATCGTAATACTACACACACACATCCGTTCGCTACAAAAACCCTCGGAAACTGCCGCGACTGGCCGCTGCGGCTACGGTCTCAAAACGACCAAACACCCGCTGTCGGCTGCGTCCAGCGTCTTCCATCAGTGCGACGGGACGTTGTCGGCTGCGTGCGGCGTGTGCAGTACGACCGTAGCTTAAGATGTATAAAAAACACGAAACCAAAGCGGCGGACTCGCCTTGTCTTGAAAAAGATGATAATATGTAGGTATGCGTATGAGCGTAATATACAATTCATTATAACAAAAACATTGTTGATCCCCTTATGACGATATTTTGACATGAATTTAGCATAATTTATATATAAATAGCGCGCACCGAGCTCCTGCGCCACGCGCCGCATGTCCGCCGCCCTGGCGCTGCTCAACTCTGTGCTCGGCGCAGCGAAGCACGTCAATGTGTTCGCTACCCGATGGCCGCTACTGATAGCGGAATGTAAAAGGATTTTCGAGTCCTTACATTAAATAAATAGTTATTGTTAAGTTGGAATATATATTTATGTTTGTAATGCTTTGGCGTAAGCTGTAATTGCAAATTGTACTTTAGTAAATAAATAAATCATATCTATGGGCATTTTTTTATTTTTCTTCTACCTTGATGTTTTTGGCGTGTCCAGTGCCTTTGACGACCCACAAATGCGAAACACGTTGAAATATTGTGCTTGTAGCGATTTTAAACGTCAATAATATATCTCAATCGTATAAAAACCCAAAAAACCTATCATTTAGCATTAAATTTACCACATTTTATTGGTTTTTCTGGCTGCCAACCCTCGATTTTTGCCTGTCCACCTGTGGAAAGCCAACTTCAAGTATCGATTCGAAGTATTAGGACTTGTATATTGTGCCTGGATACATGTTTCTGATAGTAGAAAACATGAATTTTCTTAAATCAACCTTATATTTATTTCGCTAAAGTATTTATTACATAATAAACTAAAATTAATCTTGTCCAGTGATTTTAGAAAAGTGAACATGTCCACCTTCCGTTATGATGATTTTGTGGGAACGAGGTATTTTATTGCCAAAATAGGTGCTTATTTTGATCTAGCATCACATATCGTTACGTAACATCATTCGTTTTGTTTACAAACTGTCAGTAGTGGCTAGAAATCGCGGGCGAACGGTGCGCCGAGTGGTGGTCCCCAAAAATTGTGTCCGGGTTCCGTTACGAGATTACGAAGGTTCCTATTATTTTTCTGCTAATGCGACTCAATTATCTTAATCCGTCATTATCATTAACCATGATTTCAGTAAATACTATTACAATTGTTAAAAACAGTATATTATACACGTGTTTTAATCTACGAAGTAATCGTTCCGTTACGTCCATTCCGTTATTATTTGTATGGTAAAGTAGCCCTCTTAAGTAATGGAAGGACGCCTATTCAAATAAAATGATACACTTTGAAAAATAAATGCCCCTTTACTGAATTTCAGGTTTCGAAGTCAAACGTTACCTATTTAGGAAAATTTCGTGGAAGACGGGCAGAAAACAAGTGTTCGCATAAGTTTCGGACCAATTTTGGCTCGGAAAAATACTTCTATTTGTACTTCACCATACCACATACTCCCACTTGACCAAGAAAAAGAAGAAGTGCCTGTTTTATGAATTTTATGATCAAATCCATACATCGGTTTACATATGCCTATACTCGTGGCGCCCACCATACGACACAAAATGACATTGAAATTTGAATCAAACTAATGTAAGAAATAAAGTTGAATTTCTTTTGTTTCAAGAGAAGACCAAAACAAAACAAATGCAACTCTATTCCAACCCAAAATTGTTTAAATTCCTTTAAGAGAATGAATGAGTCCTTCCAGTAGGCCCATGGGCGCTAGGAGGCTATAACGTTTGAAGAGTTCCGTCGATTCCTCAAGCCGAGTCTAGTAACACGTCGCATAAGACACTATTTTAACGAAATGTGAACTTCACCAGAGTTGTGCTTTTAAAGAACAGAGGCATAAAATGTCTACGGACATACAGTCATATGTCCTGTATTTTCCAAACATGTTTATAACATCTCTGTCAGTACGTAGCTAACCGTCAAATCTTGGCCAAAGTGTGGTCGGTAAGTCACACTTACCTATTTTTAGACCCCTTTAAGACCAGCCTCACTCCCAAAATAGTTCTGTTCTGATGTGTCTTGCCGATCCTCCGTAACTGCACCTCGGATGGATGTGTTGCGCTAACATCTTTCAACCATTCATAAATGTCGTCGAGGCGGTAGTAATTGTGCCAGTTGAATGATTGCATGTTTCGCCTGAAGTACGGTCTTGCTTTTTGTTTTTCGAAGGCACTGAAAAATAATAGCAAATACCCTCCTAGCGTAGTTCCCGGTAGTATCTTAAGCGAAGCCGGGGTCCACTTTGGCATCTAAGGCGGTAATCATTATCACACTGCGGCCGCATCCCACTGCAGTGTGCGTAGCCGCATACAAATTTCGCCGGACGAAGGTTCGTTGCAGTGTGTGGTCCGTGCGGAATTTATACACAATCTGAGGTGTGCAAAGTGATGGTTTTCTCGATGTATACAAGAACACCGAGAAAACCGTCGCTCCGCACACCGCAGCGGGGTGCGGCGGCATTGTGATAACCGCCTTATCCCAAGATTTGGTGTAAGCACAAGTTTTATGAAAGCGACTGCCACTGACTTTCCAACGCAGTGGGAGAACTAGAACTTTTTCGGATTAGACTGCCTTCCTCACGACGTTTTCCTTCACCGAAAAGCCACAGTTGATCAAATGACATTTCGTTTTTTGAAAAAAACTGTGGTACGAGTTGGGATTCAAACTCACGACCTCCACATTGAACGTGGCCTTGCCTGCCTGCTTGACTTACCGCTCGGCTACAGTGACCACAAAAAATTTTAGTAAAATTTGTTTTTGTGTTTTGATGAACCGTCGATTTGCACACCTCATTTTGTGTATAAAATCCGCGCCGACCACACACTGCAACGAACCTCCGTCCGGCGAAATTTTTATGCGGCGGTAGTGTGATAACCGCCTAATCCCAAGATTTGCAAGTGATTCTAGTGGACGAACTTATCCAGTCAGATCACCAGGTGATCTTAAAGCAGGGTTTCTTAGGGGTCCGTGACATGATTGCTAGGGGTCCACGGCCACTTCGTTCACTCTTAACGTTTTTTTTAATATGCAGTAATTCGCGCGAAATTAGTTTTTTTTTTCAACATTATATTCGACAGGGCTCCGCAGCACTTTTCAAATTCTGAAAGTGGTCCTTGCCTAGCAAAAGTTTAAGAACCACTGTCTTAAAGGATACCGCGCGATACTACCTACCTAAACAAACATGACTTGCCCATGTATTTTAAACTACGCGATAACTGTTTATTGTCTGGATTACACATAAGCTTCTTTTATATCTTAGTAAACAGAGGGCCCTTTCGGTAGCACTTGGACCCTATGAGATCTATTCTGTAATTGCCCCCTGTTTTGTGCCTACACCAGTTTATAGATTCAAAAATAGAGTAAATACATGCATATACATACACATACCTTTCTATGTTCCTGATTAAAATAGCAAAGCGAATGGTCATTTTCTCCGTGTCCCTGTAGAGTATACCTAAATTATGAGGACTTATACTGAATTCCACTGCATTATGGACTAAGGTAGGTTCCTTCCACCAAATGACGTTATAAATCTTAACCAGCGTTTTTAAAAATACCAATTGTTCGTCATCGTAAGGAACGGCACGGAGTAACGCGTGGTTCTTGTAAGACTTGCATTCACAACTTGTCAATAATAAGAAAATAATAAATGTAACACTTGCGGTACACATTCTGTATAAAATTTAATAATTTAGACTCTCAAAAATATGTCAATAATAATTTTAAAACGAGATATCATTCCTGAAATGATTTTCATAGAGTACTTTTTTTTTTTTCCGTGTTGTGGCTTTTTGCTGCTTAGGCACTTTGCCAATGTCAAGTGCCAATGTAGAGTACTTATTATTCTAAATGCAATGACGCCGTCATAAGCATGTCAGTGGTGTGTCAGTGCAAAAATATTAAAAAATATCCTTAAGGTGGTTCGATTGCCATACAAAGCGTTATTTGACATTCGCAGGCTAACGGCGTGATATTTTAAGAAAATTATGTAACAAACTTTCATCAATTGGCTTCCCATTTGCGCCAAATTCCCCCTTTCCTAGAATAAACTTGTATAAACTAGATTAATTTGAGAAAAATAGTTTTCCCAAAATATCACGTGACAAACCAATTTCTCAAATTAATCTAGTTTATGTAAGTTTATTCTAGGAAAGGGGGAATTTGGCGCAAATGGGAAGCCAATTTATAAAAGTTTGTTACATAAGTTTCTTAAAATATCACGCCGTTAGCCTACGAATGTCAAATAACGTTTTGTATGGCAATCGAACCCCCTTAAGGTTCTATTCAAGTTCTATTCATCTTCATAATAGGCATGCAAAAGGTTTAACAAATATGAAAAAAAACGTTTTGTGGAAGGTATGCAATGTAATTAAAGCCCCAAAACTTTAAGTTGGCCTGCGGTGGAGTTTACCTAACTATTGACCGCCAGCGCAGGCCGCGCCAGTTTGATTCAGGCCTTAAGCCACTTCTTTGCGTTTGGTTCAAGGCCTAAAGCCGTGAATACACATGCCTGTAAAACGGAACAGTGGCGTGCATACAAGTTAACAGCATGTAGAAAGTAACTGGCACACGGTGAATACATGATTTGCAAGTTAAACTTGCATGCCAACCGGCGTGCCTATAGATGTCGCGTACGTTCACACGTGCCGGTTTTGTAGCCCCCCGCGTTCGCACCTCATATTGCATGCCAGTAAATCAAATGTTGTGCGATCTACTTGCTTGCCAAATACAGACAAGTCAGTTCAGACAAGTCACATGCTCTGGCATACCCACTGCATAGTGATGCATAAAAACTTTGTATGCAGGGGGGTACCTTTTCTCTGCAGCTGACCGTACATTTGCATACTTAACAGCTTCTTGCACACACCTACTTATTGTCATGTGCAGAGTCCGGAATTAGTGACTTCTCAATCATCAACTTCGTAATATTCGCTACAGGAATTTATATTCCCGGCTTACTTCCTGACACTTTTTTCTTTGTTTTAAGCATTTTCAAAAAATTGTGTACAGTCGAGTGTAAAATGATGGGTGCGTAAAACTTACTCATAAATATGTCCTATCGCTCTTATTTCAGCGGATTATGTTTTCGGTACATATTTATTAGAGGATTAAATCGGTACATATTTTTACACTTAGCTGTACCCGGTTAGCGTGAGTTCTTAAACAAAAATGTACTCAGTGTCCGTTTTGAAAATGCCCGTATTGTACTCGGAGGCCCTTTAACACGCACCAAACTTTGATAAAATCAGTGTAAATCAAAATGCCGTTTTTAGGATGCACATCAAATGTATTGAACAGTTATAATTGATAGAACCGCGTAGCAAATTCCGACACGCATTCGATCTTGCGTGACTCCATTACTCATTCTCTGAAATCTTTCTCTGTTCGGATCGAAGAACAGGAGCAGTCCATCCATGGTCGCCTGGCAAGTCGGCAGGATCCGGTCCGTGGGCAGCGCGTAGCCGTAGACCCCTGTGTCGGGCAGCTCAACGGTGACCACGTAACTGGAATTCATAAGTCGTGTCAGTGAGAAGCTGAGCTGAATGTGATTTTGGTCTGGTGATCGAAATCACGTTCAATCTTCATTCATTTGTTCCACTGCAAAGGCCTCCCTCTCTTTCTTGCACGCGTCTCTATCGACTGCTAAACTAGACCAGTCGTCCTCCCTAAAAGCGTCGAACTCTATTTGGATCGAATTCACACACAGCTTTTTTGGCACGCCACTTATTGCAACCTTGTGCGTTTTGGTCACCAGACCCTGGCTAGACGTAGATGGCAGACATGAATATCAGGGCAAAATTTTCTGTGCTTGCCTGCCAGAGAGATACGAAACTACTCGTACCGCTCGCATTCACGCATGCTGAGTTAACGGGTTGAGCACGAAATACATTGATATCAATTTGGAACGCAAATCGTAAGTCTCTGATCGACCGCTAGTATTAGTGCTCGTAGATCATAATACTTACGATACTTTTAATGCTCTCTTCACCCAGTCACTACTTGTTCCCGATGCTAAGTAACCTAGAGAAATATTGATTAAGATTATAATTTTGTGTGTACCTACCTAGTTTTTTTTTGTTAATATCGTTTCATACAGTTTCACATAACTTTCCAAGATAATTACTTGCCTTTTAAATCGTAATTGTTGCCTACTGTATACTTAATGCCATGATTTCCAGAAATTCTTTTTACAACTTCGTCGATCTTCTTTTGCTGAAAAAATATATTAATATCAATACAATTACATATTTTTTCTCCTATACAGCTATCCCGCAATCCTGCAGTGTGGGTGGCATGTGTGACGACACATGACCTCATTATTATTTATATAATGTATAATCAACGAACCTATTATATTGCATATAACACCTGATACTTCTATCCATCTCTATCAAATGCAATTAACAGTAAAACTAGATACTAAACTACGTCAGAATATAACTCACACAAAGCCACAGAGACTCTATAAAACCCATGTATTTCATAATAAAGCAATCATTAATTTCCCGAGTCTCGTCTTATTATTAACTCCGTACTTCACACATTTCATGGCGACCTTAGCAAGGGCAGGACGACCTGCCTTGCGCTGTGTTCCACGCAGATCCCTTCATGGCACACACTCCGGTATAAGTACAAAAAATGTTTCCCCGTGTGGTGTCGAGTTAGTATAACACCACCCCATTACTTAATCTCTTCTTACGTGTCTTACTCGTAATAGTTGACTACGGGATTAAAGTTTGTTGTGGGCATTAGGCCCTTTAACCCTTTTCCAGGCAGAGGCGTTATATCGACCACATACAAACTGTCAAACATGTATCTTAATGTCATTAAAAAAGACTGACGTTTGATCGACATTTTTCAATTGCCGGCCTGGAAAGGGGTTAACAACTGTAAACCTACAAGTGCTCTGCTTACCCCCTTCTGGCGAGATGGGCGTGATTTTTTGTATTTACAACAATATTATAAACAGGTTTTAGTAAAGATAGCTTTTCATTTAAAGTTTATTCGTTAACACATTATATTCCAGTAGGTAGCATCATTCTACGGATAACTATCAAAACACTTAGATACTAAGCATTTAGTAGATCTCCCGATTTAATCAATGGGCAACGACTTACCATTAAATCGTAATTCTCCTTATGCTCTATAGTGTATGAATACGGCAAGATAATTTCCTGTCCGAAGGAATGGAAGGAGAGGTAGTACTCTAAGTTGTCGCTATTTTCTTTGGTGAATAGTGACATAGCATAGGATTCTGGCTCGGAGAAGGGACCGTCGCCACAATATTCGCGATGTTCTTTATTTGATTTGTCCGGACAGTAAGCTATTATGAAACAAAATTTCTTTAAATTTTAAGTAATTTTACGTAAGTTTAATTGAATACTTCATTGTTGACAATACTTTCAAATAAGAGTATCTATTAAACACCGTAAGATCCGCTACAAACCTATTTGATATTTGTACAAGGTAAGCTAATAAGCTTGCTGAGCTTATTAAGTTATAAAGTGGAAAAGCAGTTTAATGAAATATCGTAAGGATCTAGAGTAAGTATTATTATTAGAGTACAACACAATACTATAAAGAGACCAGCCTCCAATTATTACAATACTAATGACAATATAGAACACACTCACCCCCAAAAGCTATGCCATAGTTCCGATTCAAATCAACACCATGGCCCCCGCGGCGATTTTTTCTCCATAAACGATCCTAGAAACCAAAAATGTGTAGAGCCTCAAACTGCAACCAATAATTTAATTCTGATCCCATTTGATTATCAGTGCAACCCATTCGCACACACTTATTGACTATCGCTAACGAATGCATCGTCTTATTTATATATCATTTCAATACGATACAATAATTGATTGATATGTGTGTTTAAATGTTTGTACCACTATACTTGGTTGTTGTGGCATAATAAAGTTATTATTCATCTATCTATCTACGTCAAAAATGTCTTGTAGAATAGAGGAGGTGCTACCAAGATCCCTTTTATGCTCGATGTGATCATGCACCACCAACTCGAGCAATTCCATTCATCTGAATTGAGAGAATGGGACTTCCCTATGATATCTTTTAATTTTATTACTCTAATTTCAAAATACAGAGACATGAAAATGGGAATACTCCTACGACCTGCCGGGATCACGTCACATAGAAGTAAACTCCCCATGAGATAGGCCTGATGATGCCTATGGAAAGCATGACATCCGATGTTGTAGACTCTTATGAGAAAACGTAAGCGGTTGTCTACTTAAGTAGAACATCTGACTGAGAAAGGTCTTAAAATTATCAAGAGTCAATTAAATTTCACAAATTATGCTCGTACTGACTCACTGTCGAATGACTATACTCATATCCATCCGGGTTCATTACAGGGACGAAAATCCAAGAGTACATGAGTGAAATACGCTCCAATTCTTCATTGTCATATTTTTTTGCGTTTAGTAATGTATGTAGCATATACGTTACAAATGCTGGAGATATCCACTCATTGCCATGGCAACCACCTTCAACTATGACCTTGGCTCTGTAAGGAGACAAATTAAATGTTCATGTATTGTAATAAAATAATATAAAATGTAGAAAGTACTGCGCTTCGTAGAAGGACTGTTTCGATTGAACAACTCTTAAATCCGTAAAGTCAAGTAAGTATGAGGGCTCCAAACGATATAAAAGCAACCAGCACTGGTAGCGTGATCGCGTTTATGTTATCAATGAACCCGCCCCCCTTATCTGGAAGTGGGACTTTCCGCATGCATTGCGGGCGATAATTGCCAATTTATGAAAGTACCTACTTACCTTCTTATAGATCCCTTTAAATTAAGCTTCACCGCGAGTATTGTCCTGTTTTCATAACTCTTTCCAATATTGCGTAAGCGTACCTCATCCGGGTATATATCGCTAAGGTTTCTAAGCCAATCGTAAATGTCGTCGAGGCGATAGTAAGTGTGCCAATTGAACGACTGAATGTGGCTGCTGGAATACGGACGTGCCTTTTGCTTGTCGAAGGCTCTGTTATAAATTACGAATCATGATAAATATTAGGGAACAATTTTACACAAATTGAACTAACCCCCTAATACTTAAGGCTTGTGAGATGGGAACTAGACGACGATAGATTTTATAGATGTAAATACATGGAAAACATCCAAGACTCAGAGACGAATATTCATGTTCATCACACAAATATAAGACCTTGCTACTCGGAGATCGGACTAGCGAACTACTCGTACCGTCAATACGGGTATCAATGACTTCAAACGCAACTGTCTCTTAGATCTGGACGCCAAACGCCAGTTCCGTAAAACTCGGCCCAAGCCCTCCTACCACTACACTTATATTATAACTCAAGTGGACAGCTTCACTGTGTCTCTTGCGGTCGTACGTTCAAAACCAAATTTGGTCACGCCACACTCGAACCCATGCACGTAAAGTTTCCCAACCTTAGATTATAATTTTGTCAGGATTTCGCCGTCGACTTATACGTCTGGAAGGACATCTTCATCATAAGACCTTACAGTTCGTAGTTAGGGCCACTTGCAGAGCTAAACCGGCCGTTTCATAATAACGATAATGGTGTTAAATTTTTCTTAGGCGGCCTTTAAAACGAGCTACAAACAATCATATGATCTAAGGCTCTATTCTTGTTAATACCTATATTTTATTTACCTTTGTATATTCCTGGTGACAGTCGTGAAGCGAACAGGGAGTCTCGATGTGTCCCTATAGAGGTCAGCTAAATTATGAGGACTGATACTGAACTCAAAATCATTGTGAACCAACGTAGGTTTTTTCCAAAACGTAACGTTGTAGAGCCGGTCCAGATTCTTAAAGAGTTCTAAATCTTCGAAACTGTACGGAACGCCGCGGAGCAACGCATGGTTACTGTATAACTTGCCTTCACAATTCGTAAATAGTAAGAACGTGAAAAGAGCCACGGTTACGAAGCACATTGAAGGTTCATTTCTATTTGCCTAGCCACAAATGAAGTTCTCGTGTGTTTACAATATTAAATAATACAATATTAAGTAAATTTATATAAACATCAATACAATATATAAAACGACGCTGACAAATGATGATGCTGTCATTTCTCTTTGGTTCAAGAAAAGTCCTCTGTGGTTGCTTGACAAGGCTGGGGCCAAAGAGTACTATGAATATATAGAGATAGAGACGTCAGTCAAGGTTTTGCATGCCGCGCGTCATCTAGTTTTTAACCGACTTCAACAGCCCAAGAGTTAGCTCTAGTAAGTTCATATGTGTGCGTCGAGTGTACGCATGTGTGCGTGAACGGAAATACTCACACACACATATACACTTCACCTGTACATGCATACATATTGATATGTAATATCGATACCTGCAAACTCAAAGGGCGTAACCGCCATTACAACAACAGGCTGTTACACCCTTTGAGTCCAGTTGCCAATTCCTGCTTAACGAATAAATTTAAAATAATTATTTTATTCGAGGAATCACAGTCAATTACGAACATGAAACAGTTATTCAAGCAGTAGGTTACATCAGTTTGGTATCCTATTACGAGTTTGGTATAATATTACTGACTTACAATCGTCAATAACCAAATCAAGGTACACATGAGAAAACAGCAGGTCCAAGCGATCAGCGCACTCGTAGCACACGATAATAAACGATAAATAATAATTAAAGACAATTATGAAACCATTTTCAAAGTAACGGTGACAGTCTGACAATGACGTGAATGACGGAAGTTTGGGCATAGACTATATTGAATAAAGTTTGGATGGTTTACGTTCCATTTCACGTAAAATGCTCGACCCGTAAATTCAATGTTCTGTTTCAATAATAAATAGTAAGTTTAGTAACTTTAGTATATATAAATAGTAAGTTTTTTTAGCCGAAGCAATTGTATAACGAATATATTAACGTGAAAATGTAGTCTCAGTTACAATCAAACTACGTAAAATGGAATTTGCCTTAATGCCATACTTAGGCAAGCCTGTTTCCGCTTCCGCTTTGGACTGCCACCTGCAGACGTAGAAACAGAACTACGATAGGTCTCCACAAACTGCAAACACCCAGGGCTCAGGGCCCTCGTAGCGCTTATTGTCATATTCGAGCGCTTATTGCTAAAACCGTTGCCAGCAATCACATATGAAAATATTTGGAAAATATGCGCTATGTGGTCCGCCACGGTCTTAGATTGGTCTTAGATTCTATCCTTTCTCTGGCCATGGTAGAAGCACAGATAGAAAACCTGTCACTTGTCAGAACTTGTCAGAGTTAATGCAAGCTTTGAGCAAATAAATGGATGTCATTCTTCTCAAAAAGTACCTACTATGCAGATTCTTCTTTTTATTCCTAGTTTCGCGACACTGCTGGTAACTTGTTATAAATTTATGTATTAGCAAGAGGCAAATGTATTTTTGGTCTATTTTGGGTAGACCGTGAAAAAAACTTGATTGCTTATGTACAAACAGTAAGATCTATTTGATATAATAGCAAGGTAAAGGCAAGATTCTAGCCTAGCAGATTGGAATAGCGCCTTACATGGTTCCAGGTAATGGTTGTTACAGTGTTACATACCTACATAGAGACGGAGATGGTCCAACTTTGAGTTTCAATGATCGTGGTTATAATCCTAGCATGGTCCTGTAGTCTGATGAATTGACTTCTGTCGTCATACAGAATACAGAAAGGTACGCGGTGGAGCGCGGCGCCGCAAAACCCACGTTTCTCGGTAATAAACGCAGGTTTCTGCGGCGCTGGAATGAAATGAATCGCTTGAATATATCCCGAAAAACAGCACATTAAGAAACCTTTATAAAATCAATAGTCAAAAACTTTCACAAGTAGGATGTTCATACTCAACATAAATATTCTTCAATACCCGAGCTCATTTGATATAAGCGCCGACTTACTATGGAAACCCGACTATGGCTGTTGGGTTCTGATGCAAATATTGATGGTAGTTGGTAAAACGTCATTCTATTGTGAATCGTATAAAAGTTATGAATTCCACAGTTAAGCAGTGGTAATAATAATAGTTAAGGCGCACATCAACATTAGGCAGACTGGCATTCTAAAGTAAGGTATGATACTTACAACACCTTAAGCCAAAGACCAATGAAATTGTGATAAATACGTTTCTACTGAATCTCTGGAATATTACTACTAAATGTATAAAATAATACAAAAAACAGTCGAGTTTTGTGGTCTGACAAACATCAAGTACCTAAATGCATTTGACCAATAGCAGGTAGTCTACATGTTACCAAATTGCAGTGGATATAGAGGTCTATACAGGTGTATTTGTTTTCAGAGAGCGGCACGTCTAAAGGGTATGCAATACTACAGACAAAACAAACAAAGCTGCCAGTGGGAGACAATGGTCCGTAATAGAAACAGCCAGGTCCATAATGGTGCGATAGTGCAGGATTAGACTGGAGACTTCGCGTATTAGTACTTAGGAATGAAGAGGTACGTTGGGTTGGACACAGCCAGTCACTTAACAGTTGGTTAGATACTAAGTGTAGCAGAAACCGAGTTAAACGCATTCACTCGTATGCAAAGCAACTATACCAAGCGCAGTATCATTAGGGATGCTGTTAGCACAGATTCCTTCTCAGAAAACGTTAAGAAATGTTAGTACATACCGGTATTATTTTAATGTAAAGTATCTTGCATTCGATTTAAGTTTTTCAAGTATTTATTGTGTGATTAATGTTTATCGACCGACTAATATTGTATTTTAGCGACATTACCTAAGTAAAGTACCTACAATTATAAAATATCAAAGAAATGTAGCAAATTAACTAAGATAGGTATTTAAATAATAGTCTCTGGTTCCATTTAATCCAAAAGTATCACACAATTTGATATTTGGTTGGTCATTAAGTAGTTTTCAAGAAATAAGAAAAGTATGTTTCTCTTGGAACACAGAATAATCAATCAACCTGAGATAGTGATCAAATTCGATCCCTGCTCGCTCGGAACCAAACCAACTCGACAAGATTTGGTTTTCTCCTTAGCAGACTGTTCGAGTACAGGGTTCTATAGAGCATTACACGTACACATTACAGTTTCTGTCAAAAATTTCATTTTTGGTACATGCTTTTATTGCCGACTGTACTTTTCTGCATACTATCATCAACTACTGCGGAGAAGACTACTTCATTGCGGAGTTCCTATGGCAACCTTCCAGCTCCAGCATCAGATCAGCTCCAAGTCATCATAATATTGCATTGTCATGCGATATACCTACGTTTACACGATATGCAAAATTGCAGCTCATTCGGATAACAGGAAATTACTGAAAAATGGATTGCAAATTTTGACGGACAACTTACTTACATATATTTACATACATACGAACAATGCAAGTTAATATAAAGCTTGTAATAAAAATGGAGCATATTGTATTGTTGCCAAGTCCAAAAATGCATTTCATTTACTTCTCATATCAATAATTAGAAGAAATCGCCTAAAAGTTATATTGATACAGAAAACTTATTACAAAATAATCGAGGTCGTTGTTGTTCTACGTCCGTAGGAATAACCCTAGAAACCCTACACGTGACCTCCGGGTGGTGCTAAAAGTATAACAAACTCGACAGCTGCAATGTTCCTTCTGAACCTCGCAGCGCACACTGGAACTCTATCAGCGACATCGATACGAATACATATATGTACCAGTGTGTAACCGCCATACGAAAATAAATAATTACAATATAATTTTAAAATATAAAAGCCCACACACCTGCTAACTTATACGTACCTGTAGACAATATAGTGATGGTATTTTTAGGGTTCCGTAGCCAAATGGCAAAAAACGGAACCCTTATAGATTCGTCATGTCCGTCTGTCTGTCCGTCCGTATGTCACAGCCACTTTTTTCCGAAACTGTAAGAGCTATACTGTTGAAACTTGGTAAGTAGATGTATTCTGTTAACCGCATTAAGATTTTCACACAAAAATCGAAAAAAACATTAAGTTTTAGGGGTCCCCATACTCAGAACTGAAACTCAAAAAAAAATTTTTCATCAAACCCATACGTGTGGGGAATCTATGGATAGGTCTTCAAAAATGATATTGAGGTTTCTAACATCATTTTTTTCTAAACTAAATAGTTTGCGCGAGAGACACTTCCAAAGTGGTAAAATGTGTGTGTCCCCCCTGTAACTTCTAAAATAAGAGAATGATAAAACTAAAAAAAATATATGATGTACATTACCATGTAAACTTCCACCGAAAATTGGTTTGAACGAGATCTAATAAGTACCTAGTTTTTTTTAATACGTCATAAATCGTAAACCGCAATTTATTTCACGGAACCCTTCATGTGCGAGTCCGACTCGCACTTGGCCGCTTTTTTTAATTAAGGTTATACTAAATTGGTTGTCCTGTGTTGATGTTTATTTACTTCATTTGAGCTTAATTAGATTTTGATTACTTTTAAATTATTATTCTAAACATGTTCAACGGACTAAGAATGAGCGGTTCCTCTTTTTTTCGTAAATATGTGCAGTCAACCAATTTGATTCCTAGGCCATCATAGAACCTTGCCGTTATAAATGCTATATCAATACGGGTTACTAGGATTATGGCGTCGATATGTAGCAGTTAAAATGACAGGGTTCTACGGTGGCCTAGGAATCAAATTGGTTGACCGTACATTGGTTGTAATAATAACTGAAAAGCTGAGAGCAAATCACCTACGGTGGTATAGACATGTTATGCGGAGGGATGACAGTCAGGTTACCAGGACGGATAGCATGGATGGCCTTATCACGCGATAAGTGATAGGATAGAGCTGCCGTCCCTGGCTGACGCCGTTCGATAGAATGAGACGACGCGCTTATCCTATCACTTATCGCGTGATAACGCCATCCATGCTACGGGGCCTGAAGGGCGTTAAGTATCAATTTGGAGGGTTGTAAGAGAAGAGTTACACCAAGGAAAAGGTGGATGGACTGCGTGAGAGACGATATGAATAGGAAGGAAGTTTGCGATGAGTTGACGGGCGATAGAGAGGTATGGAAGAAAAACCGGCCAAGTGCGAGTCGAACTCGCACACGAAGGGTTCCGTACCATTATTTATAAAAATGCCGAAAAATAACACATTTGTGATATGGGAGCCACCTTAAAAATTATGCGAGCCTATTGTCGCATAATTTATTTTTTGCATTGTGTTGTTTTATATAAGTATCTACATCAGTGTTTGATTTTGTGATTTTGTGTTTTTTTGCGACGATAAATCTTTTTTTATTTTATTTATTATTTATTTAAATATTCATTTTATTCCGTTTTTTAGTATTTGTTGTTATAGCGGCAACAGAAATACATCATCTGCGAAAATTTCAACTGTCTAACTATCACGGTTCATGAGATACAGCCTGGTGGCCTGATCTTAGTAGGTAATAGGGCATAGGGTCCCGTTTTACCCTTTGGGTACGGAACCCTAAAAAGAATGCTGCACCGACCCCAAGTAAATGGGATAAGGACAAGCGAGTGATGAATGATGACATACCTATATTGGTTATATCAAAATGGCGTTTAATTAAATAAGTAAGGTAAACAGCGGCGTCTTATTTAATTAATTAAGCTAATATAAGGGTCCTCACATTAGCTTTTAATTTAATATTTGATCAAAAGTTTACGAAATTTTAGGTCTCGTGGCTTATCTTACTTTATGTTTTTCGTAATGGGTTCGATATGATATTATGACCTTTATAGACACTAGAATTAAGGTTTTTGAAATCGGATGAGTAGATACTTAAGTATACTCCATAATAGACCGGGAGATACTGACACAAATATTTAAAGTATTTGTACCAGGTATGGCGTGGCGACCCTTCAAGTGTCTAATTACGTAATGAAGAAAAGGAAAATGATGGTCATAGCGCTGGTACCGGCAGCCTAAACGCGAGGGCGTTAATCGAACGTGTTGTTTAAATTACGAAAGTCAAACGATTTGTTACACAAACATTCTTGTATTTTCCGATAGGCGATGAAAAAAGAAGTAGGCGGTATCGTAATGCCATACTTCTCCGATGTGACCTAGACCCCGCCATACCAACGAGAACACATTACTATAAAAACCCGGCCAAGTGCGAGTCGGACTCGCGCACGAAGGTTTCCGTACCAATATCTATAAAAAAAAACTATTTTATTCTGTGTTTTTAGTATTTGTTTTTATAGCGGCAACAGAAATACATCATCTGTGAAAATTTCAGCTGGAACTATCACGGTATCAGTGGCTCTTTTTGGCAATAAATTTATTTGAATTATTTATTTGAATTTGAGATACAGCCTGGTGACAGACAGACGGACGGACGGACGGACGGACGGACAGCGGAGTCTTAGTAATAGGGTTCCGTTTTACTATTTGAGTACGGAACCCTAAAAAACCAATTCAACCATTTGTACCAGGCTAATTTTTGCACAGCTAACCATCGTCGAGTAGCCATTCACAAAAATCACTATGCCATACTTTTCCAACGGCTCCAAGTGGCCGCCATACCTCCGCAAAGGAGTAATGTTTTTTGTTTTTTTTTAACGATTTGTACCTACTAGTATGGCATTTGGATTTTTGGAAAGAATATAATACAATGTGACCGTTATTATATTTGACATACTTCTAGTAGGGGGAAAAAGTGGTGCCATACTTAAAAAACTTATTTATTCGGCACGTTTTCAAAATACGACTTTACAATAAGTAAAATCAATTTTTACAGCATAGCATCACTGTATTCTGTTAGTTTGGATACAATTCTACCTAAAAAAAATATATCACATAATATCTGGTTCTAAAACCAGATTGCCGCCACTTTATGTGTTTGAAATTCCCTATTTATGTTTTTTGAACCTCAAACTTAAAGGAAACATTAGTGCCATACTGGTACAAATCGTTCAAAACACGCATAACTCTAACAAATTTGAAAAAATATTGTACCTTTTCGCCGCCACCAACAGGTATGGCATTATCAGACTTCTATTTATGATAATGCAAAGAACTGGTAAAAAAATATATAGGGTGGTACAAATCGTTTAACACAAAAAAAATTGCGACTTTGCGGTATAGTGGCCATTTGGCACCGTCGGAAAAGTATGGCATGGCGATTTTCGTGAATGGCTACTCGACGATGGTTAGCTGTGCAAAAATTAGCCTGGTACAAATGGTTGAATTGGTTTATTTTAAATTAATGTTTTCTCGTTGGTATGGCGGGCTCTAAGTCACACCGGAGAAGTATGGCGTTACGCTACCGCCTACTTCTTTTTTCATCGCCTATTGGAAAATACAAGAAATTTTGTGTAACAAATCGTTTGACTTTCGTAATTTAAACGACACGTTCGATTAACGCCCTCTCGTTTGGGCCGCCAGTACCAGCGCTAAGACCATAATTTTCCTTTTCTTGATTACGTAATTAGACCCTTGAAGGGTCGCCATACCTGGTACAAATACTTTAAAAAATTGTGTCAGTATCTCCCGGTTTATAAGTACATTTGCATACAAACCCATAATGCTACAAACTTTTACCTCTAAGATATTAGGATAGAAGTATAAAAGAAAGTCTTTTCGCGTACAAAAAGAGTAGTAAAGATACAACAACAAGAACAAGAATACAAGAATTCAATCGCGCGCGCGTGTATTTTCGCGCACAAAAATTTCATTTTTATAAACTAGTTCTGGGCATTATCTTGGCTATTCCAATCCTGCTGGGTCAACCGACCACATTCCTCACAGCCTAAATCCTTTACCTTTCATCACGCAGTTATCTATATGACAACTCGATCAAGCGCTGTTTACTTGATCTCAGGGTTATTGATGACCTCGCGTAGAGATGGGACGAATATTAACTCGCATTAACTCGGCATTCGGCGTTCGAGTCGAGTTACCAAGACTAAATAATATTTAACGATTTGCTTGATTACCTGCACTAACAACTTCAAAAAAATCGAGCAAGGTAAAAGGGCTTCTAGACGGGCTATAATTTTCCGGAAATGTGTGGCCGGCAACTATCGGCGTCTTGTTCTAGCATGGATGTAATAGCAAGACGCTCATAGTTGCCGGCCACACTATTTCGGTAAAGTATTGCCCGTCTAGAAGCCCCATTAGAGCATGGGTCGCGGTGCTTTAATTTAGTTGCTAACCTTCAACTATATATAGTAGGTACACATGTATGCTCTTTAGCAAAGAAGAGCATTTAAAATATCTTTGTATCGTTTTAATTTTTTTTTTATACAACGACGGTGGCAAACTAGCTTACGGCCTGCCTGATGCAAAATTTACGAAAGCGGCAAGGTTAACAGGAAAAACTGACTGGCCTTTGTGTAATGATGTGATAGTTTAGTATGGAAACGCTCATGACTGAACGTAACATAACATAACACGTACCTACATAGACGCTCCCACGCAGCGCCATATTATTTGTATTTGAACGACACAGACCCCGTGTCACTGGTCTTCCCACTTGAACGTGAACACGGCCTCAGTTTAACGCCAAACAGCACAAGCAAATGTTTTAATCGTCAACTCTTTTATGCCACGAAGCCCACGAACGAGGAATACCCTATCAACGCTTCGACTGAACTCGAGTTTTAAACATGACTCGAGATACTCGACCTAAATACACGACGTCCGCTTAGAACGTGGCCCACCTCCACTCGACTAACCGGACAATCAATCACCAAACGTCAAAAGCGGTAATAACTCTGAATTTAGTTGACGTATTTCTAATCGGAATCAATTTAAGTGGAGGGAACCCACAGTATTCAAAACAATATTTATAAGAAAATGATAAGTATATATACAAATACAAATCATTTATTTCGGACTATAATACTAGTGGTTACAAACTTAGAGCTATGGTTAGTGTTTTATAATTATGCTAAACTTAAATTAAAGACGCCTGGGCACCGGTATTACAGGAGCGTGCAGTTGCACATAACGCTGCAGCAGTGGCGAGTCGCAGCGGTGGGCTACCATGCTCAGGATACTATTTGGACAGCCACGACTGCGATTGAGGAGAGACGCACATTGTTTCCTCATGATAGTAAAAAAGCAATCCATGTGCGCCTCCGCAAACATTGTCGTACATATATACTCTATACTCTACTATTTTTATCTTTCTCCCTGCGACTTTTTACGCGTGAACTCGATTTCCACTCACGATTTCATCCCTATGAGGGTTTATTCGCGCAAAGTTCCGTGAATTCATCTATAACTTAATTATAAGTAGCTCGCTAGCCTGCAAGCACTAGCAATCTGTAGTAAACACTACAATATGTAGCGAATGTTAGTCGGACATTGCCTGGAATCAGTGATATTTGTAATTCGTATGTTAATTCTTGTCAGCTCATATTTGCATAAGCGTGCCACGTTTGAGTCGTGGCCTTATTCAGTTTTACTAAAAGTACCTTTTCGTTACTTTCGCGTGGTATGAAAAGTATTATTATTAATTCATTTATTTTCAGATAATACAATCCATAGTTATCTCCACTTATAATAAATCTCTAAATTAAAAAAAGAATCAGCCAGTTTGAAACTAAGCTTTGCGCGGTTCGAATGTTCTCAGCATCCCATGAACGGAAAAATATGAAACATTTTATATAGGTACATTATTATTCTAGCTGCAACTTAGGATAGTTTTTATCCGACTGCGACAGTTAATTAATTTTCCGAAATATACGACTTCATTTAATTTTTCATTTATTTTTATTGAAATCAAACGCTGCTCCAACTGTCAGCTATAAGAACCGTCAAATTTTCGTCAAAATGGCGGAATTGCTTTGCCTTTCACTTATTAATAATTTAAATCCCGTCTACGATAGACCTTTACGAGACAAATGCTAAAATATAAACCATAAAAAAATATTCGATTCTGATATGAGAACTTATATGCGCAAATGTCGTTTTATGTCGTAATTTCAATAAATGAAATCAACAAATTTGAACAATATAATTAACACGAATTTGGTTTTTTTTAATGGCAATGGCACGCGCTCTTTGCGCATTCTGCCAAAGTGCCTGCGGCGCTACCACGAAAACCGAAACTCGAAGTTCGTATAACTGCATCCCTGTCACTCGAGTATTGTTAGTGCGATAGAGATAGAGATACCCGAATATTTTCGAATTCCGAAGTTCGTGGTTATAGCTCAGGAATCGAAACTACACCCCGTAAGCCGCGTCCGCTGCGTCATGCTTTCGTGGTTTTTAAATGTCAAACATGTTTGCCAATCAAAACAAAACCCTATTTGTTTGCCGAACCTGACGGAAAACATGTTAGATGTTTAAAAACATGGAAAACATTGGTGCAGTGGACCCGGCTGTAGGTAGACACTAAATAAAATAATCATAATGTATTTTCTCGAAAAAAGGATAATAGAGAAAAAATCAACGCAAGAGGTTATATGTATAGGTAATCACTAAGTTCCAAAGTTTTATGTTCTGCCCCTTTTCCACAAAACGTACCTTCATATGAAACGATTGTTTTTTACTATGACGCTCGAGGATATTGACATTGACGTCACAGTCCCCGATCGTTTTCTCACTCTAACAAGCGACATTAAAACGGTTTTGAGATATTTGAATGGGATTTACCTACATATAAATGCCCTGACTGACTCACCCACTCACTCATCAACGCACAGCCGAAACTACTGGGGCTAGAGAGTTGAAATTTACACCAGAACTACCTTTTAGAACGTAGGCAACGGATAAGAAGGGATCTTTGGAAATTCTACCCCTAAAGGGGTCAAATAGGGGTGCAAAGTTTGTATGGGGGAAACTTTATTTTTTGTGCTAGAGACTTAAAATTTTGTATAAATATTACTTATTAGAATACAAATAAAATACTTTCAACGTTAAGGAAAATTCTGCCCCTAAGAGGGTAAACAAGGGGTGCAAATTTTGTATGGGGGAAACTTTATTATTTTAGCAAGAGACTCAATATTGTAGAAAGCTTACTTATTGGAATACAAATAAAGTACTGTCAGCGTTTTGGAAAATTCAGCCTCTTAGGAGGTTAAAAAGGGTTGCAAAGTTTGTATGAGCGAAACTTCTTTTTGAGATAAGCTTAAAAGTTTGTAGAAAGATTACTTATTACAATACAAATAAAAAAAACAGCGTTTTGGAAAATTCCATCCCTAATGGTATGAAAAAGGGGTACAATGTTGGTAAAGGGGATTTTTTTGAGCTAGAATCTCAAACCTTTTCAAAAAGATTACATAATAAAATAAAATAAAATACTTTCAGCGTTTTAGAAAATGCAACGTTTGTAAATATATTTTTATAGCAAGCGACAAACCTTTGTTGAAAGATTACTTATTACAATACAAATAAAGAACTTTCAGCGTTTTGGAAAATTTCACCCCTAAGGGTGATTAAAACAGGTGAAAACTTGTATGGAGGAAACTTTTTTTTTGAGCTAGAGACTTGAAATTTTGTAGAAAGATTATTTATTAGAATACAAATATATAGGTAAATTACTTTCAGTGGTTTGAAAATTTCTACCCGCTAAGAGGGAGATAAAGAAGTGCAATGTTTGTAAAGGTAAACTTTTTTTAAGTAAAAACTTAAAACTCTGTAGAAAGATTAAGTACCTACTTATTAAAATACAAAAAAATACCTACTGCCAGCGTTTTGGAAAAATTTCACCCCTTAAGGGGTTAAAAAAGGGTGCAAGGTTCGTATACGAAACACTTTTTTTTAGCTAGAGACTAGATAGTTTGTAGAAAAAATACTTACCTATTACAATAAAAAATACCGAGTGTTTTATTTTTAATTTTTCCCTGAAAAGCGTTCAAAGTTTGTAAGGAGAGCAAGAAAATTTTAAAGTATGATATTTGTAACTTCGATCTTAGCCTGTTTAGACTGCAAAACTTATTTTAGAATTTTTGGAAATATATCCCCTAAAGGGGATTATAAGGGTGTTCAAAGTTTGTATGGAGAGCAAGAAAATTTTAAAGTATGATATTTGTAACTTCGATCTTAGCCTGTTTAGACTGCAAAACTTATTTTAGAATTTTTTGAAATATATCCCCTAAAGGGGATTATAAGGGTGTTCAAAGTTTGTATGGAGAGCAAGATATTTTTAAAGTAAGGGATTTGTAACTTCGGTTTTAGACTGTTTGCTAAAATACTACAAAACTTATTTCAGCGTTTTTTTAATTCATCGCCTAAGAAGGTTAAAAGGGGGTTCCAACTTTGTATAGAGAGCAAGACATTTTTAAAGTAATAAATTTGTAACTACGGTTTCAGACTGTTTACTATGAGGGTTCAGAGAGGGTTCTTAGTTTGTATAGAGAGCAAGAGATTTTAAAGGTAAGAGATTTGTAACTTCGGTTTTAGATTTTTTTCTAAAAGACTAGGTAGAAAATTAATTTAAATGTTTTTTTTTATTCATTCCTTCAACAAACATTTAGACGATAATATGTTATACGCGGACGAAGTCGCGGGCAACAGCTAGTTCATTAATAGTTAGTAACATTTAATAGCTTAAGAATATGTCTACGTTAGTGTAATAAAATAAAATTAATTAATTGAATACATTCATTTTACATTGAAAATGGGTACCCTGTCCCCCATATGAATTGTGTTCCAATGTTTTACAACTGGGCAGTCAAATTTTTCCAAAACGCTGTTCAGGAGGCTGTTGTCACTGTCCCTCACTCGCCGCATCAGGGATGCTACTCGCTTCCGTAATATTGACCTGAAGCCATCTATACTCTCTATCTAGGATGCTTGACATATTTACGAGTTTCAACATATATTTCAGATATCGATAAAAAAAATCCTAAGTACCTTAATTTTGTAGCACACAATGGGTAAAGTGCTAATTTGACTACACATACATAAAAGTGTTGTGTGTGTCAGTGTTCCCAGAAAGAGCACCTAATTTTTTTTTTTTTATTAGAAGTGTCTAGCACAATTAAAAGTAAGGTTGCTAGCCCGTTGCCGATTTTGTTTCCATAATCGACTCTTACGCCCACGGGAACTGAATGCTATTTTCTAACCCACACGGTACTACACATTGCAAACTGCCTCGGAGAATGTGTAACTATATAAACCGTAGTTTGTTTTTGACAGCAACTTATTACTTACTAGCTGTTGCCCGCGACTTCGTCCGCGTAGAACTTTTTATCGTCTTAGAAAATGATTTCTCTCAATACAAAATTTGAACCCTCTTTTATATTCTATATATTATAATTAAAAAAAAAGTTGATGTTCATTTTCTAGTTTGTGAACAAACAGTCTAAAACCAAAGTTAAAAATCTCATACTTTAAAAATGCCTTGAAATACTCAAACTTTGAACCAATTTTAACACTCTTAGGGGATGAATTTGGAAAAACTCTGAAATCAGTTTTGTAGTATTTTAACGTACAGAATAAGACCGAAGTTAAAAATCTCTTACTCACACTTTAAAATTTTATTGCTCGCCATTTAAAATTTGAACCCCCTTTTAAACCCCCTTAGAGGTTGAATTTTTCTAATCGCTGAAAGAACTTTTTTCGTAAACTTTTAAGTCTCTAGCTCAAAAAAAGTGTTGCCCATACAACGCTTTCTTAACCCCCTTAGGGGTGGAATTTTCTAAAACTCTGAAAGTACTTTATTATTAATTTTAATAAGTAACATTTCGAATAGTTTTAAGTCTAGTAAAAATAAAAGTTTTTCCCACATAACACTGGCTACCCTTCTTAAGGATCTTAAGGATCCCCTTAGGGATGGAGTTTTCTAAAACGCTGAAAGTTCTTTTTTAGTATTCTAATAAGTAATCTTTTTGCAAAGTTTTAAGTCTAACTCAAAAAAAGTGTTGCCCATGCAAAGCTTGCTCTCCTTTTTAACCCTATTAGGGGTGGAATTTTCTAAAACGATTTGTGTTCTTTTTTTGTATTTTAATAAGTAATCTTTCTACAAAGTTTCAACTTTCAAGTCTCTAACTCAAAAACATAAACTTTCCCTGATAAAAACTTTGCACCCCTTTTTATCCCCCTTAGGGATAGATTTTTTCAAAACGCTGAAAGTCTTTTTTTTTGTATTTTTATAAGTAATCTTTCTACAAAGTTTTAAGTGTCTAGCTCAGAAAAAGTGTTCCCCATACAAACCTTGCACCCTTTTTTAACCCCCTTAGGGAATGATTTTTGTAAAACGCCAAATGTAGTATTTTTCATGTTCTAATAAGTAATTTTTCGACAAAATTTTAAGTCTCTATTAAAAAAAAATATGTTTTTCCCATACAAACTTTGCACCCTATTTTACCCCCTTAGGGGTGAAATTTTCCAAAACGCTGAAAGTACTTTCTTTGTATTTAAATAATCTTTCTACAAAGTTTTAGGACTCTAGCTAAAAAAAATAGTTTCCCACATACAAACTTTGCACCCCTATTTTAGCCCCCTATTTTTAGGGATAGAATTTTCTAAAACGCTGAAAGTACTTAATTTGTATTCTGATGACTAATCTTTCTACAAAGTTTTAAGTCTCTATTTAAAAAAAAATATTGTTTCCCCCATACAAAATTTGCACCCCTATTTTACCCCCTTAGGGGTAGATTTTTTTAAAACACTGAATCTAGGTACTTTATTTGTATTCTAATGAATAATTTCTCTACAAAGTTTTAAGTCTATATTTAAAAAAAAGTAGTTTTTCCCATACAAACTTTGCACTCTATTTTACCCCTTTAGGGGTAGAATTTTCTAAAACCCTGAAAGTTCTTTATTTGTATTCTAATGAGTGATGACTGATCTTGCTACAAAGTTTTAAGTCTCTATTTAAAAAAAAAATGTTTCCCCCATACAAACCTTGCACCCCTATTTTACCCCCGTAGGGGTGGAATTTTCCAAAACGCTGAAAGTGTTTCATTTGTATTCTAATAACTAATTTTTCTACAAAGTTTAAGTCTATAGCTCAAAAAAAAAAGGTTCTCCCATACAAACTTTGCACCCCTATTTTACCCCCTTAGGGGTAGAATTTTCAAAAATCCCTTTTTATCCCTAGCCCACGTTATAAAAGCAACATACTGTGCAAAAATCAACTCTCTAAGATTAGTAGTTTCGGCTGTGCGTTGATGAGTGAGTGAGTGAGTGAATAAGTCAGTCAGGACATAGGCATTTATTATGTATAAATAGATAGAAGATAATGAAACTCCCATTCAAATATCTCAAAAAATTATGAAGCTACATCCGTTTTAATGTCGCTTGTTAGAGTGAGAAAACGATGAGGGACTGTGACGTCAATATACTCGAGCGTCATAGTAAAAAACAATCGTTTCATATGAAGGTGCGTTTTGCGGAAAAGGGACAGAACATACCCCCTCTTAAAACTTTGGACTCTTATAACTTAATCATTACCTATATAACCTCTTACTTTGTTTTTTTCTCCATTTGACTATATTTATTTTAAATTCTTTTTCGAGAAAATACATTATGATTATTTACCATATTTTCGATTCCTGAGCTATAACCACGAACTTCGGAATTCGAAAATATTCGGGTATCTCTATCGCACTAACCATACTCGAGTGACAGGGATGCAAATATATGAACATTGAGTATCGGTTTTCTTGGTAGCGCCGCAGGTACTTTGGCTGAATGCGCCGAGCGCGTGCCATTGTCATTCAAAAAAAACAAATTCGTGTTAATTATATTGTTCAAATTTGTTGATTTCATTTATTGAAATTACGACATAAAACGACATTTGCGCATATAAGTTCTCATATCAGAATCGAATATTTTTTTATAGTTTATATTTTAGCATTTGTCTCGTAAAGGTCTATCGTAGACGGGATTTAAATTATTAATAAGTGAAAGGCAAAGCAATTCCGCCATTTTGACGAAAATTTGACGGTTCTTATAGCTGACAGTTGGAGCAGCGTTTGATTTCAATAAAAATAAATGAAAAATTAAATGAAGTCGTATATTTCGGAAAATTAATTAACTGTCGCAGTCGGATAAAAACTATCCTAAGTTGCAGCTAGAATAATAATGTACCTATATAAAATGTTTCATATTTTTCCGTTCATGGGATGCTGAGAACATTCGAACCGCGCAAAGCTTAGTTTCAAACTGGCTGATTCTTTTTTTAATTTAGAGATTTATTATAAGTGGAGATTAATTTGATATCAGATATGATACTTCGAGATAGATAGGCACATGCCTGTCTGTAGATACTTGAATTTCAGTAGAAGTTGTTATTCGTGAATAAGGATCCCTGTTGATATTGTCGCACAAGCCTGTCTCAGGTATAGATACGGTAAATTGGGCGAAAACTTCTCCTGCCGCGATATTGCTACGACAACAACTGACAACTTGCTGTTTTAATAACCCGCATTATTCCGTCATTAGTGTCATTACACATATTGTCGTTTAATTCTGACAACAAGTAAATATTTATCATTAACATATCAGGTTTGAGAGGGGTAGGGCACAGCGGCATGCCATCGCACTCATATTTGGAGCAACCCTACTGGGAAAGTACCTCCACCTCACAAAAGACCGCAGCTATACAACTACTTTCTCTGTCTGTTTTCCTGGTGGAGGAACCCATTTGTCTCTAGCTGTTATTAGTCTACCTGGGCGTTTTCAAGAAAAGTTGTTCAATTTCGTATGATTTTATATCTGGATAAAAATCGTTTTATTCTACTCAGAATTTCTTAAAACAACTTTTCTTAAAAACGCCCACCTACGTGGGGACGTACCCCACCTGGCCCCGTAGCATGGATGGCCTTATCGCGCGATAAGTGACAGGATAAGAGAGTCGTCTCGTTCTATCGAACGGTGTCAGCCAGGGACGGATGCTCTATCTTGTCACTTAATAAAAATAAACGCCCGCGCCGCGGCATTGGCTTTTTTCCGCCGATCTCCACCGCACTCGCACCTCGCATTAGGCTGTCCGAAAATCGTACTTATCATTGTAATTGATAATTAAACCTATGTATAACAGTCTGAATCCTTTTAACCGACTTAAAAAAAAGGAGGAGTTTATATGTTCCACCTATGTATTTCTTTAATGTAAGTCACCGATTTCGTCAATTGTGGACCGATTTCCATAATATTTTTTTTATTCGAAAGGGTAAACTCCTGAGGTGGTCACATTGTCACCAAGTCAGGCTCTGATGATGGGATCCCAGGGAAATTGAGGGCAACCCTCAAATTTTATAGGCACGCGTGTAGTGATTTCGGTATTTTCTATTATAATTCGTGTATTTATCCTATTTTGGTGAAGTGGAACTGATGATGAAGACCACAGATGACTTATGGAACTCCTCAAAGATGTAAAATACGTCAAAGATTCAGAAATGTTTCCGTTGAATTAGCAACTAATGAAATGTTAATTCTGAGATCCTTGAGGAATCGACGGAACTCCTCAAATACTATCGGCCCACAGGTAGCAACTTGGGTTTTCTCTGTAATACTAATAATCAACGCATTTGCTCTCGGAAAGCAGTTTAGGTGGTAAATTGGAAAAGAAATATGGAAATGTTCATGTACTTCCTTATGTGGCTTGGTAAAGTACTGAATTGAAGTCGGTTTAAACTTTTTTTTAGGCTCCGCAGGTTCATATGTATCATGCTTTTCGGAATATTTCAGAAAACGAGATGAAATTTAAGTAAGTAAGAAAATGAAGTTGTTGTTCATTACTTTATGAAGAAGATTACAAAATTTCATCTTTTTCTGATAAAAAATGGAGCAGTAAACTGGTTACAAGTGAAATAATAGGGTTCACTTCAGTAATTTTTTTCTCGACTTTCTTTTGTTAAAATGGATTTCTACGAAAACTATGTTACTTCTCATATCTTGCAGATTATGGTATATTTTTGCCGACGCTAAAATTGTTACGTCATAATGTATAAAATGGTTACTAAACAACTAATTTTTACGAAAATTTTAAAGGTCGAGCCGTAAAGTAAATTATTACTAAACTAGCTGTTGCCCGCGACTTCGTCCGCGTAGAACTTTTTATCGTCTTAGAAAATGATTTCTCTCAATACAAAATTTGAACCCTCTTTTAGGGGATAATTAAATAAAAAGTTGATGTTCATTTTCTAGTTTGTGAACAAACAGTCTAAAACCAAAGTTAAAAATCTCATACTTTAAAAATGCCTTGAAATACTCAAACTTTGAACCAATTTTAACACTCTTAGGGGATGAATTTGGAAAAACTCTGAAATCAGTTTTGTAGTCTTTTAACGTACAGAATAAGACCGAAGTTAAAAATCTCTTACTCACACTTTAAAATTTTATTGCTCGCCATTTAAAATTTGAACCACCTTTTAAACCCCCTTAGAGGTTGAATTTTTCTAATCGCTGAAAGAACTTTTTTCGTAAACTTTTAAGTCTCTAGCTCAAAAAAAGTGTTGCCCATACAAAGCTTTCTTAACCCCCTTAGGGGTGGAATTTTCTAAAACTCTGAAAGTACTTTATTATTAATTTTAATAAGTAACATTTTGAATAGTTTTAAGTCTAGTAAAAAAAAAAGTTTTTCCCACACAACACTGGCTACCCTTCTTAAGGATCTTAAGGATCCCCTTAGGGATGGAGTTTTCTAAAACGCTGAAAGTTCTTTTTTAGTATTCTAATAAGTAATCTTTTTGCAAAGTTTTAAGTCTAACTCAAAAAATAGTGTTGCCCATGCAAAGCTTGCTCTCCTTTTTAACCCTATTAGGGGAGGAATTTTCT
This sequence comes from Epinotia brunnichana, assembly GCA_963854355.1. Taxonomy (NCBI): domain Eukaryota; kingdom Metazoa; phylum Arthropoda; class Insecta; order Lepidoptera; family Tortricidae; genus Epinotia; species Epinotia brunnichana. The sequence goes on from OY977952.1 coordinate 14,866,895, forward strand.
AAAACGATTTGTGTTCTTTTTTTGTATTTTAATAAGTAATCTTTCTACAAAGTTTCAAGTCTCTAACTCAAAAACATAAAATTTCCCTGATAAAAACTTTGCACCCCTTTTTATCCCCCTTAGGGATAGATTTTTTCAAAACGCTGAAAGTCTTTTTTTTTGTATTTTTATAAGTAATCTTTCTACAAAGTTTTAAGTGTCTAGCTCAGAAAAAGTGTTCCCCATACAAACCTTGCACCCTTTTTTAACCCCCTTAGGGAATTATTTTTGTAAAACGCCGAATGTAGTATTTTTCATGTTCTAATAAGTAATTTTTCGTCAAAATTTTAAGTCTCTATTAAAAAAAAAAATGTTTTTCCCATACAAACTTTGCACCCTATTTTACCCCCTTAGGGGTGAAATTTTCCAAAACGCTGAAAGTACTTTCTTTGTATTTAAATAATCTTTCTACAAAGTTTTAGGACTCTAGCTAAAAAAAATAGTTTCCCACATACAAACTTTGCACCCCTATTTTAGCCCCCTATTTTTAGGGGTAGAATTTTCTAAAACGCTGAAAGTACTTAATTTGTATTCTGATGACTAATCTTTCTACAAAGTTTTAAGTCTCTATTTAAAAAAAAATTGTTTCCCCCATACAAAATTTGCACCCCTATTTTACCCCCTTAGGGGTAGATTTTTTTAAAACACTGAATCTAGGTACTTTATTTGTATTCTAATGAATAATTTCTCTACAAAGTTTTAAGTCTCTATTTAAAAAAAAGTAGTTTTTCCCATACAAACTTTGCACTCTATTTTACCCCTTTAGGGGTAGAATTTTCTAAAACCCTGAAAGTTCTTTATTTGTATTTTAATGACTGATCTTTCTACAAAGTTTTAAGTCTCTATTTAAAAAAAAATGTTTCCCCCATACAAACTTTGCATTCCTATTTTACCCCCGTAGGGGTGGAATTTTCCAAAACGCTGAAAGTGTTTCATTTGTATTCTAATAACTAATTTTTCTACAAAGTTTAAGTCTATAGCTCAAAAAAAAAAGGTTCTCCCATACAAACTTTGCACCCCCATTTTACCCCCTTAGGGGTAGAATTTTGAAAAATCCCTTTTTATCCCTAGCCCACGTTATAAAAGCAACATACTGTGCAAAAATCAACTCTCTAAGATTCAGTTTCGGCTGTGCGTTGATGAGTGAGTGAGTGAGTGATTAAGTGAATAAGTCAGTCAGGACATAGGCATTTATTATGTTTAAATAGATAGAAGATAATGAAACTCCCATTCAAATATCTCAAAAAATTATGAAGCTACATCCGTTTTAATGTCGTTTGTTAGAGTGAGAAAACGATGAGGGACTGTGACGTCAATATACTCGAGCGTCATAGTAAAAAACAATCGTTTCATATGAAGGTGCGTTTTGCGGAAAAGGGACAGAACATACCCCCTCTTAAAACTTTGGACTCTTATAACTTAATCATTACCTATATAACCTCTTGCTTTGTTTTTTTCTCCATTTGACTATATTTATTTTAAATTCTTTTTCGAGAAAATACATTATGATTATTTACCATATTTTCGATTCCTGAGCTATAACCACGAACTTCGGAATTCGAAAATATTCGGGTATCTCTATCTCTATCGCACTAACCATACTCGAGTGACAGTATCGGTTTTCGTGGTAGCGCCGCAGGTACTTTGGCTGAATGCGCCGAGCGCGTGCCATTGTCATTCAAAAAAAACAAATTCGTGTTAATTATATTGTTCAAATTTGTTGATTTCATTTATTGAAATTACGACATAAAACGACATTTGCGCATATAAGTTCTCATATCAGAATCGAATATTTTTTTATGGTTTATATTTTAGCATTTGTCTCGTAAAGGTCTATCGTAGACGGGATTTAAATTATTTTATTAATAAGTGAAAGGCAAAGCAATTCCGCCATTTTGACGAAAATTTGACGGTTCTTATAGCTGACAGTTGGAGCAGCGTTTGATTTCAATAAAAATAAATGAGAAATTAAATGAAGTCGTATATTTCGGAAAATTAATTAACTGTCGCAGTCGGATAAAAACTATCCTAAGTTGCAGCTAGAATAATAATGTACCTATATAAAATGTTTCATATTTTTCCGTTCATGGGATGCTGAGAACATTCGAACCGCGCAAAGCTTAGTTTCAAACTGGCTGATTCTTTTTTTAATTTAGAGATTTATTATAAGTGGAGATGATTCCCGAAGGCTCTTCATCCAAGACTCGGAAACAAATATTCATGCTCATCACACAAATAGTTACCCTTACCATGATTCGATCCCCTGACCTTCAGCTTCACTACTCACTAGGCTAACCGATCGTCTAAAAATAACTAAACGTTTAACTTGAAGAATAGCCCCACAAAACTTGAAATATCCTTTCCCATCTGAGTGCTTGTAAACACAATTTCATTTTTGACGAGTATTCATTCCATGTTATCCTAAAAGCCGTGAGTGAGACGAGACATAGGTACACGTGTTAATTCAATTTCCCGTATGTCGAGTTTCCATTAAGCGTCAGATTCCTTACAATTGTCTTCATTATTCACGAACGCGCGTTTGCACAGCTAGAGGGACTATTCGGATTTTTATTTCAATTTAACACGGAAAAAAGTTTCTACGTATGTACGAAATTCAAATTTTGTTTGCAGGGCGGGTCCATTTTCTCTGCAGCTGACCGTACCTATACAGGGTGAAATGTTATTCACCGTTCAAAATTTGTGTACGTGGTGTAAGAATAAAATTTAACCCTGTATAATCGCTGGGTTAAAAGCAGAACCGACTATTTACATATTTCGCCGCGTCAAAGGCAAAACCAACTATCTTCGATTTGCAAGATAGTTGGTTTTGCCTTTGACCTGGCGAAATAAATAGTCGGTTCTGCCTTTAACCAGGCGTAAAACGAGTATTATGCACGCACGTATGTCCTTAAATATTGACCACAGGAAGGACGACTTTTGTTTTTATTATGACTGTGTATGACCCAAATAGCACTTTCATTTGCGTTGTATCGATTTAGTAAATTATCAGGTATAGGTAAAAATAACACGAAATTTATCAATGCATTCATCAAACTGCTGTAAATCAAATCAATATATAGCGGATATGCGGATGCGGGTAAATAACGTGTTTAAGCGAACATGAAAATGAAGAATGCATGTTCGTTACTCACGCTACGTTATGGAACAATTTGGTTCACAACTCGCCCAAGTAAGTTTGTTATCCGAAGAACCATTGATCGCATACTTCATTCTCTATTTAACATGATATATTATATGTCATAAATATGATAGGTAAGAAGACTATTATCGACAAACAGTATTGTTAAGGTAGTGTGCACAACATGCTACCTAACGAGTAAGATGTCAACGACACTTTTTCTGTGATTGGAAATTAATTTAAATTTTATTTTAATTGCATCCTAATTGTATATTTTTAATTTTTAATGTAACCAATGTAATTTTATGGGTTAATACCTAAATAAATAACGAATTTATTTATTTATTATTATGCTTTGTTTGTATAAATTCCTTATACTCGTAAGCCATGCCATAAGTTTCATTACGGGCATGAATAATGGAAAATAGGCTCATGTTAAAATTGATAACGTAGCGTTGCTAAATGGCTAGTAAATCATCAAATTATTGTAATTAAGTATAAATTATAAAATATAATTAAAATCATAAACAGATATGGACCTTGAAAGTATTGAAAAAATATGCATTTTTTTTGTCCAAGAGTAAATTTAAAGCTACCAATAGAATCCTTACGCATTTATCGAAACAAAATTGTAGGACAGCTATGTACCCTAAATGCAGTATTTCGCGACCAAAAGGGCAATTTACTTGATTTTCCATACAACGATTATAGTACACTCAGCGTCAAATACTTCGTAGCAACTAAAATAGTCAAATAGTTCGGTACACCATATATTTAGTTATGGTGTACCGAACTATTTGGCCACTTTGACTGCTCCAGAGTATTTGACGCTGAGTGTACAAAAAAGCAGCAAATGTGACGTCATACCCGTGTGACAATTAGTATGAAGCGTTTCGCCTGCCGCCAGCGAGGTCAATCTTTGTCTCAAAGTTTTGGGTATTTATATTCTTTAATTGTAACTGCTCTCATACCTACAAAGATTTGTTCCTCTTCCAAAACTGGTTCGGATGGCACTGTTAAAAAATCTTAGTCATCATCCCTATTATGAGATTATTCAATAGCAATAACTTGAAAGATATATTTTGTTGTCTGTCACTTGTCAGAAGCCAAAACTGGATTACTTCTAATTGTTGGAAAAGGAAACAATGTTGGCCTTCATTTTCCTTGTTTAGTGCAGCATTTAAAGTAAAAAAAAACGAATTAAGTCTATTATTATCGAAATAATGACATTAAAGATTGTACTGACATCAAAATATTGGACAACTTCAACAAGTTTTAATAACCAGACAATTCTATTCCATTAAGGAATATTTTGCAAAAATATATGCGTAATAATTACTTTAAAAACAAAGTTTAAACCGACATCAATTCAGTACTTCGCCAAGCCACATGGTACATGAAAATTTCCACATTTCCTTTTGAATTTACCACATGAACTGCTTTTCGAGAGCAAATGCGGTGATTATTACAGAAAAAACCCAAGTCGCTATTATGTGGGCTGATAATATTTGAGGAGTTCCGTCGATTCCTCAAGGATCTCAGAAATAACTATTCATTAGTTGCTACTTCAACGGATTCATGTCAGAATCATTGACGTAGGTACTTTACATATTTAAGGAGTTCCATAAGTCATCTGTGGTCTTCATCATCAGTTCCACTTAACCAAAATTGCTATTTCCGAGGGTAAATACACGGGTTAAAATAGAAAATACCAAAGTAACGACATGCGTGCCTATAACATTTTAGAGTTTCCCTCAATTTCCCTGGGATCCCATCATCAGATCCTAAATTGGTGGCAATGGAACCACTTCGGGAGTATAGGTACTCTATCGAATAAAAAATGAATTTTGGAAATCGTTCCACAATTGACGGAGAAATTGGGGAACATACATAAAAAATATATATATATACAGTGGAACATATATCCTCCTCCTTTTTTGAATTCGGTTAAAAAGGAAAAATAATGACTACCAATGTGTTTATTTAATGGCAAATAAAACAAAATTGATTTTATTTGATGTTGATATGCTTCAGCCAACTTAAACAGTGCATTAATAAATATTATAAACGACATTAATCAAGTTAAAATGACGGTCTTTTACCACATCTAAAATCTCTTACAAGCAAATATGTACAAAACTACGCCAAGTAGGATAAATCGACGTTAGTCCCAAAAAGCCATTTCCGAAGAGTGTTGCATCTCGTTTTCGTACGTCTCCCTTAGGGTGGTATTCCACTCGTCCAAGATATTTGTCCAATGTGCATTGCGTCTCACCACCACTACCACGTCTACCACCCTTACACACGGTGACGTGATTTACGAGTACAAGAATGTTACCATACCCTTAAAAGATTGGGCATACAACTGTATTTCTAATTTGTCGCCTACAGAATACTCCTGTCGGTGACATTTCTTCTATGTTTCTGAGATTCTACCGATTTCCCACGTGACCTCTTGTAATTTGAGCTTCGCGATGTTTTTCCTTTTACCAAGCCTTTTTTTACTCCGTAACTTTTCAAAGCATCGCAAAGTCAAGATACGCAAAAAATAACTGTAGCAAACGCGTCCTCTTGATTTTACTTTTCATCGAAATTTAAACTTTACACGCTTCAAAAACAAGATTGTCTTTGCTTTGGCAGCAAATAAGATGTATTTGGAAATCTTATCTAAGTATTGTTCCGCTGCCTGGCGCTTATCGAGGAAGAGATAAGAGGAATTTAATCCTTATTTACATGTAGCTTTATTAAGAGAGTGCGCGGGTTTTAGACAATGGATACGGATAGGTTCTTAAGCTACCGGATGCACGAAATTGTTATTTGCTACAGCTTGGCTGTTAACGACGGCAATATATTTAGGATTTAGAATATTGTGAAAGTATTCTTTAAATGTTATAATTGTTGGATACACCGTAAACGCAATACATACTTACTCTATGGTAGCTGTTTATGTCAACAAGCTTAGTAAATTCGAAATTTAATAATATCTTTCGGGCCTCGCGATCTTTTAGGAAAAAAGTGAAACAAGACGGCGTCGGTCGCCGGTACGTGAAAAAATGGCTGGGACGAATTCATTGGTAATGGAAAAGCTGAAAGGGATTGAAAATTACAATTCGTGGAAGTTCATGATGAGAATGGTGTTAATCCATGAAGATAATTTAATATTTGCCGCTAACTGTACTATGTGTACTTATTTACCTGTAATTAAAAGTATAGTGCATATTTACCAGTTTTTATTAGGCTAAAAACCCACAACAAGCTACAAAGTGCCAAAGGATTACGTTGAAAAAGAAGTCGACAAGAAAATTCCAGAAGATGTCAAAAAAGAACAAAAGGCGCTCGCCCGAATTACGTTGTCAGTCCATCTTTCTGCTTTTGTTCACGTCCGAAATGCTTCATCAGCTAACATGGCCTGGAATAATCTTCAAAAAGCGTATGAAGATACTGGTTTATGCCGGCGACTAGGATTATTGCGAAGCTTGTTCAGCACTAAACTCGCTGAATGTGAAAGCATGGAATGCTATGTAAATAAAATAAGAGACCTTGCACAGCAATTGAGTGACATCAAAGCTGGACTGGACGACGATTTTATCGCAGTTATTAATGCTCAGCGATTTACCCGAGGACTACGATCCATTAATTATGGCGATTGAACACTCAAATTTAAAGTTGTCAAGTGAAGTTGTCGCAAATAAATTAATGCAAGAAAAGCTTCGGCGGGAAGACAAACAGGAAAATGTCACAGCTTGCAGCTCTTGCAGCTACACACAAGCTACCGAAATGATATGGATGCAAGAAGACAGGCCATTTCAAGAAGGATTGTCCAAATGGAACAAAAAGAAGGCTCAAAAGGGAAATTCAAGTCCGGAGTCATCAAAGGCGGCTTACGGCTTTGTCAGTGAATGTGCAAAGTGATTTTTGGTACCTTGATAGTGGTGCAACAAATAGCATGTGCCATAGCAAGCAGATAATGCAGGACTGTATAGAGGAGATACCGTTGCCTGTGACAGTGGCTAATGGGGACAGGATGTTTACAGCTGGAAGAGGAACTGTTCAAGTGAAACTGCGGAATGGGATCGTAAAGGCAATAAGTGACGTTTATTACGTGCCTAATTTAACAGCAAATTTACTGTCAGTTAGCTCTTTAGTAAAGAAGAGGTTTCAGGTAGTGTTCGAAAGCAATAGTTGTCAAATACTAGACAACGAGATAGTAGCGGCTACAGCTACATTAAAAAATGGTGCTTTCATTCTGGACACAGCCCGGCAAGGTGATGAAAAAGCTGCAAATGTAGCAGTAAAACCCGAGACCTCTGGTAGTACTGTCAACATGGAAATTGATAAGGTTCGGTATCGGAGATTAGCACATCTCAACCGAAGGAGCATGGAACTTCTTAAGCAAGGTATGGTTTCAGGAATTTCATATGATAATTCTAAATTTGAATCATGTATTGCATGCATTCAAGGGAAGACAAGTAGGTTACCCTTTCCTAAGAAGTCTTGCAATAGAGCTAAGGAAGTTTTGGGACTAGTACATACAGATATTTGAGGTCCACTGCCCTGTTCCTCCTTCAGTGGCGGTAGGTATTTTTTATTGTTCATTGATGATTACACTCGGAGAACTTTCGTGTACTTCCTAACGAAAACGAGTGAAGTCTTTGATAAATTCAAAGAATTTAAGACTTTAGTGGAGAACCAGACGGATAAAAGGATCAAAATCCTTCGCAGTGACAATGGTGGAGAGTATACCAGTTCTGTGTTTCAGGCTTATCTCAAGAATAATGGCATCCGGCACCAGACCACTGTTCCAGGCACACCAACCCAGAACGGAGTGGCTGAATGAGGAAACCGGACTGTCATGGAGGCTGCCAGATGCATGCTGCAGGACGCCGGTCTGGGCAACCAGTTTTGGGCTGAAGCAGTTAACACAGCTGTCTACATAAAGAATTGTTGTCCTACCAAGGCGGTTTTGGGAAGCACTCCTGAAGAAAAATGGAGTGGCAAAAAGGTATCTGTAGATCACTTGCGTATATTTGGTTCTGTGGCCTATATTTTGAATCCTAAACGTTCAAAACTAAATTCAAAATGCAAAAAGTACATATCTGTTGGTTATTGTGAGGAAACCAAAGGCTAATAGACCCTGAGGTTCCAACAAAATGTATCAAAGCCCGAGAAGTTACATTTCTGGAAAACAAATTCATTGAGAAAGTATCAAATGATGATAATAACAATGAGTCTGATCATGTATTTTCACAAAATTATATTCATGTTAATACGAATGATGAGACTCCTCTATCTAACCGTATTCCTGTGCATACAGAAACACCTGTTGTGAGCGGTACTTCTGATGATACTACTTTAGTACAATTTACTCAGAGAGAGAGTACAACCGCAACAGTTGATTCTGACAGCTCGAGTGAGCATAGTGATCCGTCCGATGAAACGTATATTCTAGAGGAGGAGAGTACAAGTCCGTCGGAATATGACAGTTCATCGAACACTTTGCTGCTGTCGAGCTTGTTGGCGGGATCATCTGATGCAGATTCAGAAGAAGCACTGAACGGTGCAGATGCAGACAATTGGAGAGAAGCAATGACTTGTGAGTACAACTCGTTTATCAAAAACAAGTGTTGGACGTTGACAGACCGACAGAAGTCGCAAAAGCCTGTCAAATGTAAATGGGTATTCAAAGTCAAACGTGGTCTCAACGGCGAACTATTGAAATATAGAGCACGCCTGGTGGCTAAAGGCTATATACACAGCGGTATCGCATAGACTACGAGGAGACTTTTTCCCCAGTTGTCAGATATTCAACTATACGTACTCTGTTAGCCCTAGCGGTGGAGTATGGTATGCAAATCGAACATCTTGATGTGAAAACAGCTTTTCTCAACGGTGACCTAAAGGAAACTGTGTACATGGAGCAACCGGAAGGCTTTAAAGTAAAAGGCCAAGAAGACAAGGTCTACAAATTAAATAAAGCTGTTTATGGGTTGAAGCAGGCCTCTGAGGCCCGCTTCGCTCAACGCTGGACGCGATCGCTCGAGTGCGACATACAACTGAGGAAGCTGTAGCCGAAGGCGGGGTAGTCATGGCGATTTCACTCGACATTTGTAACGCCTTTAATACCCTGCCCTGGGAAACAATTCCTGGCGTCGCTGCAATACCACAACGTGCCTTCCTACCTGCGCCGTGTGGTGACGGCTTATTTCGAGGAAAGAACAGTAATATTTCCTCTAAAGAACGGATGGGGGAGACGAGCTATGTCGTGCGGTGTTCCACAGGGCTCGGTTCTCGGGCCGCTCCTGTGGAACATCGGATACGACTGGGTGCTGCGTGGAGCAATGGTGCGTGGAGTCAGTCTTACTTGCTATGCTGACGATACCCTCGTGTTGGCCCCGTGGAAGGAACCACAGGGGAGGCCACTTATCTGGCCACAGCTGGAGTAGCACAAACTGTGCAAAGGATCCGGGCGCTGGGCTTAGAGGTGGCAATTAATAAATCCGAAGTCATGGGTGTTTCATGGCTCGAGAAATGCACCACCACCCGGGGCCGCAATCACAGTGGGAGGAACCTCCATCGCCGTCGGGCCCACGATGAAGTACCTGGGACTCGTCCTCGACGGTAGATGGAGGTTTGATGAACACTTCCGGCGTTCGGCTCCAAAACTCATCGCGGCCGCCGGAGCGCTCGGGCGAATACTCCCAAACTTAGGAGGACCAGGAGGAGCGTCCAGACGCCTCTACATTAGTGTTGTGCGCTCAATGGCGCTTTACGGGGCACCAATATGGGCGGACGCAATGAGTGCTCGGAATATGACCCTGCTACGACGTCCACAGCGAGCCATAGCACTCAGAGCGGCACGAGCGTACCGCACAGTGTCGTACGCTGCATCCTGTCTACTCTCCGGTAGTCCACCCTGGGACCTGGAAGCCAAGGTCCTATCAGGAGTCTTCTGGCGGGTGAAATGGGCTAGGGAAGACGACAATTACTGGCCTGCACCACGCGAGGTCCAGCTGTGGCGAGTTGAAGCTCGGGACAACATGTTCCGCAGGTGGTCGGAGAGACTCGAGATCCCGGGAGCTAGCCGGGACTTGGTGGATGCTGTTCGGCCCGTTCTGAAAGAATGGGTTGAACGTAAGCACGGCGCACCCACATTTCACCTCACGCAGCTCCTGACCGGGCATGGTTGCTTCGGCAAATACCTGTGTGAGGTGGTGGGTAGGGAGCAGTCACCAGCGTGCCACCACTGTGGAGGAAGAGCCGTGGACACGGCCAAACACACGCGTGAGGAGTGCCCGGTTTGGAGTGAGGAGGTGTGGGTGGCAGTGGCCAACTTCAGCGTCACAGTCCTGACGCAGAAGGAGGCAGCAGAGCGGACGCGCGAGGACGATGCCAACTCGGCCCCGCAGCGCCGCAGGAGGCCGGGCAGGCGGCGAAGGGCCTTCGCAGGCCGCATGCTGCCGCCATAACGAGGACCTGCGGGTGATGGGACGGGAGCACCATCATCCGCCTAGAAGCGGTCCCGAGCTGGAAAGCCCCCATGGTGTTCTGGGGTGCTGACAGTGGAGTGTGTAGGGCAGCATTCCCTACAAACCTACGTGGGCCCGCAAGGACAACGCTGACAGAGTTCCGGATGTGTGCAGATGCGTTCCCAGAGCTCTGTCTTAAAGCGAGTGGTGGAACACCCCAGGGGTTTTAGTCTGTGTGAGTCGGACATACCCATTCGGCTTCTCTCGAGCCGGGTGGGATCCATAATGGATTTCCCCTGGGTAAACAAAAAAAAAAAAAAAAAAAAAAAAAGGCCTCTGAGGCCTGGTACGAGAAAATTGATCATGTCTTATGTAAAAAGCAGTGCTTCAACAAGTCATCAATTCATCATCTCACAGTGTTTTTATAGAAGCCGAAAAAGTGACATCCTCGTTTTATTATAAACTAGCTGTTGCCCGCGACTTCGTCCGCGTATAACATGTTATCGTCTAAATGTTTGTTAAAGGAATGAATTAAAAAAAAAACATTGAAATAAATTTTCTACCTAGACTTTTAGAAAACAATCTAAAACCGAAGTTATTACAAATCTCCTACTTTCAAAATCTCTTGCTCTCTATACAAACTAAGAACCCTCTCTGAACCCTCATAGTAAACAGTCTGAAACCGTAGTTACAAATTTCTTACTTTAAAAATGTCTTGCTCTCTATACAAAGTTCGAACCCCCCCTTTTAACCTTCTTAGGTGATGAATTAAAAAAACGCTGAAATAAGTTTTGTAGTCTAAACAGGCTAAAATCGCAGTTACAAATATCATACTTTAAAATTTTCTTGCTCTCCTTACAAACTTTGAACGCTTTTTCAGGGAAAAATTAAAAATAAAACACTCGGTTTTTTTAATGTAATAGGTAAGTATTTTTTCTACAAACTATCTAGTCTCTAGCTAAAAAAAAGTGTTTCCCATACGAACCTTGCACCCCTTTTTAACCCCTTAAGGGGGGAAATTTTCCAAAACGCTGGCAGTAGGTATTTTTTTTGTATTTTAATAAGTAGGTACTTAATCTTTCTACAGAGTTTTAAGTTTCTACCTAAAAAAAATTTTCCTACACAAACATTGCACCTCTTTATCTCCCTCTTAGCGGGTGGAAATTTTCAAACCACTGAAAGTAATTTACCTATATATTTGTATACTAATAAATAATCTTTCTACACAATTTCAAGTCTCAAGCTCAAAAAAAAAGTTTCCTCCATACAAATTTTCACCTGTTTTAATCACCCTTAGGGGTGGAATTTTCCAAAACGCTGAAAGTTCTTTATTTGTATTGTAATCTCCACTTATAATAAATCTCTAAATTAAAAAAAGAATCAGCCAGTTTGAAACTAAGCTTTCTGCGGTACGAATGTTCTCAGCATCCCATGGACGGAAAAATATGAAACATTTTATATAGGTACATTATTATTCCAGCTGCAACTTAGGATAGTTTTTATCCGATTGCGACAATTAATTTGCTAAACGGCCCTCCGTAGCCCAGTGGGTAGTAACTCTGCCTACGAAGCTGGAGGTCCCGGGTTCGAATCCCGGTCAGGGCATTTATTTGTGTATTTATCACGAATATTTGTTCCTGAGTTATGGATGTATATGTATATAAGTATCTATATGTATGTATCTATTATATATATCATCGCCTAGTACCCACATCACAAGCCTTACTGAGCTTACCGTGGGCCTAGGTTGATTTGTGTAAGATTGTCCCGTAATATTTAAAAAAAAAAATTAAAAAAAAAAAAATTAATTTTCCGTAATATACGACTTCATTTAATTTTTCATTTATTATTCTTAAAGTATATCGCCGCCACATCTGTCAGCTAAAAGAAACGTCAAAATCACAGACTAATAAGAAATACTACGGACAAAATGGCGGCATTGCTTTGCCTTTCTTTCGCCTATTAATAATTTTAATCCCGTCTATGATATACCTTGACGAGACACATAGGTATCAAAAGCAAATATAAAATTAATCGATTTTGATATGCGAACTTATATGCGCAAATGTCGAATTAAGGCGTTATTTCCACAAATGTAACAACAAATTCGAACAATATAAACTTGGTTTTTTTGAATGGCACGCGCGCGCTCTTTGCGTATTCAGCCAAACAGCGAAAACCGAAACTCGAAGTTCGTATATCTGCATTCCTGTCATTTGTTAGTGCGATAGAGATAGAAATACCCCGAATATTTTCGAATTCCGAAGTTCGTGGTTTAAAAGAAAATACGGATGTCGGATAGATCTATATTAATATTTTATGTGTAAATATGGTTAATTTTTTTTGGAAATACTATATTGTTGTTATTGTTTTAGTATATTTGACTAGCTTTAAGTTTAATATTGTACGTCCGAAATGGGCAAGCTGTGGACTTTATTTTACCCAAAACAACTAAATGTACACAGTTCTGACAATAAAGAATTCTTATTTTATCTTATCTTATCGAAAATAGGGATGTAGACACTAAACAAAATAATCATAATGTTGTATTATCTCGAAAAACAACGCAGTAGGTAATCACTAAGTTATAAGTGTATAAAGTTTTAAGAGAGGGTTTGTTGCGTCTCTTTTCCGCAAAACGCACCTTTATAATGAAACGATTGTTTTTTACTATGACGCTCGTGGAGGATCGTGACGTCACGGTCCCTGATCGTTTTCTCACTCTAACAAGCGACATTAAAACGGTTGTAGCATCGTATTTTTTTGAGATATTTGAATGAGTTTTTCGTTTCTTCTTTCTTTTGAAGTGAGTCTACAGCTACACCTCTATTTGGAAGACAAGCGGAAAAAATCCATACTAATAATCCATACTTCCATACTAATATTATAAATGCGAAAGTGTGTCTGTCTGTCTGTCTGTTACCTCTTCACGCCTAAACCGCTGAACCGATTTAGATGAAATTTGGTATACAGATAGTTTGAGCCCCGGGGAAGGACAAAGGGTAGTTTTTATATCTGAGGGGCTGAAATTGGGGGTGGAAATTTGTATGGAGCTACTTAAACCGCTGCACCGATTTAGATGAAATTTGGTATATAAATAGTTTGAGTCCCGGGGAAGGACATATAATAGGTTTTATCCCGGAAATCATCCCCTAAGGGGGTGAAGGGGGGGGGGGGGGGGGGTGAAAATCTGGATGTAATCTATTTTGATGAAATTTGGTGTAGATATAGGTTAAGTCCTGGGAAAGGACATGGGATAGTTTTTAACCCCAGAAATCATCCCTTAAGGGGGTGAAATTAGGGGTGAAAATTCTGATGGAACCCATTTTATTACAATTTGGTATAGAGATAGCTTGAGTCCTGGGAAAGGACATAGGATAGTTTTGATTCCGGAAATCACTCCCTAAGGGGGTGAAATGGGGGGTGAATATTTGGATGAATCCCGTTTAGATGAAATTTGGTATAAAGGTCGTTTGAGTCCCGAAGAATGACATTAGATAGTTTTTATCCCGAAAATCATTCCCTAAGGGTATGAAATAGGGGGTGAAAGTTTGGATAAAATCCATGTACCTAGATGAAATTTGGTATAGAGATAATTTGAGACCCTTCGAAGGATAAAGAATAGTTTTTGCCTAGGAAATCATCCCTTAAGATAGTAGAAGTTTGTTTGCATTATATTTTCTAAGTATAAGTTCTACGCGGACGAAGTCGCGGGCAACAGCTAGTAGGTAATATTTCAGCAAAGGTTTGTCGCTTGCGATCTTTTTAAAAAGGTTTGAGATTCTAGCTCAAAAAAATCCCCTTTACCAACATTGTACCCCTTTTTCATACCCTTAGGGGTGGAATTTTCCAAAACGCTGTTTTTTTTATTTGTATTGTAATAAGTAATCTTTGTACAAACTTTTAAGCTTCTATCTCAAAAAGAAGTTTCGCTCATACAAACTTTGCAACCCTTTTTAACCCCCTAAGAGGCTGAATTTTCCAAAACGCTGGCAGTACTTTATTTGTATTCTAATAAGTAAGCTTTCTACAACGTATGGAGTCTCTTGCTAAAATAATAAAGATTCCCCCATACAAAATTTGCACCCCTTGTTTACCCCCTTAGGGGCAGAATTTTCCTAAACGTTGAAAGTATTTTATTCGTATTCTAATAAGTAGTATTTATACAAAATTTTAAGTCTCTAGCTATAAAAAATAAAGTTTCCCCCATACAAACTTTGCACCCCTATTTGACCCCTTTAGGGGTAGAATTTCCAAAAATTTCTTCTTATCCGTTGCCTACGTTGTAAAAGGTAGTTCTGGTGTAAATTTCAACTCTCTAGCTCCAGTAGTTTCGGCTGTGCGTTGATGAGTGAGTGGGTGAGTCAGTCAGGGCATTTATATGTAGGTATATATAGATAGAAGATGACGAAAATCCCATTCAAATATCTCAAAACCGTTTTAATGTCGCTTGTTAGAGTGTGAAAACGATCGGGGACTGTGACGTCAAGATCCTCGAGCGTCATAGTAAAAAACAATCGTTTCATTTGAAGGTACGTTTTGTGAAAAAGGGACAGAACATAAAACTTTGGAACTTAGTGATTAGTGTGATTGATTACCTACGTATACATATACCTAACCTCTTGCGTTGATTTTTTCTCTATTATCCTTTTTTCGAGAAAATACATTATGGTTATTTTATTTAGTGTCTACCTACAGCCGGGTCCGCTGCACCAATGTTTTCCATGTTTTTAAACATCTAACATGTTTTCAGTCAGGTTCGGCAAACAAATAGGGTTTTGTTTTGATTGGCAAAACGTGTTTGACGTTTAAAAACCACGAAAACATGGCGCAGCGGACGCGGCTTACGGGGTGTAGTTTCGATTCCAGAGGGCCTACCGCGAAAGGCATTCGAAGTTTCCCCTCTCTGTCATACTTACGAGTTCGTACGTAAGTGCGACAGAGAGGGAAAACTTCGAATGCCGTTCGCGGTAGGCCCTCTGAGCTATAACCACGAACTTCGGAATTCGAAAATATTCGGGTATCTCTATCTCTATCGCACTAACTTAACTCGAGTGACAGGGATGCAGTTATACGAACTTCGAGTTTCGGTTTTCGTGGTAGCGCCGTAGGCACTTTGGCAGAATGCGCAAAGAACGCGTGCCATTGCCATTCAAAAAAAACAAATTCGTGTTAATTATATTGTTCAAATTTGTTAATACATTTTTTGAAATTACGCCATAATGCGACATTTGCGCATATAAGTTCTTATATCACAATCGAATATTTTTTTATGGTTTAACTTTTGGCATGTGTATCGTAAAGGTCTATCGTAGACTGGATTTAAATTATAAATAAGTGAAAGGCAAAGCAATTCCGCCATTTTGACGAAAATTTGACGTTACTTATAGCTGACAGTTGGAGCAACGTTTGATTTCAATAAAAATAAATGAAAAATTAAATGAAGTCGTATATTTCGGAAAATTAATTAATTGTCGCAGTCGGATAAAAACTATCCTAAGTTGCAGCTAGAATAATAATGTACCTATATAAAATGTTTCATAATTTTCCGTTCATGGGATGCTGAGAACATTCGTACCACACAAAGCTTAGTTTCAAACTGGCTGATTCTTTTTTTAATTTAGAGATTTATTATAAGTGGAGATTACTGTAGCTTAGATCATTACAAATGCGAGACTAAAACTCCCGCGTTTCTAATATGTGTAGTTTTTGAGAAATACATTTTTGAAAATCTTGTTTCTGACACCTAAGTATTACGAAAAACATTTATATATTGCAAATTATTAATTAAACTTATCTGTTGTTTAAAGTGTTGGATAAACCCTTCAAACATACATTTAGAGGCAATTACGACCTCTCTAGGTACATTTGTGACAAAGATATTAATGATTTTATTGATTTTGGTTTTTATTTTTTTTCTTCCATGTTCCGCCGTAGTAGGACGCGATATTTGTATGACAGCTTTATTATTATGTCTTCTATCTACCCTATTTTTTACCAGACCTAATTCCATGGAACATTCAAGTAATCACCTAAACACTTTATATCCGGTTTATCCGGCCACTAGGGTTGACACTTCGGTATTTTGAATTGTATACGCCAATTTTTCGGGAATCCTATTATTTATGGTTTTTTTGGATCGCCAACGCTTAAAACATAATTATTGAGAGAAATCTTCGATATTTGATTTTAATGTTCGCAAAACATGTAAGAGTTAAGTATTGAGTTTTTTTTTATTTAATACAGAAGAAAGAGCTATTGTTTAGCTTTTTTTAGTTACGTGTAATTTCACTGATTACTGTTTTGTTTTTTGAGTATTGTATTTGCTTTTTAAAATCATACGTAGGGAAGACCACGTAACGTTTCGAATGCGCATTAGGACAATGCAACTGTCATTTTCCCATATAAAAACTGACAGTTAGATTTACCTAACGTACAGTCCGCATCAAAAGTAGCTACGTAATTTAAGACGTCAAAAGCTCTTATTCCCTTTTAATAAAGACTTTTGACGTCTTCGTTTGCGTAGCTACTTTTGATGCTGACTGTACGTACATACAATGCGTTACGTGATCGACCTGCTGGTCAGAAACTTGTTTTATTAGTAAAGGAAGGAAGTAGAAGAAGACATTCGATGACTTGTCATGCTTCGTGTGTTGATTGGTCTTGTCATGGTCCTTGAGCGTAAGAGCGAACAGACTTTTCGACTGTACAAAGAGCAAACTACAAAAATGTACAGGCACATAATCTTATTACATATGTAGGTATACCTTAATTATTTACTTTGTACAAAAAAATCACTTAATAAAACACTAGGTAATTGAGATGGGCAATATAACCAAATTCTCAATAGCTAAGAAAAAATTACTGAATCTCAAAAAACTAATTATTTAATATGTGTAGGTTCTTGATAATATTTTCTTTCACCACCCATAAAAGTGCTATAACGTGTATACTATGTTAATTTTATATCCAGGAAATCCGGATACTGGTAGTGGCAGCCCTGACCGAAAATTTTAATTGATTTGTAGATTAAATTTTCCATGGAATTAGGACTTGTAAAAAAAGGGTAGATAGAAGACATAATAGTGAAGCTGTCATTCAAATATCGCGTCCTACTACGGTGGAACATAGAAGAAAAAAAATAAAAACCAAAATCTATAAAATCATTAATATCTTTGTAACAAATGTACCTAGAGAGGTCGTAATTGCCTCTAAATCCATATTATCCAACATTTTGAACAACAGAAAGGTTTATTAAATAATTTGCAATATATACATGTTTTTCGTAATATCCGGGTGTCAGAAACAAGATTTTCAAAAAAATATTTCTTAAAAACTACGCATCTTAGAAACGCGGAAGTTTTAGTCTCGCATTTGTAATGATCTAAGCTACAGTAATTTGTAATAAAACGGGGATGTCACTTTTTCGGCTTCTATAAAACACTGTGCATCTGAACCATGTGTTTACTATAGGTGGCATGAGAAGTCGCTTATCATTATAGCGCTGCCGTCGCTGATATAATATTGTTTTCAACTGGCGATAATCGTGAAAAGCTGGATATAAAATTAAATTAATGAAAGAATTTGACATGACAGATTTAGGGCCAGCTCATCACGTGGTAGGTATGAGATTGTGTAGAGATGAAAACAAAATTACCCTCGATCAATCGAGTTATATAACGTCTGTACTGAAGAAATATAAAATGGAAGAATGTAAGTCTTCCCCTACACCCATGGAGGTGGGATTGAAATTATTAAGAGGTAGTCAAAGGGACGATACTTACGATTATAGAGGTCTCGTTGGTTCACTGAATTATATTGCTATTTGCACTCGACCCGATATTGCCTATGCGGTTACTTAAATATCTAAGCCAATTTAACGAGTCTTTTACAGAGGTTCACTGGAAAGCAGCTAAGAGAGTCCTACGCTACTTGAAAGGTACTCTCAATCTTTGTTTAACGTTAAGAAAGAGCAAGCTAAATATCACTGCATATGCAGATGCTGATTGGGGTAGTGACGATGTAGACCGTAGATCGTACACTGGCTATGTTTTTAAAATAGGCGAGTCAGTGGTCTCTTGGGAAAGTCGCAAACAAAAGACAGTGAGTCTTAGTTCTACTGAAGCTGAATGAATATGTTTCGTTATCTGATTCATGTAAAGAGGGCTTATTTATGTGTGCATTTCTAAAAATTACTAAAAGAGATGTTGTTCCAACAATTTATAATGACAACCAGTCAGCACAAAAATTGTGTAAGAACTATTTACATCATGCTAGAACCAAACATATTTATATTAGGCATCATTTTATCAAGCAACTAGTAAGTAACAATACTATTGCTGTTAAGAGTGTTAAGTATCTATGTACAAACGATATGGTGGCTGACATATTGACAAAACCATTGTGTAAAGTTAAGCACTATAATTTTGTCAAACAGCTGATGTTGTTGTGATAGTTAGTTATATGTTTTAATTGTTTGATAAGTCTTGTTATTGGTCATACAATTAAAAATACTGAACCTTGTTTATAAATTCTTTATAAAGTTACATCGAAGTAGGGTCAGCACAATACATGTTTATAGGTAGTATATTTTGTTTATTTACTTGCAGTGTAAATGTAATGCATGGAGGAGGCTCCGGTGTATAGTTTTAAATGTTTGTGTTTATAAGATGGGTCATTGTCAGATTTAGGTACGCGTCTTTTCGGTGGACATTGCCAAAGTTAAGGGATATAAAGCCTAATTTTTGGTTGAACTCTGAATCCGCATAAACGGCGTTGCCCCTTCTATAATTCTATGTGATAAAAACATATTATATGTGAGCGTAAAGCCCTTAACTATTGACCACCGGAAAGATGATTTTTGTTTTTGTGACTGACAATGACCCAGATGGTATTGGTTTAAGGGCCAGTGTTGGATACACCGTAAACGCAATACATACTTACTCTATGGTAGATGTATATGTCAACAAGCTTAGTCAGTTTTATATTCTCCTTGGAGCTTGTCCTAATCCTGAATACACCAGATAATGCCGCAACTACTGTTTTCTTTGTACCCTAAACCCATCAATAATACAGTGTGGTAACGGGCACGCGCACCAGCCTTTATTAAAACTGATAATAACATGTTACATTCACAATTGTTTTCATGTAAGTATAAGCAAATCATAATTATGTAATAGTACATTACTTACCTAGGGCGGTTAAACAAAGAATGTCTCAGATCGCAGGTATTTGACGCCCGAGCCGAAGGCAAGGGCGATAAATATGCGCTCTGAGGCTTTCTTTATTACCGCCCGTGGTGAGTACAAAATTTTACGTCTCTATCTGGCCAGGAAGTGGGGTTTTCCGCACGCATAGCGTGCGGTAATTCCTACTTTATGGTCAGGTATGACGTAAATTAAATTAACTGCACAATGAATTAATTTACTAGGTGTATGACGTCGTAATAAACAAATCCCTCCAAAAACATAAATTTGAAAATTTGAGCCAAGTTCAATATTAAGAATAACCAAAAAAAAAAACGGCCAAGTGCGTGTCGGACTCGCGCACGAAGGGTTCCGTACCATTATCAAAAAAACGGCAAAAAAATCACGTTTGTTGTATGGGAGCCCCCTGTAGCCTAGTTGGTAGTGACCCTGTCTACGAAGCCGGAGGTCCCGGGTTGGAATCCCGGTAAGGGCATTTATTTGTGTGATGAGCACAAATATTTGTTCCTGAGTCATGGATGTTTTCTATGTACTTAAGTATTTATTTATCTATATAAGTATGTTTATCGTCGTCTAGTACCCTTAGTACAAGCTTTGCTTAGTTTGGGACTAGGTCGCTTTGTGTAAGATTGTAAAATAATAAAAAGAAAAAAGTTTTTTTTTATTTATTTATTCCGTTTTTTAGTATTTTTTGTTATAGCGGCAACAGAAATACATCATCTGTGAAAATTTCAACTGTCTTACTATCACGGTTCATGAGATACAGCCTGGTGACAGATGGACAGACAGACAGACAGACGGACAGTTGAGTCTTAGTAACCCGGTCAGCTAATAGGTAAGTAGGTAGGTAAGTCATTAAGTGACAATTTTTTAAATGACGATTTTTGGATATTCATATATCAATAACCGTTTTACCTATATATATGAAATTTCGGCTTCTAGTAATCTAAGGGGTTTTAATACATATACTAAATTTCATGTTTTTATGTTAAATAGATTTTGAGTTATTAAGGAGTCAAAAGTGGCTCCAAATTGTTCATGCCACGGCACACACGGCTGCTGCGTCGCCAGTTCCTTATGGCTTTGAACTTGGCTGGACACGCTGCCGCGTGGCTACATTATGAAGGGCTGTAATTATGAAGGGCTGTCATTTGTCACACTTGTCAATTTACTTTACAGTTGCTACCCACATTGCTGGTTATTTAAGTATTTCCGTATTTACCTACCACCTACATATAAACTGACAATGTCACAAACTTTACGTTATTACATTATACCGTACCTACGATAATATGGTATGGTAGGATAAAAAATATTACACATGGATCATAAGCCTCAACAAAAGTACATAACGGCGTATTGTGACGTGGATTTTTACCCCGACCTGTTTTGGACGTGTTCGGAGGGAACCTAGCAAAGTGAGCTTTTAGTGGCCGATGAGGTTGAGAAATGGCCGTCGTTGCCGCTGTCACACGCATTCTGGTTTATTATTTCAAACAGTGGGACTGAAATAGGCACAGTGCTCTTATAGCTACGAAGATTTATAAACCGGGATAGATTAAATGAGAAAAGTTAATGTCCGATGCGCTTTATTTATAAAAGTCTGTCCAGTGATTAACCCTAGTCTCACCCTGATGGTAAACGACGACAGAGCATAACATGCATGTTCATCCTATCTAATTTGAATGTTTGTATGATCGTTTGGTCAAATCTCGCAAGTCACCAAATCCCCGAAATTTTGAAAATTGGAATACTTGTTGTGAAAGTTAGACGGCAATGAGATTTTATGGGAACATCAAACTAGTCTGATTAGGGAGATAAAAGGTGTAGTATTTCCCCGTTGAACGCAATAGGCGTCGACAAATGTATGGCTAACCAAAATTTATATTAATTGAAGTATACCTCCATCCCTAACATAATTAACACATTGTTCATTCCTTCCCAAAAGTTTCGAATTAGTGGTTCCACAAGAACGTATATATTGTTTATATTACTCGCGATAATTAAAATTTAATCAAACTTTATCCCGTCATTATAATTCGAAATAAAGAGAGAATCATTCCAAAGGTACACGATATAGATGCTAATACAATATTTATGGAAATGATTGTTAACTATGACCTAATCTAAGATTCAAAATCATGTCTAATATCTTTACAAAGGTGCGCTAATTTTTATCTAAAAGTACACTTGTTGCAGCAGCCTGCGGGCACAATCCCAAGTCTAAGACCTAAGTCAAATGGCGGACTTACTGCCTGCTGCACTTGGCCTTCCAATTTATTTCCTGCCGCCAAATTGACGGAAGAGACTTTATAGCGGCAGCCCGTCTTTTATTGCGGAGCAGGTATTGGCTTTTAAAGTCGCTGCCGCCGGACGACTCTTAGAGAGATATCTCATTGTTTGAGTATATTTTGTGGGCGCATTAACAATGTATTAACTGGCTTACACCTCTTTTGGATCGCGTGAAAGGCCCGTATGGAGGTCTAGGGGAAACAAAGTAAGAGATCCGCGTATTTTAGCCATCTCCCTCTCTCTGTTTCTTTCTGTTTCTCTCTTATCGTGTCGATTTGATCTAAATTGCGGCGTAAATCATATTAATGATTAACTGGCGCTAATTACGTTTATATTAACCTCAATTAACCATTTCGATTTCACGTTTATTTGATTACGCTGCCTCGAATATGCTACAGAATTTAATATCAATAACCTATACAAACGGACATTATTGAATGCAACCTTTGAGCATCTGTTTAAGTATTTAGGTAGGTACTTACACTAGCATCCCTGGCCAATATAATCTGTGCTAACTGGTTCCTGAGAGGCCAGTCTGAGCAAGCTTAGACCCACTTAAGTCTTAAATACTTAAACACTCCGATATGGACTTCGAGTGTGACTCGACTGAAACTTTAGCCGTCTTATCTCTTTCACTGTTCAGGTGTGAATTGTGAAAGAGACAAAAGAACAAGTTTGCGTCGTTTTTGAGAAGTTGCCTGTGAATTTGGAACAACTCCGGGATTACGTCAAACGCTAGAACTCTTGGGTTTCAACACTTTGTATGTATTAAATAGCTGCGATTGTCTCGACCAAGTACTATCGTAAACTTTCGTGCTGTTTTTACGTGGTGTGATGAAGTCATTTCAATTTTTAATATATTTGAACTTCCAGTTTATATTATATCAATATTACAATACCAGCAAATACTAATTGTGTTGACAATAGGTATTAAGTTAGCGCTAACCACACCCACAAACACCAATCACTGGCTGGTAAACTAATTATTCAAACCACCGGCCTGGTGTTTATATACTAAACTATGCCCGTATAAAATCTACTCAGCCCTCAAAATATCATTTACTATGGTCACCCTAAACGAGACAACTGCTGAGAGATAATTCTTGCCAAGTGGAGTGGCAACATTGCGAGTAGGTACAGCTCAAATATTTACCAGGAGGGAAAAGACTTAATTGCTTTGTGTACACTGAACCTGTCTTGAAATATAAATACAAATAACCTCTCTAGAGGTACACGGGTCGACTTTACGCTATACAAGCTCTTGACGTTTTACTGTCTTTATTATTATTCTGTTTTTTATTATACCTGCATTTATCTTTAGACGAAATAAAACGTACCCCGAATAATTCATTAAGTAAAACACATGTTAGCTACTAACCCGGGCTAACACACCCTGTTCGAGGCTTCAGCCGCTGGGCCCAAAATGAGTGAACTGAACTCGAATAAGGGTCCGGATTAGATCGCCCGGTATAACCCCGCTAAGCTATAGCTTCCAAGAAGCGTGGCATACCGAAGATGTGTCCGGTATCAAATTTTTATACTCAAACGTTGGTACCTTTGATGGATTTTTCATCCGCTGTCTGTAGGCCGGCGTCCCGACGGGGGCTCTGTATGTGTAACTGTGTGTTTGTGTAACCGTATGTGATGACGCCGCCGAGTCCCGGGGAACGCTCTCGTCTCTTGGGTATCCGCCACATAGGCGAATCAAACTCACGTCACCAAGTTAACCTTAACACTTGCCGGCACAAAACAAAACTCCTTGATAGGAGTGCCTGGCCTCAATTATGAACTGATTCCAATAAACATATAACAATATCGTGAATTCTTTCTCAAAACAAAATACACTCAAAAAATGGGTCATGCCGTTCCAGCAACCAAAAGCAACCTTCTTTTTTTTGGTTAGAAAAGCCCAACACGTCAAACGTCAAACAGTGAGGCGTTTTTTACACAGAGTATCAAAACGAGTGCTACCAGCGATAAGGACTGGTACCGAACAATCCCCCACTCCAGGCAGAGGAGCTCTGTCTGCTAATAAATGGGCAGGCGGGCTAAGCTCGCTACAGCTCGCTTCAAAACCGAATCTCCGACCATAACCTCCGCAACCCTGGGGACCCCGTCAGACCCATACCACAAATTTACAATGCGTCCACGACACCAATACAAAGGTAACAAATTAGATTCCTTAACTAGTACAAGATCTCCAACGTGAGGAGGATCAGTTTTGTCAGTCCACTTAACGCGCTGCTGCAAGATGTGCAAATATTCTAGCGACCAACGATGCCAGAAGCTTTGGGTCATCTGCTGTAGCAACTCAAACCGACTTAAGCGTGATGATTTTATCTCCCCGAAGGGGTACTCCGGCAGCGCGGTAAGGGGCTGGCCAATCAAAAAATGACCAGGAGTCAATGCTTCTAGGTCATTTGGGTCCGACGAGACAGGGCAGAGAGGGCGCGAGTTGAGGACAGCCTCAATTTTACAAAATACCGTAGCAAGTTCCTCGAACGTTAAAATCGTTTCACCAATAACTCGGCGGAGATGCGTTTTTGTAACTTTTACAACAGCCTCAAAAATACCACCCCAATGTGGGCAAACGGGGGGATCAAATTGCCACTTAATGCCCATTCGAGACATTGCAAATCTTAAATTATCCTTATCACTATTCAAATAATTACAAATTTCATTCAAGTAACGGTCAGTGCCTTTATAATTGGTGCCGTTATCAGAGCGGATCAGAGATGGCAGTCCCCGGCGGGATACAAATCTATCTAGCGTCGCAAGAAACGCTTCCGTGCTGAGGGCACTTACCAGTTCCAAGTGAACTGCCTTGGAGGCCAGACAGACAAACACACACAAGTACGCTTTGACAGATCGAGCGTTGCGAAGCTGCGAGGTCTTTACCAAAAAGGGGCCGGCAAAGTCCGTGCCCACACAAGCAAATGGTCGACTCTCCGAGACTCTGTCGGAGGGCAGATCCCCCATCATGGGCTGCGTGGGGGTGGCCGTCAAACGATAGCACGGCATACATCTGAAGATAATGCCGCGAATAGTGCGTCTGGCAGACAAAATCCAAAATTCACGCTGCAAAATGGCTACAAGGGCATTGCAGCCTGCGTGAGCGTTAGCAACGTGTCGATCAGACACCAACAAACTGACCAAAGTCCCCCCTTTGGGGAGCAACAAAGGATGGCGAGCTCCATAGGGCAAGTTTGAGTTTCGAAGTCGTCCGCCGACTCGAAGCAAACCCGATGCGTCTAGAAATGGATTCAGACGAGCGATCGAACCCTTAATTCTCGATCCTCCTTTAAGCGCGTCAATAATCGGTTCGAAGTGCTCCACTTGCACCACACGAACCCAAAATAGCAGGGCCTCTTGGCGTTCCAAGGGCGACAAGGCCAATTCCGTGGTCAATGCCCTCTGAGCTGGGTTCCGTGCGTGGAGCAAGAAGCGTCGGATCCGCGCGGTAACCCCAATCAATTTCGACAGAGAGCTGTACCGCTCCAACAGAGGATTCAAGTCGTAGACAGGTTGCGTTTCCATAACGCCAACACGTAAACCTGGCAACGCCTCTGGAGAAGAGAACCGATTCTGGGGCCAAGATGCCGCAGGATGCGACAACCAATCTGGTCCCCACCACAGGGAATGGTTTACAAGTACCGGAGCCTCGCAGCCTCGCGAAGCGCAGTCAGCGGGGTTCAGTTCCCCTGGAACATGTCGCCAAATCAGCGGGGTCGCTGAGCTCTGGATCTGTGAAATCCGATTCGCAACAAAGACCTCTAAATTATGCACGGAGGTGCGAAGCCAACAAAGAACGACCTCACTATCAGTCCACGCAAAAACATCTGAAATCTCCACGGTACGACCCAAAGTATCACAAACATGATTGAGGAGCCTCGTAAGGAGGGCTGCTCCCGACAATTCCAACTTAGGAATAGTTAACCTAGTCCTGATAGGAGCCACCTTACTCTTGGCCATTATCAAATGTAGTCCAACATGACCGGATAGGCTAATAGTCCGCAAAAATACCACGGCCGCGTACCCTCGTTCAGACGCGTCACAAAACCCGTGGAGGCTAACTTTACACTTGCCGAATGGCAGAAAGAGTCTGGGCAAGGAAATCCGGTTCACGTCCGGAAGTGAGTAAACAATCGAACACCATTCGGTTAGCAAGTCTCCCTGAAGAGGTTCGTCCCACGTAACTTCCGCAATCCACAGCTTATGCAAAAAACACTTAGCCAGAAAAATGACAGGTGTGATCCATCCATTAGGATCGAAGGTCCGAGCAACAGTCGACAAGACCGAACGCTTCGTCCAGGTCTTAGGGGGGTCCAATTTAACCCGATAAGTGAAGACATCCTGGACGGGCTGGTACTGTATGCCAAGTACCGCAATCAAGTTAGGGTTGTCCTCATCTTCGAACAAGAGAGGATCCTGCTGATGTTCCACCGGAAGATCTCGCAACAAATCAGGGCAATTTGACAACCACTTACGCAGTTCGTACCCACCTGACTTCAGGATCGCAATCAACTCATCCCGTAAAATCAAAGCCTCCGTAGCAGTGGAAGCCCCAGTGCAAACATCATCAACATATACTGAATCTTCCAAGATGGCCGCTGCACGGGGGTAGTTCAATCGCTCCCGATGAGCCAACTCTAACAAAGTCCGGATGGCAATATACGGGCTGGAGGTAAGTCCGTACGTGGTAGTGTTCAACTCGTACACTCGCATAGGACCACAAGGTCGCTCACGCCACAAAATCATCTGATAACGCCGGTCATCTCGGTGAACAACCGATTGGCGGAACATCATTCGGATGTCAGCCACAAAGACAATTTGATGACGGCGGAAGTTGGTGAGGATATCCGAAATGTCCCGGTGCAGTTTGGGACCGGAGTGCAAACACTGGTTCAAGGAAACCCCATTTGACGTAGGGGCCGAACCGTCAAAAACCACCCGAATTTTGCCCCCAGGCGTCTTCAAAACCGCATGGTGGGGCAAAAAATAGTGCTCGAGCGCACGCCAATCAATAGTCGAGCGTGACATATGTCCCAAAGCCTCATACTCGCGCATAAACTCAATGTACTTAGCACGGAGATCTGAATCCCTCTTCATTCGGCGCTCCATGGACAACAACCTTTTTTCCGCTAGGGCATGAGACTGACCGAGAGGGGGGCGTGCAGCCCTAAAAGGCAACCGAGTAACAAAACGACCATCAGCGAGGCGACCCGTATTATTCTGATACGACAATTCGCATTCTTGTTCCGCTGGATCGACTCTGGGAGCCTTGGGGGGCTCCTCGACCTCCCAGAAACGCTGGACGGCGTCCGAGAGCGAGAGCCCTACGGTAACAATTTCATTTTCAACCCGTGGGACCAAGCCCCTCAACACGGGTCCAAAAAAGGTGTAACCAAAAATGGTTTGCAAAGCCATCAAACCGCAGGGTTGTAAAACCCGCTTGTCCCCGGACAAGATCAAACCTAAAACATCAACACCTAAGAGCAGGTCTATAGGTCCTGGAACAAACCATTGGGGGTCAGCGGGGGTCAACTCTGACGTCAATTTCACCGCGGTAGGGGAGATAACCACCTGCGGGTTGCTGCCCAAAATATCGTTCAACACAACCGCTTTGGCCACAATGGTTGGCCCACAATTGACAGTTGAAAAACAAACATTAATTTCCCCCATGGAACCCTGCACCTGAAGGCCACCTATTCCGTGGATGACGGAGGGGCGGGGTCTACATGGGAGGCCCAATCTCTCCACCAAATAAGACGACGCAAGACAGCCCTGGGCACCCGAATCCAAAAGGGCACGAACTAACAAGGACTTACCCGTCGGGCCCCAGACCCTGACACAAACAGTTGGCAAGAGTACTGTTTCAGGGTTGGCGGCTGTGGTGGAGGAGCGGGCGGCAGCTACCTATTGGGGGCGACCCTCATCGGGCCGCCAACAACCCTCATAGGCACCGTCCTGCTGGGCTGGCCCCGCCCAATTGGACCGCACCAGGTACTGGTCCACCGGAACCTCAGGGCAGCGACCCGGGCGCACCCAGGTTGACGCGTAGTACGCGGAGCGGCGTCCAAATTGGGGCGGGCGGCGTTCCAACCGCGGTCGTTCGCACAGCGGTGGTGAGAAGCTCGGAGGCGGGGAGCTGCGCTGAGCAGCAGCAAACCTGGGTTGTGGACGAGGAGATGGGGGAGGGGTGCCCCCGCCCGTGGACGGCGAGCCCCGACGAGACTCCCTTTGGGGGTAATGGGGAAGCGGGCCCCCGCCCGTGGGGGAACGTCCCGCACCATCCAACCGATTACCACCATTTTGGTTGGCGCACAACACCAGGTGGTGTTTCCCCTGGCACTGCGGGCACGGTTAAGGCCGTGGGCAATCCCGCTGCAAATGCTGCCCCAAACAGGAGTAGCACCACCGGCGTTCATTCGCGATACCGCGCCGATCCTTCACCCTCTTGTGCAGGAGCCTGGGGCACGCTGCAACCAAATGGCCATCATCCGTGCAATACACGCACCTTGGGGGCGCGTGGGCCGTCGCGTATCGGAGGGGCGGGCGGCGTGGCTCTACCACCCCTGGCTTAGGGGGGCGAGCAGCCACACGCCGCTGTTCCCGTGGAGGTCCCGCCGAGGGTCCCGAGGGGCCTTCAATCCCGGCGTTGTCCACCAACCGACACTCCTCCTCCAGAAACACGACAAGGTCCGCAAAACGCGGCAATTGTGTGGCACTATCCCCACCGTGCTTGTACTCAAAACGGAGCTTCAAGTCCGTGGGCAACCGTGACAAAACTATATGCAAGAGCATGAACGACCATTCATCCACCGGCAGGCCAAGCCGTCGTAAAACATTCAAGGCCACCATCACGGGATTCACCAAATCCCTCCGCAACGTGGCAACCCCATAAATGTGAGGGAGCGCCAAAATTTGTGCCAAATGGGTGTCTGCCAAACGCCTAATGTTGGCATATCGTTTCTCCAAAAGCTCCTTGGCTGTGGGGTAATTTTGGTCGGTGACCGCAAGATGCGAGACTAATTCCAGTGCCTCTCCATTCAAGGTGGAGAAAAGATATGCCAACTTTTGGCTCGGTGCCAAGTCTGTCCTGGCGTCCACCAGACTTGAAAACAAGTCGTGGTAGGCGGTCCAGAGTTTTAAGTCCCCGTCAAAATGGGGCAAATCCAGGGTTGGCAAACGCCCTAGGAGAGCCAGGGGTGGCGGTGATCGCGTCTCCGCCATCAAAGGACCCCGCTGCACCTTGTGCGCAGCCTGAACCAGCGCATCATGCAAGTCATAAAATTGTGTGATGTCTGCCTCCACCAAATCATCAATCTTCTCGTCCAACGCCAAAAGCTCTGCATAAGCACTCTGAACTACCGCACCTCGGTCCGGCAGCTCAGCCGATCGCGCCAGCAAAGCGTCGGTCCGGTCGGGTCTACTTATCAATTGCACCGCAGAGGACAGCCATCTCAGCTCCGCCTTAATCTTGGCTGTCAACCTTGCCATGGCTGTAACCAGCAACAACAAACACTCACAAACAAACGCAAGTCCAATCGACTTCTAATTAAAATGTTCAACAATGCAAAACAAAAACAATATAAACTAAAATTATTTGGCACAAGGAACCCTGCAAAATGTTACTTGTTGAACCCTAAATCAAGTAATATTTATAATGAGCATTAATTTATTTTAACAAGTATAATTTATTTTCAAATCGCAACACACCGGTCAACACAGAACGTTTCTGGGCAATATTCACTTCTCAGGGAACCCCAAAATATTCCAAACCTGTAGGTTCCCAACACACAAAACAATTAATCCAAATAATTTTAGTCAATGCAAATTATTTTTTAATTACCAAATTATATGGCTTACCAAGGAACCCCTCAGAATATTACTTATTCTCTGAGTGAACTCTAATTTATAACTGCTAAACTAAGCCAAACAAACAAAAACCAAACAGTAACAATTATTATATAAACAAGCAATAACAATTTCCTATGTGTTTAGTATATACCTAAGAATTGAATTTGAGATTGCTATTTAATTTCAACAAGGGAATTTTAACCTATAAAAATGCCATATGGCTTTCAGTGACCAAGAAATTCACCAAATAATATCAAATCGACTATCAAAACAATAAGCAATGTGTGCTATTATATCACTACAAACCAATTCAGTAATATTTTGCTATTTCAACCAAAGTAGTTTACAACTAGTTCCCTCAACGGGTAGCCTCAAAACGTTTTT
This sequence comes from Epinotia brunnichana, assembly GCA_963854355.1. Taxonomy (NCBI): domain Eukaryota; kingdom Metazoa; phylum Arthropoda; class Insecta; order Lepidoptera; family Tortricidae; genus Epinotia; species Epinotia brunnichana. Next base: position 14,897,281 of record OY977952.1, read on the forward strand.
CCCACAAATATCAAAATAATACTGTGAACCAGTCAAAGATACCTATTGACACAGCCAGAGGCGTTTCAAAGAACCACGCTCTTGCTACCAAATTGTTAGCTACTAACCCGGGCTAACACACCCTGTTCGAGGCTTCAGCCGCTGGGCCCAAAATGAGTGAACTGAACTCGAATAAGGGTCCGGACTAGATCGCCCGGTATAACCCCGCTAAGCTATAGCTTCCAAGAAGCGTGGCATACCGAAGATGTGTCCGGTATCAAATTTTTATACTCAAACGTTGGTACCTTTGATGGATTTTTCATCCGCTGTCTGTAGGCCGGCGTCCCGACGGGGGCTCTGTATGTGTAACTGTGTGTTTGTGTAACCGTATGTGATGACGCCGCCGAGTCCCGGGGAACGCTCTCGTCTCTTGGGTATCCGCCACATAGGCGAATCAAACTCACGTCACCAAGTTAACCTTAACACTTGCCGGCACAAAACAAAACTCCTTGATAGGAGTGCCTGGCCTCAATTATGAACTGATTCCAATAAACATATAACAATATCGTGAACTCTTTCTCAAAACAAAATACACTCAAAAAATGGGTCATGCCGTTCCAGCAACCAAAAGCAACCTTCTTTTTTTTGGTTAGAAAAGCCCAACACGTCAAACGTCAAACAGTGAGGCGTTTTTTACACAGAGTATCAAAACGAGTGCTACCAGCGATAAGGACTGGTACCGAACAACACATTTTAATACACTTGCTCATGAAGGGACTCGTATTAGCTTGCATTTATGCTCATAGTCCAGGGTGCTAAATAAAACACGTTTTTTTTACGTTACCTGGTCTGTTAATATCCCGATAAAAATTGTATTATTATTATTTTATATACGTATTTAAACTCGAAAAACTTCCTTCTGCAGCAGTCGGAAAAAAGTTATCCTTATTCCGTCATCATTAGCAGCTATATTTTATACCCTTTTTCGGTGAATGGTAGATTCTGGAAATGGCAGACTATTTAGACGGCAGATTGTGACAATGGCGGATTCTTAAAACAGCAGATGTTGGACAGTGTGCTACAACGGTGAATAGGTCGGCATTGGTGTTAAAAGTCACTATATAGGTACCAAAAACTACGTGCTGGGAATAAGTATGTAAAGTACCTACGTACGTTCACTTTCATCGTAGCTATTCTAGCTAGCTCTATAATGCTCTCTAAAGTTATGATTATGAGAGTAATTCTGACAATGGCGGATTCTTAAAACAGCAGATGTTAGACAGTCTGCTACAACGGTGAATAGGTCGGAATTGGTGTTAAAAGTCACTAGGTACCTAAAACTACGTCCTGGGACCAAGTAAAGTACATACGTACGTTCACTTTCATCGTAGCCATTCTAGCTAGCTCTATGGCGCTCTCTAAAGTTATGATTATGAGAGAAATTCCTTGTGATGGCCAAAGGTAGGTAGGTTAGGTTCGTTAGGTGACTTCAGATGCCCCTAAAGGCAAAACGCCCAGAAATAGGCCCGCATAGAGGGGCTCCGTCAAAACTGTCACGACCGACCAACCTTCACACTGAACTTTCAAAATGTGACAGTGGAACGTTGGGAAAGGACTTTTAGGAAAAAAATAAGTGCCACTTGTAAGATCGTTCTAAATGAATACATAACATTTGCAGTTTTCTCGATTGTGGTACTTCTGCCCTAATCTGCCGTAATAAGAATCTGCCCTTAACCGAACAAAGGTTTTTATATTGAATCGCGTGTGGTGTCGGGTTTTAGCAACAATAGGCTTGTTGCATGGTGTTAAAATTGATAACGTCGTGTTGCTAAATGGATAGTAAACCATCAAATGATTGTAATAAAGTATAAATTACAAAATATAATTCAAATCATAAAAAGATATGAACCTTGAAAATTTAGAAAAAAAAGGTTTTTTTATTTATTGTCCAAAAGTAAATTTAAAGTTACCAATATAATCCTTACGCTTTTATAGAAACAAAATTGTATAACAACTATTGACCTAAACGCAGTATTTCTCGACCGAAACAGCAATTTACTTCATTTTCCATGCGACGGTTAGTACAAATTGCACGGTATGACGTCATACTTTAAAGCCAATCAGTATGAAGCGTTTCGGCTGCTGTCAGCGAGGTCCGTCTTTAACTCGATTTTTTTGGGTATTAATGTCTTTTAAATGTAGTTGCTTCCATACAAACATTTGTTCATCTACAAAAACTGGTTCGAATGGCATCGTTAACAAATTTAAGGTCACAAGCCCATTTCTTCCCGTGGATATCGTAAGAGACAACTATGAGAAACCGGGTTGAAGTGTGTTGTGGGGAATGGGCTAGCAAGCATTGTCTTCTCGACTTGTCATAATTAAGTGTGTGTGTAGTGTAGTGTGTATGTATGTATATATGTATATGCGTGTGCATGTGTGATGAGACGAGAACATACTCTCGACTTATCACATATAGATGTGTATGTAGTATGTAGATATATGTATACTTGCAGAAATAGGTATATTTATTTTCTTTAGTTACTTTAGGCATGAAACTTTATTTTATATAAGATGAGTTTAATAGGTTAAGTTGTATAAAAACTGAGCGCGTCTCGCCATCAAACGTAACAGTTTGGCGAGAATATAAATGTTTTGTAAGATATAATTTGAACATATAAATAAAAAAAAAAAAAAAAAAAGCTATTACTGCAATGTCACATTTTCTCCATCTTAGCTTAGCGGTCTGTGGGCGAACTATACCCAAAAAGCGTACAATGTTCTCAAAGTTCAGTTCAATAATGCCTTCAGGGTTGATGGGTCTGCCCCGGTAGTCGGTACTGCAGTGCTTCGGGGATGTTCGCAGAGGTGAGGGTGAACTGTTTTCACACTACGATGCGGAAACGGTATTCATCCCTGGTACGCAGGATCTGGGCCAGTCCTAACAGCATCCTGAGAATGGTCGTTGAACGCCTTGATTGTACATATTTGAAGCACTGCTGCAGCTGTATGGTGCACATAAATAAGGCTGTCACAAATTTAAAATTAAAGGAAAAATGTAGGCTCCGAGCCGGATTCGAACCGGCGACCACAGGCATACATTACCCGGTTACCGACTATTTCTCAATATAATTTGAGACGTTGGTGCCGTTAAGAAGCATATGTCTTCTAGGTAGATGTCGCCACACGCCTCCCTAAGGCGTTGTAAGAAGGAACTAATTGAAAGATTTAGGGGCTGAGACAGATTGTTCCGATAGCTCAGTTGGTTAGTAGCGACGGGCCATGTATGCCTGTGGTCGCCGGTTCAAATCCGGCTCGAAGCCTAAATTTTTCAATTTTTCCTTTAATTTGAAATTTATAAATATCGTTAGATTAAAATTAATAAGGCTGTCACAGCCTGGAAACCACTACCGGAATAATCATTAATTCAAATTCAAATTATTTATTTCGAGTAACATACAGACTCATAATACTTTTTTATAACATCCATAAGTACAATTATAAAATACAATTACAAAAATCTAAAAATACAATTACAAAATTCAATATTATGTCCAGTAAAATAAAATTCAAATAATAAATAATATAAAATAAAATGTCAAATAAAATAAAATCCGACTGAGTCTATCTTGCTGCGACATGTCTGTCACAATCACAACAATGCCGGATGTACGGGCAATCCACTTAGTGGACTATCATAGAGAGAACAACGGTGGAAGCACGCCACACGCGCCTCCGCGAACATGCCCGACGCGCTGCAGTAACGAGGCATTAATGCAACTACTAACCCTATTATTAAGTATCTACTAACTACTGATACCAATTGGTTAATGAATAAATTAGTTATTATTATTAAACCTTCAGTTGCTAGAATTGCCACTGTAAATTTAATTTGATATGCTCTCTCTTTTGGGAATACAGGCAGTTGGTTTATATATGTAGGTGTATATTAAATTCTGACTAAGTAAAGTGTCACCCATGTTCAAAAGGCTTTAGAGGCAAAATTAGATCTAAAAAACACGTTTTGAGGAATTAATTCCCATAAAGCTGGAAATCGTTTTAATACCTTCATTTTGGTCCTAGATGCATGTAATCCGAGTTTGCACCATCCCAGAAGGTGTGCATAACTTTTGGGAGCCCAATAACCGCGAAATTTTTGCTCTTTTTTCAGTTTTTTACATGTGCAAATAGTACGACGGACGGAAAATGTATTATATTCAATATTAAAGAAGGTAAATATAATGTGAAATTTTATTTTCTATATTTTTAATTTTATGGGTTTTTCATCAGGTATATTTTTTTTAAAGATATGTCGGTCTTGAAAAGTTGCAAAATGGAAGTTTGCACGTAATCGTCAAAATTTTCCCAGTTTCTAACATTAAATTTCGACTATACCACTGAACCGAATTTGAAGTTTATTCGACGCAGAATTTGACCCTCTTTAATATTGAATAGAATATATTTTCTGTCCGAAGTACCGTTTTTGTGCTACATGAAAAAAGAGCAAAAATTTATGCACACCTCCTGGGATTGGGCAAACTCAGATTACGCGTATTTAGGACCAAATGAAGGTATTAAAACGATTTCTAGCTTCATAAGAAATAATTTTTCGAAAAATAAACACAAGTCGTCGGCAAAAATACTTTTTTACACCTTTTTTTAATTGGAATGAGACTAGTGCAAAAATGTACATATATTAGGACATATTTTTGTCAATTTTAACTGTAAACATAATTGTAGTAGGTAATGTAGTCTACATCACTACAATGAAGACTAAGTAGGTGCATACTTAAAGTGATTTTACCGATTTTTAAACAACTCTTGCAGTCTACCGTCGTATAGGAGCTCACGTCAAGTTAACTTGGCAACACCAATAAAACACCTATGCATTATTGAAAAGTTGTGCCAAGGAAATGTTTCCATTCATTGGCAACTGCCAACTCTCTCGGGTGCCTGGCGGATAGGAACTGAAGTGGTTTGCTGCGTTTCAGTTGAGAAATTACAATTATTACATTTTAATACTTATTAGTATTGAGTAAAAAGTTATAAGCAGGTAAAAGTATGATTTTGGAAATAAAAACTGTTGTTGATTATGTTGTTAGTTATTGATGGGCTTCTGTGGGTACGCTAGCCAAAACAACCGAATTCTGAAAAGTGGGGGGTATCGAAATATGATGATAACCTACTTACAACAATATTTACACCGCAATTTAAAATGTTACAGTTTATGAGGTACCTATAAACAGGCATGTAATGTAATGCTGAAATCTCAGAGATTGCTTTCCGACAGCATTCCATAGTCGCCTGACAGCACGCGTCTCATGTTGTCGCGCACGTCCAGTGTTCATAGACATAGACATAGACATATTTATTCATGAAACAATACAGGATTGTGTTTGAATTCCTTACGGCTAACAATATAATATATCTTATAACTAATAACTACGCTCTAATATCTTAATAACTACACTCTACACTCTATCAAATATTTCTTCAACACTGTAAAATCACCCTCTTAATAAAAATTGCTTTAATTTATCTTTAAAACTATTATATTCTACGATACCTTTTAGCTCTACAGGAAGTTAATTAAACAACTTGACAGTCTGGTTCCTAGTTATTCTTCTCTATATTAGTCATCGGGCGAAAATTGATTTTTATATTTCTGGTGCGCGTGAGTACACGAAACTCTTGTTCTTCATACGTTTCAAACCTTGTTTTATGTAACTTAATAAATTCAGTGAGCAGTATAAGAACGTATAAACTAGGCACCGTCAGAATCCCTAAGGTCTGAAAGTATTCTCTCACCCATTGCGGGATTCGAAACATTATTCTTATGGCTCTTTTTTGTGCGATAAGAGCTCTGTTAATATTATATTTAAAGCTATTACCCCAAAACATAATGCTATAACGCAGTTTGGACTCAATTAAGGCATAATAAACAATTTTTAATTGTTCTAATCCAATTTCATCCCTAAGACTTCTTAAGGCATAGCATGCTGAGTTGACTGAATTCTCAATAGCGTCTAGCTCCTGAATTCATAAACAAGGCCTAATAGTTAAAGCCATGACGCGTTGTTTCAGTGTCCAAGAGGCAACCGGATGGCTCGCGGTATTTGAGCTACCGAAGCGTCGTGGAACCGCCCTGTACAACCCGAACTGAGCCAACTTGGACTGGGGCGGAAATTGGAAGAGGGCTAAAAAAACCGCGTGGTTTTAAATTGGAATAGCATTTGATTATATAATAATTTCCTTTCAAAACAAAGTTTTAACCGACTTCAATTCAGTACTCCGCCAAGCCACATGAACATTTCCACATTTTTTTTCCAATTTACCACATGAACGGATTCCCGAGAGCAAATGCGTTGATTTTTAAACCAATAAACCAAATCGCTGTATGTGGGCTGATAACATTTGAGGACTTCCGTCAATTCCCCAAGGATCTCAAAATTACCTTTGGCACTTCATTGTTTGCTATTTCAACGGAATCATATCAGAATCTGTGACGTACTTATTTAGTTTGAAGTACATCATTGAGAAGTTCCACAAGCCACATGTGGTCTTCATCATCACTTCCACTTCACCAAATTTATGATTTCCGGGTGTAAATACACGAGTTATAATAGAAAATATCGAAATTACTACACGCGTGCCTAATATATTTGAGGAGTTCCCTCAATTCCTCATGGTTCCCATCATCCAACTGGGGCTTTGGAAACAATGGGACCAATCTGGAAGCGTATACTTTCAATTAAAAAAATAATTGTACGAATCGGTTCATAAATGACGGAGTTCTGAGGTAACAAAGATTAAAAATAAAAATTAAAAAAATTTAAATTAAAAAATACATCCGAATTGAGAACCTTCTCCTTTTTTTGAAGTCGGTTAAAAAGTATACATACACTCAGGCAACCGCTGTTTCAATCAGCTGCCTTGCCACACTTTTTTTTCATACATTTTTTTTATTTCCGGCACTGTCCTAGTTGGCTCAGTTTGGGCACAGGGCGGTTCCACAACACTCCGGGAGCTCAAATACCGCGAGCCATCCGGTTGCCTCTTCGACACTGCAACTACGCGTCATTGCTCTGAATATAAGTATTTTTTCGTTAAGTTTAGAATAAATAAAGAAAGATAAAGACTAGTTATTTGCCAAAAACTGTTAAATTATTTTTTACCAGTAACTAGGTAAGTACTTCAGTTGAAGACTGAAATGACTGAATTGATGGCATGATCTGAAAGAAGTAAACACCAACTTTGAATACATCATTCGCGCATCAATCGTTTCTTTTTCTTTTGTTAAGCTAGGAACTGAGATGCAATATAAACAACGTATTATTTTTTTTGAAATCTTACAATGCATAATCATTACTTATATATGTATATCGGTAAGTATGTCAAAGAATGCGGTCCAGATATACATTTACTAACACATGTTACATCAGATCACCGAGAAACATTTTGAGCACGGGATTAAGACGGATGGCAACAGTTTTAAAATGTGGCAAAAACGGCAAACCAGTGGTCGACTTTTCCACCGAGTTCGCAGTGTATTGAGCTCCCGTATGAGTTTGAGATTAATGTGAGCGGGTTTCCAACAAGAAAAATAAAAACCCCCTTCAAAGTCATCGGCTTAACTTACATAGTACTTTGAAAGAACAAATTCAGAAGCGATTAAATTGTATCGTGGGTTTAAACATAATTTGCTATGCCAGATGAATTAATAAATAATTCTTCTGAATATAGATACTTACTTACTTATCTACGCAAAATGTCTGAATAGATACTTTTGTGACTTTCACCCATACCATCTCTTTATCTATATCTTCTTCTTCTAAAATATCATCACCGCAGTGAGAAAAAAATTAGAAATTTGCAAACGATATCGAAGTCACTTCGCACAATTTCAATAAACTCTGTAACTTTCATGAGCTCTGAGAAAGAAAGGACGAATAAATCAAACATAAATATTTCATTGCAAAACTAAAGTCCGGGTACACTTTCTTAAGCAAGCTCTTATTAAACAAATACTCTGACAATTCCATTCAAGGATTTGAATCACTAATGCCCTCTCTCTTACAGCATTTTATCTGTTTTCCTTTATACCGTTATTTACTGAGAAATGAACGAATTGATTACTTAATCCAATATTGGGAACTACTTTGGACGTCTTGATTATTCCAATTCCATTTGGCCAACTATACCTACTTCGTCGAAAGCTCGACCAACGATTATTCCCTGATGTAAATATAACATGATTATATTGGGGTAAACGTTGTTTATGAGAACATGGATTAGTAACACTTGTGTCAAGTAAGGGTTTGCCGGTTCGTATTTTTAACCGACTTCAAAAAAGGAGGAGGTTATATGTCCCACTGTATGTATTTTTTATTGTTATGTATGTTCGCCGATTTCTCCGTCAATTGTGGACCGATTTTCAAAATTCTTTATTTATTCGAAAAGAGTATAATCCCGAGGTGGTCCCATTGTCACCAATTTAGGATCTGATGATGGGATCCCTGGGAAATTGAGGGCAACCCTCTAATTTTATAGGCACGCGTGTAGTGATTTTGGTATTTTCTATTATTGCTCGTGTATTTACCCTCGGAAATCGCAATTTTGGTTAAGTGGAACTGATGATGAAGACCACAGATGACTTATGGAACTCCTCAAAGATGTAAAGTACGTCAAAGATTTTGACATGATTCCGTTGAAGTAGCAACTAATGAAGTGTTAATTCTGAGATCCTTGAGGAATTGACGGAACTTCTCAAATATAATCAGCCCACAAATAGCGACTTGGGTTTTTTCTGAAATAAGCAACGCATTTGCTCTCGGAAAGCAGTTCATGTGGTAAATTGGAAAGGAAATGTGGAAATTGTCATGTTCCATGTGGCTTGGCGAAGTACTGAATTGAAGTCGGTTTAAACTTTGTTTTTAAAGTAAATTATTTATTTTGTAATCATGCACAATTGCACAATGTTGTGGTAGGTCTAAGTAGAAGTCCCCCTTGTCAAATCGATATCCCCACTTTCATATCTCGATCTTCCAAAATCAGAATTACGTGTAATTCTGATTTCCTAGGGATGGCTTTATTATTCGCCATCCTGTACTACTAGTGGCTATGTGAGCTATAGAATTCGCAAGCTTGTCATTTTATTAAAATGATTTTTACGTCTATAAATTGAATTGAAAAAAAATATTATATGCTCCCAAAACTAAACGTGAATCGGTTGAGAAAAGCGACCTGTAGAGGAGAACAGCCGGACAGACGCTGGACATACGAAATAACTTTACCGGAAGCTGAAACGGAGAACTTCGTTCGCTTCGCTCGCTCGATAAATAAACACAATCCTTGTAGTACTTTTAGATTTTGGTTTATGTAATATCGTCCCCTGATATTAATTTATTTTCATCACACTTGCTCATAAATTGTGTTATTCCTTGCCTGTATACAGAAGGACAATGACCTAAATTGTTCCCGCGGGAAATAATGGCCTCAAGGGAGTAATGAGCTTGTGTGTGATCTGATTGGTTAAGCAAATCTGGACGGCAAGAATTCTGCTCAGTGATTGGTTGGAAAATAAAATCGAGCATGTGGTTCTTGCAGGGCATGCTGCAAGAACCACATGCTCCATGCTCTGTGATTGGTTGAAATATTGAAGCTCCGCCCTCCACTCGCACTGATCTAGAAGTGAAGTTGTCAATTTCTTCAACATTTGATTGATGCGCTTGTATAAAACATAGATTTTTCTGTCTTTTGTGGTTATTTATTTCCTCGCAAATGTGATGAAAAACATTGTGTATAACTTCGCAAAAAATATAATGTCGCAGATAGGATAGATAGTCCTATGATCAGGCACTGGGCAGGCATGCATGTGAGGCCGAATAATAACTTTAATTTTATGTAATTCAATTTAATTTAAATGTAATGTAACTTAATGTATTGTTATTAAATATTATATTTTTAGTAAATTTTGTAGCTACTAACATAGTTCGTAAGTAAATGTATCACTAACCAACTATGGATGATGTCCGAAATAAACAATTTCAATTCAATTCAATTCAATAACACGGGCGTAAGAATATTGCAAACTCGAATCATCAAAAGCCCTCCGCCTTACGGCGTCGGGCTCCTAACAGACTCTCGTTTGAAATATTCCTCATACGCCCCTTGTTAAACAATGTACTATTGCTTGTTCCTGTGTTCATCTTTTCGATACTATTTTTATACTTGGAGCGTGTTACCTGCTTGTGCCCGTTTACCAACATCGGCGTCGTGAATTTTATTTCAATGTTGATAATCTGCGTTTGACTTGCAATGTAGTCCAATATTGAAATAAACATGCTCCACAATTAAATAACTACCATGCTTTGGAAACTTGCTTTTTGTGTACTACCTAACACTTACGTAGGTTAATCCATACATCCATCCAAAGGAGTTTAATTCTTTACTTAACATGAATTCAATTTGCGCAAGTGTCAAAGGGGGAAAGCCTCCTTTCCCAAAACCTCTCAAAGCGTAATTAGCTAATTTGTTAACGGCGACATATGTTCAGACTCGTCTATAGGTACGATTAAATGTTAGGTATTTTAACACACATTTGTAAATATGGTGTATTTATCTTTGGATAACGTGTTGAGTTGAGATGTAACAAACATTGCTTGTTTTTTGCGTGTCAAGTATAAATAAGTACTTGTAGACACAAAAGGCAAGTCAGCACAACGATGTACGCAAAAGCTATACAAATATACGAATAAATGTATTAGATAAGTACTGACGTTAAATAAAGTAGTTCAATAAAGAGGGTACTGTCACATGCGCAAAAGGGAATGTAACCGCGGTGCAAATACCAACCCACAACCTACGTAGGTAACCATGAAAAATAAAAACAGCAATGTTATCCTTTTTTTTTTGTTTTCAACAAAACCCAACCAGTGTGCTGACAAATCGATTTTTACTCCAATCCAAACCAAACGAAATCGTTTTTAATCAAGCAATTTACTCCGAAGCAGATTATCACACTTCGCTTCATCGTGCCCTCGCTTATTCATTTGTTCAGTTAAATTATTTGGGGTCAATTTGTTGGATTATTTGGCGAGAAAAGAAACAATAAAAAAACCTTTTAAAGCCCGCAGCTTTGAATGATTATGACGTCAATTGGGACGTAAATTACTGAAATTTTCAGTCGGCTTCAATCGTTAGATGAGATAAATGATAAAACGCTTTGAAAAAGGAACGTTCTGGGGTGTTATAATTGAAATAAATTGAAATAGGTTGGGCTGTTTTATCCCTACTTTTCCGAAATTGAGTATAGATAAGAATAATAAGAAAAGGTCGTCGCTAATGAAATATGTTATTGTATCCATATGTAATATACAATTAATTATATTTAGAAAATATACTTTAGAAAATACATGTATTAATAAATATTATATTTTATTCAAGCTGAATATTAACATCATTAACTTCCCTTCCCTGGGCTAAAATCACCACCAAGTGGGTCCCACACAACCGAACACGGCGTCGCGGTAGACCTCGTCGGAGATGGCGAGACGAGCTTGAGGTTTTTGACCAAAACTGGTGGGAGACTGACTGCCCAGGATAGGGATAAGTGGAAGGAAAAGAGCGAGGCTTTTGCCCAGCAGTGGGACTTGAGGCTATTAAATAAATAAATAATAACTTCCCTAACATCACATTTAATAAGTACCTACTTACATAAGTAATTTGGATTTTCGACATTCAAATCATCATATTCATTTTGTACAGAGATATGATATTCTTTCGATCAATCGGGTTGTATGTACATATGTCGGAAGTTATAGATTACGAACATTTTTGGTTTTGGTTTTCGACGTTCATATTCATATATATTATTTATTTATCGTATGGCGGTTACACACTGGTACTCGTACATATATGTATTCGTATTGATGAAACTAAAAAAAACTTGAACTACTAACTCTAACATCACTGTACGTGATTGAACTTTGTAAACTAGTTAGACGACACCATGACAAGTTTCCTGCAAAAACAGACTTTAGAAGTGATAGATTAAACACTTTGTTCTCGTGCGATGTCCGTGTTCCTGTTGCCATGACGAGCAGCTACCATCGATGTCCTAGATTTGCTGCTGCTAAAGTCTATAACTCTTTACCCAGTACAATAAAAACCTTGACGTGCACAAAATTTTTCTTAGCTTTAAAGAAGTACTTCTTCTTCTTCTGTTAGTCTTATGTCCTTATAGTTTGAATGATTTTTTTAGTAATGTTAATGATGTGTTATGAATTGTTATTATCTATTGTCTCGTTTAATTTATAATGTTGATGTTTGGATTTATTTAGTATTTACAGGTATTTTGACATTTATTATTTGAGCTCTATGAAAGCCTATAAATTTTGACATTGTGACTATTATTATTATTATTAAGTTATTACTCACTACTATTAATAATTTCCTGTGTATATTGATTATTTTAGCTACACCCTATGGGTAAAATTGTATATTCAATTTAAAGCTTAATAAATAAATGAAATGAAATGAAATGTCGCTGATAGAGTTCCATTGGTAAAAGTACCTATAAGTAACATTTTACAAGTCAATTTGTTACAATTTGTTAAATTGGTTAGCTACAATAATTATATAATATTTGTTATTTTCTTAAAATAAATTCTTCAATGCTAGCATGCTTGGTCAACTAATAGAGATATAATCTTATTAATAAATAGTGCATCGCTTGCCGAGTTAACTGTTTCAGTTGGGAGAGTGTTGTATATTTTCGCACCAATGACACCGAGTGACTTACGTTTTTTTTCGAGACGACGAAACGGGACGTTCAGGAGGTTTTGCCCGCGTGTGTTTCTGCCGTGACTTTGTCCACGGGTTGTGTATCGGTCCATATTAGCTCTTACGTATTTGCAGGCCTCCAATATGAAGACGCACGGTAGTGTTAGTATTTTATGTTCTTTGAACAAGTCCTTAGCCGGGTGGTCATATGGTTTGCCCGACATAATACGCAAGGCTCGTTTTTGTATTTTGAAGGCCCTATCGCGGTCTGCTGCTGTTCCCCAAACACCTATACCCTAAGTTAGGATGGGATGAAAATAGCCATAGTAAAAGTTAGGATGGAATGAAAATAGCCATAGTTCTAGACATATTTTAGGTACATTAGACACATTAAGGTATCAGTTTATGATACATTCCAAATATTTTGCTATTTAGAATTGACGACCTATAAGTAGTTGGCCAAGTAAAGTTGGTAGTGACCCTGCCTACGAAGCCGGAGGTCCTGGGTTCGAATTCCGATAAGGACACTTATTTGTGTGACGCGCATGAATATTTGTTCCTGAGTCATGGATGTTTTCTATTTATGTAAGTATTGATTTATCTATATAAGTACCTGTATATATCGTCGCCTAGTACATGGGTAGGTACATGTACAGGTAGTATGGAGTACAAGCTTTGCTTAGTTTGGGACTAGGTCTATTTGTGTATGTATTTCTACCTGTTAACGTAGCAAATATAAATAAAAATAACATATTGATTATATTCAAATACTTAAAGTGGCTCCGCAAGATCGACGCGTGGTTGAAATCCAATCTACTTACACTCAACATAGCTAAATCTAAATACATCTGCTTCACAAAGACGGTCAGCACACAACCTCGACAGGAACTAAAACTCAAAATTCACAACTGTAATCCGCAAAACAACACATTATGTAAATGCAACCCACTAGAAAAAGTGATCTCGATTAAATATCTAGGCATAATAATCGACCAACGGCTATCTTGGCATCAACACCTAGAATATTTAAACGGTAGAATAAGAAAGCTAGTGTGGATATTTAAGACTCTACGACATATCAGTAACGCCAATTTACTAAAACAAGTATACATTGTGTTAGCTCAATCTATAATGACCTACTGCATTCCAGCATGGGGGGGCGCTGATAAAACCAAGTATCTGGAAGTTGAAAGAGGTCAGAGATGTTTGTTAAAAACGATGTACTTTAAACCCTACAGATACCCCACTACAGAACTTTATGAGCTATGTAAAGTACATAGCATTCGCAAATTGTACATAATGTCTGCCATCTTAAAACTTCACAGATCGCTAGTTTTCAAACCTGAACTGTCAACTCAGAGAAGAACTCATAAAAAAGCACCTTTGCCTGCGTACAAATCAGCTTTTGCAAAGAGACAGTTTGATGTACAATCCGCACTGTTATATAATAAGATAAACAGGGAATTGAATATTTATATATTAAATTGCTACGACTGTAAAAAAACTGTATCAACATGGCTAAGTGGACTGAACTATTATGAGACTGAAAATATACTTTGAGGTTTATAATAATTAATTAATACAAAACACACACATACGCACACGTACACACACACACACACACACACACTTACACACACACACACACACACACACACACACACACACACACACACACACACACACACATACATATAGTTTAAGCTAGGCTTAAGTACCTATTTTTGTATCTTTGGAACATTATAAAAACCATTTTAACGTTAGAACTACCTATAATGTATAATTTGGAAGAGCGAGGTCTCCTGACACAGGTTATATAATACCTAATAGGAGGACTCGACCACAATGTATTTACCACCTAAGGTTAAATGGAAATAAATTTATGATTATTATTATTATTATTAAAGTCCTTTACTGCGCTCCTGGGTACGGCTTAAGTTAAAGGATTGTTTTAAATGCGTTCTAATCACGAAAACGGAAGAGAATATTAAAAAAAAAATGCTGAATATCTATTACTAAGTTTGCTGCTAAAACTTGGATTTCGTATTAATATATTGATCGAATGTTCACAAATGTCATCCGTAGGTATGATTGAACGCACCCAGTAGTCCCAGTACCCTTTTCCAAAATAGCATAGACCCCTAGTCAAGGTGCGCATTCGGCATACACGACCCGACACGAGTAAACGTGAGGCGGCGAAGCATAGATTAACATCGGCTGGCGGCGAGCCAAGCGTCAGTTTTATACAATCAGCACTTCGCCAGTGCACATGCACAGTTGTACGAAATACAGCAGGACAGCGTCCTTAATAGAGACGGTGAGGGGCAGGCTTTGAAAGAAGTACCAGTAATAATACATTATATAGAAGGCTCGTAAAAATAGAAAAACTTATAAACGACCCCAGTCATAGTAACACCACGTGCTCTGTAGGTACCTACAACGTACACTCTGTTCTTCTGTCCAGAGAGCTGTAAATTTGCTACACAACATAAAATAAATGTATAGATCTTTAAGGCATATTACATTAAGGACATACCCGTTAGCGGACATAATTGTAACATAAGAAAAACAATAAAGATCTTTCTACCCTATGCATCTCTCAGTCTGTCAACACAACTTGCTTCTGGTTTTTCTGGAGTCGCAAGCGTCCAATGGATAAATACGTTGTCTGCTTATTAGTATTACTTATCACTCTTATCAGGCAAGCCGTAACGGCCACGGCCAAAAGAACCTAAAGCAAAAATTCCGTAAACAGTGAAGTTTCTGATTTAAGAAATCTGTTGGTTTGATTAGGTTTATTTTATAACAATCCAAAATAAATAACTAATTTAGGAAAAAAAAACAAATTCTAATCAAACATTGCACCAAATGTTTTAAGGTCTATCAATAGGAATTACGAAATATTGAATGATACACAAGCAGTCTCGACTCACCTCGCCAGTCGCCACTCATTCGTTGATGACTCCAAAATTCGTAACAACTTTGCGTAATCAGAGGTCAGACTTATACTGGTATTACTGGTCTCTCAGTCAGACGTCTATTGATACCCAGGGTTGTGGGTAACCTTTGTTAATTTGTGATACGTGCACGTGCTCAGAAACGGTTTCGCTATCATTGTCATTAGAGTGAATCATGTTATACACTTCATTAAACGTTTGTGTAACGTACTTAATAGACAGAGGAGACTGCAATGCACATTCTCTGCTCCTGCGGACCACTCATGCATAAAAGAAGTACCTACCTAGGGCGGCACATAGTGCACCCACAAGAAGTACAACATATCACCGCCCAAAGAATCTGGATTTTCCTGGAGGCAACAGGACTTAACGGTGAACTCTAAAGCAAGGGCTGCCACAATAGATCACTTGCTGGTCGAAGCGGCACATTAAGGCCCACAAACAAAATAATAATAATAACGTACTTAATCCTTATTTGCTTTTGTCGCGAGTTTACGCGATTACTAGTTAAAGGTGAGTAACTAACCTAATTATGAACCTTTCTTGATACTGGCAATATTATAGAGAGAATCGGAAAGAGGTTAAGAATTGACGTTTTGATTTGACAGTTATGAGTAATGGCGGGAACGAGGCACGAGAATCCCCACGTGAGTTTAGACACGTGTAAGAGTAAAAAGTAAAAATGAGAAGATAAACCGGTGAGTTCTTAAATATCATGTTATAGCACTGAGAAGGATACATTGAGAGAATGATAAGAGTATAAGATTAAGAATGGTGGCAGAGGGAGGTTTATGGGGAAGGAGGAGGACCGTCCAGGGACCAGTGGGTCCCACAGAGTAGTTAGTTGAGAGAAGAGTTTGCGTGGGAGCAGTGAGTCGGATCGCGACAGAGAGGATCCTACCACATTAAGTGGCTCTTGGTTCGATTTCTGGTGCTACCCGCGGCTCTTAACTAACAGATTAAAGTAAGTCTTTAAGAATATTAATTCTCTCAGTGTATGCCGATCAGATTAATGATTGTTTGCGAAGAATCCGTATAATATCTGAACCCGGCGCGTTAATTGTCGTGAATGAGATTTATAAACGGACGACAAATTGGTGGAGATATGCTGAGATTTTGTTTTAGAGTATCAAAGCGAAGCAGACACTTAAATTCGTTGTTTGTGCGTAAATATAAACGAATCAAAAACCTTACAGTAGGCACAGCCAAAGTATCGGCTATTACGAGTCTCAGTAGTGGGCATGCAGACGTAGTTGCAGTCAAGAGCCTTGTATTGGCACAGCCGAAATATTGGCTAACATGAGTCCCAGTAATGGGCACGCAGAAGTAGTTGCAGTCAAGAGCCTTGTATTAGGCACATCCGAAATATTGGCTAACATGAGTCCCAGTAGTGGGCATGCAGAAGTAGTTGCAGTCGAGAGCCTTGCTTAGGCACAGCCGAAATATTGGCTAACATGAGTCCCAGTAGTGGGCATGCAGAAGTAGTTGCAGTCGAGAGCCTTGCTTAGGCACAGCCGAAATATTGGCTAATAGGAGTCCCAGTAGTGGGCATGCAGAAGTAGTTGCAATCAAGAGCCTTGCAGTAGGCACAGCGAAGGTATCAAAATTATAACAAGTCCAATAATGGGCTTCAAAATAAGTATGCCTACCACAAGTTCTTATCAAAACGTCAAGTCTTCTTTTTTTGAGTGAGCGATAGAAAACATCGCCGACTAAATAATCAGCTTTGTATATCTCTATCTCTCTCTCTCTCTAGACACCGACGTCACGCTATGTCGATTATCACGACGACCTTTTAGTAGATTTATTCTGTATATGAAGAAAGAATAAAACACATAATATGTACAATTAAAGCAGCGGAGATGAAATGAATAACATATTATAATTTTGTAGTGTTTTATTTTGCTATAAGCTTGGTATTAATCGATACCATAAAACGTATTCGCATATTTCCCGCCACAAGAGCGGCATTGTCTGACCGTTCATATAGGTAGTAAAAACCTGTATTTCACTAGGTTGATACGTTTTTTATACTTGGACGTATTGCCAAATTGAGGCATGGATAACCAAATCGATAATCGAGTGATTAACTGATTTTGTTTTCTGTACTAGCAACACTGCCGACTACAGGTTAGTTTTCCTTTGCAGAAATAAATCATTCAAAGGGTATTCTTGATCTCTCATTGGCTGAATTAAATTACGAATTTTCTTATTGGAGCTCGTTACAGGTTTAACAAGATTCTAATTGGTTTTGTGTTTCGTTAATGTTAAACAGACTCGTTGGCTTTTCTTGTTTTGGTTTTGGTCGAAAATGTATGCAGTTATGTCAACTGTGTATAGCGTCTTCGTTACTTCGAATGATTTGGATTAGTGACTGTACTGAAGTGTGAATTTCCAAGCAAAGAGTGAAATATCAATACTTGGACAAGCGGCGACCGAGGATTGTTACATTTCTCATAAATACAGTCTTAGCAAGTTAGCAGTGGAACCTAGTAATCTTAGCCGGTTATAGTTCGATCGTTCGCATAGCGTCCGGTCCAGGCGCAAAGCTAATAATTGAAGACAAACCCCAAGGAACCTAATTGGATATGGAGCAGTTTCTATTAAATCGACTCGAATTGAGAAAGAAAAGGTTAGAAGAACATCTCGAGAAGGCACAGGAGTTGCTAGAGTAGTACAAAACAGGAGAAGCGATTTTGGATAGGGACTTGGCCAGATGTCAAATGAGTCTTAAGCAGTCTATAACAAATATACAGTCGGACACGGCTTAGTATGTGAGCGGAAGTGATGTCAGTGCAGATTTATTGAATGTGGTAACAGAAGGTCAAACGAAAGCAGAAGACATTGTCATAGAATTGTAACTAATTATGAATCTATACTCAAAAGTAGCTGAGAAAAAGGACGTCAGAGTTAAGGCGACAGCCAGACTTCCCAAATTGGAACTGCAAAAGTTTAACGGGGACATTTTGAGATGGACTGAATTTTGGGACAGATTCGAGGCTTGAACATTAGCCTTCCCAGAATTTGAAGCCAGTAGAAAAGTTGGCATATCTTCTTGGGTCGCTCGAAGATAACGCAAAGGAAGCTGTGGAAGGTCTGAGTTTTACCAACGATAACTATGATGTAACGATTGAGACCTTGAAGGCTAGATATGGGCACAAGGATAAGGTTATAGATTCCCATTATGAGGCCTTATCTAAAATAAGGCGCAGTGACCATGCTGCGGAGAACTGCAGGAGGAACCTAAATACTATAAATATACATCTTAGGGTCTTGACATCTTTAGGCGAGAATGAGGAGAACAATCATCTACGCGGTCTTATCATGGAAAAGTTCCCTGGGAGTACTTTATGAACTTAATTTGCTAACTGCCAACAATCAATCAGTGTCTGCGATTCGAAGCACCCTAGATACCATAATAGGTGCAATGGAGCATGCACAGATTCACTCCGAACCTGCACCTACACCAAGCGCTTCTACAGAAGCTTTCCATATTGCAACAAGGAAGCCCGTCTTCCATAAAGGCAGAAGGATACCATCAAGGCCAGATAATTACAAGGCCCAGAGACCAGCGCAAGTGACGACCCGCAAACGACCAACTGCAAGCAACTACAACATGGCTTCCAAAAGGATGAAACGATCATGTATTTTTTGTGATGGGGAGCACTATAATGATGAATGTACTGTGGTAAAGAAAATTGATGAACGTCGAAAGAAACTAGTTGGGCGTTGTTTCCAGTGCACACACGCACGCACGCACGCACGCACGCACGCACGCACGCACGCACGCACGCACGCACGCACGCACGCACGCACGCACGCACGCACGCACGCACGCACGCACGCACGCACGCACGCGCGCATGCACGCACGCACGCACGCACGCACGCGCGCACACGCGCACACGCGCACACGCGCACACGCGCACACGCAACTAGATTAAGTTAACTAGTATCTCTTCTCGACTGTGGGTCTTCTAGGAGCTATATTACATCTGGACTGGCAAAACACCTGGACTTGACTTCAGATAATACCGACTCGTTACTGTTTTTCACCTTTGGTGCTAAAAAACCCATTGAAATACTAACCCCTTGCGCAGATGTCATCATCAAAACTAACCGTGGAGAAGAAAAGAGCATACACGTTAACAGTACGTGCAAATTATAGCTCACCATTCACAAACACCGGTATTGATTATTTCGGACCAGTCTATGTGAGTACCGAAAATGGACAGCAGAAGAGATGGGTGTGTCTGTTGACATGCCTAGCTGTTAGAGCCATTCACATGGAAGTTGTCAAGAACCTGACTGCCGAAGAATGCACCATGGCATTAAGAAGGTTGACCAGCCGTTATCGTCTTCGACAACGCGCAATATTTTAAATTAAGCGCTGAAATGCTCAACAGTGAGCACTGTGTCAAGAATAATATAACTTGGAAGTTTATCCCACAGTTAGCACCATGGCATGGCGCATTTTACGAAAGACTAGTGGGACTAGCAAAACATTGTATGAAGAGGACGTTGGAGAAGCGGTTATTGAATGACACTCAAATGCTAACTGTGATTAAAGAAATTGAAGTCGTTATAAATAGCCGACCTCTGACCAGGCCCCGTAGCATGGATCACGCGATAAGTGATAGGATAAGCGCGTCGTCTCATTTTATCGAACGGTGTCAGCCAGGGACGGCAGCTCTATCCTATCACTTATCGCGTGATAAGGCCATCCATGCTATCCGTCCAGAGTAGGTCCTGACGTTATGACCATACTGAGACCATGTGACTTCTTGTCTTTAGGTAACTGCCTGAACCTAGAGATTACAGAGAACTACACGGGGGTAACCGACACCCAAGTTAAACAGAGCTTAGTGGAAGGCTGGAAGAAGGGCCAAAACATGTTGAACCAATTCAAGAGCATGTTCATCAACCAGTACCTGATAAATCTAAGAGAGAGGTACCAGCATGCCCCAAAACAACCGAGGGTACAATCTCACAAGGATCCAAGGGTTGGTGATCTGGTGCAGATTAAAGGTGAATCTAAGAACAGGATCAACTGGAAGGTTGGCAAAATCATCCACTTAATACGAAGCTCCGACGGACACCACAGAGTAGCTCAGGTCCGAGTGGGGGATAGTATATTCACACGGTCAATTGGGCACCTTTATCCTCTTGAACTCGAAGAACCGTTTTCGCCACGAACAGGAGCCGTTGAAAACCAGGAAGCCCAGTTCAACGTTCCAGATCCCGCACGGTTTGAGTCTGAGACCTCACAAGCGGTAGAGCCGATGCAAGAGGACGAGCCCATTGAAGCAGGCCCTATTACACGCGTAGCTACGGGCGAGGGAGAGGATAAGTTAAGGGCCTCCGATAGCGGAGTTCTTACGATCCCGCAACCTATGTCAAGAGTTGACGAGGAAACTCCACCTCTAACTGGGGAGGAAATCAATAATGACATAGATATGGAGGATGAGAGCCCTCCACAAGATGAAGTACTTGTAGTAAAGCGGACGGCAGCGATACGAGCCCGAGAAAAAATCGCTGAGTGGGTCCACTTAGCGATTTTTTCTCGGGCTCGGGCTCAGCTTTTTGTCAACGTGTAAAATAAAATCAACTCTCTCGTCGTTGGGAGTGTCGCGAGTTTATTTTTATTTAATAATTTACATCAGAAATATTATTTCCATAATTTGTTAGTAACAGTGATCTTAAAACTATGTTAGTAGGTATTTTATCACACTTACAATTAGCAGTTGGATGGCCTTTGCAACCTATCCCAATGGAACAGGAAGGGACCATCCAAGCGCGCCGCCACCGTCTGCAGGAGGCTGTTCGGGCTGCCGCGCAGGCGCCTCATCAGGGACACGAGCCGCTTACGCATTATGGCGTGAAACCCATCCGTGTGCGCTTCGCAAAACATCCCTGATGCACTGCAATGGCGCGGCAGCCCCAACAACATCCTAAACCCATTATTATAGTGGACGCGTAGGGCACTGTAAGCCTTTTGCGTATAGTTGATCCATAGGCTGCAGGTGTAAAATGATTGGCAGAACGCCTTAAAAAGGGGAAACTTTACGTCGGTGGTACACCTTGCAAACCTACGAATCAACATGTTGCTCCTGACTGACAGTGCCCTACGCTCCCTCTCCACGTCCTTGTTGTAACTCTGGGTCTCCGTGACCCAGTGACCCAGGTACTTGAACTCCTTTACCATTTGCAGAGGTGTGCCGTATAGATAAGCCGGTGGAACGCGTGGATAGCATTTGCATCCCGCCTTAAATACCAGCAACACACTCTTGGAAGTATTATACCTGAGCCCATGGGACACCGCATACTCTTCGCAGACCCTGAGCAGCTTGTTAAGGGCATTGACTGATGGGCCCAACAACACCATGTCATCTGCATAACTAATGTTATTCACAAATGTGCCATCCACTGAGCATCCAGTCATAGTGTTGTTGAGCTCATCAATCAACCGATTCACATACAGACTGAAGAGTTTGGGCGATGACAAACCCCCCTGTCTTACCCCGCACTCCAGCCTGTACGAATCAGAAAGCGAGTCGGACCATCTGACAACATTTTTCTGGTGACCGTACCAGTACCTGAACAATTCAGTCAACTCACTGGGCAAGCTGGTATCCTCGTACTCGAAGGCTTTCGACAAATCAAGGATACACGCGTACACAGGTGTTTCCCTGTCTGTGACAGTGTGCTTGAGACAAAGAACTGCAGTATCCGTGGAGAGTCCGGACCTAAAACCGAACTGTGCATCATTAAGAGTCAGGTGTTTCCCCAGTTCTCTGTCCAACACACTGTCCAGCACTTTGGCCACAATAGTAGCCAACGAAATGGGTCTATAATTATTTATGTCAGCGTTGTCCGTTTAAAAACAAAGTTTAAACCGACTTCAATTCAGGACTTCGCCAAGGAACATACATGAACATTTATTTTCTACTTTACCACATGAACTGCTTTCCGAGAGCAAATGCGTTGATTATTACAGAAAACCTCAAGTCGCTATATGTGGACGATAATAATTGAGAAGTTCCGTTGATTCCCCAAGAATCTCAGAACCACCTGTGGCACTTCATTCCTTGCTACTTAAACGGAATCATATCAGAATATGTGACGTACTTTACATCATTGAGAAGTTCCATAAGTCATCTATAGTCTTCATCATCAGTTCCACTTCAGCAAATTTGTTGTTTCCCAGTGTAAATATAGGTACGAGTTATAAAAGAAAATACCAAAATCACTACATGCGTGCCTAATAAAACTGAGGAGTTCCCTCAATTTCTCATGGATCCCATCATCTAACTGGCTTTTTGAAAACCATGAGACCAATCTGGAAGCATATACTTTCAATTAAAACAAGAATTGTACGAATCGGTTCATCAATGACAGAGTCCTAAGGTAACAAACAAACACTTTAAAAAAACCCGGCCAGGTGCGAATTGGACTCGGCAAAAAATCACGTTTATTGTATGGGAGCCCCCTTAAATATTATTTTATTCTGTTTTTTAGTATTTGTTGTTCTAGCGGCAACAGAAATACATCTGTGAAAATTTCAACTGTCTGTCACGGTTCATGAGATACAGCCTGGTGACAGACGGACAGACAGACAGAGGGACGGACAGAGGAGTCTTAGTAATAGGGTCGCCCTTTGGGTACGGAACCCTAAAAATAACACAACCGAATTGAGAAAATCCCCCATTTATTACGTGGGGTTTGGGACGTGTTCCGTTCCGACAATGTTTTTCAATTGCCACGGAATATTTTTTTAATTCTATAACGAACATTTTCTGCGTGTCTCTTGTCGGTTTTATTATACGACCCTGCACAAACTGCAGTGCCTTAGGTCTGCCATGTATATTTTCTTTGGTGCTATAATATTTATAATAATGCATTAAAGTTGTCATCCATCCGTGAGACGAGCGGCCAGGCGCTTCTGTAATTAAGGAGTTACTTAGGATTTCATTAGTGACTCCTTAATCCTGTGACACTGAGTGCAGTCGGCAGGTTTATTAGTTTCACTACATCCGCTGTAGTGTCGCTGGGTAAACCTGGGGTTGTTTTTGAGGTAAGTTGGGTTTTTCAATTTGATTTCAAAGTGTTTCTCACGCTGGT
Organism: Epinotia brunnichana; assembly: GCA_963854355.1. Taxonomy (NCBI): domain Eukaryota; kingdom Metazoa; phylum Arthropoda; class Insecta; order Lepidoptera; family Tortricidae; genus Epinotia; species Epinotia brunnichana. The sequence goes on from OY977952.1 coordinate 14,921,120, forward strand.
TTCAGTTAAAGAAAGTTTTAGTTAGAGCGCGCAGAGGACGTAGAATTTACAACAAGTGAAATGAAAAGACTAAGAAAACACTCCCACGACTAAGAGAAATCTAATGAATGACATCTGGCATGATAAAATCCATCAAGCCGCTTAAGCTGCAGAACTTGGCAAAGAAATAGACTTACAGAAATAAATACTCCTGTGATGGTGATTAACTTGCGTAACGATAACGTAACGTGTGTCTGAAATTAACCATCTGAAGAACACGCTTTTTGGAAACACTTAGTAATAATATATAAATTGGGTATTTTTTTAAAGCAGATTAAATTAGCTTAGTTCTTTAACTTAACCGGGTCATTGTCAGATTTAGGTTCGCGTCTCTTCGGTGGACATTGCCAAAGTTAAGGGCTATAAAGCCTAATTTTTGGTTGATCTCTGAATCCGCATAAACGGCGTTGCCCCTTCTATAATTCTATGCGATAAAAACATATTATGTGTAAGCGTAAGCCCTTAACTATTGACCACCGGAAAGATGATTTTTGTTTTTGTATCTGACAATGACCCAACCATAGTCTTAATTCAATTAATTAACTAAAATTCAGATTTCACAAATTTAATTTTCATACAAAATTTAAGTTGCCAGCAACGTACAGCAAAGTAAATTGACAAGTAAGTGTAAAGCTGGAAACGCACTGACAGCGGTAGCGGCGCGGCGCGGTGCGGCGCGGATGCAGTACCGGTTGTAATGTTCGAGCTAATATGAAAAGGTCCGCACATAATAGGGCAAACCTTGGCTAATCGGTGATAGTAAGGTTTTTTGTTTTTTTTTTTTAGTTTTTTTGTTCTTAATTTTGATGGATGCGTTCGGATTCTTGCTGCACGTATGTGTTGAATGACAGTGCCGTCACCTACTGGCAATTATTACAAGCCCTAAAGATATCAAGTAACTCCGCTATTAGACCTTAAAGTAACTATCACCGAATAACTTCATATCACAGATTAGCCAAGGTTTGCCCTACCGCCTCGCACCGCGGCCCGCCGCGGTATTCTGTGTGGACCCTTTCACATTCGAACATTTCAACCAGTACCGCCTCCGCACCGCGCCGCGCCGCACCGCCACCGCTTTCAGTGCGTTTCAGCCTATTACGACGACGACGTACACCTAGTACAGTCGCCATCACATACATCGGAGCAAACAAGCACGTCACAAACATCGGAACACACCTCTATTTTCAAGGTATTAGGGTGCATGTGCCGATATTTTTGAACACCTATAGTGTACCTATGTATGTGATGGCGACTGTACATACATTGAAGGTTTGGGTTTTGGAAAATTTATTGTGCGGTTCATTTACATAATTTGTAACAACTTTTTTTTGTATTTTGAATATCCTGCGTGATTATAATTATAAATCAATAAGTACATACTAACGCCATCTAACATTTGACTCGCGCAACTCGTTGCCTCATTATAAGCTACTCCGATAGTTAATAAAACTCGCTCATCAAGCACGATATACGTCACGTATTTCACATTAGTTCGGAATTTGGACACCACCGAGGCGATATCAAGTGCGCTGAGGTGTCTTTTCTTCCGTGGCTCCCAAAGCATACGGGCGCATCCATTTTTAATTTAACAAGCTCCGAGAAGCTGCAGGAAAGATGGCGAAGTCGGCCATATTTAATATAATTAAATAAGTCGCAGTAAGGCGCACATGCCGAATTAATTTTAAATCACTATAAATAAAAATGGCAGTATAACAACATAAAATGAATTAAAGAAAATCCCGATAATGTGAGTATCGCTTTTGTTCGTACTTAGCAGTCTGGTGAGACCTAATCTCAGAACCACGTTTAATCTGGCCATAATTTTGTTATTAGGGGTCCTTAATTTACGTTACTTCCGGCGCATACACTATATTCCTGGTCTTCGGTGGAGAAAAGCAAGTTGCCCACATCCAGAGCATACGTGGCATGGGTGGTTTGAGGTGAAGCTTCTTGATGTCTGACTGATGCTTCCACGAGTACATCGGCTTCCTTGCTGCAGCTGAAGAAACGGTGGTATAGTGTTTTGTGTAAAACTGTTGGACAAGGTTAGTGTACCTACCTAAAACTTATGTACTTATCTCTTTGAGTGAACATTTAACTTTCCCATGTGAAGTGTAATAAATGATTTGTTATATTGCCTAATGTGTGTTTCCTTTGAATAGTAACCAGTAGCAAGGCGCCCTGAGGTTTTATTTAATTTAAATTAGAGTCTTATGCCAACCGACTGTGGCGGCCGGTGGTGACCCCATAAAAAAGAGGTTACAAAGTGTCTCCCAACGTTTGGCCTTTAGCTGCTGGTCTATTTCAAATGATACACATTTAATTTAACGTTTAAAACATTAATCTTAATTGTTAAAATAGTTTACTTTCGCATCTTTGTATAAAGAGGGTAGATTTAAGATGAACATTGAACAAAGAACTCGTGGACCGCTAGCGGTATTTTTCTAGAAAGCACATGCTCGTATGTACCTTTGATGGAATTTAAGGTGTATTTGTTTAGTTTTTACACTTAATTAGCTTAAATATCGTTTAGTGAAATTTATTGTGCTTAAACTTAAACCTAAAATATAAATTTCCAAAATGTCGATCCAAAAATATGTAGACTGTATGCATAAGGATGAAATCATTTATGAACTTGATTTACTTGGTATATCCACAGATGTGAATGACACCACGGATGCAGTAAGGAAGCAGATTCGCCAAGTCTTCAAATTAATGCGCCGTGGAAGCATCAAGTGTGACACCCTTAAATCACCCGTGACTGCCACAGAAATTGAGATTTGCACCTCGAAGGTTGAACTTCTTGAAAACCAGCTGCGCTCGGGTAACGTAAATGACCTTAACCTTGTGCGTAAACTTACTCGACGTGCCAATTATGTGATTGATAGGCTTGCTCGTGTTTCTGAGTCTAATGCTCAACTGTCAGACCTGCGTAGTCGTTTGGTTAGGATTTTGAGTGAGATAGATAAGGGCGAAAGTGACTCAAATAGTGAATACGAGGAGTCCCAGGCACCACGATCTGTGGAAAAAGAAGAGAGTAAAGTGATTTTCATTAAAGACAAACCTGTCAACTTAAACTCCTTAAATTTGAAATTCGATGGAACCACATGTGTTCGCGTCTTTATTGAGCGTCTAGAGGAGCTTAAGCAAGCGCGTAACATATCCGAAGAGCACATACTCTCAGCTTTTTCCGACTTGTTGGAAAGTTCTGCTTTGCATTGGTTTCGATCCAACAAAAGCAGTATTTTTTCATATAAACAGTTACTGAAAAACTTGAAAAATGACTTTGATATTCCGGACTTGGATTATAAACTACTAGGCGAGATAAGACAACGTACCCAAGCCAAAAATGAAACCATTGTTGTGTATTTATCCACGATGCAAGGTATGTTTTCACGTCTCACCTATTCATTAACGGAAAGGGAGCAGTTAGAAATTTTAATGCACAACATTAGGCCAGAGTACATGAAGGAATTAGCGCTTCACGATATAAATACAATTGATAGACTTAAATTCTTTTGTAAACAACTTGAACTTGCGCGCTCACGCGCTGACCAATTTGTTGAACCCGCTTTCAACAACTTTAAAATTACCTCTGATTTTCACCACAAATCAACGTCAAAATCAGTAGGTAAACAAATTTTGGCAGTAAATGAACCTAGCTCTTCGAGACTGATGGATAGGAAATGCTTTAGGTGCAATACAGACACTCATTTTACTAACCAGAGTAAGTCGAGGGAGTTAGTGTGCTTTAAATGTGGCATGAAAGGGATTAAGCGATCTAATTTTACAAACTGTAATGAACAAAAAAAAAAAACTAGAGAGCCCAGAACTATCCCAGTCATCATATATAAATAAGTCTCCTTTTGTTAACGAGGGGGTAGTTCTGTTTAAAAAAAAAATATTAATGACATTCCGTAAATGTAACTACAAAATATAGCCCCTTTTTCCTTGTACACGGCCGTGAATTTATAATGGATGGAATGTTACATAACTTAAATTCGGATCAGCCAGTTCAAAGATCGCAAGTGACGATCAGTGATCCTCAAACATATAGCAACAAGATACTTGAACTTAATACAATATTTAAGAAAGTGCAGAAGCATATAAAAAGTGCTCACGATAGGAACGTGAAGTACTATAACCTAAGAAAAAGAGACGTTGAGTTTAAAGTAGGACAAATAGTATACAAACGTACTCACTATTTATCAAATGCATCAAAAAGATTTACTTCGAAGTTAGCCCCGAAATTTCAGAAATGTGTTATTACAGCGAAGTTATCACCTTTAGTATATACCTTGACCAGCATGGATGGCAAAGTATTAGGTAACTTTCACATAAAAGACATCCTCAAACAGAGTGAGTAATGGATATTCGTGTATGTATTAGATGAAGTATGTAAGATGAATGTATGTATGTCGTTAGTATAATGTTTTAAAATTTGTGCACAAGTGTTCTTTTTGGTATAAATAAGCTATGTACGTGAGTGGTGATGAATGCAAGCGACGAGTACCTATAACTTCAACCAGTTTGAATGCGAACACCTGGGCGCATAAAATAATAGACTTGTTTACAATTCCGTGCGGATTAACTCTTCAAGGAATAAACGACCTTAGCTAGTGGAGAGTAGATTCGTTTTGGTATCGCATTAGTTGATCGAGTACCTACTTAAACTTGAACTTGAAGCATCCCATAGAAAGTTATGTGATTATTTCTTAATTATCTTACCTACTTAAATGTTTTTAATTAGTAGAGGCCACTACTAAATAAAATCGTAACTTAAAAACTTAATAATGCTTGATATTTGTTGAATGATACCCACCAGTAGTTTATCATTTTAAAATATTGCTATGCCTAATAGTGCAGGCTTAATACGCACTTTACATTTAGATATCTAATAGGTATCCCATATGCATACGGTCCGCCTGTTGGTAAGCCATCACCGTAGCCTATGCATGTATGTAATTAGAAATGTAGTACCTACATAATGTTATGCTTAGTTAGCTAGTAGGTAGTTAGTCGGTAAATAGTCAATCACGAATTAGTGAATATTTGTAAAAGTCCTTTCTTTAGTTTTTGTCATCGTAATAAACATATTTAACCAATCTTTAGAATGATACCTATAGTTATGGTATTTACGCAATAGATTAACGGTCGTACTGATTGTTCATTTTTTTTACCGTGCACATTCTGATCACGGCGAGTAGATAATAAGTGAATTTTCGGTATAGTACTTAGTACTTACCTTAGTTATAGAAAACGTTTAATTCATGTCATGAACGATATAAGTAGGTATGTAGGTAGGCGATTGTACAATCATTACATTAAGATGTTAGTTGATAGTTGTATATTACATTCGTATTTATTACTTACGCTTGTTAGCTAATTAGGTTACTCCAAGTAGTTATCATGCATAGATACCTACTACTGATTGTCAGTGACAGATCATCTTTTCCAGGATAACAATTACTTAAAACTTAACATTACTTGAAATCGGAATTATGATGCCTGGGATTATCTGTTGTCACTGTTTGAGTCCTTTTATAGATTATAGGTTTTTTTTGTAGAATTGTCTTCTGTTGGCACTTATAAGTGTGTACTCATATTTATTATTGTTATTGTTTCTTTGAGCATTAGGTTTGAAAAAGTGTCTTCGGTATGAAGAACTTTTTAACCCAAGGAAAGGAAATGTGTAACAACTTTTTTTTGTATTTTGAATATCCTGCGTGATTATAATTATAAATCAATAAGTACATACTAACGCCATCTAACATTTGTCTCGCGCAACTCGTTGCCTCATTATAAGCTACTCCGATAGTTAATAAAACTCGCTCATCAAGCACGATATACGTCACGTATTTCACATTAGTTCGGAATTTGGACACCACCGAGGCGATATCAAGTGCGCTGAGGTGTCTTTTCTTCCGTGGCTCCCAAAGCATACGGGCGCATCCATTTTTAATTTAACAAGCTCCGAGAAGCTGCAGGAAAGATGGCGAAGTCGGCCATATTTAATATAATTAAATAAGTCGCAGTAAGGCGCACATGCCGAATTAATTTTAAATCACTATAAATAAAAATGGCAGTATAACAACATAAAATGAATTAAAGAAAATCCCGATAATGTGAGTATCGCTTTTGTTCGTACTTAGCAGTCTGGTGAGACCTAATCTCAGAACCACGTTTAATCTGGCCATAATTTTGTTATTAGGGGTCCTTAATTTACGTTACTTCCGGCGCATACACTATATTCCTGGTCTTCGGTGGAGAAAAGCAAGTTGCCCACATCCAGAGCATACGTGGCATGGGTGGTTTGAGGTGAAGCTTCTTGATGTCTGACTGATGCTTCCACGAGTACATCGGCTTCCTTGCTGCAGCTGAAGAAACGGTGGTATAGTGTTTTGTGTAAAACTGTTGGACAAGGTTAGTGTACCTACCTAAAACTTATGTACTTATCTCTTTGAGTGAACATTTAACTTTCCCATGTGAAGTGTAATAAATGATTTGTTATATTGCCTAATGTGTGTTTCCTTTGAATAGTAACCAGTAGCAAGGCGCCCTGAGGTTTTATTTAATTTAAATTAGAGTCTTATGCCAACCGACTGTGGCGGCCGGTGGTGACCCCATAAAAAAGAGGTTACAAATTATGATTTGTTAATACATGAAAACAATTGCTAATGGAACGTATTATTATCAGTTTTAATAAATGCCCGCGTGTACTAATAACACACTGCATATAAAATTGTTTGTACCTATCTTTATTAAACTAATTTAAATACATTTACAGAGTTGATAATTATATTGTTCCTTTCTTGAGTGGTCCCACTTCCACTCGTTGTATTGATTTAAAAATTTTACAAGTAAGTATAATATAGATGTCTATACAATAATTTGGTACCTACCTTTTGGTTGATCTGATGATGAAGTCAGAAATTGCTAATCTTAATTAGGTTTTGTTACCTAGGTAACTAGTAGGTTTTTAAATATGAAAATAGACCCATTTTAATTCTTAATTCAATCACATCTCAAAACTTGGCAACAAATCAAATTAGGTCTATACTCTTACGCGTCTCGGAGTGAAGCAAATAAGTACCTAACTGTATAAGCAATTTCTAATTAATAACAGAGAAAGCTGGTTTGCTAGAGAATTCAATTTGGGTAATCCTTTTGCATACCTACCTAGTTACAAAGCATTGTCGCATCGCAGGCCGGTGTCTGGCTAATCTGGGCTCAGACGTTTATTAAACTTAGCCCTTGTACGATTGTCTTAATTTTTTTTATTGCTACTGTCGACACGACGATAATAACACGACATGTGGTAGGTTTGTAGTTAGAAACTTGGTTCCTTTTTAAACATTTTAGATATCATCATATCAGCCGAAAGACGTCCACTGCTGGCCATAGGCCTCCCCCAAAGAGTGCCAAAATGACCGGTCCTGCGCCACCCGTACCCGTATACTCCCGCGACCTTTACCAGGTCATCAGTCCACCTTGTGGGGGGGCCTACCCACGCCTCGCCTTCCGGTACGTGGTCGCCACTCGAGAATCTTTTAGATATACTCTCAGTAAAAATTAGGAAAGATGATGTTTTGGTAAATAACTAGTTGAAATATTAATGTCCTATAAAATCGTTCGTCCAAATTATTTTAATGAATAGGGAACATTACGCAAACCTCTGCGTAGCGGGCGGCAGCAGAGTTGGCATTGTATCTCGTTCCCACTTGCCGTATTGTATATGCATGCATCCTGTTACTCATTTGACAATCAATTGTGCATGTGTGTGTGAGTCCCTCTCTTCCTCTACTGGTGAACGGTTTGTACTAGTCTGCACTCTGGCGGCAGAACATTGCAGTAATGTTTTCGTAAACAGTCTATAATATTGAGTAACGATACCTATTAGGGAAATCGATAGCTAGAGCGAGAAATGCAAAACAAAGCAGCTTATTTGTGGTAAATATATTGACAGACTACATTCTAGAACAAAACACAACCGATAATAGACAAAACGGCAAAGACAACAGAGTTATAAAAAGTATACATATAAAACTAATAGGTAGAAACCTCAACAATACCTATGATTTAGATCAGTGAACAAACAAAATTTTATAATATTTATTCAATTTGCGTTGGTAAATATTTACAGTAATTGGCGATGTTATTGTTTTGCGAGGATTTTGTTTCACTCTACCATAAATCGAGTTCTCTGTTTCGTTTATTTTATGTGAAAAGATATGGTAATATTACGAGGTCGAAATTTTTGTATTATTAACGCTATAATTTCATTAAACTTTAACAGCTACCTATGCGATTCACAACCCGCCTCTACTCACTCAATTACTCATCTCAAAAATATTTTAATCCAGACATTCGTAACAATACGTGGAACCTCCGATTAGGTAGTAATCGGAGGTTCCATATATACTGGTTCGGTGGAAACGCGCGGCCGTACAGTTTGATTTCCTTTCGATTAGAAGTTATTACAGATACAGATTAAATACCTATTTAAAAAATATGTTGTATTGACTTGTTTTTACTATTAAGCTCTTTGTAACCTCAATAACTTCTAATAAATCGAGCGGTGACGAAGAACAGGGTGCGGATAAGCAGGTACAGTCAAGTGCAAAAACATGTATCGATTTAATCCTCTGATAAATATGAACCGAGACCTTAATACGCCTACATAAGAGCTATGAGACATATTTATGAGTACCCATATTTTTTACACTGTACGACAAAAATTGTATTTTAATTAATCCGAGCGTAAATATTACAGAGCTGTCTTTATAATCATACGACTATAGGTACTTGTACTCGTAGTCGCTGGGTTTGAGGCGAAGGATGAATGTTTTATTTTGCCAAGACTTAAAAAAAGCCTGAAAGAGATACATAATTAGATGAAACGAGGATATTACACCCCGTCGTTAGTCCGTGTTATCTCAGTCCCATCCCATAGCTCACCGGCTGAAACGAAATTTTAATTCTTTATGAAAATGAAGCGTTTCGTATTTGTGCACGCTCGTTAACATCCGCAAAGCGGGCGCCGTAATGAATAGCTATTACACGGTGCACACAAAAAACGTGGCTGTGGTATAGTTTCGTACAGTGCACGCGAGATGTAAAACGCGGTACCGGCGGTCTAGCCATTTTGAAAGTGGTATAGTCTTTTTGCGACTGAGTATTTGGCGTTTTTACAAGCGCTATATGTATAAGGCGACGTGAGCTCAGAAAACGGATTTTTAAAAAGTCGTAGCGCTTGTTTGGATTATAATACGGCTGCCCTAAATTTGCAATCTTGAGGCCTTTCTCGAGGGACAACAGCTATTCGAATCCTGAGTTTTTGACTTTCGCTCGATAGAAAAAAATCACGAACATAGAAAAACAAAAAAAAGCACTTAAAAGTTCGTAATAAATTATGCACAACAGCTAATTGGTTCTAAAATCGGCAATATCATGTTTGAGGGAACTTAGCTATTACTTTTTAGGGTTCCGTACCCAAAGAGTAAAACGGGACCCTATTACTAAGACTCCGCTGTCCGTCCGTCCGTCCGTCTGTCTGTCACCAGGCTGTATCTCACTGATACCGTGATATTTCCAGCTGAAATTTTCATAGATGATGTATTTCTGTTGCCGCTATAACAACAAATACTAAAAACACAGAATAAAATAGTTTTCTTATAGATAATGGTACGGAATCCTTCGTGCGCGAGTCCGAGTCGCACTTGACCGGTTTTTTTATTTACTATTAAAACGCACAAAAAAATTATATTATAAAACATGATATCCGCGCTTCCGAACACGCACTTCCATCTCGCTCACGCTTATGCTCAGTGAGAGGAAGAGAAGACCACGAGCGTACGTCGCCTTAACTGTACCATCGTGCAAGACGGAAGGCGGTCGTGAGAACTTCTGAATTACATGTGATACACCTGACATGTCGGGGCTCGTTAGAATATAAGATGATAATGTTCAAAAAAGTAAAGCTTTTGGCAGAAAAATATTTCACATGTCTATTCCATTATGGTTCCGAAAGTTACGTTTATATCAAATGCTTTATGCGTTATATGTGAGACGTACCTACTCGTACCTGTGTTTCTAATGAAATGTTTCAATGCAGCAATCGTTTGACATTAGGTACTAACCGACATTACAATATTCTTGCTTTTGTAATGTAACCTGGCTCGTACAGAAAACGTTAATAATGTTTCACCTCTACTCTGCGATTCAAAACGTCTCTGAACTGACCTTACCGGTACCTAGTATATCTTGACCCTTATTAGTTTCCTGCTATGCGTCAGACTTATACTGGTTTTATTGAGTTTTTGGTGAGCGTTGAGAATACGTGGCTGCTGTTTTCATTCATTAAGGTTGTATTTAATTAACAAGCTTCCGCTCACCGGCGGCACGCCACTTCCTGACCCTTGCCAGTTCCGACCACTTAAATTACTTCATCAATTTTAAGTTAATATTACAAAACCTGCGTAAAACATACTTCTCACGTACCGTCGCTAGTTGAATGAGAATTTCAATAAAAAATCAAAAGGTCATCCAAAAATAATAGACCCTTTTATTCTCGAAAGTTAAGCACAATTTTGACACATACCAATATGATATGCTCCAAAAGTCAAAACATACTCGCAAGCATCCAGTAACCTCAACTTTTGGGACCAGGTGGGAATTTAAATACCGTATAATAAAGTATTACAATACCTACTGTTAATAATCTGGTAGATAACCAGACCTTCATAGGGATAAACTTGCCTTTGTACACCTGTTTATGTAATAAGAATAAGACTAATAAGTATTCGTTTTGTTGGTGTGATCCATTTCATGTACCTGGAATTAAGAATTTACATACCTACATTTTACATACAATAATGTCAATGTGCGAAGAGTGCTACGAACTGGCTATTACCTACTTAGCGTGGAGTGTGCTACGAACTGGCTCTTACCTACCTAGTGCGGAGAGTGCTACGAATTGGTTCTTACCTACCTAGCGTGGAGAGTGCTACGAACTGGCTCTTACCTACCTAGCGCGGATAGTGCTACGAACTGGCTCTTACCTACCCAGTGCGGAGAGTGCTACGAACTGGTTCTTACCTACCTAGTGCGGAGAGTGCTACGAACAGTTTCTTACCTGGGTCATACACAGATTTAAGGTTTGCGTCTTTCCTGTAGACATTGTCAAAATTAAGGGCTACAAAGCCAAATTTTTGGTTGGACTCTTAATCGGCGTCTTCTCTTATATATATAATAAAACTTTATTTATATGCACATAAGCTCTTCACTGTTGACCACAGAAAAGACGAATTTTGTTTTTTAAACACTTTGTATAAACCTATGTGTTACCTACAAAATAATATAAATAGGTACTTTAGTAAGAGTACATTCCTATGTTCTAGCATAGGAGGCTAATAACTCCACGAGTCAGTCGGCACAGCACAAAGCTGACTCCCGGGTATTCCCACCTTCTATTTTTCACTCACGATCTTTCATTTTCGGTACTATAAATGCAAAGAAGAGCCGCAATTTCGCGTCAGACCGCTTTCGGCCATTATCGTGCCAGCGCTTCATTGGGTTCCGAATATAATTCACATTTGAAGCACCCGGGTTGTTTGTGCGGTGCTAATCTTTTTTCGGGTTTACGCAGGTTTTTTTACTAGGTATTCGTTTATTTAATGACTAAAGCCCAGACTGGGGCGGCCTGCAGTGGCGGCCGTGGTGATGATGATGACTTGTATTCCGTTGCATCTCTAGTTTTTTTGGCAATAAATTAATTTGAATTGAATCATTGAGAGAATTATCATAGTATATAACTAATCGCAACCGCAGGTCGCATACCAAACTTTAATTGGACTAGGTACATTGCTTTATTACTTATTACACAACTTAAACACATTATTATTGTATTATTATTGTTGTTGTTTATAACATATTAGTATTGTTGTATTACTCTTGTATTCAGCCTGTCTATTAGACGTGCAAATACTGTAAACATTACAAATACATATGGTTTTGTTCAACAACAATATAGATATAAATTACTCGAATCGTCTAATATTTGCCCAGAAAATGACTGACCTGAAAGAACTTCTTCCATAGCCGTGTGCTCTGTTTGTCTATAAAGGCTTTTCCCCTTCAAATGTCCTTGAACTACACATATTTAAAATATTGCGTTCCGTTCACCTATCCATGCATTGTATGGCTCTGACACACTTTTTCTGCATCGTAAAATACGCTGTTCACATCTACTGAATTGCTCCATAGTATTAAAATCATACAAGATATGTTGAAATACAGGGTGATATTTCATTCACCGTTCAAAATTTGTGTACGCGATGTACAGTCACTGCCATAAATATATGATGGAACAAAGGCCGCAAAAATATCTGATGACAACTCTATTCCTATAGCCGTAAGAGCGTGTCAGATATTTTTGCGGCCTTTGATTCATCATATATTGATGACTGTGACTGTACTAATTCACATGAACAACTTTTTGTATCGGAGCAACCCTGAAATCGCGAAAATAAAACAGCTATTTCATACATTTTGAACGTATAGATAGTGAACTTTAGTATGAAACAGCTGGTTTTTTTTCGCGATTTCATGGTTGCTCCCCCACAAAAAGTTGGTCATGCCAATAAGTACATCGCATACACAAATTTTGAACAGTGAATAAAATGTCACGCTGTATGTCCAGTCAGTACAGGGGTATTATATACGTAACCAGCTTCTGGCCGCGACTCCGCGTGGAACTCGTTTATATCGTAGCTTCATACAAACTTTACGGGATGATTTCCGGAATAAAAACTATCCTATTGTCATTCCCCGGGACTCAAACTACCTCTATACCAAATTTTGTCTAATTGGAATAATTTCCCCCATACAAACTTTGCACCCCTATTTAACCCGCTTAGGGGTGGGTTTTCCCAAAACCCTAAAATTACTTTTCTTGTAAGTATTGTAATAAGGAGTCCATACACAATTATTCATTCTCTCACTTAAAATTTTACTCCATCCCCATACAAACTTTCAACCCCCTTTTTACTCCCTTGAGGGTGGAATTTTCAAAAATCCCTTCGTAGTGGGTATTTGCGTTATATAAGTTACCTATTGTGACAATGTGTGTGGGTTTGTGTTTCGTATAGCCGATTGACATCCCGTGGGAGTTATGGGTTTTTATAACTCCCGAGGGAGTTATTAACTTGTGTGTGTTCTGATTGGTTTAAGCAAATCTAGTTGGCCGCGCGCAACAACAATTCTGCTCTGTGATTGGTTGATAAAAATCCAGTTGAACACGCGCCGCAAGAATACCTACTGCTCTGTGATTGGTGGAAATATTGAAGCTGCGCGCTACACTCGCACTGATCTGGAAGTGAAGTTGTCAATTTCGTAAATTTTTGATTGATGCGCTTGTATGAAACATAGATTTTTCTGTCTTTTGTAGTTATTTATTTCCTCGCAAATGTGATGATTGTGTATAACACGGGCGTAAGAATATTGCAATTCTGATAGACTCTTATTCGCAATATTCCACATACGCCCCTCGTTAAACAATGTACTATTAACTGCATTTTTAAAATAGATTTACCTAATGAACGTTTATAAAAACGACCAGGAAATAATTTTTGGTGTGGCTTTTATTGCTGGCTCTATTTGTTTTGCGAAGTACTGGTTGAAAGGCTTTACAATGAGCCCAAACACGACGGGTTGATCTTGTGTAAGTGTTAAGAGTTGATCATGGTCACCTTTCTCCATCGACAGATCAGCTCCGTGGTGCCATAATATTGCATTGTCACCGAACTTACATAAGCATCCCAAACTAGCTGAAAAACGATACCGACAACTGGCTGAAAAACGATTTGCAATTGGATACTTACATATGAACAGTAGCAGTGCAAGTTATATTAAATAAATAAGTTTCTGTCAAAAATTTCATTTTTGGTACAACGATAACCAACTAGAGTACAGTAATTTTATGACTCAAGCAGATACAAAAAGAATGACTCCGCGGAGCCAGCTGTGGCTAGTAATATTATAAATCACGCTAATCCCGGCTTACCTGTACATTTCCAGGTGCGGAATGTTAATCGTCGGCGGCTTAAGAACAACGGTTTTTGCACAATATAGTCTTAATCCTCACCCCGAGCTGGTAGTCACCGCTCAACGGTGACTCAGACCAACCAGCATAAGTAACATCTCCGATGACGTATAGTTGTTATGAATCTCGAGACAAATTATAGCGGACGTGTTGTGAGTCGAAACCGGTAAATCGCATACGTGATTATGAACAGAACATGGCGCTTTTGCAACGGTTATTCAATAGCCGAGATTTGGTGTTTCGATCGAAACTGGAGAATAATGTACTTTTTGCCCGAAAGGAGTGCGCGAAACATATGTAGGTATTTAGGTATTAAACGATGTGAAAGAGATGAACTGAATTGAGGCTTCAAACTCAAATATTTTTTATTATCATCACCTAACAACTCCTGATCCTGGTTTCGAATCCCGGTAAGGACAATTATTTGCATGAATATTTGTATCTGAATCTTGGATGTTTTTTGTGTAGTATTTATATCTCTTATATCGTATCGTATCTAGTTAGTACCCATAATGCAAGCCTTATTGAGATTACTACGGAGCTAGTTCGATTCGTGTTAGATTGCCTCCTAATATGTATTTACATTATCAATATCATGGGGTGTACTAAAAATAGTTTCATGCAGTATCACTAAATACATCAACCAAATCAAACGCCTCAAGTTCACCAACGTGTTAAATCGGTAAATTTCGTGTAGGTACGCAACAAAGGAAACAGGACTTACGCAACACACACGCCAAAGAGGATAATTTGTACAAATTGTTTCGGCACCTCACACGGGCATAACTCATCGCAAGCGACTTGAAGCAACTTTTGTAATTATACAACTACTGTGACTCGGTAATATGCGAACGCGGCGCATGCATTGCCAGAGCGCCTGTAATTTGTTACCCCTGCTCCAGTAACTCTTTTGACTAATTTAAGAGGTCTTATTAGCAACCGTTTATCCCAAAAAGGAAACGAAGAAAAGGAGAAGATTCTTAACACATCCACTGCCGGGAACTGCCGCTACTTAGCGGGAAAACCACTGGATCGGCTACGAGCGTAGTGTTTCTTGACAGTGAATGTGTGGATGACTCTCAGTACAGCTGTGTGCATGCGTTGGCCGGCAAACGGTGGCACCCTTTAAGGCGCTATAGGTTCAGCGAAGTGAAGCGAACATAGTTTTTGAAACAATATAATGCGTCTGCTTATAATAATATGGCTTCAAAAAAATACGAGTAGTAATCTTGAGGCTTTTCTGCAGGGAAATCAGTGATTCAAAACACGATTAAGCAATTTTCGCTCGATAGAAAAAAATCACGAACATAGGTCTAAAACATATTAAAATTCACTTAAAACTAAACATATTAACATTGGTTCTAAAAATCGGCAATATCATGGTTGAGGGAACTTAGTGATTACTTTTTTATTTATTTAAACGCACAAAAAATTAAAATTAAAAAACATGATATCCGCGCTTCCAAACACGCACTTCCATCTCGCTCGCGCTTATGCTCAGCGAGAGGGAGAGAAGACCATGATACTATAGCGCCTTAAGGCCGAAACGCACAGACAGTGGTGGCACTGGTGGCGGCGCGGTGCGGTGCGGCGTGGAGGCGGTACTGGCTGTAATGTTCGAGCTAAAATGAAAGGATCCGCATAGAGTGGCGCGGTGCGGCGCAGCGCGGCGCGGTATTCTGTGCGCGCGGTGCGGCGCGGTATTCTGTGCGGACCCTTTAAAACAAAGTAGAAGGTAGATTTTTTGGAACTACGGCTCACCGACATTGTGAGTTTACAAGTTTTATGAGTATTTTTTTTTAGTTTCAGTTAGTGTTCAAGGTTTCCTGTGGACACGTCTTGAATTAGTGTATAGTTCGTAAGCCCACTCTCAATACGCCAACGTCTCATGACAACACGATTAAATGCATGGTAGCATGTCGAAAAAGATGTGCTGAGCCAGAATTAGAAGATAATCGCACCTAAAATTGGCCGCAAGTTTGAAAAATCCTTCACTTCCGGTCAAAATTGTAAGGGTAGGTATTAGGGTGTTTCACATTTGTATGTCATTTTTTTTTATATGATGGTTTTTCAGACTTCGCTCATTTTCTTATTCTATGTGTTGTTAATAGTATATTTGCCAAATTTCAAGACAATCAGACCACGTTTAGGGGTCGCACACTTTGATCAGTTATAAAAAAAAGTCACAAAAATGTTATGTCAGATATGTTTACTTTAAAATAGCACAATACACTATTCATATGTTAATTTTAAATCAAACGAGATGGAATCATAAATCAGTACAATATGTATACCTAACAAAAAATTTACCACTTAATTAGCCTCATAAGCTGCTACTACATCTTTAGTTCTCTTGGTGACGCATTTTCTATGATGCTCGACGACTCTTAACAAGAATTGTTTCTGCTGTTCGTCCTTGACTGAGTTATTGAACTGTTTTATTATTATTAAAGCTATGCCCCTTTCCGCGGTGTCATTTACTACCTTTAGACTATCGACAAAGTCTCTGAGCGTAGTGCTACTCTACCCCACTCATAGAGGAATCCATGCGGTTCTCCCTTTGTGATGTAAGAAACTCTTTATCTTCTTCTGCCACATCTTTCATTGACATGACATTCTGGTTCGCAATATCAAACAACTCTTCAAGATCACCTTTCCATATTTGGCGTCTCATATTTGCCCCGTCCGTATTTCTTGATTTCTCTTTTATTAAATTTGTATATTCCTTATAGAGTTTTTGTATGCTGGCTCGAATATTTACTTCTGTTTTAACAGGTATATTAGCTTTTTTCCACACTTCTTGCAGTTTAACACTCGTCGACTTAGTGGAGTCCGAAAGTGTCTCATATTTTTCTTTATGGTGGTGTAAAAACACCAACAACACTTGTTCTTTGGACGGAAGTCGAGCTTCTAGAAACTCCTCACAAGGAACCTTCTCAAGTAACCAAATTCCTCGTCTACTACTCATTTTTATATATAAATATACTCGAATGTTAAAACAACAACACAATTAAATCACTTTCTACCCTCCACTTCAAATAATAACATGACACATTTGCTACCCGCCACCATACAGATATGAAATTACTTAACTCAAAACTGATCAAAGTGTGCGACCTTTAAAAGTTAATCGATTTTTCTGATTTTTGGCATACGATCTCTCTATATGACCTAAAACAAGAATTCAAGCGAAGGCAAAGGAAAATCGAAAATTCGGAAAAATGAAACACCCTAGTAGGTATATTTAAGTCATGTGACAACAGTACGAGACATGTGGCATCATTTAGCACTTTAATCGTAGCTCTTAGTCTGTCAGTCCTGAAATGGCCAGAAGTACAAGACTTGGCAGACGGTGCCAAAGTTGGCCACCTTTGACGGACTAGTATGACAGTATAAGAATGAAGAAAATCTTTTAAAAATCAATGGGTGCCCCTTTTGGTTGTTCAAGTACCTACTTAATAACGCATTTTTGTACACTTTATTTGTATAAACGAACTTCTACAAAACCTACCTATCAATCTTCGCTGTAGGGTCGTTTCGCCGGTTAGCGACCACTTAGCCGAGTTGCTCACTTTAGATTAGTAAATGTATACCTATTCAATTTACACACATAATAGATGGTATTCGTAAAGGCTCTGAGTATAGTCAAGTTTTGAAACCTACAATAAAATATAGCACTTTCATCCATAGATTAGGAAAAATTATAGAAAAGGTTACAAAATAGCGAATTCGCTAGATAGCGACCGCTTTAGTCGGTTTGCGACCACCTGTTAGCTAGTTGGCGACCACTCTTGCAAATAGTGTTTAAGTAGTTAATAAAACGATTTATCATCATCATCATCATATCAGTCGAAAGACGTCCACTGCTAGACATAGGCCTCCCCCAAAGAGTGCCACAATGACCGGTTTTGCGCCACCCGCATCCAGCGGATTCCTGCGATCTTTACTAGGTCATCAGTCCACCTTGTGGGGGTATATCCACTCTGCGCCTCCCGGTACGTGGTCGCCATTCGAGAACCTTTTCGCCCCAACGGCTATCGATTCTACGTGCAATATGCCCCGCCCACCGCCACTTAACTTTAGCGATTCGGATGGCTATATCGGTTACCTACCTTGGTTATGTTGCGGATAGCCTCATTCCTGATGCGATCACGCATAAAAACTCCCAGTATAGCCCTCTCCATTGCCCTTTGGGTGACTTTTAGCCTTCTTATGAGGCCCATAGTAAGCGACAACGTTCCAGTGCCATACGTCATCACTGGCAACACACACTGGTCAAAGACTCGCCTTGAGACACTGCGGAATATTGGACGAAAAGATGTGCCATAGCGTAGCTTCCCGAACGCTACCCAGACGAGTCGGATTTGACGATTGACCTCTTTCTTTCAAAGTTTGACCTACCTAACTGCCCTTATACCACTACAAATAGGAGTGTAAACTAACCATTTATTATTAATCCAAAAAAAGAAGGCAAAATGATAAGCCTAAGTGACGAAAATCCCATTCATATATCTGCAAAAATTACGAAGCTACAACCGTTTTAATATTGCTTGTTAGAGAGAGAAAACGCTAGTGGATCGTGACGTCACAATCCCCGAGCATCATAGTAAATGACAATCATTTCATATGAAGGTGCGTTTTGCGGAAAAGGGATAGAATACACCCCCTCTAAAAACTTTGGATACTAAGTATAACTTTGTGATTACTTAATCCCCTGCTCTTTTTTTTCTCCATTTGACGTTACATTTAATCCTTTTTCGAGACAATTCATCATTATAGGTCATTTTATTTAGTGTCTACACCCCTAAATTGTTACTCTCCTAAATCTACTTTACATTGCTGTGTCAATGAAGAATAGAATCGAATAAAGCGCGCCATCTCGCTCACACCATAGTGCTTTTATATATATTGCTATTACAGTCACACATGTCATTCATAGTAGGTATCTAAATGCCACCTTTTTACAAGCTTTTATTTAACTTTTAGATTATATTCTACTTACACTAGCGTCTGCCCACGACTCCGTCCGCGTGGAAATCGTTTATATCGTAGCTTTATACAAACTTTCACTCCCTTAGGGGATTATTTCGGGGATAAAAACTATCCTAGGTATGTCTCTTCCCGGGACTCAAACTATCTCCATACCAAATTTCATCAAAATCGGTCCATCGGTTCAAGCGTGAAGAGATAACAGACAGACAGACATACACACTTTCGAATTTATAATATAACTATCTCAAATAAATTATTTATTATTATAGCATGGATTGGCGCGGCTTAAATACCGACTCAATTTGCTAGCCAAGCTAAATATCGCGGGTGCCGCATAAGAATCCATAAGGAAAGAAAAAGAAAACGATGTGGTCGCTATCCGACTTCTTTGGTAATTATGTATTTGGGTACGCGACCACCCTATTTTATTTAAATCTATTTTTAAATATGCTGAATCTCAACGAAATTATTACAACAGCTAAATCATTTAAACGATCAATTAACTAATTTCAGCATAATAATAAAATTAAGTGACGTAACTAAAGTTTTCGCGCCAACTGTCGCGTTATTTTTTTTACAGATTCACTGCACGTCAACACTTTTCGGAAGCAATGTGTGAAATGTGTGAATTGAGGTTATTTTTTCTTGCTTTGGATTAAGCTTTGGGTTTTAAAGTGTATTAATTCTTATTTTGACACTATTCAAGAATAGTTAATAACTAATATTTTTTCTGTTGGGTTTGTAGAAATGTTAATATCTTTAATTGAAGCAGCCTAGTCCGTCAAGTGGTCGCTAACCGAAGGTGGTCGCGTTACCGGCGAAATGACCCTACTAGAAGAGCATACAATTTGGACAAACGCAAACAGACTACATTTGATATTACTTGTGTCCTGTGAGAGCAAATTTCATGAGGTTTCATTTCGGGTAAACACACAATATTCTAAATTGGATATTCCACATAACAAGATGTATCTTAGGTAGTAGATACTCGTACCTACTGCATCTAGTTATGTGGAATATCCAATTTAGAATATTGTACAAATACTTGTAGGTACTAGCAGATGTTCAATGTCGTATTCGGCCTATCCGGGGGTAACATAATAAAATGTATACACTATACCTACTTACCGGATTAGTCCAATGTCAGAAGAATGTATTTCACGTTGAAGATAACAAGTGTTTCAACTTATTATACATATGGTTGCTTATTACACTTATGCATTAATTAAAGAAAAAATCGTCGATGATCGAACCCAAATTGAATTTGTCGGATCTCGCACAGCGAAGGGTTCCGTGCCTATTAAAAAGGTACCGTCAAACATGCCAACTTTGGCACCAGGGGGAACTTTGCCCAAGAGGAAAATTTTAAAATTTGCTTCTTGGGCAAAGTTCCCCCTGGTGGCAAAGTAGGCATGTTTGACGGTATCGTCACAAAAAATCTTACGGCACTTACGACCTTTTCTATAGGGAAGACAGTTTTTACAAGTTTTCTATTAACTTGCAATTTATGTACCGCAATTTAACTAACTATGTAAGTATGTGGTATGTATGTAACTATGTTTGTTCGGGTGGAATCTTGCAACTCAATTTTGTAGCAGATATATTCAACCAATTGAGCTGAAATTTTGGGTAAAGGTATAGTTTGGATCTTAGTTCAATATTAGGGTACCATCGAGCTGATCTGATGGATGATGGAGACAGAAAGTGGCCATGGGAATCCAGTGCTTACCCCCGACGTAACCCCGTTGAGTTTGGGCTCGTTAGAATCGTCTCAATTATTATATGATGACGGTATACCTACAGAAAAGTACAGTCGGCAATAAAAGCTTGTACCACAAATTAAATTTTTGACACAAAACTTATTCAGCAATATCTCGAAAACTTTTAAACCGACCTTGTTCAAAATAATTTGCCGTGGAAGTATTTAATAAGCATGTTAATGTTTCATTTTTATTTTTTATGTACACCGTTCGATAACTAGAAGGGCGGGACACAATGTTTGTGACTTTCGGTTCGATTATCTCCGACTATATTCACTTATGTACAGTCGCCATCACATACATAGGTACACTTTAGGTGTTCAAAAATATCGCCACATGCACCCTAATGCCTTGAAAATAGAGGTGTGTTCCGATGTTTGTGACGTGCTTGTTTGCTCCGATGTATGTGATGGCGACTGTACATATTTATTTTGAAAGGCGATGTACCACACGTGGACTTACAATGATTTCTTTTATGACTTGCAGCAGCATGTAATGGAGTGCACCCCTACAATATCCTATCCTCCAAATTTTATTTAAATACACATTAAATTTTTCGAGTAAAATGCCTGTGACATAAGGACAGACGGACAGACAGACATGACAAAACTACAAAGTTTTTGCCTACGGAACCCTAATAATATGTGTACATAACCTACATACTTACATACGTACTAAATACCTAGGATTTTATAACTAGAGAGCATTTTCAAACAAACACATGTCGCTAACTAAACCGTGGTTAGAGCTTATCTTTCAAATCATCTTATAACTCGGTTTACTATTGACAGGCATAAAATCATTAATACTAATATGGTTACGCATAAATACTTTACGCCGAAAATAAGATATGCATAAGTCACATTTCGCATATTTTTTTTACGCATAACATTAAAAAACATAAATACAGAAAGCATAACCCTCATTAAAACTAATAACAAAAAGCATAAACATGAATACCCATAATAATCAATTGACATCATATCAAAATGCATAACGCTATTATCCTATTAAAAGGGGTACGTATCACAATTTAGATTTTTGTGATTTTAGCCTATGGTTTTCTTAGTAGTAAATTGCCTAATTGTCATTAGTAGTAAGTTTTAAGAAAAGGTATTTCCGCTATTTTATAAAAAAAATAACCTCGAAGACGAAAGCGGGAGCAAAGCTCCCGCTTCCGTCTTCTAACCTATCCGCGATCCGAGTCGGTTTTGCCACTAAGCCCCTGTTCAAAGGGTGGGCATCAAATATTTTTTTGGCAAAACCGACTCGGATCGCGGATAGGTTAGAAGACGGAAGCGGGAGCTTTGCTTCCGCTTTCGTCTTCGAGGTTATTTTTTTTATAAAAGAGCGGATAAACTAATAATATCATTTTAGGTATTTTGACCAGTTTCATTCATTTAGACAACTGAAATTATGGATGATGACAGATATACCAAATAATTATTAGCCCAAACAATAGTATGCCTAATGTATATTCGGCCAATACAAATTAGTGTAGCTAAAATTATGCTAATAGCGTGATGCGATGCCAGAACAACAGTAGGCCAACATATTACTATGCGAAAGTACTATTATGCCACAAACAATTATGCCAAACCAATTATGCGAAACTGCATTAGTCTAAAAACCATTATGCGATCCAAGGGGATACCTTATAACTCTTATAAGTCTCCTTACAAGGTCGGAAAGTTGCATCTCCCTCACGTAGTTTCAAGGTGACTATTGTCTAGTTACTACGTAGGTAAGTTACATTTCTCACACAGAACTTCGAGCGATGGAAGACGAATTTTGTCAACTATACATTTTTGGAACCTTTCAAATCTTGCACATGCCCGGAAGGGACTTTTTATACTGGGTACTAATTCAATAAAACAATGGGAAGAATTATAATTAAAATCGCAAAACGTTTTCTGAAAACCCAAACGAGTGTCGACAGCATCAGCGTAAATGGTAACTCGTTACGTCACATTATTCCACTAACGAACCTACTTATACAGCTCGCCTTACAGTTAGCAGAGGGGAAGAAAAAACAATAATTTGTGTTTTTGGACGGCGGCCAGATCCCATTTCCTTCGAAGTCCGTAATTCTTAGTTGAGAAGTCGCCAGGAGACAGCTGAAGGAAGAACTTCATAAATAATTCGACAGGACATTTCTTAGAGCCCGACACGAACGTATGTTCCATTACTATTTTAAGAATTACCAGTTACACGATTGCTTTCATTATGCGGCAAATAAATCATATTCATTTATATTCGATCTATGATGATTAGGAACTTATATCAAGTGCGTTCTAATTTGATACATATTTGATGATTACACGAAAGTAGAGACTAGAGGAGACTTTATATTCAGTTTCATTTCAATTTTAACGGTGCGTATTGAGGCCGAAATTTTAATAAAGCCGAATTAAAGACGTCTAAGCAACACTTTGGGCACTTGTTTAACCCTATTTCAGGCTGAGGCGTTATATCGACCACATACAGACTGTCAAACGTGTATCTTATTGTCAATGAATAAGACTGACATTTGATTGACATTTTTCGATTGCCGGCATGGAAAAGGGTTAAACATGACAGGAACGTATTACGAAGTTATCTCTTAGTGACGGATTGCAGATAACAAAGTTCACTTTTCAATTAACTCTTGTTTCACTTTTGATTTAACTGTCCAACTTTTGTTAAAACATTTCACTGCTTGCCAAAAGTAAATCGAATCAGTTAATTCAAAAACAATCCAACCGCGTCGTCGATAGTGACTTTGTTTATTTTTTTTAACTTTTCCCACAAAGAGGATACGCAATATTTCGCCTCTCTAGTACTGCTTGTTTAATGAATGCAGTACACGCTTGGATCAGAAGCTACCATAATGGTCCGTTATGGTCCGAATTTGATAAGTGAAACGTTGCCTTCTTTTAGTCCAAACAAAATCAGTAGTCACAAAAAACGTATACTTGGGTAACGAAACACTTTTAGTAATAATATATGTTTTGTTCCAGATCAACAGCCCAGTCCTCGTAGTAGAACTGAAGCTAAACAGACTAGAGGGCACACAGCTGCGGGCGCTGGGGTTGCTGTCGGTGTTCGGGTTCAACGTAACGTACGCCGTGCGCGGCCCCGCCGAGCCCGCGGGCCCGCCCTCCTGCAGCGCCATCGAGTGCCGGCTGCTGGGGCACTGCTACGCCAGTATCGACTACAGGTGACCCGTCAACAGTCCTCGTGTGAGCTGACTGATCAGACTAGAGGGCACACAGCTGCGGGCACTGGGGCTGCTGTCGGTGTTCGGGTTCAACGTGACGTACGCCGTGCGCGGCCCCACCGAGCCCGCGGGTCCGCCCGCCTGCAGCGCCACCGAGTGCCGACTGCTAGGGCACTGCTACGCCAGTATCGACTACAGGTGACACGACAACAGTCCTCGTGTGAGCTGACTGATCAGACTAGAGGGCACACAGCTGCGGGCACTGGGGCTGCTGTCGGTGTTCGGGTTCAACGTGACGTACGCCGTGTGCGGCCCCACCGAGCCCGCGGGTCCGCCCGCCTGCAGCGCCATCGAGTGCCGACTGCTAGGGCACTGCTACGCCAGTATCGACTACAGGTGACACGACAACAGTCCTCGTGTGAGCTGACTGATCAGACTAGAGGGCACACAGCTGCGGGCACTGGGGCTGCTGTCGGTGTTCGGGTTCAACGTGACGTACGCCGTGCGCGGCCCCACCGAGCCCGCGGGTCCGCCCGCCTGCAGCGCCATCGAGTGCCGACTGCTAGGGCACTGCTACGCCAGTATCGACTACAGGTGACACGACAACAGTCCTCGTGTGAGCTGACTGATCAGACTAGAGGGCACACAGCTGCGGGCACTGGGGCTGCTGTCGGTGTTCGGGTTCAACGTGACGTACGCCGTGCGCGGCCCCACCGAGCCCGCGGGTCCGCCCGCCTGCAGCGCCATCGAGTGCCGACTGCTAGGGCACTGCTACGCCAGTATCGACTACAGGTGACATGACAACAGTCCTCGTGTGAGCTGACTGATCAGACTAGAGGGCACACAGCTGCGGGCACTGGGGCTGCTGTCGGTGTTCGGGTTCAACGTGACGTACGCCGTGCGCGGCCCCACCGAGCCCGCGGGTCCGCCCGCCTGCAGCGCCATCGAGTGCCGACTGCTAGGGCACTGCTACGCCAGTATCGACTACAGGTGACACGACAACAGTCCTCGTGTGAGCTGACTGATCAGACTAGAGGGCACACAGCTGCGGGCACTGGGGCTGCTGTCGGTGTTCGGGTTCAACGTGACGTACGCCGTGCGCGGCCCCGCCGAGCCCACGGGCCCGCCCTCCTGCAGCGCCATCGAGTGCCGGCTGCTGGGGTACAGCTACGCCAGTATCGACTACAGGTGACACGTCAACAGTCCTCGTATGAGCTGACTGATCAGACTAGAGGGCACACAGCTGCGGGCGCTGAGGCTGCTGTCGGTGTTCGGGTTCAACGTGACGTATGCCGTGCGCGGCCTCGCTGAGCCCGCGGGCCCGCCCTGTCGCGAAGATCCGCGAGTTCAGTATTACAATCAGCAAGTATTTTCTAATCGTCGATTTTGATACCGATTGCAAATATGAAACTAAGTTTAGTAAGCGACATTACGTTCTCTGAAGTATGGTTATACTACTTATTATCACGTTAGCATCACGCTAAAGATGGTCTCCTGTGTTTTCTGCTACTATGATCAGCTTTAGTTTTTGTATAAATAAACATGAGACCAAGAATCGATTTGTCGATCGATTCGTAATGTTCAGATCTCATCCGGACTCTATGGTGAGCGCTGAGCGGTGAATTTAAAAACTAGAAGTTGGAAAAAATTAAAGCATGTCGTGATGTCGGTGTCATGTGCTCAGTATCAAAGACTACAATATACATACTGAGATAGACAGGCAACTCGACTAAATTGAGAAGGCATTTAATGCTTGCGTATACAGGCGCCATCTCTTCTGCGGTAGTTACAACTTTTCTTTGAATGTACAAAACATACAAGAAGTGCGTCGGTCGTAGGGATCGAACCCCGGATCATCGACTCCATATACCACCGTCTATACCCCTAGGCTACTGATGCCTTGTGACAATACGGCGAATTTTGAAATACCTTGACAGCCTAGCCTAGCAATCGCTAGAGCTTCAGAGAGTTCGCCAGCTATCAAGAAGGTGGTTAAGTTCTAAGTTCGCATAGAATGCTCAGTATGTATATTGTAGTCTTTGGTCATATTGTGTCATTTGATGATCAGGCTGTAAGCAATTTTATAATCTGCCACTTCTCTATTAACTAACTAACAATTTTATAACGAGTATCTTAATTATTTGTATTAATTGTGTTTTTTCCTGGGGATCCTGGTGAGTTTTTAAATATGATTCACGAGTTGTGTGTAATGTATTGTTTTTGCCGCCATACCCGGTACAAATATTTCAAAAATTTGTGTCAGTATCTCCCGGTATATTAGTGAAATTATGATTAGAAGTTAGAAGCTTAGCCTTAAAGCTTTTTGTAATGAAATGCCAAGTTAATGCCTAGATTAAATCACGCTTACCCACAATATTATAAAGATATTACGCGAGCAACAGTGTTTCCTTACCCTGAGGTATCCCGCCATACCAGGAAAATAGGCAGTGAAATTTGAATCAAATCAAAATAAAAACTAGAGTAGACTTTGTTCTGTTTCTAAAATCGAATGATGCAAAACAAATGCAACTCTGTTCTAATTTAAAATGATATAAATTCCATTGAAGGGAGGATGCCGTGAATTCGCGTCATCGGGAGACAACAGGTCGTGTCTACTAACATTACAAAGTTATTTTAAGACATAAGGTCGGGTATACATTTTATTGATACTTTTATCGCATCGATATCTGCATTGATCTTCAGTATACTCTATAGCAAAGATATTACTCGTTAAATACAAGTACATATGTACATGAAATAAAACAATAAGAATACGAGTATGTTTGTTCATGTGGTGGCTAATCAAATGGCAATAGATCGACACCATAAAAATAA
Source organism: Epinotia brunnichana (assembly GCA_963854355.1). Classification (NCBI taxonomy): domain Eukaryota; kingdom Metazoa; phylum Arthropoda; class Insecta; order Lepidoptera; family Tortricidae; genus Epinotia; species Epinotia brunnichana. The sequence continues at coordinate 14,948,046 of OY977952.1, forward strand.
TCAGGTCAACTTGTGCCGCAGAATAAAAACGCTGGAGATAAATTCGCGTTATTTAAAGAGTCAAATATTTCAGCGAAAATTCCCACTCGAAAACCTATTATCGCAATCAATAGAGCGTGAAAATTTAGTGCGAAGCACAAAACGGCCGCGAGTCGATGACACGCGGCTTGATCCAGTGGTGGGGATATAGAGCATCATTCACTGTTTACAAATTTGTGCACGGCTAAAATGTGCCCTCTCGTATCGCGTCACAGCGGGCATTTCCACGCGGGTATTATACGAAATTTATTGCTCAGCTCGCAATATTTTCCGCTCGGCAGGGAGTTTTTCTGCGCGTGTTTCGAGGGCTACTCGGGCGCGGACTGCGGCGTCGGCCCACTCTGCCCGCGGACCAACATGTGCAAAAACGGCGGGACCTGCAGGTAAACACATCTTTTTAATAACTGTCTCTGGTGGCGCCCTGAATTATACATTTCCGTTTCCTCGCTGCACTCATTTAAACGAGAGGCGGTCGCTCGTTTCCTTTAATGTTGTGCAATTTCCTCAGTATAACGAATTCCGCGCGGACCGCGGTGCTATTTCGCGCGAACCTCGATATTTGTTGAGAAACTTTCTCTCGTTACAAGTTAAATTCATATTATTCTGAAGTGGTTCCGCCCTATTAAGACTACATTTTACTTCGGGTCTCCGGGCGTCAACGCCGGGAAAGTTCATTGCGATGTCTCGAAGGGATGCTTGAGTTTTGCCAATTATTTAACTGACAATGAATTGAGTTGGAGTATAATTAAACGTAGCAAGTTGGGAGCGATCGAACTATAGAATTTGTCGGCTGTCGTTGAGGAGTTTTCATCTATCGCGGGGCCGCGACATCTCAGCGAGTTCGCGCCGCGACAGAGTAACTTCACAAGTTCGAGCAGATATTGTGCGCACGGAAACTTTGAAAATGATCTCAATTTGTTTTTATAACTTGGTGTATGTAATATGTTTTTGGTAGCTTTGACTGTTTGAGCGTAACGTAAGCTTATTGTCTTATACTCACTGATATTGGATAATAATCAGACTCCACTCACAACATTAGAGGCCGCTCGTTTTTTGGTCAGGAATAAGCGAGAATGACGGATTTTTGACGTTGTAATTCTAAGAAACGGAGAGCTTTTTCTAGATCCTGATTACTTATTTGCATAGGTAAACTCCTCATATTGGTCCTAGCCGCCTCCAATTTACGAAGAACTGAATACTTTAACCGAAAATACCCGATTACCGACAGTAGTTTTCTGAAGAGAGCGCAGAGTCATAAGTTTGAGCCCCTAATACTCCATGATGTTATATGAGAACCTACTTGTTTTTTTCTATTTTCACTAGCGTAATATTGGAATGACTATAATTCCACGTTGTCAGCATAGAGGTTGCTACGGGTATCACAGAACGCAGATAATGTTCATGCGTTGACACTATGTTGTCTTTATGAAAAAATGTTCCGTCAGGTGAATGTCACTGTGTCCACGGATATCGATTTATTAATATTTTATGTATCTTGGAAGTTTGCAGCAATTTGATTCCAAGAAAACTTATTACTTTTCTTTAACCGTTGTGTGCAAGTGTTATCGAGACACGGGGTAAGTGATTTCTTTACATTTCTAACGGCTTAACATTTGACTTGTGCTCAAGATGAATTTTCGTGGGTTCACGTCCTGTGTTACGTTGTTCACAGCCTTTGAGACACGCCCTTTTGGATAGGGATTCAACATCCCACACTCAAGCGATTTCCGAAATCTTATTTGGCGCATTGCGCTGGAACGGACAGCTGTTTTCACATCGTCCCTCATCGTCTGCGTGGTCTAGCGGCCGCATAGTGCCACTAGTTTTACTGAGCTGCCACGTACGCCAGTTCGAGCCTCAACGAGGATAAATATTTTTGTATTTTTATTTCTTTGGTTTTTGTTTTATTTAAGGTTGTTCCTATTTCGCCCTTTGTTTGGTTTTTTTCATTTTGTTTAATTTAATTTCACAACTTGTTCTTTTTCGTATTTTATAAATATAATTGTCACAAAGTGGTTGCTCAATTATTTATTCACCTTCGCAGCATAAGAACCAGAATCATTTCATTGGCGCCCACAGGGTTGATGAAGGTTGAGCACGCACTATTTAAATGTTTTTGTACGTAGGTAGTAGCTTTTTATAACGCGCTAAGATTTTAATTTAAGTTTTTTTTTCTCTTATTTGTGTAAAGCTTTTGTTTGTTGGTCTTTAAACATGGACGTGAATTTTCTTTTGAAGGACGAGCTCATGTTTGAACTCGCTTGCAGGGGCGTGTATGATGTGGAAACAGTAGCTCCGATGCGTAGAATTCTTAGAGAAATTATTAAGAAGGAATCGAGTGGTGTTTGTTCTATTGAGTTTAAGGTACCAAAGAGCTGCATTGAGAACCCCCTGTCAGAGATAATCACTTGCGAGTCTAAATTTAAATCACTGTCTGCTGCACTCGGTGAGATTACGGACGGGACCGATCGTTCCAACTTTAGTAGGATTTGTACTCGCCTCGCTCATTTGTTAGGTCGCATTAAATTGGTTATTCCGACAGAACAAGGCCTCATAGAAAAACACTTGTCTATATTGAATAAAATCCAGGAGGCTACTGCTAGAATGCAAACATTGGAAAATGTGGATGAAGAGGATGATGAGTGTATTTCAGAGCGCGACAAAGAAATTTTGCATAAATCGCTGGGTGAGGAAGCCTCGAGTATAATAGACAATCTGGAGCAGGAAAAGATGTCCGATGTTAAGTCTTCATACAAACCAATTGTAGGGTTAGGTACGTCCCCACTAGTGGGGTCTGAGCTAGGCAATAGGTGCGGCCAGTCAGAGACTTTACAGCCTCCGTTATTCAAGGACAGTGATTTAAGACGTTCACAACATCAGCGTACTTCCACCCCTGATGTGGATGTCAACAAAAGGAAATTGGTCCCAATTAAGGACTGGGGCATAAAATTTAATGGTAAGGGGACTTTGAGCATCAATGCGTTCCTAGAACGGGTCGTGGAGTTAAAAGATGCTCGCAACGCCACTGAAACCGACTTATTTCGTTACGCTATTGACCTATTTGAGGATGACGCTCTGATTTGGTTCCGTGCTAATCGTGACAGAGCCTCTTGCTGGGATGAGCTAGTACGGCTCCTGATTAGTTCATTTCAAAGTCCATTTTATGAGGAAGAATTATTGGATGAGATAAAGAGGCGCACTCAGAGTAAACATGAAAACGTACAGATTTACATGTCTGTGATGCAGAACATGTTCAATCGCTTACCCACCAGGTTATCAGATCAACAGAAGCTGGCCATTCTGTTGAGAAACATCCAACCAGATCTTCAAAGAGCGGTGTGTAGAGACCATTTTAACACAATATCAGAATTGGTTGAAGTCTTAAGGGTTATTGAAAGAACGAACGTCAATTGCGAGAACTTTCAAGAGCCCTGCCAGGGTCGGTGTGTTGTCGAGCCCGATCTAGCATTCCGTGGCAAGGAGATTAATGCTTTGAATCGGAACCCCAATATGCAGGGTATAAGGATGACAGCCACGATGAGATGCTGGAATTGCCGAAACACTGGGCACGTTTTCAGAGAATGTCCAGCTGAAAAGCAAAGGGTATTCTGTTACAAATGCGGGAAATTTGGATCTACGGTTAAGAAATGCCCTTGCAGCAATTCGGGAAACGCCAATTCGGAAGGCAAACCTGCCGAACTCCTTCCGAAATAAATTATATTGATAATGATTGGCAGGCCTGGCTGACGGTAATTCACTCCTTCTTTGAGTCAGGGGAGATTAACAGAATTGAAACTAAGCCTCAGGATAAACGCTATTATGTTTCCTTCAAGATTTTAGGGAAAACATTTTCAGGGCTTTTGGACTCGGGCGCAACTATTTCGGTGATTTCAGAGGGTTTTCACACGCGGTTGATGTCTTTTGGTATGCAGGCGGAGAATATACCTCAGCAGTGTCTGTCTACCGCCGATGGCACACGTCATACCGTTGACTCTGTTGTTTATCTGCCCATAGAATCCTTTGGAAAATACAAAGTTATTAAATGTCATGTTATGAAACAACTAAACCACGAGGTTATCCTAGGCATGAACTTCTTCGAGCAGTTTGGGTTAGAAATCAACTGCGGCTGTGATCATACAGACATATTGAGCAGCGAAGATATTGCGGAGTTCAGCTCGCCTAATCCAGTTATTTCTAGAGATGAGTTAACGCCGGGGCAAAAAACGTCCTTAGACTTGATTATCAAGGAAATGCGTGAGCAAATAGGCACGGGTATTGGTAGAACACACTTGATTGAGCACCATATTGAAACGGAAAATCATTTACCTGTGTGCCAGAGGCAATATCCGTTCGCTCCCCCCATAATGAAAGAATTAGAAACTGAGATAGAAGAAATGTTAGCTAACGACATCATTGAACCATCTCACAGTTCTTGGCGCTCTCCGGTCCTCCTGGTTAAAAAAGCATCGGGTAAAAACAGACTGTGCCTAGACAGTAGGCAACTAAACAAAGTTACCAAGAAGGATTCATATCCTCTACCCAGAATATCTGTGATACTAGACAGTCTAAGGAATGCTCGTTACCTGTCCACCATAGATCTGCGTTCAGCATTCTGGCAAATACCGTTAGAGGAATCTAGCAAAGAAAAAACGGCTTTCGGTATAAGTGGAAAAGGGCTTTTCCAATTTAAAGTTATGCCGTTTGGGTTGTGTAATGCTTCCCAAACTCAACAACGTTTCATGGATAGGTTATTTCCACCGGAATACGAAGGAAAGATATTCACTTACCTGGATGACATAGTAATTTGCAATAGTAGTTTTGAAGAGCATCTTTCCTCGTTAAAATGGGTCATAGACCAATTGAAGATGGCTGGTTTGACAGTTAATACGGAAAAATGTGAGTTTGCACGGTCTTCACTCAGATATCTGGGTTATCTGGTAGATAAAGAGGGTTTAAGGACAGATCCAGATAAAGTGAGTGCGATACTTAACTATCCACGGCCAGAAACATTTACGGAATTAAAGCGGTTTATTGGTATGGCTAGTTGGTATAGGCGGTTTGTTGAGAATTTTGCCATGGTGGCCGCGCCTTTACATGAACTTACGAAAGGTGGGAAAAAGGGCAAGCGTATAGTTTGGAACATTGAGGCGGAGAATGCGTTCACGAATTTAAAAACAGCCTTGACCTCAACCCCGGTTTTGAGTGTTCCGGATTTCAGCCAGGAATTTTCTGTGCAGTGCGATGCGTCGAACAGAGGAACAGGTGCGGTTTTGTTTCAGAAGAGTGAGGGAGTTGAAAGGCCGATCGCCTATACCAGTTCTAAACTTACGGATAGGGAGAGAAATTATTCAGCGTCTGAGAGGGAGTTATTAAGCGTCCTTCACGCAGTAGAAAAATTCAGGCCATATGTTGAGGGAAGTCACTTCAAAGTAATTTCTGACCATAGTGCTTTGCAGTGGCTTCACAAAAACAAAGATCCACACGGCCGACTAGCTAGATGGGCCATGCGTCTGCAACAGTTTGACTATGAAATAGTTTTTCGCAAAGGCAAGCAGAATGTTGTTCCAGACGCGTTGTCAAGAGCTTTGAACGCAGAAGACGTAAATGTGTTGGAAATCAGGGCAGAAAATAAAGATGACTGGTATAAGGCACAGGAAGAGAAGGTACTAAGCGGATCGCATTCGGAAGATTGGCAGCTTAGTCAGGACCGACTTTGGAAATACTTGAAGCTGAAGCAATTTCCAGAGGAAAAATATAACTGGAAATTGGTAGTTCCAGAATCGCTTAGAAGCCAGGTTTTGAATGAATGTCATGATGATCCGACCGCGGGTCACTTTGGTGTCAAGAAAACAGTAAATAGAGTTAGGCAACACTACTTTTGGCCCTCCCTCATTAGCGACGTTAAACTTTATGTCAGAAAATGTGAGGTCTGCGCCAGCCATAAACCATCACAGTTACCTCCAAGTGGCATGATGGGGCGACAAAGAGAAGTGTCGGGGCCATTTCAGGTTGTATCAGTAGACCTAATGGGTCCATTCCCACGTTCTAAGCAGGGTAATACTATGTTATTAGTGCTTTCATGCTGGTTCAGCAAGTTTTCTCTGCTATTCCCTTTACGCACAGGTAAAGCATCTAACATTGTTAAAATTTTAGAAGAACAAGTTATATTAGTTTATGGCTCCCCGGATGTAATTATTTGTGACAATGGAAAACAATTTGTAGCCAACCAGTTTAAGGAGATGGCAGAGAACTATGGCGTAGACTTGTGGTATACACCTTATTATCATCCTCAGGCGAACCCGACAGAGAGAGTGAATAAGGTCATCGGAACAGCCATAGCCTGTTATGTGAGGGATAATCATAGGGATTGGGATAAGTACATCCATCACATTGCACATGCCATAAGAACTTCGGTTCATGAGGTAACGGGAAAGACGCCATCTTATCTGTTCTTTGGGCGAGAGACCTCTGTTCTAGGTAACAAATGCGGGCATTTTCAGGAGGAGGTTCCGCTGAAATGCAATAGAGAGGGTTTTGAGTCTTATTTAAAGTCAAGAAATGAAATCTACGCTGACATTAAAGAGAGGTTGAGAAGAGCACATGAGGAAAATTCCAAGCAATATAACAAACGACGGCGTATTTGTGAGTATCGGGAAGGAGATATGGTTTGGAAACGCACCAAATTCCTATCAAATGCTGCGAAAGGATTCATGTCTAAATTGTCACCGAAGTTCGAGAAAGCCATCGTTGCTAAGAAGTTATCGACAGACGTCTATAAATTAGTTAGTGTCAGAGGCAAAGACTTGGGCAAATGGCACTCATCGGACCTAAAGCGCATGTTATGAATCCGAGGCGGATTCTTCTGAGGAGAGGGGATATTGGAATGACTATAATTCCACGTTGTCAGCATAGAGGTTGCTACGGGTATCACAGAACGCAGATAATGTTCATGCGTTGACACTATGTTGTCTTTATGAAAAAATGTTCCGTCAGGTGAATGTCACTGTGTCCACGGATATCGATTTATTAATATTTTATGTATCTTGGAAGTTTGCAGCAATTTGATTCCAAGAAAACTTATTACTTTTCTTTAACCGTTGTGTGCAAGTGTTATCGAGACACGGGGTAAGTGATTTCTTTACATTTCTAACGGCTTAACATTTGACTTGTGCTCAAGATGAATTTTCGTGGGTTCACGTCCTGTGTTACGTTGTTCACAGCCTTTGAGACACGCCCTTTTGGATAGGGATTCAACATCCCACACTCAAGCGATTTCCGAAATCTTATTTGGCGCATTGCGCTGGAACGGACAGCTGTTTTCACATCGTCCCTCATCGTCTGCGTGGTCTAGCGGCCGCATAGTGCCACTAGTTTTACTGAGCTGCCACGTACGCCAGTTCGAGCCTCAACGAGGATAAATATTTTTGTATTTTTATTTCTTTGGTTTTTGTTTTATTTAAGGTTGTTCCTATTTCGCCCTTTGTTTGGTTTTTTTCATTTTGTTTAATTTAATTTCACAACTTGTTCTTTTTCGTATTTTATAAATATAATTGTCACAAAGTGGTTGCTCAATTATTTATTCACCTTCGCAGCATAAGAACCAGAATCATTTCAATATGTTGCCATTGCGCCTAGCCGCCTCGAATTTTCCTTATTCTGCACGTGTATATATGTAAACTGTTCTCAATTACACCATATTTGTCAACAAAATCGTACTGAAAACTCAAAGATTTTCTCATTATTGTTGAATAATTTTTGTATTGAATCTTACACAACATTAAAGTTCATGCTTGTACCAACAAGATCCAGTCCAAAAAATATAACTTTTGTCAAAATTTATATTTATAAATAATTATTCAAAACTAGTATAAATTTACCGTCGCGCGGGAATTTATCTCAGTACCGGCTGAATAGCCCTCCGAGACAGACGTGTAGTGTGTTTATTTGTGGCTATTCACGAAGCTAACCGGCCACTCTTCAGATAAAATAATATTATTTTGATCTCCGACTAGGCATAGTTGTTACCAACCTCGGGGTCAAACTATACTGGGGATACATTCGTGAGGCTAATCGAGACAAGTTATGAATTGCATAGCTGCCATATATGACGTAGTGTAGCGAAAAGGCTCAAACCCACCGGATACGTAACATTTAAAATTGAACCTTCTACCTAAAACAAAAGTCATACATTTCAATGGTGATGCCTTGTGGGTTGGATCCTTTTGTCTAAACTACGCGTTCTATAGTCAATTATTATTGTACGAGTGATCGTGATACTTGATAGATTTAATTTATTTACTTGTTACTATCAGTCCACCTTGTTAGTATGTATGTATGTATGGGAGTTTGGGTGAAATCTTCAAATTAGGTACAATTGCGTATCTTCGGTGACATAATATCATAGTGCTGGTCTGATGATGGAGTCGGAAGGTGGCCATAGCAACTCCTAAACTCAACAAGATAAAGCTATCGAATTTGGGCTCATTTATTTGGTCATGGCACGGCAAGACTTTGGTGCTGGATGATTTCCAGAGTCTGATGATGGAGCTATAAGGTGGTCATGGAACTCCTAAACTAAACTAGATAAACCCATCTAGTTTGGGCTCATCTGTTTTGTCTTGGTAAACACTTTGGTGATGGATGATTTCCAGGATCTGATGATGGAAGGTGGTCATGGGAACTCCTAAACTAAACGAGATAGACCTATCTTGTTTGGGTTTGTGTGATTTGTCTGTACAAGTACCCACGAACCAGCGACATAATATGCAGGGTTATTGAAAATAACAAGATGAATAAAAAACTTTTTAAAAAACAAGCTTATATGGCGTTTGTTAAGTACAGCACGATCCTACCTTGCATTTAGTAATTATTTTCGTTTATATATAATAATAACACACACCGGGGGTTTACACTGGAAAGGGAGATTTTTACGTGGTTTTATTACATTTCCGAGTCATCATCATCATCATCATCATATCAGCCGAAAGACGTCCACTGCTGGACAAGGGCCTCCCCCAAAGAGTGCCACAATGGCCGTTCCTGCGCCACCCGCATCCAGCTGACTCCCGCGACCTTTACCAGGTCATCAGTCCACCTTGCGGGCCTACCCACGCTGCGCCTTCCGGTACGTGGTTGCCACTCCAGAACCTTTCCGCCCCAACGGCCATCGGTTCTACGTGCAATGTGCCCCGCCCACTGCCACTTAAGTTTAGCAATTCGGAGGGATATATCGGTTACCTTGCTTCTGCTGCGGATAGCCTCATTTGTGATGCGATCGCGCAGAGAAACTCCCAGCATAGCCCTCTCTATTGCCTTTTGAGTGACTTTGAGCCTTCTTATGAGGCCTATAGTAAGCGACCACGTTTCCGTGCCATATGTCATCACTGGCAACACACACTGGTCAAAGACTCTCGTCTTGAGACACTGCGGAATATTGGACGAAAAGATGTGCCGTAGCTTCCCGAATGCTGCCCAGCCGAGTCGGATTCGACGATTGACCTTCCCTTCGACATTTCCGAGTATCACTCTTTATTTCGAAATAAATGTTAAAAAAACCGGCCAAGTGCGAGTCGGACTCGCGCACGAAGGGTTCCGTACCATTATCTATATCTAAAAACGGCAAAATATATATATCTAAAATCACGTTTGTTGTATAGGAGCCCCCTGTAGCCTAGTTAGTAACTTGGAAGTGACTCTGCCTACGAAGCTGGAGGTCCCGGGTTCGAATCCCGGTAAGGGGATTTATTTGTGTGATGACCACAAATATTTGTTCCTGAGTCATGGATGTTTTCTATGTATTTAAGTATTTATTTATCTATATAAGTATGTTTATCGTCGTCTAGTACCCATAGTACAAGCTTTGCTTAGTTTGGGGCAAGGTCGATTTGTGTAAGATTGTAAAAGAAAAAGAAACAAATAAAAACTAAAATAAAAATAAAAAGATGTATTCTGTTTTTTAGTATTTTTTGTAATAAATAGCGACAACAGAAATAAATCATCTGTGAAAATCTCTATCTATCACGGTTCATGAGATACAGCCTGGTGACAGAAGGACAGACAGGCATTCAGACAGACAGACGGACAGCGGAGTCTTAGTAATAGGGTCCCGTTTTACTCTTTGAGTATGGAATCCTAATAAGTGACATAAGTTTTAGGCTCAGAACATAAAAAAAGGGAGAAGTGCCGTACTGCTTAATTTCAACCAAAACCGATGTCCCCAGTTTTCTCCCACCGCAGCGCCCACAGGCACACACATTGAACCGTGTAAAAACAAAGACTCGGGCGTTGCCAGTGAGTCTACGGCAACATGCAAACAAGGGCTGTGATTGGCTTAAACGCACTACACTAGGGGGGCGACAAACGTTAAAATTATGTTTTATCGACATTGATATTAAAATTAATATTATGTTATGATATTGATGGGTAACAACTTCAACAACATGGTAAGTTTATGTGGTGGTATTTAAACTTTTAGCTACAAGTTTAAATAACACGGGTTGTTAACATACCATAAATCGCAAAAGTAAAAAATATTGACGAATACCTACAGAGTAACATAAACGGCTTTTTATAAGTTCGTGTTCACATACATTTAAAACTCTGGTCACATCGATATTTTTGACCTGTAGGTACCAGGCCGATCCGACTCGCATTTTGGCGCGAAATAATATGTCCATTACTCATATTACGAGATTTAAGGCTAAGGGCGAGTATCAACCAAAGATGTGCGAAGATGTGTTACCATACATTTTACACCAAGGTTTCAAGCAAGCGAGGTGTCAAATATTCGAAAAGTGTACGGCTCTTATTAAGTGGTTGGAAACATTTTTCTTGAAAATGTTATGAACACATTAACTCTTCTCTGTACAGGAAACCAGTTAGGACCTCTGCCAGTAGCATCTATCCATTTTTTTAGTACCTACTCGAATTCTTTGGAAAACTGTAATAAGAAACCGAGATTTCTTCTTCAATTATCACATTTCAAATGAAAGTAAAAAATACTCATTTAAAATAAATTATTGGTAATAATATCACATTTTAAGTTGTTCTGAAGCCATTTGCAACTAAATTATATACTTGTATATACAATTTTAATATGTCTATTTACCGTTCATACTGCAACTTAGTGAAAATCTTATTAGTAGGTACCGTAAACATTTTGTGCCTTTTAATCTTATTAGCATGTTATTAGTTACCTTTAAGATAGGCACCCAACCAAAACAAGTAATTAAATAAAATAAAACAGCGAAAGTAGTCGAAATAAAATAACTAGTATGATATCGTCCTTCTATTTTATCGATTACGCGTAAATTGTAACTGCACTTTGGCACCGCTCTAGTTTGCGACGCCAAGCAGCGGCCGTACCACTAAAAAATTCAAGCATCGTCCATATCCATAGTGGTTTAATACATTGCGCCGTGGTTTACTGTATTGAACGTTCAATGTACAACGCATAGAACAAAAATATGCTTTTTCGTTCGATATGTTAGTTCGATCCCGAGAAATGATGCGGCGTTGCGTTTATTTATTAAAATATTAGTTTTTACTGACTTAAGTGAAAATACTAATACTCACATGTGGTGCGTGACTCCACCATTCATGTAGGTTTTAGTTTCATTCCTATTTTTGCATGTAACCACGCTACAATTCGGCATTTTGAGTAAACGTAGAAAAACATTTCAGATTCACGGCAAATTGCGACTAACATGCGGTGGGCAGTGACATGCCCATTTGGCCATGTCGCACCGACACGCGCCAAGCTCCCGTTTCATATCTATTCCTTTTTATCATCTGAGGTTTTAGGCTTTTGAATAAAATCACGCATTAATTAATTGTATTCTAGATAAAAAGCTGTGTTTGTATAATTTATAATTTTCAGTTCCTTTGGTAAGAAACGGACATAGCAATTTCTATGAAGGGCCGTTTTTTTTACTGTCCATAACAAAAAAAAAAATCTTCAAGAAATGAATACGTAAGTACCCAGTTATTTCCTAGTAGTGGGTCTACTGGTATAATTTCATTACATTACTATATATAAATAAGACTCAGATAATATGCAAACTATTAATATCCGTAAAACAAATTATTATTCTTATTACTGACAACTTTAAAACTCGTTAGTTTATTTTATACTAAAAAAACGAAACTAAATATACTTTGTCATATCTTAGTATTTTAATACAAATAGAAAACTTGTGCTCAAAAATCAAATACTTACTTTATTCAAGTTATCTAACTTCGCTAACATGATGTTCTAGAACATCATGTTAGCGAAGTAATACTTACCACTTTTTAGTGCAAGTATCAATATCGGTCACGGAGTGAATTCCAACGGTGCGCTATACAGCTATTTGCATCGGCAAGCTCCGCGGTTAGTTCTATCCCGATCGCACTTACATATAGCTAGAAAGGGACGGCACCCGCGGCTGGTGCGATCTCGCTGTGCATGTGGAGGTTCGGTACGTTTGTGTGGGTGGTAGTAGTATTTACACACACAAACGCACTACTTGTGTCAAAATACCGAATTCTGAGCGAGCGCTTTTTTGAAGAGCACTCTTAAATTAATCTAACGAATTGATTTCGTCAAGATCTCAAGTTTGAAAACGAGAAAGATGTGTTACCTTGACTGTGAAGTTCAGAAAACTACACTTGTCGTGCCATGTACTTAGATGTTGCCTGCGCTGCGTCTCCTGCAAGCACGGCCCCAGAATGTTGAAATTAAGTGTAAGTGTACAATTAGCAAATTCAAAAGTACAAAATATTTAGTACTTAATGGTATCGTAACAGACAAACAATTCCGTGGTCGTGCTGTAGGGAACGACAGGCTAGTATGCAAGGAAGCATGTTCGCGCGAGAAATATCAAAACAGACATTATTTAAAATCTACCCTCAGCGTTACGAAATCTGACAATTATTGACATTAATACAATAATAGCGACCCGCCCCGACTTCGCACGGGTATTATTATAAATACTAGCTGTTGCCCGCGACTTCGTCCGCGTAGAACATTTTATCGTCTTAGAAAATGATTTCTCTCAATACAAAATTTGAACCCTCTTTTAGGGGATAATTAAAAGAAAAGTTGATGTTCATTTTCTAGTTTGTGAACAAACAGTCTAAAACCAAAGTTAAAAATCTCATACTTTAAAAATGCCTTGAAATACTCAAACTTTGAACCAATTTTAACACTCTTAGGGGATGAATTTGGAAAAACTCTGAAATCAGTTTTGTAGTCTTTTAACGTACAGAATAAGACCGAAGTTAAAAATCTCTTACTCACACTTTAAAATTTTATTGCTCGCCATTTAAAATTTTAACCCCCTTTTAAACCCCCTTAGAGGTTGAATTTTTTTAATCGCTGAAAGAACTTTTTTCGTAAACTTTTAAGTCTCTAGCTCAAAAAAAGTGTTGCCCATACAAAGCTTTCTTAACCCCCTTAGGGGTGGAATTTTCTAAAACTCTGAAAGTACTTTATTATTAATTTTAATAAGTAACATTTTGAATAGTTTTAAGTCTAGTAAAAAAAAAGTTTTTCCCACACAACACTGGCTACCCTTCTTAAGGATCTTAAGGATCCCCTTAGGGATGGAGTTTTCTAAAACGCTGAAAGTTCTTTTTTAGTATTCTAATAAGTAATCTTTTTGCAAATTTTTAAGTCTAACTCAAAAAAAAGTGTTGCCCATGCAAAGCTTGCTCTCCTTTTTAACCCTATTAGGGGTGGAATTTTCTAAAACGATTTGTGTTCTTTTTTTGTATTTTAATAAATAATCTTTCTACAAAGTTTCAAGTCTCTAACTCAAAAACATAACCTTTCCCTGATAAAAACTTTGCACCCCTTTTTATCCCCCTTAGGGATAGATTTTTTCAAAACGCTGAAAGTCTTTTTTTTGTATTTTTATAAGTAATCTTTCTACAAAGTTTTAAGTGTCTAGCTCAGAAAAAGTGTTCCCCATACAAACCTTGCACCCTTTTTTAACCCCCTTAGGGAATGATTTTTGTAAAACGCCGAATGTAGTATTTTTCATGTTCTAATAAGTAATTTTTCGACAAAATTTTAAGTCTCTATTAAAAAAATATATGTTTTTTCCCATACAAACTTTGCACCCTATTTTACCCCCTTAGGGGTGAAATTTTCCAAAACGCTGAAAGTACTTTCTTTTTATTTAAATAATCTTTCTACAAAGTTTTAGGACTCTAGCTAAAAAAAATTGTTTCCCACATACAAACTTTGCACCCCTATTTTAGCCCCCTATTTTTAGGGGTAGAATTTTCTAAAACGCTGAAAGTACTTAATTTGTATTCTGATGACTAATCTTTCTACAAAGTTTTAAGTCTCTATTTAAAAAAATATTGTTTCCCCCATACAAAATTTGCACCCCTATTTTACCCCCTTAGGGGTAGATTTTTTTAAAACACTGAATCTAGGTACTTTATTTGTATTCTAATGAATAATTTCTCTACAAAGTTTTAAGTCTCTATTTATAAAAAAGTAGTTTTTCCCATACAAACTTTGCACTCTATTTTACCCCTTTAGGGGTAGAATTTTCTAAAACCCTGAAAGTTCTTTATTTGTATTCTAATGACTGATCTTTCTACAAAGTTTTAAGTCTCTATTTAAAAAAAAATGTTTCCCCCATACAAACCTTGCACCCCTATTTTACCCCCGTAGGGGTGGAATTTTCCAAAACGCTGAAAGAGTTTCATTTGTATTCTAATAACTAATTTTTCTACAAAGTTTAAGTATATAGCTCAAAAAAAAAAGGTTCTCCCATACAAACTTTGCACCCCCATTTTACCCCCTTAGGGGTAGAATTTTCAAAAATCCCTTTTTATCCCTAGCCTACGTTATAAAAGCAACATACTGTGCAAAAATCAACTCTCTAAGATTAGTAGTTTCGGCTGTGCGTTGATGAGTGAGTGAGTGAGTGAGTGAGTGAATAAGTCAGTCAGGACATAGGCATTTATTATGTATAAATAGATAGAAGATAATGAAACTCCCATTCAAATATCTCAAAAAATTATGAAGCTACATCCGTTTTAATGTCGCTTGTTAGAGTGAGAAATATAACCTCTTGCTTTGTTTTTTTCTCCATTTGACTATATTTATTATAAATTCTTTTTCGAGAAAATACATTATGATTATTTACCATATTTTCGATTCCTGAGCTATAACCACGAACTTCGGAATTCGAAAATATTCGGGTATCTCTATCTCTATCGCACTAACCATACTCGAGTGACAGGGATGCAAATATATGAACATTGAGTATCGGTTTTCGGGGTAGCGCCGCAGGTACTTTGGCTGAATGCGCCGAGCGCGTGCCATTGTCATTCAAAAAAAACAAATTCGTGTTAATTATATTGTTCAAATTTGTTGATTTCATTTATTGAAATTACGACATAAAACGACATTTGCGCATATAAGTTCTCATATCAGAATCGAATATTTTTTTATGGTTTATATTTTAGCATTTGTCTCGTAAAGGTCTATCGTAGACGGGATTTAAATTATTAATAAGTGAAAGGCAAAGCAATTCCGCCATTTTGACGAAAATTTGACGGTTCTTATAGCTGACAGTTGGAGCAGCGTTTGATTTCTATAAAAATAAATGAAAAATTAAATGAAGTCGTATATTTCGGAAAATTAATTAACTGTCGCAGTCAGATAAAAACTATCCTAAGTTGCAGCTAGAATAATAATGTACCTATATAAAATGTTTCATATTTTTCCGTTCATGGGATGCTGAGAACATTCGAACCGCGCAAAGCTTAGTTTCAAACTGGCTGATTCTTTTTTTAATTTAGAGATTTATTATAAGTGGAGATAAATAAACCTTCCTCTTGAATCGCTCTATCTATTTTAAAAAAACCGCATCAATGTTGATGCAACGGAACGGATTTCCGTTGCGTAGTTTTAAAGATCTAAGCATACATAGGGACAGACAGCGGGAAGCGACTATGTTTTTTTATACTATGTAGTGATTCCGAACACTTACTACTCTGAACAGTCGCTCGCCAACGGACTTGTGTTGCTACGGCGTAGCAGTAGCACATGGAAGAGATCCCTTACAGGGATAAGTTTGCCTTTGTACCAACTTAACCTATTTTGTGTGTACTTTTATAACGGCGTGTCTCTGACCTTGGGGCTTTAAATGCAAATATCGATTGTGGTCCTGAAACTGAACCACTTTTGTTCCGCAATTTTGTAAAATAACTATTATTTCTATAATTTATTAGTGATTGAACTTTAACTGTACCATCAATGTATTGCAAACACGGCCTCATTATTTGACGTCTATGACATTGACAAGTATTAAAACTAACTAATGGATGGTATACATTGAAAATTTAGTTTAATATGTATGGAATAATGAAAATATAAAAATAACGTATTTTTGCAAAGTTATAGAACAAAAGTAGTTCCGTTTCAGGAGCATAATCGACATTTGCATTTAAAGCCCCAAGGTCAGAGAGACGCTGTATACATACATACTTACATACATAATTATATACACATGAAGCGTTCCTTAACACATTCACTGCCAAGAATCGCTACGCCCGTAGCTGATCCTGTTGGTTTCCCCGTATGCGTCCGTTGTTACCGAGTGTGCACGCGTGCTGATCGCAGAGAATATTACGTTTCTTCCCAAAATGCCTGATATGATGCGCGTGTATTGTCCAATAAGAGCGTAGGTATACAAGGGTATGTGCTTTAGATGTGTGCGTGCTTTGTCTTGTCAATTAATTGTGCTTTGTGTGAACTTGCGACAGGCGTGACTCTCAATACAAATGAGAGACAGACTCAATACAAATCGGCCGGCATGTCCAATATTCATACATCTGTGATATTAACACATTCACTGCCAGGAATATATTACGCACTACGCTCGTAGCCGATCCCTTGCTTTTCCCGCTAATTAGCGGAAAGTGCTTACGGCGTAGGCTTCCTGGCAGTGAAAGTGTTAAAATAAAATCACCTTTTCTCCAATGCCTTATGCTCTCAAATGTTCGCCTTACCGTTGCAGAAATAGTAGGTACGCCGCGACGTTCCGGGTTACTAATTAGCGCATTTAATAAGTTAAGAGGATTGCCTATCTGCGATTTTCCCATACAAACGCTCTCGACTGTTTCCTCCCTGGTTTTTGAACCTAGAGCAATGATTTTTTTCAAATAAGGTCAATATCATCAATATCTATGCCGCTATGTTTCGCTTTTTAGGATCTTTTTATTTTAAAGAAACTTACAGCACCTCAAAAATCGCAAAAACGGTTTAATTGAATTGGCTGCAAAAAAAGGCGCAGTATACAAATATAACAACAAATATACAAAAAATCAAAACATAACGGCGTAGATTATTTCTTCCTCTTGCAGTTTCCAAAATGTTATGATGATTGTTTGCGTTTTGGAGGAGGAAACAGTCGAGAGCGAAACCTCGATTATTGAGTTTTTTGCGTAGGAATTTTAGTTCGAGCTGGAGTTGTCCTTATCGCATAGACAGCCCCCGCCACCCACAACAGCGCGACAGAAACATTACGTCAAAAATTTAAGATTTGAAAAGTTGCTCAGCTAGGCATTGCTCTTAAATTATCACTTTTAGTCCAAGTAACCCGCTCTTTCCTCTACTTAGCGTGTACCTTACTTAGTGTGTGCCTTAGAGCGTAGCGCTACGAAATCGTTGCTCATGAAGCACATCGCTGAATTATTATTAACTAATAGCATAGGCCGAGAATAAGCTTGAATGAGTAGATTTTGATTTTGTTTTAATAATCGACCCTCCTATTGTTTGCAGCCAGATGGGCCCCGCGGCGGTAAGTTGCGCGTGCACGCCGGGCTTCACCGGCGATTTCTGCGAGTCGCGGAACTCTGCTCCTGGTATGTGCATTTTTATCATTAGGATATGTGATTAATAGTAACGTAGCTCATCGAAATACTGACTGACATGACTGCGCTTTTTACTCTCACTTTCATGGAACGAAACAGATAGAGAAGGAAAAGTTATAGCATAATTTTGTAGTCACGCATTCAGTCACACAATCGTAAAGCTAAACACACTCATACTTACTACAGGTATGGACTTCAAATTAGGATTTATATACATAGATTAGGATAGGTCCTACTATGATTATAAATAAGAAAGTTATAGTTATAGGTATGGTTAGATTAGGGTTATTAAATGAAATTTGACATACGAAGGTATTAATTAGATTACACCATAGGTAATGATAATGATATATTATCCCTGATGCCATAAGCAAAGGTTATGGCATCAGGGATAGAAGAGGGTATGGCAGGGCAGAAGGTAGTTTATTCATATTAATACAATATTTAGAACGAGCACGCGCGTTCAAACGTTTTTTTTTGGAATTACTTTCTAACATTTAACCTAACTAATAAGTTAACAGATCTTATCCCGTTTCAAGCTTAAAAGCTCAATAAATTGTACCAACCCTTATTTAATAATAGCCTTTTCATCTTAAAGTATGACATTGCTGCCAAGCTTACAGCTATAAAACAATTTGTTCTCGTTAACCGTTACACTTGTGTGGTCTTTAACTCTGTATACTTTTTGCCCGAGGGCGGCTCAAAAATAACCGCACGACCCTTAATAAATTACTGAGAACACAGCTGGGGTTGTTCCACATTTCCAAAACAAAACATTGTTACAATGAAGCTCCTGTTACATTATCCTTTTCACTGTCATTTCTAATTAAATAGCTGGAGATAAGAATGGAAGACAAAGGGAAACTTGTAATCTACTATTTACATTGAAAGCTCCCTAAAGTCTACCAGTGATAATCAGCTACTCGTCAAATAACCTTTTGTCAGATTGGTAAATCGGTATTTTTGACATCAAGTACTTTAGCTGTCAATAGTTATTTGTTATACAAGGGGGGAAAGTTGTATTTTACCTGCGAGTGTTCATTTGAAACACGAGCTAGGGAAAGGATCCTATGATTGACCACGAGCGAAGCGAGTGGTTCAAAAATAGAATCCTGAGCGTAGCGAGTGTTTCAACACACGAGACGTAAAACAACTTTTCACCCGTGTATAAAACAAATCTTTTCACCTCACTACAGTGAAGAAAATAAGAAAAAGGGTAAAAATAAAGTTAAAAAAAAGTTGTTTTTTTTTATAAAGTTAAAATATATATATTTTTTAAAGTGAACAAAAATATGTCACATAATGTACAAAAAACAAAAATAAACATTTAACGTTCTACGTCATAGTACTTTTCACTTCCGAGCTAGTGAGGTGAAAAATGTCTAACGCATATTTATAAAATAAAGCCTTAGAAAGGTTGGTTCGTTTACGGTAAACTTAGGTAATCAAGAACTAATGCTCCAAATGATGCCACTGTAGATAGTGGCATCATTTGGAGCATAGATGGTTCAAATTATGCACCTACTGGTGCAAATATTGTATTTGCTTTTACGTTGTTATGTAGTTAACGAGTTACACTGTACTGAGAGCTTAATTCAATAAAAAATAACATTGCAAGTTTTCACTATCCTGAGTTTAGGTCTAAACTATAAGATAGTTGCCTGACTTTACGGCAATAATGTCTTATGCTATTCGACCATACACGACCACTGATTTAAAAGCTTTGTCTGAAATAAATTGCAAATTCTTTCATTCTCGCAAGACCTTCAACGTCAATCTAGTTATTTGTGTCACAAGGGAGCAAAATAGTAAATTTACGGCGAGGGCGGTGTATTGAATCCTGAACGTAGCGAGGCATGATACAATAGAATCCTGAGCGTAGCGAGTGATTCTAACGTAGGATCCTGAGCGTAGTGAGGGATTCAAGTGTTAACGCCCAAGACGAAGATAATTTTGCTCCTGAGTGACACATGCAACTTTTCACACCGACTATGAGGAAAAACAAAATTAAATTAAAGTGTTTTTTTTTTATAAAAAAAATATGTTCATTTTTAATCGATTACGATGAAATTGCAATCGATTACCTATTTTATTAAGATCCGTGTTTAATTGGAACATTGCGTAAATGCTACATGCCAATGAATAAATTAAAAAAGTAGCTTGAACAGAAAAGTAGCATTTTGCTCCCTCTCGTCGGGGACCAAAACTTACTTTTCTGAATGAAAGGTGAGAAAAAATAGTTTGTTCCTGAAATGCTACCATATGGAATTAACTTGCTGCTTAAGAATTGCAACGAAAATGCAGAGTGTGAGCTGGATGCTTAATAAAGCAAGCAAAGCATTGTTCCCGCCAAAATAATGGACTTATCGGCTCGGTGCACAAGTTGAAACTGCGCTATCGTAAAACTCTTAGCTAGGTGCGCTGACCAACAGGTGTGCAACGCAACCATTTAACTTCTTTTAATGCGGAAAACCTTAGAATAATAACGCCTAGAAACGCAGTTCATGCACAACGGTGAGGCCACTAAAACTCGGCCATAAATGGCCCAGTATTACGCCGATCGGTGGAACTAAATTGGTGCGTTTGTGTGCGTATTGGCGCGTATGAATACGAGTTGATCACAACTACATGAATCCATTTTATGCCTCACGCTTGGCGCGTCTGCCGTATGAAACTATCCTTCTATGCGTTATTATTCTAAGCGAAAAACTTTATTAACAAAATGTTATTATTTGATAATTTTGAACTAACATCTACCTAACACTTGCGCTCTTTGAGGGAGGCCTATGTCCAGCATACTAACATATATTAATTACTCTTCAGAAACATATATTTGCTTTCACCGGATATTTAATGTTCAGTGTGGAAAAGATTCTGATGTTCCATAAATGTATGTGGAGTTTTGGGACATAAGTAAATAGACAATTGTTTACTTTAAAAACAAAGTTTAAACCAACTTCAATTCAGTACTTCGCCAAGCCACATGGTACATGAAAATTTCCACATTTCCTTTCCAATTTACCACATGAACTGCTTTCCGAGAGCAATTGCGTTGATTATTTCAGAAAAAACCCAAGTCGCTATTTGTGGGCTGATAATATTTCAGGAATTCCGTCAATTCCTCAAGGATCTCCGAATTAACACTTCATTAGTTGCTACTTCAACGGAATCATGTCAGAATCTATGACGAACTGTACATCTTTGAGGAGTGCCATAAGTCATCTGTGGTCTTGATCATCAGTTCCACTTCACCAAAATTACGATTTCCGAGGGTAAATACACGAGTTATAATAGAAACTACCGAAATCACTACACGCGTACAAATTTGAGGGTTGCCCTCAATTTCCCTGAGATCCCATCATCAGATCCTAAATTGGTGACAATGGGACCACCTCGGGAGTATACTCTTTCGAATAAAAAATTAATTTTGGAAATCGGTCTACAATTGACGGAGAAATCGGCAAACATACATAAAAAAAAATATATATATATACACCGTGGGCCTGAGGAACCCGACCAACTTTAACTATCGATTCTAGAGCCTATTTGGAGTATATAATGTGGTATAACATATAGTCCAATTACGCATAATACAGTGGAACATATAACCTCCTCCTTTTTTGAAGTCGCACAGTGTTCTATAGAAGCCGAAAAAGTGACATCCCCGTTTTATTAGAAATTACTGTAAACACTGTGAGTCGGTTAAAAAGAGATGTATTGTAACTGATAACGGTTTATATAGTAGTTCGTAAATACAAGTAAAATCGTTCGATTTTCAGAAAAAGGATAGCTACATAAAGATTAACGTTAGACCCAAACAGGTCTCCGCGGCATTCATCTGTTTTCTTTAGTCTGAAATTGCTTTTTTACAGTGTGCGGAATAGAAGAATGCTCGGAGAGTTGTAAAGAAGGGCGAAATTGCGATTGCGACCCCAAGGATTCGGATTTCAGTAAGGGCTTACCTTCAAATTTTAATAGTTCTTGTAGTTTAGCTAAACTGCTGTTGCTGAAATGTTATTTGATTCCAGATTCGGCCAGATTTGAAACAAAACTGCAAATTGTGGACCAAGCTGATAGTGACATATCCCAAGATATAGTGAAACAGGTACTAAACATTTATGATATTGAGAAAATTATTTGTCCATACAACTTCAGAGTCAAACTAATTCAATAATACCTACTAGCACAGTGTGTTTTTTTACCCAAAAAAGTGACATCCTCTTTTTATTAGACAAATCTATTGCTTGTATCGTTACAAATGCGAGACGAGATGTCCCGTGTGCCGATTTTCATTATTTATTCAAATATATATATTTTTAAGTTGGTGTGACTTTGTCACGAATGGAAAACGAAAATTAATTCCTATAGAAAAACTATGCCCAGTTCATCGTTTAACGTGGCATTGTTTTATGTGGCAATTTAATGCGCATATTAATCCGATTTTACTTGCTCCTAAATGTGAATAGACGCGTCGCAAAAAAAGAATTTATCATTTTTGGTTTTTATTTTTTATATCAATTTCTAGGTCGAAGTAGAATCTCTGGATGAGTGCGATATATTTCTTATAATTGGTTGTATAACGTGTATTTTTTTTACATTCGACTTACGCGGATGTTTAATAAAGAATCTGTGTAATATTGCGTAAATGCTGCTTCTCATATAAAAGAAAAACATTTCCTTAAACTATTCCCATTTTCGCATACCTACATACAAACATTAAAGTCCCTGCAACGTTTCTCGCTATGAACATGAATAAATATAATTTATTTCTTATTACGGAACTTATTATGGATATCAGTATTACATTTAAATTAGATGAAAATTATCAATTACTGATCACACCGTGTATCGTGTCCAAGTTCGATGCATGCAAATCGTAGTAATTATTATTAATTCACACACACAATCACGTGAAATGTAAAACTGAACGACTTGCTTAAAAGCAACTTGGTGCTGCAATCAACATTTCTTTTGTGGTGTGAAAACTTGGATATAAGTAGTAAGGTAAAGCAATGCTTGAGAATTTGTGTCCAGAAGGCGTAGCATGGTTGAGATTGTATTACTTATCGCAGTGGATAAGATATCCGTCACGTTCAAAATTATGATAAAATGGCCACCATCTAAGGCCTGCAGATTTACCTGGTCTGTTAGAGAATGGGGAATGGATGAAAACTTAAGAAGTGCATGATTATTTTTTTGGTGATAGGAATAACCTTCCTTAGCACCAGTAAAAAGTTGCAGACTTTTCAGCAGCGTCAATTATTTTCATCCATTCCCCATTGTTTTTATTTTATTTTAACTATTATATTCAGTGGTCGGAAAGATCGCATAGTAAGACGTTATATGAGGGATAATCAATTCAACATTAGGTAAAGATAATATTTTTAAATTACAAATATGCAGCAGACGTAGAAAATTGTTAAGTCAGCGGCCGGACGCTTTTCTTTTTCAACCCTCTGAATTTCACAAGTAATTTGCTCCGAGGATTCCCTCTGCCCTTGAACGGTTTTATGGCTCATGCAAATGAGCCACATTGTTATTGCGTTTCCTATTTGGCTGTTCCTCAAATAACTTTCTGGTACAATCAAGGACAATTCATTCATGAGACTGATCAAAAATATGTTGCTACTTTTTTGACTGATGTTTTTTACACTTGGCTACACATTTTCCCAAAGAGTAGACAGGTATTATAAATCCATAAGATTAACATGAATATTTTAATCATCATTGTTAGTTAAAATTTCAACATAAGTATAATAGAAATATATAAAGTCCATAACTTATACCAAGCTTTCCTTTTCTGGAATGTTAACGGCCGGCTCGGGAGTTTTAAATTCATATTATTCTCACGTGGGCCAAAACTATGTTGGACGCTTTTCAAGATCCGGACTACATAGGATATTTGTATTTTCCATCGTAGCTATGTTATAATAGTGCATTACTCACCTAGGCCGGTAAAACAAACAGTGTCTCAGAGCGCTGCAGGTATTTGACGGCCCAGCCGAAGGCTAAATCGTTAAATATGCGATCTGAGGCTTTATTTATTACCACTCGTGGTCAGTATCAAGTTTGCGTCTCCCTGGCCAGGAAATGGAATTTTCCGCACGCGTAGCTGACGGAATTGCCACTTTAATTTTTTTTATTTACTAAACGATACTTCCATTTTCAGATAACGAGCTACTTAAAAGCTTCAAATATCACGTTAGAAGGTGAAGTAGAGATTTTAAATATAAGGTAAGACCTATTTTATTACAAAGAATACAAGTAGTGATAATGACATTTTGGGTAGGTACGAAATTGTTTAATTTTAATTGAAATTTTAATTAAATGCAATACAAACACAAGGACTTGGCAGGATTCCATTCCTTGCTCAGTTGTTAATTAAACCGCCTTGAGGTCCTTACATATTATTGAGGACGTATATTTAAGAGCAGTCGTATTTTTCTAGTCAAACCAATGCGGGAGTTTAGGGAAATTTTATTTCAAGATTTGAATATGCTTTGAGAACACTATTTTCAATTATTTTACGTGAGGAGGCGCTATGGACTATCATGACTCACTTTTCAACACCAGTACTGCACAATTCAGTTGGCGACAGGCTTTTCGTGAGCTGACTGACCTGTGTCAAGAGAACACCATGTTCTTTCTTCCCTTGGATGTCGTAATAGTCGATTATGCGGAATCGGATTGAAGTAAATTTCATTATTTTCCTAGGATGTATAGTTCAAGTGCTCTGCCTATTATGTTTGGGAATGTATGTTTAATTCCATTATTTTTCCTTTTAGAGGTCACTTGAAGTATCGATGTTGTGATGTGACACATCCGAAACGTCCAATCACCTCAAGGAGTTAATAAATTTAATGATACGGTTCAATCATTTTAACTAAAAACTTTACGCTTGCGCCTTGTTTACATTGATAACGTTCGCAGTTCCGTGGAATCGAACGGCGAGCGCACTGTGTGGTTGCGCGTGTGGGGCGCACGGCGCGAGGCGGGCGCGGTGCGCGCGGCGCTGGCCGCGCTCACGGGCTCGCGCGCGCGCTCTGACAAGCTGCGTCTGCTCAACTTTGACATGCAGCCCGCGCTTACGTTGCACGTAAGTGATACATGAGTGAGAGCAACGTGTGGTGCTTGTGGGGCGCGCGGCGCGAGGCGGGCACGGTGCACGAGGCTCGAGGCGGGCGCGGTGCACGCGTCGCTGCCCGCGCTCACGGGCTCGCGTGCGCGCGCTGTCAAGCTGCGTCTGCCCAACTTTGACATGCAGCCCAGCCCGCGCTTACGTTGCAAGTAGGTGATACATGAGTGAGAGCACCGTGTGGCGCTTGTGCCGTGCGGCGCGTGATGGGCGCAGTGCACGCGTCGCTACTCGCGCTCACGGGCTCGCGCGCGCGCAGACTAGCTGCGTCTACTCAATTTTCGCTAACTGCGACTTTTGCTGACAGAACAAACAACAAACAATAACAATAAATATATTTATTGCCACAAACTAAACGTATGAACAATAGAATAAAACATAAAAAGAGAAGATAGGTACTTATATTTAAAAAAAATATCCCGCTAGTCGGTCTGTTTGCACGTAGCCTAATTTTCGTTACAATGCAGAAATCTATACATATAATAAAGCTGAAGAGGGTCGAAAGTCTGTACATGGAAGATATTCGAAAAAAAATTGGCTAGGGATACTTAAAATCGATAACAGAACACGTTCCAACAGTTTTTAGAATTTTTGTCTGTTTGTCTGTTTATCTGTTTATCTGTTTGTCTGTTTATTTGACCGCGCATCACGTGAAAACGGCTGAACCGATTAAGATGAAATTTGGTATAGAGATAGTTTGAGTCCTGGGGAAGGACTTAGGGTAGTTTTTATCCTAGAAATCAACCCCTAAGGGGATGAAATGAGGGGTGGAAATTTGTATTGAGCTACTTAAACCGCTGCACCGATTTGGATGAAATTTGACATAAAATTAGTTTGAGTCCCAAAGAAGGTAATAGGATAGTTTTTAACCCGAAAATCTTCTCTTTAGGGGGTAAAATGGAGGGGTGAAAATTTGGATGTAATCCATTTTGATAAAATTTGGTTTAGAGGTAGTTTTATTTCTGGGGAAGGACATAGGGTAGTTTTTATTCTAGATATCTTCTCCTAAGGGGGTGAAATGGGGGTGAAGTTTTGGATGGACTCCGTTTAGACCAAATTTGGTATAGATATAGTTTGAGTCCCGGAGAATGACAATGGATAGTTTGAATCCCGAAAATCATCCCCCAAGGGGATGAAATAGGGATGAAAATGTGGATAAATCCCATTTAGTTAAAATTTGGTATAGAGATAGGAGGAGTCCCAGGGAAGGATAATGCATAGTTTTCATCCTGAAAAATCATCTCCTGATGGGGTGAAATGAGGGGTGAAAATTTGGATAGAACCGATTTAAATGAAATTTGGTATGGAGATAGTTAAGAGTGCTGGGGAAGGACTTAAGGACTTAACATCATTTTTAGTCCAGAAATCATATCCTAAGGGGGTGAAATGGGGTATGAAAATTTGGATGGAACCCATTTACGGTATAGTGAGTTGGAGTCTTGGGGAAGGACATAGGATAGTTTACTCCCGAAAATTATCCCCTAAGGGGGTGTAATTGGGGGTGAACATTTGTTTGTGACCCATTTTGATGAAATTTGGTTTAACGATATTTTGGGTCCCGGAGTATGACAACGGATAGTTTTAATCCCGAAAATCATCCCCTCAGGGATAAAATAGGGAGTGAATATTTGGATAAAACCCATTTAGATGAAATTTGGTAAAGAGATAGAAGGAGTCCTAGGGAAGGACAATGCATAGTTTTAATCCCGAAAAATCATTTCCTGAGGTGGTGAAATGAGGGTTGAAGATTTCGATACAACCCATTTAGATGAGATTTGGTATAGAGAGAGGTCTCAGTGCAAGGAAAGAACATATAATAATTTTTATTCCGGAACACATGAAAGGAGGAAATAAGGGGAACACATAAGGGGGTGAGAAATGGTGGATGAAAATTTGGATTGAACCCATTTACGGTATAGCGATGGTTAAGGAAGGACATAGGATAGTTTTATCCCGAAAATCATCCCCTAAGGGGGTGTAATTGGGGGTGGAAATTTGTTTGTGACACATTTTGATAAAATTTGGTTGAAAGATAGTTTGAGGCCTGGAAAAGGACATATGATAGTTTCTATTCCGGAAATCATCCCCTAAGGGGGTGAAATGAGGGTGAAAATTTGGATGTAGCCCATTTAGATGAAATTTGGTATAGAGATAGTTTGAGTCCTGGAAAATTCTCCAAGGAGGTGAAATAGGGGGTGAAAAATTGGATGGAACCCATTTACGGTATAGCGGTAGTTGGGAGTTCTGGGGAATAGGAACATTACATAGGTAAATATATGCATGTGACGTTCCAAGGGTAAAGGTACCTTATGGCGGTATTTTCGAAGATGTTTTCTAAAACGGGGTAAAAAAGACGTTTTATTATGGCTATTTTGAAAACTATTAGATGTAACATTTTGTTGACGTGTCTTTATTTTTAATATAAAATATTTAAATTACAAGTCAGTTAATTTAGTCCTACGGTTTAGTAGAAAAGTTCCTTACGGCCGTGTGATATGAAAATAATACTGAAAAAAGCCTACATGCATCTATTATGGTGAAGCGGGTCATAGAAACCAAGTTTGCGGCGGAGTCTATTTTGTAAAAAAAGGCGTTCAGAGTAAGCTAATCTGTTTGCGCCGATGCCGGTGGTGTTATTCGCTCGACGACTTTAAATAAAACTTCGATAAAAGTTTGACTGTAATATAATTTACAATTATATAGGCTCTGATTGAAAGCAAGGAAAGTGTGGCCGTTTAGATAGTTACAGAAGTGGTGGTATATAAGGTACGTTTAAGTAAGTGACCTGCGAGATCTTTAGTTGGTTTAGGTAGGGATAAACCCACACATGTGTAGCACTATGATTGGCGCATTCAAAGCCCCCCTCATGCAAACCGTGCCTGACGGGCGCGTTTTGCTACTGCTAATGAAATAGATACCTATAATTAAGTTTATACACAAAAAAGAGTTGCGTTCGCAACATAATCTATAAAATCATGCAACTCAGCCATAATGACCCTTTCCTTCATACAATCCATACTAATACAAATGCGAAAGTAACTCTGTCTGTCTGTTACCTTTTCATGCCTAAACCGCTGAACCGATTGAGATGAAATTTGGTGTAGTCTAGAGATACTTTGAATTCCGGGGCCTTCCCAAAGAATCCTTACTAAAGATAGTTTTTATCTGGAAATTCATCACCTAAGGGGGTGGAAAGGGGGGAGAAAGTTATAAACGAGTTCCGCGCGGACGGAAGTCGCGGGCAAAAGCTAGTACTTACTATTATCCTACTAATTGTTGGCAGTGAATGCGGTAACATATTCTGAGAGTCAATTTGTGAAAAACGTACTTTTCGAATTCTTATTGGATTTCAATCAGTTTTGCGCTCTTAAATCATGGGTTCAATTTTGAAATGTGATTTATAAGTTCGTTCGTTGTACCTACTCAGCCGCACACACAAGAACATCGAGAATGAAGGTTCTTTGATGTACTTTCGCTGCATACAGAGATTAACCAATTTAGGGGGTGAGGCGAAGACATACATTAGGCAGTTCGATTTAAAGAAAGAAAGAAAGAAAGAAGACATTTATTTACTACACAAAAGACACACAGAGACAAAGGGAGTAGGCATACATTACAATTTAACACAATATTGTGTGTGTCTTCGCGGCAGTGAATAGGTCGCTGTCTCAGCATTATGCCGAGGTGTCGATTTCAATGTGTTGTTCTTTCTGATACGTTAGCTTGGCGCACATTGAAATCAAATTGGAATGCGAGATGCGAATGTAAGATTGACCCCTATTCCGTTTGATCTGCGGCTGCGCGCACCGCGTGGCCGCACACGGAACAATGGGTTAATCTCCATGTTTATGACAGCGGTTATGCCGACATCTATGCGTCAGCCCACAAATTCCCACAATAGATACCTACTGAGTTGCTTTTTTAAACTATGGAGAACTGCTGAGCAGCGAATGAGACTCATTCAACGCCACAGTAGGGTCATTTCGCCGGTTAGCGACCACCTAATTTTATGTGCCGGTTAGCGACCACTTAGCTGAGTTGGTGAACTGAAAGCATATTTTCTCGTTTTTTTAGTTAATTCCTATTCCATAACTACAAACAATAATGCTTACGGCTAACTATTTCAATAGGCTCTAGAATTGATGTTATCTTCAATTGAAAAAACCATGTTCTTCAGGTGGTCGCTAACCGAAGGTGGTCGCGTAACCGGCGAAATAACCCTACGCTTGTAGCACTACGCTGAAGGCCATAACAGCTTAATGTTGATACCTATGTGCCAAAAAGCGCCCGTAGCACACTGACGCACGAGTGTCGTGATTGGCGAGGAATGGGTTAAGGCGGCCGCTACGTGTGCGTGCAAAGCTTTCATCATTATCATTATCATTCGTCTCTAGCGCATTCGAAGCCAAGCAAAGCTACGTGTGCTACGCCGTAGACGTACGCCAATGAATTAAAAGTTAGTTCATTCACCTTCCAAGGCAAAAGTCAACAAGTTTTAAGGAGTTTGTCAACCACCTAAAATATAGTGCGTACTTACTACTTATAATCAGCATTATAAGGATGTTGACTGATAGTTTCAGATTCGACTTTTTTCGTCACCTCAAAAATGCTCTGTTGGTATTAGTTGGTGGTGTTGGCTTCATTATACGGCGATTTGTGATTAAGAGATTTCCTTTTGCTGAGTTTGTCCTTGCGACTCAAAGATGGGTTTAAGAAGGGGAGCCATCAAAATTTCAGATGTAAATTTTGCGAGGGGGCTTACCCCGAATTACCTGACGATATTTATTAAGCGATAAGGGCAGGCTTGGTATTATTTTCGTATAAATCAAGGACGCCGGATTCATTCCTGATATTTAATTTTAACTTTATTCAACGTAAAAAGGTAAAGAAATGAAAATTGACATTGTCTTGTTTTCTTAAAATATCTTTATAACTTTTTAATTTAAATTTTAGAAAAAAACGCTAGACATATTTGGATATTACCCATATGAATTTTTAGTCTGTGTATTGTGCGTGCAAAAAAATCACACGGAACCAAAATCACAATAAATGCACTTAGCTATTATGGCAAGTTTGGTATTATTGTCGTATAAACCAAGGATGCCAAATTTATTCCTGATATATAATTTGCATTTTTACAACGCAAAAAGGTAAAAACTGATAAAATACGAAAATTTAAATTTTCTTTTTTTTTTTTAATATTCTTATAACTTTTTCATTTAATTTATAAGTACATTTGGAAAGCCCTATAGTTGCACGGTGTAAAAAGTACCAATATAATTTATTGATTTGAGTAATATGTACATGTAAAAAGAATTACTTGCAACCGAACCAAGATAACAATAAAAGCAAAGCCTTGCGTTCGACCACAATCGAAGGTGACGGGAAGCTACGATGTGGTCTAAATTGAAGCATGCTTGCTCACAAAATACTAAATAGTACATTATTGCAGAGGCCGGGAAATTGCAATTCGTGGATAAGCTGATTTTGTCGGATGAAGCGAAGCTGAATCCAACAATAGAGACGAATCCACGAATTGCCGTTCCCGCCGAGGCCTATATACACTCGCGAGCAAAAAAATCGACTCAACATTTTTTTGGATTTCAATGTGCAATATCTCTAAAACTAATATAGGTATTCGTAGCATAGTAGCATTTTCTGAAAGCTGGAAATGTAAGCTTTCAGAAAATATCAAATTCAAGTCATATTTTTTTCAGGTTCTGAAAAAAAACGTGATTTTTCACAAAGTGGGGGAAAACTGGTTAATTTCATAACGGTATAGGTACAGAAAAGTACAGTCGCCAATAAAAGCTTGTATAAAAAATTCAATTTTTGACAGAAACTTATTTTCTTTTATTTCAAGTTTTTAATGTAAAATGGTGTAAATATTATTCCATAAATGAATTTTGTATCTTTCGTTTATTCGAAACCGACACCAAGTTAAACACAATAGCCTAAACACAAGCTGTTATAAAATTAACACATAATTGATAACGGACCCGGAAAATACAGATGGCTCCCCTTCTTAAAACGTTATTCTGGGGGTTCAGGGGATTCACTCTGCCAAAGGACACCTTTTAATCATCAAACGCCGTATATTGCACTTTTATGTCGTGTACAGATGCCACTATATGTAGTTTGGAGGGAAATAAGAACAAGTGACGTCACATTGTTTATGATCAAACAGCGTCCATTTTCTGATTTATGTGTATTTGAAGAGCTACGGTAGCCTAGTGGTTCAGGCATGCGGCTGTCAAGCGGCGGTCGTGGGTTCGAATCCCGGTTCGTACCAATGAGTTTTTCGGAACTTACGTACGGAATATTTACCGTTAGCTTTTCGGTGAAAGAAAACATCGTGAGGAAACCGGTCTAATCCCAATAAGGTCTAGTTTTCCCTCTGGGTTGGAAGGTCAGATGGAAGTCGCTTTCGTAACAACTAGTGCCTGTGCCAAATCTTGGGATTAGGTGTCAAAGCGGACCCCGGGCTCCTTTAGGGCACATCCGGGAATAACTTGTAGAAGATACGACAATAGAGAGATCTCTCAGGGACCGAAGTCCAATGAGAGTTGTTTGGATGTTATATTTATGCAACTGATTTAAGAAACTTCGATAGTGCGATGCAGAACTCGTCAGATTTGACAGGAGTGACGCCACATCAGCCCCCCTTTGAGACGGAGGGGTCAGTGATGTATGAAGAGAGAGTGCAGCTTGCCAGTGCTCAGAGCCAGCGTGGCGAGCGAGTGCTCAGAGCCAGGGTGGCGAGCGTAGAGAGAGAGAGAGAGAGAGAGTCTGGCTTGCTGAGAAGAGTCGGGCGTCAGTCAGGATATTCAGAGTTGCGCTTATGTCCATTGACGGGGTCACCAATGTAGAAGATACGACAATAGAGAGATCTCTCAGGGACCGAAGTCCAATGAGAGTTGTTTGGATGTTATATTTATGCAACTGATTTAAGAAACTTCGATAGTGCGATGCAGAACTCGTCAGATTTGACAGGAGTGACGCCACATCAGCCCCCCTTTGAGACGGAGGGGTCAGTGATGTATGAAGAGAGAGTGCAGCTTGCCAGTGCTCAGACCCAGCGTGGCGAGCGAGTGCTCAGAGCCAGGGTGGCGAGCGTAGAGAGAGAGAGAGAGAGAGTCTGGCTTGCTGAGAAGAGTCGGGCGTCAGTTTGGATATTCAGAGTTGCGCTTATGTCCATTGACGGGGTCACCAATGTAGAAGATACGACAATAGAGAGATCTCTCAGGGACCGAAGTCCAATGAGAGTTGTTTGGATGTTATATTTATGCAACTGATTTAAGAAACTTCGATAGTGCGATGCAGAACTCGTCAGATTTGACAGGAGTGACGCCACATCAGCCCCCCTTTGAGACGGAGGGGTCAGTGATGTATGAAGAGAGAGTGCAGCTTGCCAGTGCTCAGAGCCAGCGTGGCGAGCGAGTGCTCAGAGCCAGGGTGGCGAGCGTAGAGAGAGAGAGAGAGAGTCTGGCTTGCTGAGAAGAGTCGGGCGTCAGTCAGGATATTCAGAGTTGCGCTTATGTCCATTGTCGGGGTCACCAATGTAGAAGATACGACAATAGAGAGATCTCTCAGGGACCGAAGTCCAATGAGAGTTGTTTGGATGTTATATTTATGCAACTGATTTAAGAAACTTCGATAGTGCGATGCAGAACTCGTCAGATTTTACAGGAGTGACGCCACAAACTCTAGGAGGATGATGTATTTGAAGAGCTTTCAAATAGCAAAAAATTGTTGAATGGTGATATTTTCCAAGTATTTTCATGAGTTTTGTTTATTGGTAATCTGAGAATAAAATATTTTTACTGTTGCTAAATACCGTATTAAATGTCTCATAGCTTAACATTCTCAAACTACCAACCACTGTCTATAATTGAGTGTCTTGATTAGGATGAAGGTCAAAAACCCCGCCATAGCTCTCACGCAGATTGAATTTTGATCGAAGAACGGTGAGCTCTAACATTATTCTTAATATCTCATGAAGTTATCGTCAAAACGTTAAAATTATCATAATGTTTAAACGATTATGGATCAAAAGTAATTTAGGAGGTGTAGTACTTTTGAGGCTTATTCGAATTCCATTAGGATTTTACCTGCAATTTTTTTTACACGAAATACCTAGTTAGATCATTTTGTACAGTCACCGGCATAAATATATGATGGAACAAAGGCCGCAAAAATGTCTGATGACAACTCTATTCCTAGAGCCGTAAGAGCGTGTCAGGTATTTTTGCGGCCTCTGATTCATCATATATTGATGCCGGTGACTGTACATAGTCTGCCGTTTTTCACTCATGTTTTGAACACTATACCTACTGAAATACACAACACATTTATCACTTCGTTGCTACAAGAGTACTATACACCTCTCCACCGCTCTTTTTCAGGCATAGGTGTTAAATAGGCATGACGCCTGTCAAATATACCTATTTTAATTCGAATGTGAAAGATTGACGTTCGTTTGTATTTTTTCAACTGTAGTATGCCTAATTGGCGCTCAAATTAATTGTGGACTCATGTATCAGCGTCAAATATATTGTAGCAGCCAAAATAGCCAATCATATCGTAACACATCCTTATTACAATTGTTTACGATATTAATATTTGTCCACTGTAGTTGCTAACATTTATCTGATTTCGACTTTACATACAAACCGAAACTAAACTAATGACTTCTATACGATATAGACAATTAAATAAGAGTTATGGTACTGTTTCGTGAAAAATGCATCAAGATTAATGAAAAATTTGGGAAAAACTCTGGCAATTGCCTTCTTGTTTTCCTCGACAAAGATTTAAATGAAATATTTTTTGCATTGTTGCTCGTTTTACGTCGCGCAATACTACCTACACTAATCTACTTACCCATAAAATCCGTGCTATCAAGCACCCGCGCTGCCTAAGTAGTACCTATCATAATCGATGGCCCAAACTTTGCTGCAAATGAAGCTACCAACACAAGAAATGGCCCAACTTTTCTTCGGAAATAGTCTTCGGGGCAACTTTGATCGTTTCAAATGTGATCTTTTACGAGGTGCCATTTTGTAAATGGGCTCTTTTACCACTGAAAATGGAACGCGGCGTGACATGTAGGGCTGTTAAGAACATACTTGATGTCAAGTCAGACATTTATCACGAACTGATACGTTCATTCATTCGGTATGATGAGGGCTTGATTGCGTATCAATAAAATACGCCATTAAGAAAAAATGCAATTTGTAAACATAATTATTTCCCGGCGCAGTGTCAATTTACATGTTAATCTGAGTTCACGTTGTTCGCTTTTATTATGAAAATAATCGTACAACATTGATTCTACTTGCACGAATAATACAGTTTTCAATTTACCAATGAAGCTAGCGAGCTGAGTACATTGCAACACAATACACAATCAGATTTCCCGGAAACTAGGTAACATCCTTGACCAAATAACCTAAGCCCATTTGTACACAAAGGATAGTAGTGTTCGGGTACTAACTGAACGTTGATCTAAGACTGCAAATTATTGTCATCTTTGTCAACAGGGGAACAACACAAGATATACTACCGAGAAATGCACAATATAAATAAATATTTGGGGACAATCTTACACAAATCGACCTAGTCCCAAACTAAGCAAAGCTTGTACTATGGGTTCTAGACGACGATATACATACTTATATAGAGAAATAAATAAATACATAGAATACATCCATGACTCAGGAACACATATTCGTGCTCATCACTCAAATTTATGCCCTTACTGGGATTCGAACCCAGGACCTCCGGCTTCGTAGGCAGGGTCACTACCAACTAGGCTACAGAGGTCGTCATATATACCTTTAAACGCAATTCTACTGTAGATAATAGTGATCAAAATAATCTATAGAGATGACGGCCGAGTCTCTGAATAGATGAAGCCTCGATACGTAGGTACATTTGGATAATTACATGCATTGAATAATAGAACGAGTAACAAATAGGGAGGCAAACAAACGTGTGTTCACGATGCGTTGATCCTAATATTACTTCTCGTTGTAAGTAAGTAGGTCGTTTTCTTAGTAGTATTTCCCAACACTTAACATATTCGCTGCCCCAGAAACAAACTTGCATAAACATTTTATTATGTACATTAGAGGCACTGTACAACGTAGGTAACAATCTGAAAATGAAAATGAAAAATGATTTATTCAGTAACTTATACTATTTAACAATATAGGCTGGTGCCTCTTTGTAAGTATTTATAATACCTGTATTAAGAGACACCGCTCTTCCACTGTGGTAGGTAACTAACGTATACATAAGAAAGGTAACTGACATATATAAAAATTAAATATTAGGTACATGTTGAAAATCTAAAACTAACAAAGGATAAAAGATATTTGATTTGTGTATACTTGTGTGTATACTTGTGTGCATGCGTGCGTGCATGCGTGTGTGTGTAGTGTGTGTATGTGTGTGTGTGTGTGCGTGTGTGTGTGTGTGTGTGTGTGTGTGTACGTGTGTGTGACTGTGTGTGCGTGTTAATCATACAATATTACTAAGTAACATTCTGCTATCTATATTATTATTACGCGAGCCCGATTTTTGTACACGCCATCAGATCTACAGTTATGGTCCGATTTTGATAAATGATATGTCACTGGATTCGTCCCATGCTGCAGATTTGCAATAAGGTCTTCGTTTTTTTCATTTTTTATCGGTAAGTTACTAAAATATAAATTTAAAGAAACTACTGTGCGCTGACCACGTGACTTTGGCTGCGTGACATCACGTGGCGAAACTTCTGTTTTGACTCGAGATGACAATGTAAAATAATAAACAAGAATTAAACTCAAACCTGTACTAAGTTCTTCAGCATGAAAAATTATAAATGTTGAGTCGGCCACATATGGATACAACACTAAGAAAAGTAAGAAAAATAGAAAGTAAACGGCCTTTTGTAAATATTGTTTATTTACATAAACTGACAGACGTATTGTGTCAAATGTGGTTTTTTTTTTATTGACATAGACGTCAGTA
This sequence comes from Epinotia brunnichana, assembly GCA_963854355.1. Taxonomy (NCBI): domain Eukaryota; kingdom Metazoa; phylum Arthropoda; class Insecta; order Lepidoptera; family Tortricidae; genus Epinotia; species Epinotia brunnichana. The sequence goes on from OY977952.1 coordinate 14,984,119, forward strand.
TTACTTGCCATGTTCTTTTTTACTTCAGAAAAGTTTATATACAAACTTATTTTCCCATATTCGAGATGTTGGGAGAAGAATGAGGTTTAATTAAATCCATTAATTGTCGTGGACCCCATAGACGGCTTTTTTAACCTTACTTAGTACAATTCCGTAGGCGCCGATAGGCTATGCCTAATTTCCAGTATAAAGAAAGATGTAGAAAACGAAACTTGTTTACAAAATTTTCTTTTGGCGACTTTGTTGACCTGACTTGAATACCATCTAAATTATTTCAGGTTCAGATAATTATATTTTGACTAGCTGTTGCCCGCGACTTCGTCCGCGTAGAACTTTTTATCGTCTTAGAAAATGATTTCTCTCAATACAAAATTTGAACCCTCTTTTAGGGGATAATTAAAAAAAAAGTTGATGTTCATTTTCTAGTTTGTGAACAAACAGTCTAAAACCAAAGTTAAAAATCTCATACTTTAAAAATGCCTTGAAATACTCAAACTTTGAACCAATTTTAACACTCTTAGGGGATGAATTTGGAAAAACTCTGAAATCAGTTTTGTAGTCTTTTAACGTACAGAATAAGACCGAAGTTAAAAATCTCTTACTCACACTTTAAAATTTTATTGCTCGCCATTTAAAATTTGAACCCCCTTTTAAACCCCCTTAGAGGTTGAATTTTTCTAATCGCTGAAAGAACTTTTTTCGTAAACTTTTAAGTCTCTAGCTCAAAAAAAGTGTTGCCCATACAAAGCTTTCTTAACCCCCTTAGGGGTGGAATTTTCTAAAACTCTGAAAGTACTTTATTATTAATTTTAATAAGTAACATTTTGAATAGTTTTAAGTCTAGTAAAAAAAAAAGTTTTTCCCACACAACACTGGCTACCCTTCTTAAGGATCTTAAGGATCCCCTTAGGGATGGAGTTTTCTAAAACGCTGAAAGTTCTTTTTTAGTATTCTAATAAGTAATCTTTTTGCAAAGTTTTAAGTCTAACTCAAAAAAAAGTGATGCCCATGCAAAGCTTGCTCTCCTTTTTAACCCTATTAGGGGTGGAATTTTCTAAAACGATTTGTGTTCTTTTTTTGTATTTTAATAAGTAATCTTTCTACAAAGTTTCAAGTCTCTAACTCAAAAACATAAAATTTCCCTGATAAAAACTTTGCACCCCTTTTTATCCCCCTTAGGGATAGATTTTTTCAAAACGCTGAAAGTCTTTTTTTTTGTATTTTTATAAGTAATCTTTCTACAAAGTTTTAAGTGTCTAGCTCAGAAAAAGTGTTCCCCATACAAACCTTGCACCCTTTTTTAACCCCCTTAGGGAATTATTTTTGTAAAACGCCGAATGTAGTATTTTTCATGTTCTAATAAGTAATTTTTCGTCAAAATTTTAAGTCTCTATTAAAAAAAAATATGTTTTTCGCATACAAACTTTGCACCCTATTTTACCCCCTTAGGGGTGAAATTTTCCAAAACGCTGAAAGTACTTTCTTTGTATTTAAATAATCTTTCTACAAAGTTTTAGGACTCTAGCTAAAAAAAATAGTTTCCCACATACAAACTTTGCACCCCTATTTTAGCCCCCTATTTTTAGGGGTAGAATTTTCTAAAACGCTGAAAGTACTTAATTTGTATTCTGATGACTAATCTTTCTACAAAGTTTTAAGTCTCTATTTAAAACAAATATTGTTTCCCCCATACAAAATTTGCACCCCTATTTTACCCCCTTAGGGGTAGATTTTTTTAAAACACTGAATCTAGGTACTTTATTTGTATTCTAATGAATAATTTCTCTACAAAGTTTTAAGTCTCTATTTAAAAAAAAGTAGTTTTTCCCATACAAACTTTGCACTCTATTTTACCCCTTTAGGGGTAGAATTTTCTAAAACCCTGAAAGTTCTTTATTTGTATTCTAATAACTAATTTTTCTACAAAGTTTAAGTCTATAGCTCAAAAAAAAAAGGTTCTCCCATACAAACTTTGCACCCCCATTTTACCCCCTTAGGGGTAGAATTTTGAAAAATCCCTTTTTATCCCTAGCCCACGTTATAAAAGCAACATACTGTGCAAAAATCAACTCTCTAAGATTAGTAGTTTCGGCTGTGCGTTGATGAGTGAGTGAGTGAGTGATTAAGTGAATAAGTCAGTCAGGACATAGGCATTTATTGTGTATAAATAGATAGAAGATAATGAAACTCCCATTCAAATATCTCAAAAAATTATGAAGCTACATCCGTTTTAATGTCGTTTGTTAGAGTGAGAAAACGATGAGGGACTGTGACGTCAATATACTCGAGCGTCATAGTAAAAAACAATCGTTTCATATGAAGGTGCGTTTTGCGGAAAAGGGACAGAACATACCCCCTCTTAAAACTTTGGACTCTTATAACTTAATCATTACCTATATAACCTCTTGCTTTGTTTTTTTCTCCATTTGACTATATTTATTTTAAATTCTTTTTCGAGAAAATACATTATGATTATTTACCATATTTTCGATTCCTGAGCTATAACCACGAACTTCGGAATTCGAAAATATTCGGGTATCTCTATCTCTATCGCACTAACCATACTCGAGTGACAGTATCGGTTTTCGTGGTAGCGCCGCAGGTACTTTGGCTGAATGCGCCGAGCGCGTGCCATTGTCATTCAAAAAAAACAAATTCGTGTTAATTATATTGTTCAAATTTGTTGATTTCATTTATTGAAATTACGACATAAAACGACATTTGCGCATATAAGTTCTCATATCAGAATCGAATATTTTTTTATGGTTTATATTTTAGCATTTGTCTCGTAAAGGTCTATCGTAGACGGGATTTAAATTATTTTATTAATAAGTGAAAGGCAAAGCAATTCCGCCATTTTGACGAAAATTTGACGGTTCTTATAGCTGACAGTTGGAGCAGCGTTTGCTTTCAATAAAAATAAATGAGAAATTAAATGAAGTCGTATATTTCGGAAAATTAATTAACTGTCGCAGTCGGATAAAAACTATCCTAAGTTGCAGCTAGAATAATAATGTACCTATATAAAATGTTTCATATTTTTCCGTTCATGGGATGCTGAGAACATTCGAACCGCGCAAAGCTTAGTTTCAAACTGGCTGATTCTTTTTTTAATTTAGAGATTTATTATAAGTGGAGATTACAGGTGGTAGGTTGGTTATATAAATTTTGTAATTAAACGAGCAATATTTGTACATATATATATTTGCCACGTTCCCGGAAACGGCTCTAACGATTTCGATTAAATTTGGAATACAGGGGTTTACGGGGGCGAGATATCGATATAGATAGGTCTCATGTCCGGGAAAATTCGTTTTCTCCGTATTTTCTCCATTTTCACCCGAGCAGAGCTCGGTCGCCCAGGGACTAAATACTGGAAAACATAAATTAGTAGATATAAAACTATTTAGCGGTACCTACATATAAATAGCCTGTGCCGATACTAATAATAAACAGGTGTAATGTCTGTGAAATGTAAGTTTGTATGTTGGGGGTAATCTCAGAAACTATACCCATCCTATTCTAAGAATCCTTTGTTCAGTAGGTAGGTTATATGTATGTATGTATGTAAGCACTTTATTGTACACAAAACAGGTTAAAACATAAACATGATATGTAAGATTAAGTAAAGTAGGTACAAAGGCGAACTTATCCCTATATGGGATCTCGGGGGGAATATAAGGGATATGTAGAATGGCCCTACAGGATTAAGTATGTGCTATATTTCTATACCGTCGCTACGCCTAGATTCTTTGTATACGCGGCGGAGCCGCGCGGGTAACTAGTACTCCATTATTACCCCAATTACAGATGATAGAATACTAGACTAGTCGGACAAATAATTGTTAAGTTCCGTGAGTATAGGTAAACTTCACAAAGTATATGATGAACCGTGTTAAAATGGGTTGTGCACGTATCGCGTAAGTGTCAGCGTCTACACTGTGCGTGTGTCTTCATTGTTATAAACTAAGTGAGTAATATTTCTTCGTGTATATTATGTCGTTTCCACTAATTTTGAACTCACATCGCGTTGGGCTTGAGGACGTGTGTCGTCCGTAATGTAAGAAGACCCGTTCTTTGTAATGTACGTCTGTAAAGTAATTACGTTTCTCTTCAACGCGAGCAACTACATTACGAGGTCATCTTATTACTTCCATTCTTCTTTAATAGATGAGACAGTAGCGAGAAAATACATGCAATACATTAGTTTTACGAGTCTCTTTAGTGGTAACTACGGCTCTTTTGATTCAAAGTTTGAACATTACTACATTAATGTGTGATATTGACCTAGGTAATTAAAACACTTTTGGAATAAAATAACTACCTGCTAACAAGAAGTAAACAAATTCATTAACATTACAGTGGCTCAGAACTATAATGCCAAAGAGATTATTATCTACTGCACCGTAAGAATCGCACAAAATTAGCTAAACAAAAATTGATCTTGAGATTGAAAATGGTAAGCACGGATCCGTGCATAAGCTGAACGAGCTGATGAACTTAATGAAAACCATGACGGAAAGAAACAATACAAAATATGCGTATTCATATGTTTTATTTGCGCTAATGAACATTTTCGATGCCGATGTGTCAAATTAAAACTGGCCAAGTGCGTGTCGGACTCGCGCACGAAAGTTTCCGTACCATTATCTATAAAAACGGCAAAAAAATCACGTTTGTTGGGTGCCCCCTTAAATATTGGTTTTATTCTGGTTTTTAGTATTTGTTGTTATAGCGGCAACAGAAATACATCATCTGTGAAAATGTCAACTGTCTAACTATCACGGTTCATGAGATACAGCCTGGTGACAGACATACACACAGACAGACGGACGGACAGCGGAGTCTTAGTAATAGGGTCCCGTTTTACCCTTTGGGTACGGAACCCTAAAAACGAAATGTTTATTTAGCAAATAGGCCACAAGGGCACTTCTACAAGACAAAATATATGTGTAAGAAAAGAAATTAACAATCCATATTTCATAGAGATGCTTAAGGTCTCCAGAACATTAAACTAATTATAATTAAATCTGATAGGTATCCACAGAGATTTATAAGGTCTCTGAGCATTAAAAACTAAGTAATAAAATCAAATGAGAACAGGGTGAAATCTCTCATATCAATTCCGCAGAACATTGGAATGAAATTATGTATATACTTATCGTCCTTGCAAACATGAACTGACCGGACTCCACAAACGGCACCCGTTCACGAGTATGACGCATATCACAGCCAGCCAAACGTCCATGGCCTAGAGAAAACTAATCGAAACGTAACAAATAGTGCAATCCAGAGCAGGCCTTTAAAACGTTATAAATAGAGCGCTATTATAACGCTATAATTTCGTTATTTGCCGAGATTTGTATAGAAATTTTAAACATATCGTTATTTATAACGTTATATTATCACTATTTTCATAACGTTTTAAAGGCCTGATCCAGAGTAACAAAATACTTAATGATACAGGTACAATATATTACTAACCTAATTATGTTACCAGTGGGCTTGCAGGCAATCAACAGTCTCTAATCTCGACATTGCGTGCACAATCTAATATCTATCAATAGAATCGCTCGACCGATTCACCGAGCGCCGAGTCGATATTTCGTCCAATCCCTACGGTTTAAAACATATTTATGCAAGTTAACCTTTTTTAGTCAAATCACACGCACTGGCCGGCTACCTTAATGATTCGTTGTTTCTTTAGAATAAATGTATCGGGGTTCAAAAATGTAGTTTTAACACCAGCGATAGCCCGATATCTGTTAAAAGTCTGAAAGAGCAATTAAAAATCTTGTCGCTGACTTAGGCTATAACGGGTAAAGTTTAATTATTTGAAATGTGCCTTTTCTAGCGATAGTTGGCGTCCCGCCAGCGAGCCATTCTTACCAGCGGCTACTCTCGTTAACCTGAGTTAGCACCTTCTTTATTATACTAATAGTGGAGGCGGAACATCTTCCCGCTCTAACCTTTTAAATGGGACGTAAATTTGCGCTTTCTCGGCGAACATTATTATTACGAGCTTGTTTTGTGAGAAATGTAAATGAGGAATAATGTAAGACTTTGTGGAAGCAGAGAGTGGTAAATAGGCAGGTACCTAATTATTAACATTATGATTAGCATAAGCCGTGGTGGCACTGTTATTCAAATGCGAAAGCACCGTTATTTTTTTTATGTTTGATTTAGGTATAGCGATCGTGACTAAGAATGATGGGTCCCAAGGGTATAAATTTAGAAAGGAATTTTTAGTTTTTGGTCGGTAATTTTTAAATAAGTTTTTCTTATATTATTCTAATTCTGGCTTAATTTTTTTATTGTGTTAACGTTAAGTTAATGTATTGTTTCTTAGGCGTTAGTCAATAAATATTTTTTTAAGTTTATACAAATAGAATTAGAAATGTAGCCATGTCTATTTTGTCTATAGTTTACTTAAACGATGTTGTTTTGTTTCAGGCTTTGATAATGAACCAACGGCCCGAAGTGTGGGAGGGGTCGGAGTTTATCCTCAGCTGCATGGCCTACGGCTCCCCCGACATCGCCTTCGTTTGGTACAAGGACGGAGTAAAAGTTAATTTTAATGCGACTACCAGGTAATTATAACACAGTTTTAAGCTTAAAATAAACTATGTTAATGCTTTTTACTCTACTTCAATAAGACAGATATAGACGACGACGAGACGTGATAGGTGTTGTACTCGTATTAGCCAAGTGTGAACCGGTTTTAGTTATTCTTTTATTAACTACCTATAAATAGAATAGGCCAACCCTTAGCAAAAAGGTTTATGGGGACATTAGTCATATTGGGTCGCCGTACATAGCGAAGGGATTTCATTTCTTTACTCGTAAGTATAGTGGTAAGGCATACATATAACTGAATTAAATGACAATAGTACATTACTTACCTAGGGCGGTTAAACAAAGAATGTCTCAGATCGCAGGTATTTGACGCCCGAGCCGAAGGCAAGGGCGATAAATATGCGCTCTGAGGCTTTCTTTATTACCGCCCGTGGTAAGTACAACATTTTACGTCTCTATCTGGCCAGGAAGTGGGGTTTTCCGCACGCATAGCGTGCGGTAATCCCTACTTTATGGCCAGGTATGACGTAATAATTATTTGCAGAGACATTTGGACCAGAACGGTAGCAGAGGACGCGCTAGGGCGTCGAATGTCCGTGTTAGGCATTACGGAGGCGAGGACGCCGGACAGCGGGCGGTGGTCGTGCTCGGCCGACGATGCGGGTCGCAGGCGGTGTCGCGCGCTCGAGCTGAACGTACTTAAGCCGCCTGACATCAGACTACTGCCTACAGCGCTCACTGTCAACAAGGTATCGATACATTTTAACAGTAGGATAGGGTCTTGAATGCCTTTGCTAGGCATTCGGAGGCAAGGACGCCGGACGACGGGCGGTGGTCATGCCCCGGCGACGACGCCGGACGGCGGGCGGTGGTCATGCCCCGGCGACGACGCCGGACGGCGGGCGGTGGTCATGCCCCGGCGACGACGCCGGACGGCGGGCGGTGGTCATGCCCCGGCGACGACGCCGGCCGCAGGCTGTGGCGCGCGCTCGAGCTGAACGTTCTCGAGCCGCGCTCACTGTCAACAAGGTACTTTTATAGAGGCGCGAGAACAGTAGTTTAGAGCTTTAGGGCGTAGGATGACCCTATGCAATACGTCGGGCAGCTGCGGTGGTGGTGCACGGCGGACGAAATGGGCTGCAGGCTCAGCCGCTCATTACAGGGTGTGCGCTAAAACATGGTGCGAGAGCACTCTTCCCATAATAACTCGCGGCGTATCGACGCCCTTGAACATCACAGAGGCGAAGACGCCGTACCACAGACAGTGAGTGCCAGTCGTCTTTTTGAATCACTTACATATTCACACAAGTGACAAGTGTTAGTAAGTTACAAAAATATTAAAACTATTGTTAGTACATAGTGGCCATTAAAATGGAATTGTAATAAATTAGTAACAATAAAAATTATAATAATAAAATAAAATTGTTGGTATTAATTATGTCAAATCATTAAATATCAACATTAAAAAAAAACAAAAAAAAGAACTGTAATACTGGACGGTCTGCTTAACTATAATGCTGACATCCGAGGTTTTACTTTATATGTCACAACACTCACAACTGATTGTTCTTTACGTACCTATTGGAAACTATATAATACTAATTTTCTCAAACATGCTCGGAAATGTATGCGTTAATGTCACGAAATGAAGACATGAAGTTCCTTGTTTATGGCTGCCTACATTACTTCTTGGCCTAGGCCAAGAAGTAATGTATGAAAACCCTAACTAAAAACATTATTGGCCGCTACTCTAACTTTTTAAATTTGCTTACTGATATTAAACAGACAAAGGAAAAAATACATACTGCCAACCACCAATACTTTTTTTTAATTGTTTTAGTTTTTTACATTTTTTTTGTTATTTTTCGTTTATTTTTTAGTGTTGTTTATCGTTTTTAATGATTTAAAAAAAAATCTTTTCTTTTCTTGATGTTTGTCTATTTTTTTTTATCTATTTTTACTTTTTTTAATGTTTTTTGTTTTTTTTGTCGTTTTTTTTTTAATTTTTTCAAGTTTTCCTTTTTGTTTTAATTTTTTTAATGTTTTTTTTTTTCCTTTTTTTTTGTTTTTTTTTTAATGTTTTTTCTTTTTTTTTCTTTTTTTTACCTTTTTTTGTAAATTTTTTGTTTTTTTCCCCTTTCTTTTTGTTTTTTTTTAATGTTTTTGTTTGTTTTTTTTTGTTTTTTTTTCCTTTTTTTTTGTTTTTTTTAAATGTTTTTCTTTTTTTTCTTTTTTGTTTTTTTAATGTTGTTTGTTTCTTTTTCTTTTTTTTTGAAAATTTTTTGTTTTTTTCCTTTTTTTTTTGTTTTTTGTCATTTTTTTGGGCGTTTTTTTTGTTTTTTTAGTTGTTTTTTTTTGTTTTTTTAGTTGTTTTTTTTTATATTTTTTTCCTTTTTGTTTTACTCTTTTGTAATGTTTTTTTAATATTATTCTTTTTTAATGTTTTTTTTCTTTTTTAGATTTTTTTATCTAGAATCTTTCTCACTTTAGTGAGGTGAAAAGGATTCTATTTTTAAACCACTCACATTCGCTAGCTCGTGTTTCAATTCCACACTCGCGGTTAAATTATAACTGCACCCTTGTATAACAAATAACTATTAATTATTTCCTCACATCGTTTGAGAAAAGCACTATACAAGCCTCGGCCGGAACAGGGATTGCTGGACTCGTTGTATCCGGCCTCGTCTACGACTCCGCCGTCTAGCCCAAACTCGTCCATCAATCCCTTACTTCACGGCCTTTGCAGTAATGTACTATTCTTCGAAGGGTGACAACGTCAGCATCACCTGCCTAGCCGTAGCGGGACGAATGCACGGCGTTCTCGGCTTCAGCTGGGCAAGGGACAAGAACCTGCTTCCCATGGTGCCCGGGCGAGAAGTCTGGGAGGACCTCTACCCAGCTGGAAGCGTGCTGAAACTGTTCGACGTTCAGGTGACTTTTCATACATTTCATCTAAGTATCATACGCACCATTATTCCTAATTACGCTATGACCTGATGGTCCCATTGAAATAACAGCTCTGACCCTGACGCCAGAACACAAAACTGCACAAATCTAACAACTAGCCCTCCGAATAGTACCTACGCTAAACAAGGCATATGTTGTGTTGTGTGTATGGATAAGGTATGGATACGACAATATATTTCGATACTAATGTTATAAAGAGAAAACGTCTGTGAGATTGTAGCTTTATAATTATAAGATTATAAGTCGGTACGGGTTAATAACCGGAACCACTAATATCTTTCTTTCCCGATCCCGCGATATCTTTCTTCTGTCGTTCTTTGTAATACGCGGGCTAATCCGCTCAGGCAGATATTCAGATATAATTTTGTGCCAAGTCGAAAAGTTTGTTGATAGGAAAACTCTGCGATACTCGTACAGCCAAAAGCGGTTTTTAACAGCTCGCATGTACTCTTACAGATTTTAGAAGTTCTCTAGAGTAATAACAGTTCTGAGCAGTCTTCCGAGTTCATAAGTATGAGTAGGTAGCATATTCATCTGAAAGTTAAAGTTAATAAGGAGCTGCAAAATATATACGGAGTATCATCCACCTTCCAGTACATGTTGAAGTTGCTGTATTTACAATATACGTTTACGACGTAAACAACTTAAGGAAAAGCAACTTAATTTTGTGTTATTAGAGTAAGCTTTACTTAACAAATGTTTTGGATTTGAAAAACGTTCACATTAGAATATTGTGTACCTTTTGGTTTCTAGGTCTAATGAGAGTATAGGTAGGTACCTAGTTACTGTACCTACTCTGTTTTTTTTAACTATAAAGTACTGCACCATACTATTACAAAGCTAGATACAAATGAGCGTGCTATACTATTCACTATGGGCAGCACTTAAAATAGAGTAAGTATAGTAATATCTATATTCAGTGTACATAATCCATTGACGAACACTGAGCCAAAAAACATAATAAAACCACGTCTTTAAACGTAAGAGTGTCTGTGTCTGTTTTTATGTGGGTTATTTAGATGAGATTTGGTATGCAGATCCTTGAATCTCATAGAAGGATATAGGTATACATATGTGGTGATCTGCACATATGGAAATCATTTTTAAGCATATCAATATACCTATTTACTTACCTGTTAAGTTCTAGGGTAGAGCCGCGAATTAATAATAACAAAGTTAATAAAGACCTCATTCGCAAAATAGGCGCATTTATGACGTCGATTTGCGGAACCAGCCAACCCAGCCCGCGTACAACTTATAACCTAAGACCTCATTCGTAGTTATACAGTTATGTTGCCTCGTTTTTAACTAGGTAGTGCGTATGTACCTCGGCTACGGATGTAACATATCCATCTATTTTCAGAAATCTGGCCAATACAACTGCCAAGTATCATCGGTAGCCGGCACCAACTCGAAGGGAGTCACTATGTGGGTGCTGGGACCCAACGACGAGGCTTGCGAAGCTGAACCGTCGCACGGTCTACGGTGGCCCAGGACTGCTCCAGGAGCTCATGCATCCGCCGTTTGCCCACCTGGACACAGCGGAGAAACTACTAGGTAAGTGATGCAATTCCAATAAGCAACAAAGTTAGGTTAGGTGTTAGGATTGTGGTATTTTTAAGAAATCAGAAATCAGAAATTTTATTTGTGAAACATAGGTACATTTAAGCTGGTATATTATATAACAAATCGTTCTCTATGTTTTACCCACTAGTGTAGGTGTACAAATATTTATAGCATGCATATTATAATTGCAGTATGATGTTAAACATAAGGAACTATTTAAGAAATAAAATCGCTTAACTTAAGTGGCAGTGGGCGGGGCACATTGCACGTAGAACCGATGGCCGTTGGGGAGGTTCTCGAGTGGCGACCACGTACCAGAAGGTGCGGCGTGGGTATATAGGCCCCCCACAAGGTGGACTGATGACCTGGTAAAGGTCACGGGAGTCCGCTGGACGCGGGTGGTGCAGGACCGGTCGTTTTGGCACTCTTTGGGGGAGGCCGATGTCCAGCAGTGGACGTTTTTCGGCTGATATGATGATGATGATGATGATTTAAGAGATGATTTTATTGTTTCACTAATTATGATTGGTAAAGAAAGAGCGGCATACAGGAAAGAGTACAAATATATCTGGGGATGTTACGAGTATTCACTTAGGACAGTAAGCATGAGCCAAATACCCGGCATGTTTCTGACACGAATAGCTGTGATTTAGTTTTTATGATATGATGCTGCAACAAAACTGAAGACACGTAACACTTTAATCATTGTTGTTATAGGTTTTGTGAGCCAAAGACGGGGCAACATGGCGTGAAGTGGCGGTTACCCGACTTTTCCGGATGCGTTGCAGATTCGTTGAAGAACATCTATGAGCAGGTAGAACAATTAAACATTTTTTTTTATACTACGACGGTGGCAAACAAGCTTTCGGCCTGCCTGAAGTTAAGCTGGTACCGTCGCCTATGGACACTTGTTTTACATCTGAAAAAATATTTGATACTTAGCTCGTTCAACTGGCTGGCTACGTACTACGTACGTAGTACCTACATACAGTTACGAAAAAAATATCTGTTGTGGTGTCTTCTATTCCAATTCGCAGGTTATGATTACAATGACGACTTTAAGTATATCGATATCGTTGTCAGGGCCACTTATCCCATAGTGAAGGGTTTGAAAATAAAACAGTTTTTATATTAATTTCAGTTCAGCCGCATATCCTACGGCTACTCGTGGGGCAACGTGTCCGACGTAGCCCACCAGTACTGGGCAGTTCTGCGCTCCCTCCCCACCCACCCTGGCGAGGGTACCCTGCCTCTCCAGCAGTCGCGGCAAATGCTGTACTACCTGCTATCGGCTGCTGGCAAACCCAGGGACCGGACTGAAAGCGTGACGCATTTGCTCAAGATATATGATACGCTGTTGAAACATCCTGATACGTTTTTGGATGAAGAGGTAGGGAACGAATTAACTGAAATTTATATACTGTGCTGTACCAACCTACTCTATTTTCGTCTAACGGGCTGAGTACCCTCAGCACTCGCGCTAAATGCAGTAAGTACTACTTATTCTCCGGCAGCTGGTGGCTAACTCAGAGACCGGACCGAGTTCATTTTGGATGAAGAGATAGCACTCCATTTAATCTAATATTGGAAACACTCAATTTTTTACACATGTACTTGTTTATCTTGTAAACTAGTTAGTTTAATCGATTGGCCATTTGAGATAGGGCGAAGACTTAACTTCTTTATATATTTTTCCGAATAGGGGTGTAGACTCAAAATGTATTATTACGTCAAAAGAAAGAAGGCAAAAAATTATGCCTGATGACGAAAATCCCATTTAAATATCTCAAAAAATTACGAAGCTACAACCGTTTTAATGTTGCTTGCTAGAGAGAGAAAACGCTAGGGGATCGTGACATCACGATCCTCTAGCGTCATAGTAAACGACAATCGTTTCATATGTAAGTGCGTTTTGCGGAAAAGGGATAGAACATACCCCCTCTTAAAACTTTGGGTACTTATAACTTTGTGATTATTTAACTTCTTGTGTTGTTTTTTCTCCATTTGACTACATTTTTAATACTTTTTCGAGAAAAAGCAACATTATTGATTATTTTATTTAGTGTCTACACCACTATTCATCTACATTATTTTTTTCCAAATTACCCAAAAAGAAACAAGCATCTGAAACCGCTTTATTCAATTTATTCCAGAAAATATACGATCTACAAAATGCGGTAGCTGACGCGGCAGGCATGCGGGACAGCCTCGATCTCCACCTGCACCAGTTCATAGTCAAGACCAAGCCCGTGCGGGAAGACAATGCGGCGCACTTCAATATTAAGCCGGAACCCACCGGCACGGAGGAGTGGCTGCTCACCTCAGGTATTCCACGTTTGTAAGCAACAACGAGCTCCAGGATCCCGGATTTTGAAGGTTAGATATAAAGTTAGGACTCAGATGCTTTAGGGGGAGGGGGCTTTGGGCCCCTTAGCCCACCCCCCTGGATCCGCTAGTGTACGAGCTAGGGAACAACGTGGTTAACTGCATAACATGCATGCAGCACAGCCTGGTACGGGAGAATCGCATCTGGTATAAGCCGATTGGTCCTCGTGGGGGATAGAGACCACAACCCTCCAACAACAAATACAAAACATCACAAACATCAAAACCCAAAAAATTATGTAGCAGCCCTCAATATACTGACGTTAAAAAAATGAAGAAAATTTAACAGAACTAACATATGCGTTAAAAAAAATCAAATGGAATGGGAAAGGTTGGAGGAGGCCTTTGCCGATGGGCAAACAGATCTACAGAAAATAAGCAAGCAGCAAATACTAGAATATAAGTTTAAGTTTTAATTTAAATATTGTTATTAGGTTTAAGTGGATCTGAATAAAGGGCTATATAAAAAAATATCTATGTATAAAAAAAATGTATGCGCGACGGCTCCGACGCCCACTTGCACTAGTTCTGCTCACCTCAGGAATTATCCACGTTAGCAAGCATTATACGTGCGTCATGCGTATGGTCTGGTTCAGATGAATCTGCACGCTGCTGCTGCTTCTGATTTCTGTTGAATTCTAAAATGTATCTACTGTATGATTTATACCGTTATAATTTTTAATATCAATGCTTCATTCCATTTCAGTGGGCGTGGAGCTGGTTGGAAGGAACGGGAATGCGTCGGTTATAGCAATTAAGTATCACAGCCTGGGCGCGCGGCTGCCTTCACTAAGAGGGTCTGTCGAATACAAGTAAGTTGTAGTGTTTTGTCGAATCCAATAAAATGTTTATAAGTAGCTAAATACCAGTGGCGTGGTGTTGACATATATTCTTGCTAATACGGCTTAATTTTTCTTGAAGATCTGTACACAAAAGTGCTCAACTGGCAAGCCGTTTGATATTGTGATCTAAGGTTACCTCGCCTGGATAGTGTTTTCTAATTGTTACTATTAAAACATTTACATAGATTTACCAATTATCGTTTTCAAATTTCATTCATTTTTTTTCTACCTTTTGTCTTCTGCATTATACTTGGTTTTCTTTTGAATTTGCTATATACATCACAATAATTTGACTTCATTTACTTTAATTCCTTATATTGTTTTGATATGATTTATAATAATTGCCCGGGCGCAGCTGTAACGGGTCTAGTTGTAGAAGCGGGCGTGAGATGGAGTTCCTGGTGGCGTCGCCGCAGGCGCAGCTGTGGGGCGCCGGCGTCGACCGCTCGCTCCCTCACACCGTCACGCTGCTCTTCAGACATGTGTTCAACTACAGCGCTGTTGGTGAGTCTCTTAGCAGGCCCTGGGCTGGGGCCCACTACACGAGGCAACTCTCTAAACTAGATGGCAACATTGAGGCTCTAAGACCAATACGACTGGGCCATTTGACACGCTGCTCTTCAGACATGTGTATACAACTATAACGCTGTTGGTGTGTCGCTTATCAGGCCCTGAGTTCCCTTACTTGAGTATTGTTTAAAAAAAATCACCGGGTTAACATATTAAGGCGCTGTATGTAGCTGCGCATCGAAAAAGTGCCTTTTCCAAACCGATTATTAGTATACTTGTGCTATTGCTAGAGATCCAAATTTTTGATATGTATATCTTCAATTCATTGGCTATGTTCATGCTTCGTAGAATCACGATTGCTTACAAAAACCTCGATAGATTTGGCCTTTCAAAACAGTGCTTTTTTACCACCAAACTCTAAATATCTCAAAAGTTATTTGGAATATTACAATGAAATTTGTTGTGATAGGTAGCTTTTTAATAGATCTATCTACCTGCTTCTTAGAATTTCAATATGTTTGATAATTCAATACATTTGGTCATTTGGCTGAAAAACCGGGTGTCCGCGTCGTGCATGCGCGGTGGCGAATACGATTTAGTACGCCCGTGGCCACTGCCGACGACGGACCTGTGAATGTTTACATGGCACGCAAATACGCCTTTTTGCAGCAATTATTTCGAGTTATCACGGTAAATAAAAATATATAAAGGAATAGGAAACGCTAATACATGCTGGAGAACTCATTCGAAATGATAGAATAACAAATATAAGTTATGCGATATTTACTACAGTAAAGCGTTTCTTCATCCGCACCTAAAACGTATTAATAGGTAGCTGGAGCATATTGACAAGATGTCAATAAAAATCTTCAGTTATCCTGAATACGTAGAACTGTTAGGTAGTAAGTAGTCGGGTGTAAATCAGATTCGGACACGAGCACATGGTTGGGGGGGGTGGGGGGGGCATAAGCATTTAGGGCTATTGCGCCGGATAGCGACTACCTAGTCTAAAGTCCTACACGAGTTGGTGAACTGAAGTATATTTACTTGCTGTTTAGTAGATTCTATTAAAAACAAGTGCGGAAAAAGATCCTGCCACTCCACCAGCAGCAGGCCACGGCCCTTCCTCATCTTCGTCATATACATACATGCATACATACGCTACGGCACATATTTTCATCCAATATTCCACAGTGTCTCAAGACGAGAGTCTTTGACCAGTGTGTGTTGCCAGTGATGACATATGAAACGGAAACGTGGTCGCTTACTATGGGCCTCATAAGAAGGATCAAAGGGCGATGGAGAGGGCTATGCTGGGAGTTTCTCTGCGCAATCGCATCAGAAATGAGGCTATCCGCAGCAGAACCACGGTAACCGATATAGCCCTCCGAATCGCTAAACTTAAGTGGCAGTGGGCGGGGCACATTGCACGTCGAACCGATGGCCGTTGGGGCGGAAAGGTTTTCGAGTGGCAACCACGTACCGGAAGGCGCGGCGTGGGTAGGCCACCCCCCAAGTTGGACTGATGACCTGGTAAAGGTCGCGGGAGTCCGTTGGATGCGGGTGGCGCAGGACCGGCCATTGTGGCACTCTTTGGGGGAGGCCTATGTCCAGCAGTGGACGTCTTTCGGCTGAAATGATGATGATGATGCTCGAAAAACATTAACTTCCTTCTGAGGCAGTCGGGTACAAAGTACTACAGGCTGTTCCCCTATACACCTGCAAAACTTTGCCAGCTGTTTGTTTGTGCACATGATACCCATCACAAAACACTAAAGTATGCCATTTTACATCTCGCACTCACTCTGCCGCCGCTGCTTCTCTAAATAACTACCAAGAAAGCCTCCCTCGCCACGCCCCTTTAAAAAAAAGCCCACTAAAGCAAATAAATGTGATGTTATCTGAGTGAACATACCTTTTGTCGGTATGGACTTATTGATTAGCCCATAATTTACTTATATTTAGCTAACGAACCATTCAAAAATCATGTTGAAAAACAGCAATCACTCAAAATGGCAATAAGAATAAAATTTAATTAAAACTTATGAACTCGAAAAAAGTGCGTTTTGTTCGAAAGTTACATAGATAGGTACATTGCTTTTTGAATAGTAGATGTAATTGGTACACTTTGTTGATTTCAATCTTTTTAATACTACTTACTTATACTTTCCTTAACCCTTAAATCGAAAAGGAAAAAAAATATGGATTTTTAGTGGAAACTATTGTTTTTATGGATATTTATGTATTTATAAATACTGGAAAGATAATATAAAAAATCAGTTTATGATAGTTTCAGAGAAATCGTATGTCAAGCATATTGGACGTTGCCAAGCATGCGGTGAACGTAGAACGTACAATATTTTGTGCATTGCCAATTGTACGGTACGTTTCTTTTTTGTACGTTTAATTGAATATTTACATATTTATAAAAAACTAAGTGTCAATTTATCTTAAAATCTCCATGAATCATGTATCCGCACTAAAACAAGCAGATAAAGATGAGCGTAGTGCTGGCAAGTCACAGCTACCGTGGGTTTTGTCGCGCCGCCCTTGGCGAAAAATAATCGACGTAATTAATCAATAAATACGAGTAAAGCACACTTTTACACAAATCAAACTAGCCTCAAGGTAAGCTCAGCGTTTTCAAAAATGTCAGCGTTTTGAAAAATTCTACCCCTAAGGGGTGAAAATTTGCATGGAGGAAACTTTTTTTTTGAGCTAGAGACTTGTAATTGTCTAGAAAGATTATTTATTAGAATACAAATATACAGATTAATTACTTTCAGTGGTTTGGAAAATTCCACTCGCTAAGAGAGGGATAAAGAGGTGCAATGTTTGTATGGGGGAAACTTTTTTTTAGGTAGAAACTTAAAACTCTGTAGAGAGATTAAGTACCTACTAATTAAAATACAAAAAAAGTACTACCAGCGTTTTGAAAAATTTCACCCCTTAAGGGGTTAAAAAGCGGTGCAAGGTTCGTATGGGAAACACTTTGTTTAGCTAGAGGCTTGACATTTTGTAGAAAAAATACTTACCTATTACAATAAAAAAACTTAGTGTTTTATTTTTAATTTTTCCCTGAAATGCGTTCAAAGTTTGTATGGAGAGCAAGAAAATTATAAAATATGAGATTTGTGACTTCGATCTTAGCCTGTTTAGACTACAAAACTTATTTTAGCGTTTTTTGAAATTCATCCCCTAAAGGGGATTATAAGGGTGTTCAATGTCTGTATGGAGAGCAAGACATTTTTAAAGTAAGGGATTTGTAACTTCGGTTTTAGACTGTTTTCTAAAATACTACAAAACTAATTTCAGCTTTTTTTTAAATCATCCCTTAAGAAGGTTAAAAGGGGGTTCGAATTTTGTATAGAAAGCAAGACATTTTTAAAGTAAGAAATTTGTAACTTCGGTTTCAGACTGTTTACTATTAGGGTTCAAAGAAAAATGGCATGAGATCGAGGAGGCTTTTACTTGGTTAATTTACATTTGCTTTAAAATATTCAATATAAATCAAACAAAAAAAGACAATTACAGCTTTATTTAAATTTATATAATTACTTCCGGTTGGAAAATTTGTTGGATTCTTGAATAAAGCTTGATTGAATTCTTGAATTGACAGTATAGAGTCAAGTAACAAGTGTAAGTCCAATCTTGTTGGCTTTGTTGCAAATATCAAGGTCCATCGTGGTGTGGCCGCTGGTCGAGGTAGCATGGTAGGCAGAACGTGCCACGCGAGCGCAGTGACATAACCCGTTTAGGTATTTAAGAGACAAATTGAAATTGTTCTTTTTATATGATGTTTGGTCAAATTGCATTTTTTAATAGACATAGTCATGTACTGAAGAACTTGCTGGTCTTAAAATAACCACCCTGTATAATAAAATGCTCTTCTGACTAACAGTGGTCTAATTATCCAGTTTTGATCAGTTAGTCATACTTATGTAACAAAGGTAATAATTATGGTAATAATATAATTTGCCAGGAGATAAATAGATGAACATAGATAGCTATTTGTTTATTATTTTTGATGGTTTCTTAAGCGGGCGTTAACCGGCGCTATAACTTTACCTATAAATAGTCGATTTTATTTCGGTTTAAAAAAACTGTAATATATTAGTACAATCCATAATTATTGGTGACGTTCAGCTTAGCAAGTGAAGCTGTACTATTATTTTATCAGTTCTACGTATTTGGAAAACGGAAGCACCCACCTAGGAACTGGGAAAATGCTAGGAGGATTGATGATGAAGAAATCTGTACTAACATATCTTTGGAAAGTAAGTGTCCCTAATTGATGTCATCATACTATGATACACTTAAGAACTGTAACTACCTATTATTCCTTATTTTCCAAAATAATAGATTTAAATAAATAATAAATATTTGGGGACAATCTTATGCAAATCAACCAAGATTTGAAAAATAAAACAATAATTCAAGATGATAAACATTTGATCGTATGATCCGCAAAAACGAGCCGAATACGGATGCCAACAGAATAAGGCCGTTAGCGGGGTGCGCGGGACGCGCGTCTCCCGCTCCGTCTGCCTCACCTCCGCAAATACCTAAACATCGTCTAATAAGAGCGCCTTAACAAACGTCTATATATGTTGTCATATAAGAGTTCGAAATGACAATTGAAGCGTATGAACGCCCGTTCAAAAGTTAGCTCCTCCTTACTGTTAGGTAGGTACCATACAGCTTAACGGCATTATTATTTATTTTGTTCTGGGGTCGACTCTCCTGAATGGCTTTATAATCCATTCATGCCTAACGACTCATAATACTCACATATATTGTGATCCATGCCTCTACGTGCGATTTCGGCTACAGAGCGGAAAAACGCTGCTACGCGCAACGTACGTAGCACACGTAGCATTGCGTGGCCTCGAATGGGTAAAATTGTTCTATGTTTACTATTAAATTTACTATTCTGTTTACAGCGTCAAAACTGGCGTGCGGTGTGCGCACAGCGGAAGAACCGCGCGTGTGGAGCACGAACGAGTGCGAGGTGCGCATTACTGACCCTATGTATGTGTCGTGCCGCTGCCGCGGGCTCGGCACTTACGCCCTCTTCACCGTCGCTAGATCCACTCTTGTAAGTACCTAACCGCATTCCTCCTTTCAGCGTTCTCCCAGTTACACCTTGATGGAGCCCGGGGTTCGCTAGCTACCTATTCGCTATGCCAGAAGTGAATTCACAAGATATGAAGTCAAGTGTGTGGGCAACTGGACCGTTGTTCTCAAGCCTCTCGAATGCATCTAACGTGGCTTAGAAACTGCAATCGTACATTGCATACCAAATTCAAAATTAAAATATTCTGAAAGTAGCTAGTAGTAGTCAGAGCTTACAAATACAATTACAATGAACACTTTATAGGCACTTCAGGAAACCTAGAGAGTCTAGTTATAAACCTTACTTATTATGAGTAAGTAACTGTACAATTAGTTAAACATAAACTCTGCATTTAGACAGTTTTTTTTTGTGCTCTTTAACAAGATATGTACAGTCAGCGTCATATAGTTAGTAGCAACCAAGGTAACCAAGTATTTCGGTACACGTCTTTATTACTGTAAGAATAAGAGGGTGTGTTACGAAATATTTGGCTACTCTGGCTGCTACTATAACTATGTGACGCTGACTGTACAAATTTACAGATCGGCCTAGTGAAGTATATACTCGATCAGTCTAGTGAAGTATGTATGTATATACTCGATCAGTCTGACCACACGACAGCCTTGCAAAGGTCCATGGTTGTGATACTTGTGATAATACACATGCAGCCGTACAACAGAGTTTGAACGGAGTTGTTTCAGTAGCTTATTATTTAGGTAAGAATACCAGTTTTTAAAGAGTATAATCATGAGTCTTCATACCCTATCAATTTCAGACTGATGTAGAAAAAGATCTCCGAGGGATAGTGAAGATAACTGTCGGCCTTGGCGGTGCAATGTGTTTGGCGGCCGCGGCGCTGCAGGTGCTCGGGCTAGCCTCGGGCAGGAAGGCGCGGCTGCCCGTGTTGCTGAAGGCAGTTACGGCAGGAACACACTCCGCGGCGCTGTTGGCGTTGTTGGAATGTGACACCAGACAGGTTTGTGTTACGAATAATCTCTGCAGTCCTAGCTTACCTTGGGGAGGAAGGCGCGTCTGCCCGTGTTGCTGAAGTTACAGCAGGGAACTCAGTCGGCAGCTCTGGTGGCGTTGTTGGAGTGTAACACCAAACAGATTCGTGTTGAGAATTATTTCTGTAGGCTACAGAAAATCACAGTAGATTTTGGCAGTAGCAAGACCCCAACATAATTTTATTTCAAGTCTAAAATGTTTTATGTGAAACCTTGATGCAGGTGGAGGCGTGTCCGGGCGCGCTCGGTTGGGTGTGCGCGGCGTGCTGGTGCGCGGGCTGCGCGGCGCTGTGCGCGCAGCCGCTGCTGCTGCAGGCCGAGCTGGCCGGGCGGCAGCAGCGCGCGCCCTCCGTCGGGCTGTTAGCAGGTACGTCAGTGTGGAACTACCTTAAAGTCCATCAGGAAAAAGGGCCAATGCACGACAGCGCCGGTGGTGGCGCAAGGCCTACGGCTCTGTGGTCCAAAGCCGCGTTAGTGGCGCAAGGCGTGGCCCTCGGCTCCATGGTCCAACGCCGCGCCAGTGGCGCAAGGTGTGGCCTTCGGTTCCGTGGTCCAAAGCCGCGTTAGTGGCGTAAGGCGTGGCCTACGGATGGGATTTTTTGTCGATATATGCCGACATCGCAAAAAAAAAATACTCGTTATCACGTAAAGAGGTTTCTTCGCGAGCGGCTACTCAGCTGCGAACTGCAGTATAACTTAACAAATACAATGAACTGGATCACAAGAATATATGTTAAAGTCAAAACCGCCTAAAGAAACCTATTATAATTTATTATGTTACCTTGTTCGTCCAGGCGTTTGCACGCTAGCGTGGCTAACGGCGCGACTATGGGGCGGCGCCCCGCTACAGCTGGGCGCAGCGGCGCAGGCGGTGTGCGCGGCGGGCTGCGCCCTACTGGCGCTCCTTTGTTTCGCCCTCGCCGTGTGCGCCGCGTTGCGGCTGCGCACTATCACGCACAAGGTGCCCGCTGAGCGGCGGAACTACCTCGATGACCGGTGAGCACACTTACCCCGGTAACTGACGAATTAGTGCCAGATGCACCGACTGCATTTAGAATCACACTACTAATACGTGTCAAACTCTTCATTATGTTGATGACGCTTCGCTTGTATTAGCCACGAGAAGCGTTGTTTATCGCATAGGTATTACAATTGTGTGCAAGCACAACTGACTGTCAAATCGCGAGTAGTGCAACTCACTGTCTCCCGTCTCTATATCTATATAATATGGAGAATGAATTTACTCATGTCGCGGCGTCTGTTTTGCCCGGTGGTTTAATCTTCCCTCATAATCTAAGTCGGTATTAATGCAGTCAATGTCCAGTTCGAAGACAGAATATTTATATTTTGTTTTTGGTTTGTAAAAAGTTTTGTAATGTAGTACGTTTCGGACAGGACGCGTGTGGTGCGGCACACACTAGCGTTGCTGCTAACGACGTCGGCGGCGCAGGCGGCGGGCGTGGCGTACGCGCAGCCCGGGGAGCGGCGCGTGTCGCACGTCGCCGCGCTCTCCGCCGCTGCCCTCGCCAATGTACGTACTACTAGATCACCCCAGCCCCCCCAGCCTATCATTACTGACGACGTCGGCGGCGCAGGCGGCGGGCGTGGCGTACGCGCAGCCCGGGGAGCGGCGCGTGTCGCACGTCGCCGCGCTCTCCGCCGCTGCCCTCGCCAATGTACGTACTACTAGATCACCCCAGCCCCCCCCAGCCTATCATTACAATTTTGAAGATTTGAGGAAGAATGCGGGAACGCTCCTAGGGGAATGGGCTGAATGAACGCAAGGAGCGATCGACAGCCCGCCTGCATCATCATATCAGCCGAAAGACGTTCACTGGGCCTCCCCCAAAAAGTGCCACAATGACCGGTTCTGCGCCACCCGCATCCTGCGGACTCCCGCGACCTTTACCGGGTCAAATTAATAGTCAAATTGTTATTGCGGTGTGTATGGGGTTTGTATCACAAATACCCTCCTGCCACTTGGCCTCTAATTATGTTATTTTTGAAGTCGTGGATTTTGAGGCGATGAGATTTGGATTTCGAAGAGGTGGCTTTGGTGAGAAGATTTAAAAGACCAATAAAGCAGCATCAACCTGGAACTCTAACGAACGACATTAGATTTTTCTTCTATTTAACTTGTGTTTCAGGGCGTCGCCATGTTAATATGTTACGTGATCCGCGATGAGGAGTGCCTGCGGTCAGCGAGGCGCGCGCTCTCCATGGGCGAGCCAAGAGAATGGCAGGACTCGCCTGCTGGGGACACGTCGCTCAGCTGTAAGTTGCACTTAATTATTTGGATGTTCATATTGCTACCCGGGAAACCATACCTTTTTTATTCCGTTTTAACCATTCAAAGTCTCCGCGTCAAGTGGAAACGAGTACGCGAAACAGATTTAACCCATTCGCCGCCTTAGAAAAAAATTTGGTTGTCTATAAAGTCTGTTTACGGACGATAATTTTACGTGATATCGTCATAAGAAAACATTGTGCTGCCATACAAACTTTTAGAGGGTGAATTTTGAAAAATCCTTTCTTAGTGCACCCTTAATTAAACCTTATAAGGAATTTTAAGGTATTGCGGCATTCGGGGGTGCCCATTGCAGTGGTTCCAGAGTTACCTCACTGGCAGGTGTCAGGGGCTAAGAGTGGATGACTGCTTGAGTGAAGAAAAATCTACTATTTATGGGGTACCACAAGGAAGTGTCTTAGGTCCAACCCTATTTATCCTTTATATAAATGATATTTTCTCTGTGACTCCTCCTCAAAGTGACCTCATTTGCTACGCCGACGACACTGCTGCTTTGTTCTATGGAAACTCCTGGACAGAAACTTTGCAAAGAGCCGAAGCGGGCATGTGTAGCATAAAAAACTGGTTAGACAATAATCTTCTGTCTCTAAACCTAAAGAAAACCAAATATATTTGTTTCCATAAAACTAAAAGCTCTGAGCCTAAACACGCCACAAAGCTCTACATCAAGAGTGCTGCTAACCACCTCACGACAGATCCCTGTAATGAGATTGGTCGCACTGATTGCATTCGCTATCTGGGTATCGATATTGATAAGCACTTCTCCTTTAAGCAACATGTGACCTCTCTCTCACAACGTGTGAGAAAACTCACTTATGTAATGCGTCTGCTCCGCAACTCCGCCGACAAAAGTGTCCTACGCTTAGTTTATGTCTCCTTATGTCAGTCCATATTGGGGTACTGTATTTCGGTTTGGGGCGGAACATGTGCGTCTACAATGCTGGTACTAGAAAGAGCCCAGAGGGCGGTACTCAAGGTAATGACCAAGAAGCCTTACCAATATCCAACGAAACGACTTCTTACCGAAACTCAGACGCTCTCGGTCCGCCAATTATTTATTTTTAGGGTTACCACAATTATGCACCGAAAGACGCCGAACTCTCCCAATTACGCGGTGCTCCAAAGCAAAAGGGTGTTCCGTGTTCCACAAGCGTTGTCGAAAACGTCCTTCGGACGCCGCTTTCCACGATTCCTGCACCCATTTATTTACAATAAAATATCGAAGCTAACCAATATTCAAAACTTGTCTCACAAAGATATTCAGAATATCCTTAGAAAATGGCTGATCTCTCTTTCTTATAAGGCGACTGAAGACATGCTGAAACCCTTACAATAAATAACACATCATCATCACTCATGGACACACACAAACATTCACTCACACACAGACCAACACTCGCACACATACAGAGCATCCCTCTACAGTTTTAATTAAAGTATTTAACTAGTTTCCCTAATGTAAGCTTATTGTATTTTACGAATGTACCTATGTTTAACTTCCTACCTCTCACTGTATTTTTGCGCATCACGTTTGGTTTAAATTCTTCTGAAAATACCTTACAGTTCTCACGACACAGGCTCGACCTAGTGTGAGGACTATAGCAACCCTAATGTTAAAAATCTTAAGCTAAGCTCTTTGTAATTCTTCTTGTCTGTAACTCATTAGGTAAATAAATAAATTTTGTATTTTTTGTATTTGTATTTTTGTACCTACGTGCCAAATTTGGAATCTCTAGAACCAGCGGTTTGGTCTGTGCGTTGATATTTCGTGCGTGCAGCCGGCGTTCATCGATTTATAAGACGTTATCATGTCAAAAATACGATGTGGCATGGCACGCGACGCAAGTGTTAAATCTATTATTTTTCGGCTTCGTATGACGTCGGTTGCAGGTGGGTGACATTGACAAACTTGAGAACTTGATCTCAATGGCGGCGAATGGGTTAAAGGTATGGAACAACACTCTAGGATTCTCGAAAAATCGGAACACTCTGGGGCGCGGGAGCACGCGAAATGTTGCTATCGCTTCGCCCTTACCCTCGAGTGTATTCGTGTCATGTATTCTGGTTCCAGTGTACATAAAGGGCGGTGGCGAGGTGGAGAGCCGCGGCGGTGTGACGCTGGAGTCGTCCCCGCCGCCGACGTCACCCGGCGCCTACTGGCGCGCGCCCGCGCCGGGCCTGGACACGCCCACCCGTCTGCACAGGTACTGCACACATTTACTAAACTTTGTACACTACTCGTAGGTTCAGTCCAGAATCCAGATTTTCAGCTGCTAGGAAAAGTCATTTCGAAATTATGATGACGAGCAAACGGGCGAGACAGTGCTCTCGGCCGAGTACTCGGTGCGTATAAACAGCCACTCGTTATGTTATACGCACCCAGTACCTACTCAAGGCAAGACTAATCAAGGCATTAGGGCGGCTAGAAAGCTCGGGGCAATCGAAAATAGCTGAGGATATCTAACTATCTAACTTCTTTCTCTTCTTTAAACTTGGGTTCTGTCACGCTAAATAATGTTCTATGTTACTTCCATCTCTGTTATTAACCGAATTAAAAAAAAGAGGTTATATGTTTCACTGTATGTAGGTATTATAATACTCACACATTTTATTACTTATAGGATTATAAACAAATATTTACAACAAATATAAATATTAAAAAAAGAATGGATGGTTGTATGTAGAGAGTAGAGACGGGTTAGGGAGGGGTTAGGGGGCGATGTTGGGTAGAGCTGCCCCGTCGTTGAGGCCGAAAAAATGCTTTACTGATCTGAATTTGTGCCGGGTCCCGCGAATGCACATGCTTGTGGCTCGGATTATTGATATTATAATCTTTGACCTTAACCAGCCCATTATTATAGATAGGGGTCGGTTCCAGCGGTATGTAGGTATTTGTTTTTTATGTATGTTCGCCGATTTCAATTGTGCACCGATTTTCAATTTTTTATTTTATTCGAATGAGTATACTCCTGAGGCGGTCCCATTGCCACCATATCGGGATCTGATGATGGGATCCCAGGGAAATTGAGGGCAACCCTCAAATATTAACTGCCCACATATAGCGACTTGGATTTTTTCTGTTATAAAATAATCAACGCATTTGCCCTCGGAAAGCAGCGCATGGGTAAATCAGAAAGAAAATGTGGAAAATTTCATGTACCTATATGTTGCTTGGCGAAGTATTGAATTAAAGTCGGTTTAAACTTTGTTTTTAAAGTATAAATTATTTTTAAGTTAGAGTTATCGATCAATCACGCCGTTATGTTTGAACCGGTTGAGTTTCTGTTCAATAGAACAGGGCCAAGTAAAATGAATAGGTACCTATTATTCACTAAGGCCCGATACTATGACCCAAGACTCAGATCCCACAGTCAAACTGTGTAAACCGTTTTGTGGGACAGACCTTATTTGTAAAATTATACCCCTTTTATGATGATAATAAATAAATAAATAATATAAAGATGCGTTAGACCAAATGTCGGGACAAATCTTCGTAACTCAGTACTTTTTTTGACTTTACTTACCGACATAAGATCTAACGGATCTTTAAAAAACCGGTGGTCAAACAGTGATTCGTTTTTACTAGCACTTGGTTACCGTTATAGGTACGTTATACCTATAATAAGTAGTGTTTTTGTAAATAAACTAGAATATTACTTTCTTAATATTAATTTGATCATATTTTGCTAGAGGACTTTTTGTTGATATTATTTTATTTTCTTTACTTAGCCTGCGCCATCTTACTGCTGAGCAAAGACCTCCCCCCCAGAGTTCCACATCCCGATATCTCTTGCAACCGGCCCGGCGCTAAGAATGAGTTAAACGTCGCCTATCTACGCCTGGGCTTTCCTGGCAGCGACCGTCTTGTGTTTCTAGTGAGTAGTTTAATGTAATCCACCTGCCCCAATCCTACAGCCCGTGCTACATTTATTCAATTTAATTTGTTTATTGCTGGCTTAGCCCATAAAAGTGTTAGTAGGTTACAAAAACATAATAAAAACCAGCTAAGTGCGAGTCGAACTCGCGCACGAAGGGTTCCATTATCAATAAAAATATGTATTTTATTTTGTTTTTAGTATTTGTTGTTATAGCGGCAACAGAAATGCATCATCTGTGAAAATTTCAACTGGAACTATCACGGTATCAGTGAGATATAGCCTGGTGACAGACAGACGGACGGACGGACGGACGGACAGCGGAGTCTTAGTAATAGGGTCCCGTTTTACTCTTTGAGTACGGAACCCTAAAATAACATTGTGCTAATAAAATTACATTATACCAATCCTCGTTTCCCGTATAAGTGTTTGACACAATGTAGTGTAACGTGGCAAGAAAATGTTCAGGACTTCGAGTCGAGTGCGGTTGACAACGTCATACTTTTCTTATGGTTCTATAGATTAACGAATCCTCCTAAAATCAAGTCCATATGACCCTTCATTTGTCTAGTTTCTGTGAATGTTATCTAAGGTACTAATATAGCTGAATGTAGGTACCTAACTGCTTTCTAAATGGACACCTAATAGATCCTTCGCCGTTCCTTAGGTACCTACTCATGCTCATCAGCTATTTTCCTAACATGCCCATCTAACACTTTATTATGTTCCTTGTGTTTGGTCGACCTTCATTTTACTAATAAGTTTGCAGAAATGTATCTTTTGACTTGGATGGTGTCACATTCGGCGTAGTCGTGAGACAAGCAGCGAATGCCTTCACATTACTGCGTTGGCAACAATGGCAACGCTAGGCAACTGGCAATACCGACATCTGACACCACTGCCGTCTCGCGATTCCCGTATTGCAATGTTTGCATGGTCCACGACTAAGGCTGGGCGCAAACGTTCGGTTTCCGGATTCGGTTTTCCACTTACAGCCCTCTAGAGCGATAATTATTGTTCTGTAAACGCCTGCGAGAGCTATATGTCAAAAACCGAACCCGGAAACCGTACGCGGAAACCGAACGTTTGCGCCCAGCCTAAGCAAACCTTGAAAGTGGTCTAATTCGGAGACATGTTAATGTTGCAGGCGGCAGTCGACCCCGGACAGCCGCGCGGACATCGTGCGCTGCGTTGAGTACAAGGAGACCGTGCTGAGCCCGCACCGGTACTCGCGGCACTCGCGCGCCGTGTGCGACCTGATCCCGCACGCCGCGCCCGCGCAGCCCGAGTACGTGGCGCGCGTGTGCCTCGAGCTGGGCGTGCTGGAGCCCAAGCGCGCGCCGCCCCGCGACCCGCCTCCACCCCTCCTCACCTGCTCCGTCGACTTCGAACCCTACACCGAGAGAAGATTCGACACGGCCAGAGAAAATTGCACCCTCTGCGTTCAGTCCAATCCTGACGTTTCCAAAATACCCTCCCCGCCTATCAAGAGCTGCCTAAAGAAATCTAACAAAAACCAAGAATTCACGTCCAGCATATCGTTACCCTCGATGGAAATATTAAAGGACGAGCTCAAGTCCAAGTCCGATATCGATCAGGTGAACAGGGAGTGGAATAAGGCATACGATTCGCCCGAGACGGATCGAATGTTGAACAAAATATCCAACGATTTGGATTTTTTATTAAATAGAACTCAGGACGCTAGCGTTAATGTAATACTTGACCAAATCGAGGAGGCCCCCACTTAGGATACAGAGTGAGAAATTAGAGATGGTAGATTTTAGCCGCGTAAGCAAACGAATAACATGGAAACAGGGGTGCAACATGCCACTAGGATAGTGTGTACATATTTATTAAACGCGTTTTATATATAGTTATTGAAAATAATAAATTGTATCATGGAACATTGTGCATAAAGTTTATAAAATTATTCCTTTTGTAAACTTTAATACTGTTATTGAGGTATAATATAAAATCACGTTTAGGTATCTATATAAAGCCGGATGTGTTAGCATGAGTAAACGATCAAGTTTATACTTAACTAGTCAAATTCTAAAGTGTGCGTTAGATAAGGTTGTTAGCATAATTTAAACATATTGTGATCAATAATTTCGAATGGATTATTTATACAATTACGTAAACAATTAGCTTTACTAAAGACCATATTTATTGATTTTCCGTGTCAATATTTAGTTAATAATAGTATTTTAGTAGATACATTAAATTGTTGTAGAGTATAAAGAAAGCTATACATGGACGAGTGAAACGGACCATAAATATATGAGGCCCTCGAAGTTACGAGTCTTTCGATTGAAACATTAGGTAGGTAATTCTGTTCAAGACTGCGAGGAAATAAAACCCCATCTCACATATAACTTTTTTGAAGGATACCTAAGTACTAGTGTCCAGGCTTAAAATCGTCCTATTTGCTGAGTTTCCAGCCTCTACAATCAATTTCTGTGGATATTGCAAATGTGATAATTTTACTTTATTTTAGACGTACTTATCGTTTCAATAATCACAGGAAATTAATGCTCGGGTATGTGAATAACATATTTTACTTCAACAAAATATGTATAATTCTTATTTTAGTAATTATATAGGCAATTAGTTCATTAAAAAACGGTTATTTAAAAATATGTTATTTAAATGACCTTAACGCAAAGTTTATCATGAGATTTGATTTGGCTATAAATGTCGGCTTATTTTTATTTAAACTAATGAAAAACGTCATGGTACGCAATGTGTTATTTAGGTATTTTACTTATGTAAAGTATTACGTTCTGGACTGAAATGTATTTATAAGATAATTCACACGCATGCACAATACGAGACATTATAAATTAGTTAAATTTAATTATGTAATCATTATTCATTATCATTACAAAAGATCTGCGATAATTTCGTACATAGTTAGGAAATGATGTATTTATTGTATGTTCGTTAGGATTATATTTATTTAAATTTTATACGTATGTTCATGTACCTATAAAATCTTATTGGTCTTTTAAAAAATGTACCCATGGTCTCTTCATTGTAAATATATAATGTAAATACGTAAATTCAATTACTTAATAAATGTGTTTAAAGTAGAATAGGTAATTTAAAATATCTAAACGAATTATATTTTATGTTAAATCGGGTACATACAATATATTTTTATTTACAATAAATTTTTTACAATTGACTTTTGTAGTTTTATTCGAAGTAAAAGGGGAAAAAGAGGTATATTAGCTGTTTTTTAATAAAACTCCTATAAAACGTGTAATAAAATATGTTTTATTTAAAGCTCAACTAGCATAAATTAAAGTAAGCTGATATAATATACAAACAATAGCTAAATGTATTTACCGGGCAAATAAAACTAATTATAACATTGTTCATAATCAAAATACATCGATTTTTACAGACATTTACATATTTTCCTTACTTTAACAATATATTCGGATTGTGCATTAACAAAATTTTGTGATCCACTTACGGGAAATGTATACAAGTAGAAATATGACTGTAGGTACGTAGTAGTACATTACTTACCTAGGGCGGTTAAACAAAGAATGTCTCAG
The DNA here is from genome assembly GCA_963854355.1 of Epinotia brunnichana. Lineage (NCBI taxonomy): Eukaryota > Metazoa > Arthropoda > Insecta > Lepidoptera > Tortricidae > Epinotia > Epinotia brunnichana. The sequence continues at coordinate 15,014,837 of OY977952.1, forward strand.
ATCGCAGGTATTTGACGCCCGAGCCGAAGGCAAGGGCGATAAATATGCGCTCTGAGGCTTTCTTTATTACCGCCCGTGGTAAGTACAACATTTTACGTCTCTATCTGGCTAGGAAGTGGGGTTTTCCGCACGCATAGCGTGCGGTAATTCCTACTTTATGGCCAGGTATGACGTAAAACTACAGAACTATAGTCCACTGCCCCAACTATGGTCCAAAAGAAAACTCATTCGTTTCTATCAATATCGATTTCTTATTAGTGATTTTATACGTTTTTATTTAAAGTTGTGTTATTTGTATTGCCTGTTTTCAAGTTCATTCATGAAAACATTCCCACCTGAGCAAGTAATATGAGAATTGATTTAGTTGGGTGACCTGGACTATAGTTGTGTAGTTTTACGGTACTTCAAATAAATATAATAACACATTCACTACCAAGCACTCGCTAGGATGAATATTGAACAGTGAAATTTGTCCCTCTGGTAAGTATAATTATATAATAGTCCCTTAGTACTCGAATCGTCGTGGCACGAACAACTCTAGTCCGGCCATGCGCACTTATTAACAACACTTGTTCTTACATCGATACGAAATCAGAACTAAAATCGAGACGATAGTGCTTTTAATGTCCATTTCCAAATCAGGAACCAGGCTGAGAAGGTACTTAATATTAGAAAACACAGCAAAACCAAACCCTTGAGTATTTGGCGACTGCATATTTCTTTACACAGCAATCCACAACAAACTATGAAAATACACAAAACCTGTCATCCTACATCAATGATAAGGAGAATGTATAATCATTTGTATGCTAATGTTATAGCACCTGAAACTAAAAATAAAGGTGTAATAGGGATCGTCCTAATACAACGCGACTACGCGATTATCGTTGCGCGAATGTCAATTTGGACATCTATTCGAGTCTAATATGTTTGATCGCGCGAAAATTTGCGCGAACTTGCGATAATCGCGTAGTCGCGTTGAATTAGGACGATCCCATAGGCTAATACATTTTGAGATCATTTCTGTAATCAAAGTGGTACAAGAGTTATCAACAGTGATCGGATCTAGGATGCAATCTCCCGGGGTTTAAGTCCGTAATATTAAGATGGATATGACTTACAATCCCGCGACCTTTTTTTTCCCTACCTTTACAAAAAGGTAAATAACTTTTACGTCATACCTGGCCATAAAGTAGGAATTACCGCACGCTATGCGTGCGGAAAACCCAACTTCCTGGCCAGATAGAGACGTAAAATGTTGTACTCACCACGGGCGGTAATAAAGAAAGCCTCAGAGCGCATATTTATCGCCCCTGCCTTCGGCTCGGGCGTCAAATACCTGCGATCTGAGACATTCTTTGTTTAACCGCCCTAGGTAAGTAATGTACTATTAATTTTAAGTAGTTTACAGTATAAAATTAACAAAAATGTTTACAGTACCTACTGCATAGCAGAACTGAACGTTACATGTATGTCTTATCTTTTATGTATTTTTATTATTCTTATATGTTTACCAGGGTATACAAGTAAAAGTAATAATTGTTATTAGTTATTAGTATCACTATTTTGTTAATCTTATCACCAGGGCTCAAACTTTTAGAGCCGATGACGTTGCACTGCACTGCACATAGGATGCCTTCAAATAGGCTTTTCGTAAACAATTACCACTCATCAATCTCTTTTGTTAAATTAAATGGCCACTTGAAATGAGCAGTATATAATGTCTTGACTGACATTGTCATTCAAATCGAGCCCTGCTTATCGTTATCACATTCTCAACATATCGACAAAAATTAATAATTTCAGTTACAAATTCCCATTATTAGACGATTTTAGTGTTCTTTAAGTGTGCAAATATTAAGTGACGTATTTTTTAATTTACAATAGCCAAAATCCCGGGAAATCCGAGACACATCCACGATAAGCATAACGTTTGGGGTCGTTCACCCCAAATTGCATCCTAGATCCGATCACTGGTTATCAATTATCCTTATACTTAAAACAATAATCTGTCTGACGTGTGACAACTCATAAAACAAACTAAAATCAAAAAGTAGTATATACAGCCTGTATGTTTAATATTACCTCAAATTGTAACGATGCATAGCTTTTAGTACTATGAACCGATATTGTAAGAAAATTGTATGTTAGTCTTAACTACCAAAGCGTAATTAATTTTTGGATATTTATCGAGCAGCAGTGTAATGTAATGTAATTTGACACATGAAAGAAGCGGGTTACTTGTGACAGTTGTGACGTCACATCAGTAAGACAATGTAGTGATACATTGCCTGCTGAATTATTTTGTATGGAAAAAAAAAGTTAGTAGTTTAGAAAAAAAATCTTGCAATATCGGTTCATAGCCCTAACACCTACCTCTGGTTACAATTTGAGGTAATATTAAAAATACACGCTGTATAATATTATTAGGCTACCAAGCAGGATAGAACTTAGTTCACTTTTGGAGACAATTTTCGATTGCCCCAGTCGCGTTATTATATTATAATACAGGGTTTGGTTGCAGGGAGTTTTATTGTTATGGTCATCAACTACAACGTTTTGACTTTTTGATAAGCACACGTTGGATATTGACGCAGCAAACTAAATTCCATCTCCTACCAACGTGGAATTTTAAACAGCTGCTACAAGATATAAGCTGGAAGTTATGACTATCACAAGGCACTGAAATCTTAACACTTGCACACATCGAACACACACAACAATTTAAAATCACGAGTCACATCTACAGAAATTTGAAATTACATACACAATTAAAAAGTCACAAGAATCTCTGACGTGACAGTAGCTGCAATACAATAACGAAAACAAAAGCTTTCGTAGCCTATATAAAATAGCAACACCGTATTTAACTATGTATTTATTTTAAGAGATGACTGACAATGACTTCTTGAACACAAACATGAATAGAAATTAAACGAGTGCTGGGTAAAAGCAGCTGCCGAAATAACTAATTGTGACCCAACAAACCTATCGTGAAATCATGCATCCCTGTCCTATAGTGAGTCGGAATATGTGTACTCATATCAAGACACATTATGCAAGATCTAAAGTACATGCAAATTATTACTTGATATTCACACAAGTCCGACACGAAACATCGGACAGTTTATCTTCTATTTTTTTTATATCGCGAGATAAACATGACCATAATAAGGCTACTGAAATGTGAAAACAATTGATAGGTACACGGAAAGAAGCTAAATAATGGGATACAAATATTTTAATACTAGGTATTCATAATTTGTAGCTTGTGACAATTAGCTAAGGATCAGGTATTTCTGGTATAAAGGTACTACTAGTTGATATAGATGTACTAGGTACAATATAATATTAGATTATTTTTGCTGCCCTCGTGTAGCTAGAGTAATATAGTATATCTTTGACTATATTATATATAAGCATATTTTTCGATTAAACTCGGAAAGTTCATATTGTCAATTGGTTTGAGTAAAATTTTACACTTATTTTCTATGTATTATTTGTAGGGTCAGTGGATAAGGAAAGTACACAGTGGCAAGGTGACATAGCAAACACATTTTACGTTTTCCTGTGATATAGGTTCTGCTGCTCTGCTCATTAATGTTTTATGTATGTACGCTTCGCCACTATTATGTTATGATTATTGGCTTTGATATCCTAAGCAATCCACGTTAATTATTTATTAAGTGTATAATTATTCCTTAAATAATAAATTGATTTGACAATCTAAAGGGTTAATAAATAGTGATATGCAAGCATATTAATAAAAAATCATTTAAATATATACATGATAACCAAAATGAGCTTGCTTTATGAACATGGACATACAATGCGACAACGTCATATATACAAACATTCACACGTACAATTACTTTGACTAAACACTTCTAGTCATCACACAAACATTAGTGCCGTATTGCATACGAGGGCGACACTGAAAGTCTTTAGAACTGGCCACTTGTAATAAATATAATAAAAAAATAAGTTCAAAATTTGAAAATGGAACTCTTTCTTAATATTTTTGTGTACGAATTCCACTCGATTGTCATTTGTTTTACGATTTGGCGGCAAATTGAAAATTGTGTGTACTACGTGAGCATGAATTTAACGCGAGAAAATTTTCGAGCAATGATTTTTTACGACTTTCGATGTAATTTAAGTCAACAAGAAAGTTATGATAGACTTCGATTGGCCTTTCACGATGAAGCCCCATCTCGTGCTACTATTTACAACTGGTTTAATGAATTTAAACGTGGCCACACTGATCTCACTGATGATCTGCGTGAGGGCCGGCCTTCTACGGCGACTACTGAAGATAACATCAGTGTTGTGCGGCGTATGATAGAGACTGACAAAAGAGCAACCTATCAGCAGATTCGTACAAGCTTAGCCATTGGTATGAGTCAAGTCCACAAAATCCTCCATGAACATTTAGCGGTGAGGAAGCTTTGTGCCCGGTGGATACCTCATAATTTGACAGAAGCCCAAAAAGTCCGTCGTGTTGATTGGTGCCGTGAAATGGGTCAAAGATTCAACGGAGGTGACTCAAATGCTGTGTTCGACGTAGTTACGGGTGACGAAAGCTGGATTTACTGTTATGATCCTGAAACTAAAAGACAGTCTGCTGAGTGGGTGTTTCCTTCCGAGGAGTTGCCTACTAAAGTGAAGAGAGGTCGAAGTGTGGGAAAAAAGATGGTGGCCTCGTTCTTCGGAAGGACTGGTCATTACGCAACAATTATTTTAGAGGATCAAAAAACAGTTACTGCGAAGTGGTACACTAACAATTGTTTACCACTTGTCTTGGAAAAAGTTCGAGAAAAACGGCCTCGCAGTAGGATCCTGCTTCACCACGACAACGCCTCATCGCACACCGCCAAGCAAACGATCGACTATTTGGCGACGGCAAACGTGGAATTACTGGGTCACCCACCTTATAGCCCCGACCTTGCACCTTGTGATTTTTATTTATTCCCAAAAATTAAAGAAAAACTTCGAGGAAAACGTTTTATGAACGCCGACGAAGCAGTGGCTGCGTTTCAAAAGGCCGTCGAAGAGACCCCTAAGGACGAGTGGGCAAAGTGCTTTTCTCAGTGGTTCTATCGAATGCAGCGATGTATTGATGTGAAGGGAGGCTATTTTGAAAAGATATAATAAAAGTAATAAGTTGCTTGATTGCTCAGTTTTTGATTTTCTAAGAACTTTCAGTTTGACCCTCGTACAACGTGTATAACATTGTTTCGTATTTATATATACACTTACTATATTATCTAATTATTACACGGATAAATAAAGAAGGTTGCAACTTGATAGTTGTTTATCAATTAGTTCAAGTAGGACACGATAATAGGGGTCATTACGTCACGACAAATTGGTAGTTCCTCGATATAATCAAAAATAACTGTACAGTCAGCTGCATTCATAACTAACACGAGACAGAGCGCATATACACTATGCAACTCAACGAGTAATAATATAATTAACCCATTAGTGTATAGGTAATTAACACTCGGCTTGTAAGTATACATCGAACACTAAATATCAACTTGTGGATGTAAATATGGTCCTTCGAACCGGGTTTTGTCAGGAAATTTAGTCAGCATCATAAAGTTAGTTTAGTTCAGGGACTGATTTCGGTTACGGTTATACCGGTATGAAACCGGTATTCCATTACGGTACCGTTATGTCGTAAAGGTTATGCGCGCCGCGCGAACATAACGGTACCGTAACCGTTTTGAAATAACGGTTAGCGGTATTAGTTTTAAATTATACCGAAACCTTTATAATACCGGTAGCTAACCGAAAAATAAAGCGAGCTCGCACTCACTTTGGCTACTAAACTTCTAAAGACAAAAAGACAAAACGGCGGTGCGGCTGCCGGCGGTTTGGCAACAACGTCAGGCCAATGTCGATATATCGGTTACCTTTAAAAAGCGGTTACGGTACCGGAAAAAATAAAGGTTCCGCTACCGAAAACGATATGACGTCATACCGTTAAAATAGAATACCGGTATTTTTCGGTTATGCAGTCCCTGGTTTAGAACAGTACTATATTAGTATAGCAACGAAAGTAGCCAAATATATCGCAACAAGTCTTTATTACTGTAAGAGTAAGGATGTGTTACGATATATTTGGTTACTTAGGCTGCTACTAACTAATACGATGCTGACTGTACGTATTGTATGTGACACATCCTAACAGCTCTTGAAATTAAAAATTGTCATATATTTTTGTAGTGCTGAACATTATTGCAGATGACAATACAAAAAGATCTATAAGCAAATGAACCGAAATAAAACATAATTTGTCATATTTAAAGAACGAGTACCAACTCAATGATAATGGAACTTCTATTAAGTGTCTTATTTATCTTAATGCTCGTAATTGAAAAAGTTAACACAATCCACGGCCATTGCAACTCATGATTGGAAGCGGATAATCTCAGATTAGAATTTCAGTACTTTATTTATTTTCTATCAATTTCCTGTACATTAATCTGTTTTCTTTTAACCGACTAATTTATAGAAGGTCAAAACTTGATTCAAGAACTGATGTTGATATTTGAATTTACAGTCAATGCAAAAATATAAGGGACAAAAGACACGTGGTTAAGTTTACTTTACCGTACCTTTATCTGTCGGTTATGGAACTATTGTTACACATTTAGGTCAGAGCCAATCAAACCGGAATAACGACTTAATCTGATGTTAAACTTCGAAATCAAATGGAATAAACTCTACTTCAGTCGAATTGTCACTCAAATAAAGAAATAATAAATGTTTAATTATAACTTGTTATTACAGTTATCAACAGAAGGCAATTGACAATATTTTGTAAGTGTAACAAATTGAAATGGTACGTAATTTAAATCACTTGGCAATTCATTTATAGGTCAATCAGAGAGTTACTTTTAAGAATCCGCTGTACATTACTTTGTTTACATGTAAAATATGTAGTTCATTTAGTGTTTTCACAGATTACAAACAGTACATTATTTAAAAACATTGACTATTTAGAATTAGGTGTACACTTATATATACAAAGTTGATAAATCAATTTAACAGTAGTAACATTACATTACACAATAATCAAATATTATTTATTACTTAACTAAATTAGTTGGGGAGTTTAACAGAAATTACCATCAGACACTTTCGCGGTCTCGGATGCCATAGCAATTACAGTCATATTTTGTTCCGTTTGGTCTATGACATGTAATGTCACAGTCCGAGGACGTGTTAATACGCACAAAATTAATTATCATCAAGTTATTATTTCACGGGCAGATTAATTAAAGAAAACATTTCAAGATGTTCACTGTATTGATGACTTGATGACGTACAGTCGGCGTCAAAGATATGTTTACACTTTTGCACATTACTCAATTGTAATAAGGCGCAAAATGTATAGGTACATATCTCTGACGTCCACTGTACTCAACGTTTTTAGCGGATAGTGTAATCATATTAAAATGTATCGTTATACATTGCATTTCGCATCAAAGTGGGCGTCTTTCGATTTAATGATTTTTAAATCGCTATATTTTAAATATGACTGGGCTTTACGTGTATTTATTCAAACTGCGGGAGAAGAGGGTCATATATTATCTAAATATTATAATTTCAAGCTACTCAAATATATATATTAGACGTGTAGTCCGAACGAACTTTGTATGGAATTCGTACGAGTCGTTCAACCTTAATTAATTGCGTATTGTATGACCAGATAAGATAAGACTTATGAAAGTTATGAATCAAACAATATAGATAACCCTCCTATCATCATTTTCATTAGCCACAGTAGTAACACCACTGAAATTCAATCAACGCTTTTCATACTCAATATGAAATGGTAACAGTATTAATGAGATAATGAGTGTCAATAAATAGTGGAATTATAACACTCCCAGGTTAATGATATGACATATCATGACATTGGGTAAATGTCAACTAATATTCAGACCCCAAGATAATAAATACACGACTGCATCTACATTTCCAATTACGTGACTGATTTAAAAAGTACATTAAAGCGGTAGGCTTAGACTTAGTTACAGAACAAATCATCTTTTATTCATAATAATTTTCTCAAACATGCAATGAAATGTCGTCATTGCGTGCGTTATAACAGGCTTCAAAGTATCACGTTTCGGGCGGAACAACTCGAGAGAACTGTATAGGAATTTCATACAAAATTGAAGGCCAAGGCCGGGAAGTATTTTTTTTTAAATTTTCATTTCACAATTTGTGACACAGCATCACGGCGTTCAGCCATGAAAATTAGTTTGATTTCTTGGAGTTTTATTTATTTATTTCATTGCATGTTTGAGAAAAACACTATACGTGCCTGGCCGTGAAAAGGGCTTGCCGGCTTCGTATCTCTATCCGGCCTTCCTACGGTCGGCCGTCTATACCTACTCACCGTTCAAGCCCTTCTTTTTCCCGGCGTCTGCAGTAATGTACTATTATCTCCCTGTCATCTTTCGTCGAAATTGTGTTGCCGATTCGATATCGAGCGCCGTCGATCGAAGGTGTGTTGGCAAACAAGAAAGAAGAGTCAAAGACGCGTTGCCGAACATTTACTAATGTGAGGATACAACTGTGTCGATAGCTACAGACAAATAAAGATCCGTCTTAGTGCATCTTCGAGGGTTCGTGCGACTTTATCACACAACGCCACAAACCTACAGAGCAAGTAGTGGTAGTTATGTTATTAAGTTTTACTTTCCAACGAATTAATATACAAAACCATAGCATCTTAAACAACAATAAATTATAAGAACAAATTCAAAGCCATAAAGTACTTTTCCACATATTGCCAAACTAATCGGTCGTTTACAAAATGTTTACTATGTAACAGATCATAAATTTGATATTACAGCATAATCGTTATATCTAATATCACTCGACGTTGACACGTGCAACTCACCGAGCTTGTTCGCGACGCTCGACGGTGACGTCACGGGGACGGCGCGACGAGGGCTCATTGGAAACGCGCATATCTGGAAAACACAGAGATAAACTTTATGGGTGGAATGTGGTGGTGCAACTTTGGTGGAAGTGACGTTTATTTCGTGGTTATTTAGACAAACGTTTCGTAGAATGATTTTGGTATTCCTAGCTGTCCGCGCGCACACCTTAGCGCGCACTGAGTTTTTTTTCCGATTGGTTCGTTGCTAACCAATTGGGCAATAATAGTGGAGGAAGTTATGCATCGCTCCCATACATAACCCATTTTTTTTTATTATGTTCCGGACTAAAAATGCTTAGAATTACTCAAGGAACAAATATGATGAAGCACATAGCTTAATAAAAAAAATTCGGGTAAACTTCATCATAACTGCCTCCACTATAAATACTCAATAGTCCGAAATCGCAGTGTCGAGGTTGTGGACAAGCACCAAATAGTTTAAAGTGGCCCTACCTACTGAGAATGATCCGAATATTACATTTCAAAGAAACTTGGATGATTATAAATCTTTCATGATGTTTTAATCAATACATAGGAGCTATCAGGTTTGGTCCTTTTTGTCTTATATCAATCCCAAAACGGAGAACATCTTTCTACGGAATTAAACAATCTACGGAACGATAAAAAGTTAATTAAAATACCAATATGCTAGCTATCGTCAAGGCTAATAACAAATACAATTCGATAGTGTCGATATTAAGTAGACTATTAAAGAACGTAAAACACAAAACTGGACTAATAGACAGATATACGCTGCGTCGTAAATAAATGACTCATCGTTTAAGCACATTACCAGTTTCAACGTAGTTGTTAGGAGAAATGGTGACGTCACCAATGTCACCGTCTTACGATACAATCGCTAGGAAAGTTGGGACGGACGTACGATCTACAAACATAACAAGTGGCAATTCACAGTTGGTAGCTACTTAATTAATGTGTGCCATTAACGATTAGGAGTTACGAGCATTACTCCACCATACTTTTGAGAGTTTTTCATGTTATAGAGTCTATAACATGAAAAACTCTCAAAAGTATCTATAATATAGACCATAACGCAAACGGATACCGAATGGTAAGTGCTGCTATTCTTTTGGTGTTTACGGCACTGGTTGGCTTGACACAACATAACTGCTCCTTCAGATAATTTACTTTGTGGCCTTATTTATTGATTTTCTATAAAACAGATCAATAGCTTTACTATCAAGTATGTGCGTTACGCTATTTACAATAAAATTATAGCACTTCATTCGCCTCGAAAGGCTGCTGCTGCCCTGCCGGATTCGTCTGAAAAGAAGGACGATTATGCCAGTTCACCAACTCAGGTCGCGTTCGCAACGCCAACTGCTGTATGCATAAGCTACCTCCGCTGTGTCGACCGCGATAACTCTTTAGGCGTCAATCTAGTGACTACGTGCGATGTCACAGTTACAGAACATTAAATAGTATAGCGCGGGGTATCAAGCGCGATTTCCATCGGGACTGGTGTCGCCACCTCGTCCCCTTCAAGTCGCCTACAACAACATGGCGATCGGGTGACGTTGGTGCGAAAGCTTGAGCGCATGCTCAAACTCTAGTGGCACGCGTGCCACGCCCACATCGCCATTTTATAGTATTAAGTGTTTTGTGGTCACAGTGATGTCAGTATGAAAGGCAGCGGAAAGATCTCATTGTACAAGCTCGTAGCAACCGCCGAAGTATGCTTTAAAGATTAGGATGATAGGGCCGAGCCGTTTGGGACTCTTACGTCGTACAGTAGACAGTATTATAGGTTACCTGCTGCGCTGTCTCGGCCGCTACAACTGGAACAGGTCGTCGTGCGTCCGCTCCAGCCTCTTGAGCGACGTGTCGACCCGGCGGCCCTGCGTCAGCATCGACAGCGGCGGCAGCGGCGGCGGGATGATCTCGTTGTACGAGCTGGAGGCGCCGAGCGACGTCGACTGACGGAGTCGCGCCGTCGGCCGGTGCCGTACGAAACCGTCTTCCAACTCTCTCACGAATCTGAAAAGTGAATATTAAAATGCCAAGTTAATTTCATATAGGCTTCTGAGGTGTAAGTGAAGTCCCTAACCGGCACTGGGCCAGTGTGGGGACTACTGTCCAATCCCTCTTGTCTATGACAGGCCTGCGCCCAGCAGTGGAACGTATATAGGACGATGATGATGATAATGAAACTTTCCGAAACCCACGCCTAAAGACCGTCCGTAAATTGATTTATCCATTATTAATGCAGGTACAATACAATGACGCAAATATAATAGTAGGTATACAAAGACCAGCGATAACATGGCGAGTGTTATAAAGTCTAGTAAGAAATCTCGCCTACGGTCATAAGACACGGAACTCTATAATTCTCTTTAACTTCCCTAACGACCCGGTCCTAACCTAACCTTGAAAGCACACTTACTCCGGTTGTTACTAACTTGCTGCATCATATACGGCTAGGTTTTACCTGCGACACTTGCGTCAATGCAACGTAGAAATACAACTATAAACCGATTGATCACAATACAAATTTTAAATAATAATAATAATAAAATCTTTATTTCGGAATACAAAAGATTTAAATTTACTTGAGATAAATAATAGGGCCTTTAATTAAAACTGTAATATAATAACCATAATTTTGATCGCTCCACCCACGGTTCTCACTTAGACATATCTTGCTAAGAAAAACTAGACTGTCATATGCCTTATATTAGTTACAAGCTTTCTATTAACTTGCAATGTATGTACCTAACTAACTATGTTACTATGTATCTACTTAGGTACGTAACTATGTTTGTTCGGGTGGAATCTTGCAACTCAATTTTGAAGCAGAGATATCTTCAAGCGATTGAGCTGAAATTTTGGGTAGGTAAAGGTATAGGTTTGGATAACAATTCAATATGATGGTACCATCGAGCTGATCTGATGATGGAGACAGAAGGTGGCCATGAAAATTCAGTAGGTACTTAACCGATGTAACCCCGTTGAGTTTGGGTTCGTTAGAATCGTCTCAATTAGTAGTTGATGACGGTATATATATATATTTTTACAGAAACTTATTTTATATTGCAGGGATAAAACCGATAGTAAGCGCGTTAACCCATATCATTAAACGTATATTCTGCAAGTCATCTAATGCATGAATCATGGTTGACTATACCTTTTGCTTACACGTATATATATCCGTTGAGCTTAGGAATGTTCAACTGTGCAATAAAAGGGACATGTCATTGGTATTCTAATATTATTGCTTGAGAATGTATATCGGGTCAAAATACTGATTCCCCTCGCGGAAAGGACGAGGACGACGTAATTCACGAGAAGGGTCTACTATAATAAGCAATATAAGTGGCAGACAAACAACGTGCGGCTTTAAGTATTTTTAGCGAACGGAACAAACCCATAATACGAATGGCAAATCGTCCACTCACGATGTCCGCTTGGCTGGTATCATGAAAGCTATTTTGAACTCAATGTTTTTCATTATAAGGTTGGAATTTGAACTACACTCTTAAATTTAACAATTGTTTACCGTTGCGGTATACTGCCGATATTTTGATAACACATTTCTTTTCATTATTTGAACACCGATGACATAAAATCAATTAATAATGTATGTCAATATGTCATTTTAACTGGTGGTTTGTCGCGGAATTCTTCAGCTGTTCGGCGTAGTGACGTCAAAACCTCGTGATTTCGTTTGCTTACAACATGCGTAGAGGTTGTTACAAGAATATAACGGAAATCGTTGATGGATGAAGAACCGAAGGAATGTACATGCCTATAATTTTTGTATACGAATCCATACTAACGCGATAGTAACACTGTTTATATGTGTTTGTTACATTGTGTTTCTTAATAAATAAAATAAAAAAAAATTAAATAAGTTTTATTGATTTATGAACCAAGCTCTTTTAGTGCATTTGTACTGAGAGCCGTATTGACTTACAGGGAGCGCTTTTGTCATGGAAGCACCAGTTATAGGCCGGTGGCCTAGTGTTGAGTGTTGCAAAGACCCAATTTATGACCCTGAACGAGCCAAATCCCGGCGACGATGCACAATTCAGGGAACATAGAATGCAACATTAAGCACCGAATAGCCGCTGCATGGTTAAAATGGCGAGAAGTGACTGGTGTTGCATGTGACAAGCGAATGCCGGTTAAACTTAAAGGTTTGGTCTACAAGAGCATCATAAGGCCGGTTCTCATGTATGGCAGCGAGACGTGGGCGTTGACTCAAAAGCATGTCCATACCATTCAAGTTGCCGAAATGAAGATGTTACGGGGGATGTGCGGCGTTACCAGGCTCGATAAATCCGCAACGAGTACGTACGAGGAAGCCTGGGCGTCCGTGACATCGCCGATAAGATCCAAGAAAGCCGGCTGCGATGGTATGGTCATGTGAAGAGGAGGCCACCAAACTATGTTGGTAACTTGGCACTACAAATTTCCGTCTCTGGTCGAAGATCCAGTGGCAGACCCAGAACAAGATGGAAGGATGTAGTGCTAAGAGATATAAGAGAGAGCAAGTTATCCGAAACCGATGTCGAGGACAGAGCGAAGTGGAGAAGTAAGACGAGGAAAGCTGACCCCACCACCATGTGGGATATATAGCTGGGAAGAGAGAGAGAGATGAACCAAGCTCTTTACCCCGGAAATCATCCCTTGAAATGGGCGTTAAAAATTTTGCATCGAAATGCGTCTAATAATAATGAGTACGTCACGGCAAGGTCACGGCTAAAGTCAACCGAGATTCGCGAGCAAGGCTCGTGTTTTATAAATTAATCCAACCTCTAGCTATGGGGGGCAATATAGGTAAGTCGTATTGCAGTAAATCGACATGGGTACCTAGTTTATAGCCGCCTATGCCGATTAGTAGTTCTTGACTGGAACACAGAAAGAGTGGTCGTAGAAATCCTTACACTTTACTTCACAAGGATCAAGCTCGGTTTGCAGCATATCTAACATTACTGAGACACCGTGTATGACTCAGATTCAATTTAAAACAAATTATTTCTGGAATCTTCGGTACATATATTATTTTAAATTCCTCTAAAGTGTACTCCCAAAATATTTCAAGAGCGTCCTGGCAAGTTTGAGAGCGTTCTGCTGTTTACAAATATGATCTGAGTGTTTACTTATCAATCAGTGTCAGGGAACATCCTGTTGATATCAAACTGTACGCGTCTTAAGATTTTTGAGAAAACTCATATCAAAGTCATATTTAAGTACCCGTATAAATAAACGGTTTTATATTTCAAATCTAGTACAAATAACTGGGTTTTTTACCAACGAGTATATCCCCATACGAGACAAATTCTTATGCAATAGGGAACTTGCATCTTTTTATTTTATTACGAAAATCAAAAGTATAATCCAGCATTAAAACAACTATAGCATTAAAACTTTCTTATGATTTATTTTTCTGATGTTATATGCATTTGAAATCTGCACGCGCCGGCACTCCCCGAAAACGCTCAATATTAAACGGGCTTATGCTATAACGTCACAATATTCTCGGCGCATGTACTATGGAGTAAGTCATTAATTTGCAATTATTTCCACAAAATTTGCGTTTAAGTCTATACTTGTCATACAAATTATTATTTCTAATTTAATATTCTGTGTAACTGTTAAGTTATTTTATCAGAAAAATAAATCAAAAGAAATATTTAGTGCTACAGTTGTTTTAATGCTGGATTATACTTTTGATTTTCGTAATAAAATAAAAAGATGTAAGTTCTCTCTTACTTTAGTACATTTAAGCTTTTACCCTCCTTATGTTTTGTTTTCGCAACACAAAGCAGCCTTTGCTCAAGAGAGACAGACAGACTGACAAACAGACAGACAGATATAGCTACTGTTGCTTTCATAATTCCTGTTTACGATAAGACGTCAATATGCGTTCAGACGATCTTCAACTCTAAGAAATCATTAAGAACTAAAGTTTATACTTAATGTTTTTGTAATATTCTCAACTACCTACATCTTAAAATTTTGCCTTGGACGTTATTGTTATTGAACGTCTCGGCGCTAACTTATTGATAGATAGTATTGTACTTAGTTATAATTAATAGATAAGTATTCTTACACAGTAGATAAGGAAGTTGATATATGAGTGCTGTTCGCCAACAAACTGTTATGCAGTTTAGCGCAAATTTTACTGTAAACTATACTGTGTAATCCTTGTTTTGGTTCAATAAAAAAAGCCACACTTTAAAAAATCGTCATACCTAAATGACTCTCATTTGCCTAGTTAATTTAGTAGTTAAAATGCCTGTCTGAGTCCCTAGATGTTAGGTTGGCGTGATGAAAAACGCCCCTAATATTAATCGACTTAAAATACGAGTGTGGTTTTATGAAACGAGCGTCAGCGAGTTTCATAATAGGATCACACGAGTGTTTAAAGGCCTAATTATGTACAGTTGCATGTATACACTACTTTATCTAAACGCATATCATAAGTACTCTAAGATGGGTTCAGAAGCTGTAGGGAAATGACCTGCATTGCTACTAGTGCTACCTGTAAAATATCTTTGTTGCAATCTTGGCTGCATTTACGATATCCGGCGGAGTGTTCACATCGTTCTCGGAGTCACTATTACTCATATGTTCAACTAAAATGAAAATTACAAACAACTTTTCACAATTCTACTTTCGTAACAGCAAAAAACGTACAAACAAATTACAACAGTATCTAATGGCGGCAATTCGATCCTCCGTCAATACGAATGTATTTTTTTTTAATCATAGAGTAAACGAATGAAGACCCTATTCTCATGCCACTCGAGATCAAATGTCGTGAGGTTTATATTAAATAAAAAGCGGCCAAGTGCGAGTCGGACTCGCACATTAAGGGTTCCGTGAAATAAATTGCGGTTTACGATTTATGACGTATTAAAAAAAAACTACTTATTAGATCTCGTTCAAACCAATTTTCGGTGGAAGTTTACATGGTAATGTACATCATATATTTTTTTTAGTTTTATCATTCTCTTATTTTAGAAGTTACAGGATACACTTTGGAAGTGTCTCTCGCGCAAACTATTCAGTTTAGAAAGAATTGATGTTAGAAACCTCAATATAATTTTTTGAGTTTCAGTTCTGAGTATGGGGACCCCTAAAACTTAATGTTTTTTTTCGATTTTTGTGTGAAAATCTTAATGCGGTTCACAGAATACATCTACTTACCAAGTTTCAACAGTATAGCTCTTATAGTTTCGGAAAAAAGTGGCTGTGACATACGGACGGACAGACAGACAGACAGACGGACGGACATGACGAATCTATAAGGGTTCCGTTTTTTGCCATTTGGCTACGGAACTCTAAAAACATAATGAATTGACGTTTCGTATCGATAACTGTTTCAATATCTATAGATGCCGCTGTTCCAAATTTAAGCTCATAACGATACAAAAATCTGTACTGTAATAACATTACAGCACTTTAAACTCTCGCGCTTTGTACACATATTTAAATACTGTTTAATCCGGGTCTAACGCGATATTTAATTACCTTTATTTCGACACGGGTCCCCCGTCACCCGGGACCCGTGTCGAAACGTCAGAAATAAAGGTAAATAAATATCGCGTTAGACCCGGACTAAACAGTATTTAAATAACATTACCGTACTGATTTAACCTACTACCACAGACAAGAAAGTTGTCATAGTAAAATTGGTTGTAATAATGCTGGTCATTTCCGACGGTTTCTGAACGCATTTTAGAGCACTAATGATATGTGCGTAGATAAAAATAATTCTAATCACTAAAAGCTACGAGAATAAGCAATTAAGG
Source organism: Epinotia brunnichana (assembly GCA_963854355.1). Taxonomy (NCBI): domain Eukaryota; kingdom Metazoa; phylum Arthropoda; class Insecta; order Lepidoptera; family Tortricidae; genus Epinotia; species Epinotia brunnichana. The sequence continues at coordinate 15,031,586 of OY977952.1, forward strand.
GTATAAATAGATGGTGCAAACTAAGGTTTGCCTTTGTTTAGGTATGTTAGTTACATCTTGACTTTACTATTTTACGGCATTTTTGTTTTAAACATTGTACCTAATGACTATTTTGACTAGTACCAATTGGGTTAAAATTGTTATTTGTCTATTAAGTAGTCGTAATAGACAAAGTTTACATTTCTAAATCAGTTATTGTAACTCGATACGGGTTAGGCTCGTAAAACACACTTTCTCGCAATGTGCACTTTCTGCAAAGGTGCACTTTCCGCAAAATGTACACTCCCAAAATGTACACTTTTCCAATTTGGATACTTTCCCGAAATGTGCACTTTTTCAAACAGTGCACTTGTCAAAAACGCACACTTTCCTATTTAGGGCACTTTCTAAAAAGGTACACATTTATTATTTAAACGCATTCTTCACACACACACGCCACACACAAGCACACGCACACACGCTTCACACTTTTTTTTAAATCCACACGCATTTGTCTTAAATTTAATCTCATCTAAATCGATTGTGTAAAGCAGCCTTAAGTTTGATGGCAAAATATTTTTTTTAGGGTCTCGTAGTCAAAATTGCAAAAACGGAACGCTTATAGTTTCGGTCTTTCTGTCCGTTCGTCCATCCGTCTGTTTGAACTAGTTTGAAGAGAAACCCTTAGTACTATAAACAGGGACATTCCTACCCCTAAAGTGTTCTTTCCGGGACAATACATTCTGCGAAAGTGCACATTCTGGGAAAATGCACTTATTGAAAAAGTGTACATATCGGGAAGTGCACTTTTAGAGATAGTGTACCTTCCGAGAAAATTACCCTTCTAAAGAAGTGCACCTTTAGAGAAAGTGCACATTTCGGGAAAGTGTGTTTTACGAGCCTAACCCCTCGATACACGGTTGTGGTTTTATCTAGAGGTCCACGTTGTGTAAGCACTTAATAAAATAAACCAGCCAAGTGCGAGTCGGACTCGCGCACGAAGGGTTCCGTACCATTATCTATAAATATTTATTTAATTCTGTTTTTTTAGTATTTGTTGTTAAAGCGGCAACAGAAATACATCATCTGTTCATCTGTGAAAATTTCATCTGGCTAACTATCACGGTTATTGAGATACAGCCTGGTGACAGACGGACATACAGACAGACAGACAGACAGCGGAGTCTTAGTAATAGGGTCCCGTTTTACTCTTTGAGTACGGAACCCTAAAAACATCATCCCTTTCACTGTCCCTGTCTCTTTCTAAACAATATCTTAATAATCCGCGGTAAACTGACACTGGCAATGATATTGACAGCTGCAGCAGCTATATTTGTCATTGCCAGGGTCAGTTTTTTTTTTTTTGTAATATGAGACAGATCAAGGAAAGTGTCTCATTCTCCGTCCTAAACCCAAAGCGTAAGTGAGGAAACCGTTTATATTTTTCAAAAACAATTGATGCAGCTGAAAATCCTGCACTTTTTTCTGGTGCTGAGGAAGGATATTCTCATCACCAAAAAAAAATCAGGCACTACTAAAATGTTCATCCATTCCCCATTACGACAATTTCGCTCAAAGTGAAACTAGTTTTAGTTTGGTATAACAATCTCAAGGTTGTCTTAGACTTAGCCAACTTAGCATATCATAACTAAAACCTAAGCTATTTAATACTCGTATAAATAAGTAATAAATTAATGTTATTTGCATTATTTATTTATACTCAACAGCACTAAAGAGATTACATTGTTCATGAAACTGAATAGGTAGTCATTATATTATTAAGTTATCGCTCGGAGAAAATGAAACCTTATCAGTTGTCTATTGATAAGGGAATTCTCATTTGCGTAATGTAGCGATGACGAGGTATCGCACTGACGATAATTTAACGTGCACCACATCACGAATTCACGATCCTGATAGGCTGATAGCCGATACACAATAGGGTCCACGCAATCGCAAATGATGCATGAGTATGTTACAAATTATGAAAATGTACAATCACCGAACAAATTAACTCCCATATATTATACACTCGCGGTTAAAATTTTCGAGTAAACCGCAATAGGTTTTTATTATATTTAACACCAGTTTTATTTACATAATATTTACTTAACTGTATTAGCAATTTCCGGGATCCTATCATAAAAATATCAATATCCAACAAGTGCGAGTCGGACTCGCGCACGAAGGGTTCCGTACCATTATCTATAAAAAAAAACAATTTTATTCTGTGTTTTTAGTATTTGTTGTTACAGCGGCAACAGAAATACATCATCTGTGAAAATTTCAGCTGGAACTGAATCACGGTATCAGTGAGATATAGCCTGGTGACAGACAGACGGACGGACGGACGGACAGCGGAGTCTTAGTTATAGGGACCCGTTTTACTCTTTGAGTACGGAACCCTAAAAATGACGTATTTGCGATGTCTCGCTCTGTTATCGTTGTTTTTTTTCAAACCTGGTAACTTTATATAACGTTTTTTTTACTGTTATTTTTGCAGTTTAGATGTAAAATTAAATAAAGATCATGACAGGATTTAAAAAAAACTGTACAACCTTGCACTATTTTAGGAAATATGACGGTATTTTACCGACCCGTAGTTTTTGTCCGCGAGTGTAGTCAGGGGTAATAATATACGTACATAAATTAGGACATAAATATCTGTACAGGACTCTATTGTCAATGTCATAAAGGCGTGTACAGATATTTATGTCCTTATTTATATACGTATATTAGTACCCCTGACTGTAGGTATTTGAAGATACTTTTAGGGATCCCGCTTTATACAAAAGTCAAAATAAACCTGTATTCCTTAACCCATTAAGCGCTAATCACGACATGCGTATTTCAGAGCGCTACGGGCGTTTTTCGCTACAATATGGACATTAACCTGCTGAGCGTTTTTCAAATAAAGTGTAGGTAGGTGGTACCCTACTTAAGGTACAATTAAGAAACGTTAACTTTGTCAGTTTAGTCACGAAAATTAACAATTAATTAATAAATAAATAAAATAAAATAAAAATGGTTTATTATCAGATTCCTTAGATCCATAGCATAGCATTGTTAGTTACAAAACACTTATACAACTACATTAGTAAAATTAATATTAAATGGCCACATGAATTTATTTTATTTTATTTTTTTAGGACGTACGACATGTAGGTCGGTGTATCGGCGGAGTATGTCTGAGTCCCACCTCTCTGCTATCATTTTCAGGAAGCTATTTGAGCTTCCCCTCGTCTGCATCACCACAGACGCCGTCTTCTTCCGTATTATGGCATAAAAGTCATCTACGCTAGCATCGGCAAACATCCCAGAGGCGCTGCAGAATCGGGGAAGCCCAAACAGCCTCCTGAAAATGTTGTTATATTGGATACGCAAGGCGTTATATGACTTCAGCCTGAAACTAGCCCACAGGCCACACGTATAGAAACTTTGACAATAAGCTCTAAATAAAGTCAGCTTCACTTGGGCACTACAACGTGCGAACCTGTGCGCCAGCATCCCGCCTCGGACTGACAACGCCCTGAGCTCCCGCTCGATATAGAAATCGTCTTTCAGGTCCTCGGTCACTATATGACCCAGGTATTTGAAATGAGTAACACGATTCAGAGGAACTCCGTTCAACATTATTTTGGGCGAATAGCCTGGACACTTAATTTTACCCCTGAACTTTTACACTTTTGCCCGCGTTGCGCATACATCTCACATGTATCGATTAGCTTCTTTAGCCCTGACACTGATGGGCTCAGCAGCACCATGTCGTCTGCATAACTGATATTATTTACACAAACATTATAAATGTATGGCTAATTTTCGTGACCGAACTGACAAAGTTAACGTTTCTTTAAAAAACGCTCTGCTACGAACTAAGGCGTAGCACTACGAGCGTAACGTGGCGGTGCGTGGGTTAAACCATTTCCTCATATTTTCCAAGTTAACTAAAATGGTAGGTCCTATTTAGTCTCTCAATTTTGCGCACTGTATATATTCATAGAATCCTTAACGTTTAGCACAACAAGGATTCCTATACCTACGTGTTGTAAAGTCACGTCGCGTCGCGTGCTACTCAGCGACTCCTTTCTCATTTGCACTATGCAAATTAAAAAGAGATGGGTAGATTTTCTCGTCTGGTGTCATTTCGCGGCGTCTAGCCTCGCTAGCTCATCTCTATCACATTAACCGTCACATCTATATGATAGAAAAACAAAGGACTCTCTCTTTTCATTTCTTTAACTATAACAATCCTGTAGAACTGACAAGAATTCACTCCTTATGTATAAACAACGCTTCTATCCCTGGGTCCTTCTATTGTATGCTTGGTTGCAAATGTGAACCTAACCTATAGATAACGTGATCTCGTGGTCGGCTTTCGACAACAGGCTTCCAGAAAATATTGTTTCTTTTTGGACCAACCGATATGGTTGGATGCGATTAAGGAAAAAAGAACAAGCAGAGCATCTACTCGGTGCTACGGGCGTCAATATCTATAGGAAAATACATCATGCACCTTCTCTCAGGAGTCAGAAGAAACAGTCATTCATATTATGTTCTGCTTCTGTAGACTGTTAATGCGCAAAAGAAGTATTAATTAGGTCAGGCAACGAAAAGGTATAGAGGAAAATGCTTGGAACATAATTTTTGACTTCGTAACTTTTCAAACCTTCTCCCTCCCTCCCCCTCCCCTCCGGCTCATGGGCTACGGGCAAGGACTATTGATATGTTTACCTCCTACTAGTCCAAACAAAGTTTCGAAGAAGTCGAAAATTGTGTTCCAAGCATTTCACTCTATTTTTTTTATGAGCATTAGTTGCCTGACCTACGAGTATACAGGGTAACAGCTGTTTCATACATTTCGAACGTATCTATAGAATGAACTTTAGTATGAAACAGCTGGTTTTATTTTCGCGATTTCAGGGTTGCTCCCATACAAAAAGTTGTTCATGCCAATGAGTAGGTACATCGTATACGCAAATTTTGAACGGTGAATAAAAACATGCAACCAGCACGGTTAGCACAAGACGTCGCGCGAGTTTTCTCGCGGCGAGTAAAACTATCCGCCTCTTTCTAATTAAAACACTTAGAAATAGACAGATAGTCTATCTCGCCTCGAGACAGCTCGCGCGCCGTCTTGTGCTAACCGTGCAGAGGAGATAGGTAGGTACCTACAACTAGTTGCGGCTCTAAGATTCTGGAAATTTCTAGAAGCAACGCGTATAAGCAATGAAATCTAAAGTGCTGCCCCAAAATATCAATCTCTGGTCGAAGCGATGTAAAAAACCGGCCAAGTGCGAGTTGGACTCGCGCACGAAGGGTTCCGTACCATTATCTATAAAAACGGCAAAAAAATCACGTTTGTTGTTTGGGAGCCCCCCTTAAAAAAATATATTATTTTGTTTTTAGTATTTGTTGTTATAGCGGCAGCAGAAATACATAATCTGTGAAAATTTCAACTCTCTAGCTATCACGGTTCTTGAGATACAGCCTGGTGACAGACACGGACGGACGGACGGACGGACGGACAGCGAAGTCTTAGTAATAGGGTCCCATTTTACTCTTTGAGTACGGAACCCTAAAAAGGCCGACAACAAACCAATATCCATCTAGCTCAACTAGTGAGGTTCGGACATCGCATCGATGGTGAAGAGCGCTGCTGCTAATAGCTACCCTCAACCCTTGAGCAACCGAAAAAAAAGTAGAACTGTGGTCTAATCTCTAAATCCAGCATCAAAGAATACTTCAGGAGCGAGTTAGATGAACATACTTTTTCAAATCGCTTCAATCGCCGGCAAGCGTCAAAGGTAAACAATAGGAGCACGTGAGACCGGTTCAACAAACTTTGGCCAAGACTAGTGGCGTTTCGCAAACAGTTTTTTATGATAACCGCATCCCGTGGCGGGATAGAATATTATTGTTTTTATCGCATTCGATTTGTGATTTTTGTGATACGATAGCTCTGGAACTAGGTACTTGTCTAAAATAGATTTAACAGGGTAAATCGTTAGTAGCTGGCCACCGTTCAATAACTGGCCACCTCATACTAAAAAGTAACTTTATTCACTTTAAACTCTCGCGCTTTGTACACATATTTAAATCTCTCTGACGCGTTATCTGCGACCATGACCGGTGCAACCCGTGTCGAAACGTCAGAAATAAAGGTAAATAAATATCGCGTTAGACCCGGATTAAACAGTATTTAAACTTTATTCACCTATAATAGAATTCATTTTAGTATAAGGTTTCAATTACTGGCCACGAATTTGAAATTGAATTCTGTTTGTAGGGTAACAGAGTTCATTTTTAGTATGAGCGGGCCAGCTATTGAAGGGATGGCCAGCTACTGGCGATTGACCCTATATTTGCATAGGTATATTCTAGGTAGGTTCTTAATATGAAGCATACCTATTTATTTATTTATATTTTTGGCGTACGATCGTTATTCCGATTATAATGATTATATTTGCCTACAAATCAACGCAAGAAAATAAACGAAACAAAATCTTGTTCGCGAAACTCTTAAACTACTGAACCGATTTTGATGCAGTATTCAAATTCTTTCACTAGTAGGTATATAGAATCTTCGTCATGGACGTAGGCTACATTTTATCCTGCGGGTTCGCTTGCGTTTTGTGTAATACGCGGGCGTCTTGCTCTTGGTAATCTAATGTAACCCAGTTAGTCTGTAGGAAAGTTACGAAAAGAGAACTAAAAAAAACGTAAAGCAATATTTACACGAAGCATGATTAATGATAAGCTTAATATTACGCGTATCTTCCTATGCGGTGTGAGTGCGTGTCAACATAGGCAAGGCCTATTTTATTTTGGCTCTAGCCTCGCTCTTTGCGACGAAGCGTTCATCGTTTTAAAATCTTTGACTGTGTCCATAGTCATAATTGTTCACATAACACTACAAACTAAAAGCATATTAGGCTAATAAACGAGTTTCCCATGATAATTAATTCGTCTGATACATTGATTTAGTATATGCAACTATACACAATCAGCCGAAAAAAATGGCCGTCCAAAAGAACCGGCTGATTGAATTGGCCGGCTCTCTCCGGCGCGCTCGCGTCGCGTTTAGTCTGGTTTCGACCGTGAGACTTGTTGGTTGTCAGATATGTCTAAATGTTCAGTCAAAAACTGTGTAAATATCACTAAATAAGTTTCTGTCAAAAATTTCATTCTGGTACAAGCTTTTATTACCGACTGTACTTTTCTGCATACCATCGTCAACTACTCATTAAGACGATTCTAACGAGCCCAAACTCGATGGGGTTGTGTTGTTTTTTTGCGGAGTTTCTATGGCCACCTTCCAGCTCCAGCATCAGATCAGCTCCAAGTCATCATAATATTGCATTGTCATGCGATACCTATACATATGCATGCAAAATTTCAGCTCAAAAGGATAACGGGAAGTGACTGAAAAATCGTTTGCAATTTTTGACGGACAACTTACATATTTACATACGAACAGTGCAAGTTAATATAAAGCTTGTAAAAACAAGAAAAAAACGGCCAAGTGCGAGTCGGTCTCGCGCACGAAGGGTTCCGTACCAATATCTATAAAAACGGCAAAAAGATCACGTTTGTTGTATGGGAGCCCCCTTCAATATTTATTTTGTTTTTTTTTTATTTGTTGTTATAGCGGCAACAGAAATAGATCACCTGTGAAAATTTCAACTGTTTAACTATCACGTTCATGAGATACCTGGTGACAGACGGACAGACAGACGGACAGCGGAGTCTTAGTAATAGGGTCCCGTTTTACTCTTTGAGTACGGAACCCTAAAAAAGATGGGATATATTTCTTTAAGTAAGTTCTCTTGATAACGTAACGAAATTTGTGTAAACTCTTTGTAATTGAATAGTTTTACACAAGTTTTAAATAATTAGTTTTGTTAGTTCAAATGACATACGTCGCGGAACATAAATCGAAGGAGTCGGTATTAGATACTTTTTTATGACGTCGTTACCTACGTAACCTACGTTATGTTGTTTTCATTTTAAGATTTCCAACAAATCCTCAGCGACCTGCAAAATGGGCTGCAGTCATTGCACGCGACAGTCGAGACGATTTATTTAAACCAAATGACTTTAAAATAAAAAAGTGAAGTGAATCGTCATTATCTGAGTGAGCTGTATAAATTTGCTACACGACATAAAATAAATGTCAAAACATGGTAAATTTTACAGAAGCTCATTTGCACTATAAATACTATTTAAACACGGTTACATCCGTATAATCAGACACAAAATTAATCGGACAAATTATAAATTATCATCAAATTTGAAAAGTCATATTTGTATGCAACAGTATGGGGAAAAAATCATGTTCTTAATTATCTGGCCATGACTGTATATCCGGAGCAGGAAAATTAGTCGAACTAACGACGCGCGAATAGAATTGAATAGAAAGTTCTTTATTGTTTTTCTTTTCGGTATTACAATCATGTCCGCTAAACGGGTGTGTCCTTAATATTGTTATCTTTAAGACATATTATGTTACGTCAATGGTCTGATAGCACTTTCAACGGGATAGGATCATGGGGTCTAATTAGCAACTCGTCTATGGGGCAACTCGTCTATGTCGCATTTGGTCAAAATATCTGCTGGTCTAAGTACAATTTTTTTGGAGTAGCCACTGGCCTAAGTAGCATTTGGTCTAAGTAGCAACTGGACTAATTAGCAACTAGACTAAGTAGCAACTGAACTAAGTAGCAACTGGACTAATTAGCAACTGATCTAAGAACTGAGGCAATTCAATTGCACAAAAGATTCCATCGGGTCGAAATGCATCCCGGCCCTCACTCGTATAAGATAAGATGATCCCGTTTTTATCGGACATATGGTATTCTATTCGTCCCGTAACAAGTATGTAAGTACCGCAGCTATAGCTAGGCAGGTAGCTACTACATGCCGTAATCTACAATGCAGTCCGGAGACTCCGGAGATGACGTATTGCATTATTGACTGGCCCGTTCAAGCCACTTGATAAGGCGCCAAGTAACTAATGTAGAATTGGCGCAGTTTGTCGGCCCCAGTTATCAGTGTTTTATTGCAGTCAAAACGTAACCAGCTATTGCGGTCTTACAATCTTGAGTAGGTAGACGAAAAGTGAAAGGTCGTATAAGATTAAAAGAAATAAGTACCTACTTGAACTTCCGTAAAATTTTAGATGATCTTGTTTTTTTGAAAACTGCAGGATATTATAGTAATAACATTCGTTATAAATCAATAATAAAACCTAGGCACTGATTTTATTATACATATTTAAAAATTTCGCTATGCCTATTCTTATGGATTTAGAATACAAAACTTCAATCAACATAATTGACTTTTCTTTGCTTTGACAAAGATGAACTTTTCTATTAAAATCTCAATTCGTAAAATACATGAGCATTAAACACATGGATACTTTTGTCCAGAAACCAAAATAACTGATTCATTTTTTTATTCCGCTATGGCAGAGTGCAATATGCAATTATGTCAAGAAGACATCTTACAGATGTTTAAATGAATGTTCCGCAGAACAATGCTTACGTTATATTGACGAATAAGTTTCCTAGAATGTGTTTTGAGACGAATGTAACAAACCCAAATTGATTGATTGACACCTGATTGACACAGGTTTTAGCATGTTATTTTGCGAAACTATTACTTATGCTACTGACTCTATGTATGCTACTACATACCTAATAAATAGCAATTATATTATTTTGAACCACCAGCTTAGCTGACATGATCGCGTTTATGTCGTTCATTAAAGCTTGCTAGCAAGTACATACGTGCGACCGGGACGAATGCCTTATTTACGACATAAACGCGGTCATGCTAGCTAACCAGGTATAAAATCTAAAACAGAATAAACACTGTGGGATTTTTATAATCTTAAGAAAATCTCGAACGCGTAGTCCAGGCAATGAACTGACAATTTGTATGGAAAAAATTACAAATTTGGAAATAATTTATAATAGCAGATTTTTTTCTATTTAATGGATATATTATCAATTAAATTGTTACCTAGCGACAAAATCCAACAAAATTTCAGATATCAAAAAATATAACTTAAAAACTAGCTTTTAAAAAGTCAGAATAGTACATTACTTACCTAGGCCGGTTAAACATAGAATGTTTCAGATCGCAGCTATTTGACGCCCGAGCCGAAGGAAAGGGCGATAAATATGCGCTCTGAGGCTTTCTTTATTACCGCCCGTGGTGAGTACAAAATTTTACGTCTCTATCTGGCCAGGAAGTGGGGTTTTCCGCACGCATAGCGTGCGGTAATTCCTACTTTATGGCCAGGTATGACGTAAAAAATATTAATAAATGTTTTTATCTGTATTTTGGTTCATTCACATTCGCTCTATAATATTCAAGATAAATAATACACAAAAGACAATTCATGCTTTATTTCAATCTATATAATTACTTCCGGATGGAAAGTTTGTTGGATTCTTGAATAAAGCATCTTAGATTAACGTTTTAAAATGAAATAAACAAAAAAAACGCTATTATAAATTAATCTTTTTCAAAACCGTATTTTGGCTTATTAAAAATCCTTGTTTACGAGTTATAGTCATGTGACTCGTAGAAAGTGCCGATACGTAACAGCGCCGAGCAGCACGGCCTTGGCTCATGGCAGTCACGAGACTGGCAAAAACCTAAGCTTTATAAAGTACTGGCTGCAAAAACTGTACAATGAACCAACCGTTAGCCGGTAGTAATAAAAAAATATAAACTTTGTAGGTGGATAAGAATCCATATGTGCGTCCATCGCTAACAACAATAAATTAGAGAGAGAGAGAGAGGTTCTTTTGAAAGGAAATATGTAATATAGCTTTAGATCTTTTGCCGTCACGCGAATCTCGGGAGACTGGAAACCCTTCACTAAACTTGGCAAATTAATAAGATGACTAAGATATGAACCCACGTTGGGTGCATATCTCAGTCGCGGCGCGCATAGGGATTGAATATAAAAAATAATATAGAAAATTGTATAACTTTGAAATTTTTAAAGAAAAAAATACTTTTTATAACCTACCTTAGGCGTGAACCACACAGAGACGGCGTGGCGAGGACGCGGCGCGGGCGCGATGCCGCTTGGATGCCGCTTCAAAACATTTGTATATACAAAATGTACTGAGGAGACGTATTTTAAATTACACAGAAGCGGCGCGGCGCAGGCACCGCAGTTCAATTAACCAATTGACCTTATTTCATTGTATTAAAGGTCTACAATAGGTTGAAGCGCGCTGCGCCTTATGCCTGCCTACGCCTCGCCCTCGCCGTATGCCGTCTCTGTTTGGTTTACGCCTTAAGTTTGATAAGTGTTTTATTCCTCCTCCCTCCTCTATGTTTTATTCCTTGCTTTGTTACTCTGGGGGCCTATGCCAAAGGCATCGCTAGGCATAAACTCTGGGGGCCTATGACACTGAGGAAAACGGCTATCAGTAATCACAATCAGTAATGTTTTGTTCCTTGTTAAAATAGGAATTCATTATAGGGTAGATTGCGAAAAAAAAAATTGTTGCGCTTGGCAAACGGCTGAGGGAGGCAACGGGCGACCCTCGCGCGGGCAGCTTTCTCGCGCAGAGAATTGCAATCGCAATCCAGCGCGGGAACGCTGCCTGCGTGATGGGCACCCTACCAAGGGCACCAAATTTTGATAGGCATTTTTAATGTTTAGCTTTAGTTATTTTAATTTTAGTTAGTTTTAGTTTTTGACCGACTTCAAAAAAGGAGGAGGTTCTCAATTCGACAGTTTTTTTTTTTATGTGTGTTTGTTACGCGATAACTCGGTAATTTATGAACCGATTTGAATTTTTTTTTCTTTGTTTGGAAGCATATACTTCCAGATTGGTCCCGTTGTCACCAAAATTTACTCGTAGTTCTGATGATGGGATCTTGGAAAAATCGAGGGAACTCTTCAAATTTTATAGGCAAACTTGAAGCAATTTGGCTACTGATTTGAAGTCGGTTAAAACTTTGGTTTGAAAAGTAAATTACATATTCAAGTTATGTGTTTTTCGTAAGTAGTTTAGTTTATTATTAATAAAAGGTACGTGTAACGGTTTCCGTTAAGGCCTTATATTTATAACCTGCGCTGTTTTCCATTGTGTAACGGAAGTTACCTATATAAAAATATACCTTTAACTACGTCATTTTTTATTAAGTATATTGTTTTGTATTACATTGAGGATCTCATTGTGTCTATTACGTATGGATCTCGGTCTGAGATGAACAATTTTATGAAAATTTCAGCTGGAACTATCACGGTATCAGTGAGATACAGCCTGGTGATAGACAGACGGACGTCTTAGTAATAGGGTCCCGTTTTACTCTTTGAGTACGGAACCCTAAAAAGGTTAGTAATTGTTTTGTAATGCATTTTCATTTTATATTTAATCATTTCAATTTTGTCTTCTTTTAATATTTCTTAATGGCACCTTATCCATATTAATATCTACAAAACACTAATATGACATAATTGACGTAAAAATAGCTCACCCCCGCCGACCTCTGTTAATTACTTTTATTATTCAAAAAACAAGCCCCCCAATAATTCTACATACTTATTATGTGGTGCATAATTTTAAAGGATAGACAACATGAAATTGGTTAAAAAAAATACTAAAATCCATATGTTTTCCCTACATCAATATTACATACAGAATATCATCATCATCATCATCATCATCATATCAGCCGAAAGACATCCACTGCTGGACATATGCCTCCTCCATACAGAATATACCATCAGAGTATTCAGATTACTTCAATAATATATTTTGTAATAATGTATGTACTAGGCAGTTAGATAAAATTATCTTGTTTAATGTAAATAGCAGCCAAAAGTCAAATAAAGCTGTTATCAGCGCCAACACGCCGTATCAGACAGGTTCCGAACTCAGTAATTTACACAACCACTGAATATTGTGGGACATTTTGTTATTTGAGATCTGACTAATATCATAAATCTGAATTTTTGTAAGTCAGTGTACATAATGAATGGATTAAAATGAACTTTGGTATACAACGTCTATAGCCCGTATTAAAGCATAGCATATTTTTATCCCAAAAAATCATTCCTCAAAGGGGTGAAATTGGTGGTGCATGCAGACATAGTCGCACGCAAAAACTAATCACTTATAAAATATCTAGTTTAGTTTTTAAGAACAGTTTTCGTACGCAGTTAGGTTTTACCATGATTAGGTTTTAAGTTCTTAAAGAACCCCAAATAATACATGTTCCGATAAAATGTATACACAGAATTTGATTCTTCATGTATATCCTCATCAGCATACCTGTGCTAACTCGGGGCACCTATACTAAAGTGATGTAGCAAAATATTTTATCAACATAAATATATATTGATGTTTGTCAACATCTAAATGTTATTCGACATAAATAAATATATATATTTTTTTCTTCATTTTAAAATAAAAACATTTTAAATAAACTAATAAATACACATTTTAATTTGTTATTTATAGAAATTAAAATGTGTATTTATTAGTTTATTTTAAAATAGTTTTCATAGGTACTATACAATTTATATTTTTTCCATATTTGTTGGTAATAAATAAATAAATATTGGGGGACAATCTTACACAAGTCAACCTAGTCCCAAACTAAGCAAAGCTTGTACCATGGGTACTAGATGATGATATACATACTTATATAGATAAATAAATACTTAAATACATAGAAAACATCCATGACTCAGGAACAAATATTCGTGCTCATCATCACACAAATAAATGCCCTTACTGGGATTCGAACCCGGGACCTCAGGCTTCGTAGGCAGGGTCACTACCACCTAGGCTACAGAGGTTGTAAAGATTGCCGTCTAGATGAAAATATCCACTTTAAATTACTTATACGTTATTCCAACCTCAACGTCCACAGTGATGAACGGGCATTCTTAATATATTTATAATGACTTTTGAGTCAATATAAAACAGATATGATGTGTTCAGATATGTAATTGACTACTTTTATAGTCATCATCCTCGTAGTCCTCGTCGTTATTCCCGGTTGTGCCCCTAAGGGCCTACGCTAGCTGACGCTGTTTGCACGGAGCGGGTGGACGCCTATTGAAAAATAGTATTAGCAGCGCTAACTAACCCGCGGCGGGTGCATAGAGCGGGTACCCGCAGGCGTGCGCCCGCTCCGTGCACCCGCGTCAGCTAGCGTAGGCCCTAAAGGAGCCGAGGTCCGCTTTGATACATAATCCCAAGATTTGTCATAGGCACTAGTTTTACGAAAGCGACTGCCATCTGACCTTCCAACCCAGAGGGAAAACTAGACCTTATTGGGATTATACCGGTTTCCTCACGATGTTTACCTTCACCGAAAAGCTAACGGTAAATCAAGGAATTTCAATGAGCACATGTATTAATATATATTGACATCTTTCTTATCAATATCAAGTCCCTACAACGTGCCCCAAGTTAGCACAGGTATGCTCATCATCATCAGAACTAGATGAAATGTGTATCGGTCCACTTATTACAGGTCCCTCATTAAGACCAAAATCCTAGAGTAGGAAAAAGTATGAAAAATTGCTTTTAGAAATTAGAAAAATTGTTGGGAACATTTATTTAAACTTTATTGTTCAGTATTTAATGCCTAAAGGCATTCTATACCTGTGAACTGTTAAGCTAAACAGAAAAGCACATTCCACTTTTACACAATTCAAACCAATGTATTTTCCAGCTTTTGCCCTACTGATAAAGATTGTAAAAGTGATTTGGTATCCTACCCTTCATGTTTAATCAATATTTCAGAAGTTACTTAGCAATGGATAGTGTACTAGTTATTGCCGTCACATTCAAATTAATTAAACTAAACCATATTCAATATCCAATTTTAAATCAATTTTTTCAAATGACCAAATCATAAATTAAATCACAATTTGCAATGCAGTGTGGGTCGAGGTGTAGCAAAGGCTACGCAGGACTTTTCGATGGTGGGATGTTATTATGACACATGTAGGAGTTGTATACATATTTTTGGAATGATGGGCGTATACATATTTTAGGAATACATTTTGTTTTTAATATTCGGAATACTATAAATTAAAAAAAAGTCGGTTCTGGCGCTTCGCGCGCTACTGCGGCACGCTCGCTTCGCTCGCTCGGCTCGCGCGCTGTAGGGTCGCGGTTCAACCTAACACTCCTCCTCACTTCGCTCGTCGTCGTACCTACACCGACCTGCCTTAGAGTTAAGAGTAGAATAGGTTTCGCGTGGCTTCAGCAGTTTCGATGATATGGGTATTATAATGATTCAGTATTAGACACTTTTCAATTTTGAGGTCCAATATCTCAGCCATTTTTTATTTTAGAGATTGTTTTTTCATATAAAGTATGCTTATTTTGGCTTAGTCTAAACGATGGAAATATATAAAATATGTGACATAATGATGACAATGAAAATTTTTTAAGTCCTGCATACCCTTTGCTACACCCCAACCGCAGTGTGCAATCTATAAGCTTTCAAAATATTGTTTGATTGAAAATATTATGCTTAGGTATGTCTGACTACTAACAACGGTATTTATTTATATGTATGTAATGAATTGTTTTTGGTACTTACTCACTATTCTCCTTCGTCTTCTCGACATGTTTCTTGATGTCAGCAAGCGACGAGTCCACCCTGTTGAGAAACTCGTCGAAACTCTTCTTCTCGTCCGGACTGCCCGGCGAGAAGTCTCTCGTGGGCATGCCCGCGATCGAGGCGCGGTGGTTCGGCGGCGCGGGCTCCAAAACCCGCTCACCACTCTCGTAGAAAGGCGAATCTTTGGTCACAGGAATCAATAGATATTCCCTCAAAAACAAACTGTCCGACGCGAACAAACGGTTTGCTCTCCGTATCTTCTCCGTCTGAAACCAACCGAGAACACAATCACTTAATTATCCATTCAAGACCTCAAATATAAACGAGATAATAACACTTCTTATTGAGATCATCCCGCACTTACAGTTACACCGTATTTTAGAGCTATCCCCTGCAACGTATCACCTTTAGCCATAGCATGTTTTATATATTCTTCGTGCCTTTTCATATGGTTGCAGGTGCTACCGTATTTTTTCAGGGGTCGAGCTGATTCCCTAATTGAAACTCTTTCGTCGAAGAGACGATCCTCCTCCATTTTTTGACGTACTCTAGATTGTCCAAAATGACAACTTCTCTGACAAGACAACACAACTAAACTGAAGTTAGCTGTGTTAGGAAGTGTTTTGATCAACAAATAAATGCAACCAATGATTGAGCAGTAAAATTTTCATCCTGGAACGTAATTGGTTTATTTGTAAATAACTATAATGAAGTTAGATGAATTAAACGTGACTACCAACATTACGAATCTTTAGTGTAGCCAGGATTAACTAGTTTTTACCACTAAAAATAACAATAACCTTTTTACCCCTTAGCTCATTCCGTACCGTTTATTGCCGACTTACATTTAAGAAATAATAATGTTGTGAATTGGTCAAAAATTAATTTTCCGATGCATGTAATAAGTGTATTTGTAAGCACATTGCCGTACACATAGTACGAGCCTTGTTTAGTTCATTTGTATAATGCGATGCGGTCGTACTACACTTGGGGGTTCGGTTCGCGTTGCGTCGTTGCCTCTCTTTCATTTGCCATAGGAAGGAAAAAGATGCAACACAAATATTTGGGCAAACACCGCCAAGTGTGGAGCGACCATACGGTTCTCCTCAAATATTATTTTATATTAATATGCCTCTCTCACTCCTTAGATCTTGCAATAAAGTAGCAAAGTAAAGCCCCTGCTAGACGGTCGCCAACACGCCACTCCGACCGAGCGACCTTGGTCGGCACCGACCACTGTAAAATGAAATTTTGCTCCAAACAACTGTCTACACGGTCGGTGCGGACCAAGGTCGCCCGGTCGGAGGGGCGTGTTGGCCACCGTCTAGCAGGGGCTTTAAGGTATTCAATATGATATTCAGACTTTATTTTTTTGGGAAGACCAGCTGCATAATCTCCGTGAAACTACAATTTTTTAATTCAATGGTATCACTAGTGCCTGTTTTACATTCAGTAACTAGATGGTGTTGTTACCCATGGCTTGAACTACGCCATCTATAAACTATAGCCGTAACTACGACGAAAGTCTTCATATCACTACGCTGAATACTGGCAACTACGAAACATTCATTCACTCGCGTTTTTCATTCGGTCATTGCGATTTGAATTTCGATTCGATCTGTCAGTCTGTCTTTGGCCGGGCGTTGTTGTGTTGTTTGTGTCAGATCTGTCAGGATATAAATTCATGACGATCGAATATTTGTTTGTGGTTTAAAATAATTGTGTTTAGTGCTTTGGACGTAGTTGTGTTGTATTAGCATATTTAAGATATTATGTTTAGTTATTATACATCAATTAGTTATTTTTTTTACTATTTGTGTACACATGTGATCAAATCAATATAATTCTCTGCGAGTTATCTTCGTTTCTGAGGGTACGTATGAATTAAAGGTGCTATAAATTAATGTCCTTAGTGATATTTAAGAAAACGGCAATTTATTCCCAGCAGTGTTTTCCCTTGCGCTGGTGGGTCGGCCCGAGCACACCCGCCCCGCAGCGAAAAATACAATAAAATTGCGAGGGTTGTCGGCCGAAATGCAAGACGATATTTTTATTACCGTGGGGTATTTTTTGTTATTGTTACAACCAAATGAATCAGATTTCTGGCTAGTGCAGTGAAACTGACACGTATTTAGTTGTTTGGCTTCTAGGTACTCTGAATTATTACTATTATGGCACCTAGTTAAAAATGATTGAACTAACGATTATAGTATTATACATAAATCATAAATAGTTTGACATGCTCATATTCTTGAAACACCAGAAAAATATCAATGTTAATGCATAATAAGTACCTATTTTACTAAACGTAATTTTTTCCTGTTGCATGCGGTCGGACAAAGTTTTATGACAGAAACTTTTAGTAATAAAAATCCATACCCAGATTTTGATACAATCATAATAAGTGGATCATAAAATATTGGTGTGATACAATAATAATCAAATGCGCATATTTTATTTTAATTTTAACTAAACATAGCGTGTTTTTGAACCACTTTTGAACCAATCCCTTTTCCTTGTTCGAATAACCAACTTGCCTACCTATTCAGTCTTGAATACAATATGTAGCGAAAATAATAACTCATCATAAGAAAATACCTCATGTATGCCCTGTAGAAATCCCCTTTCACGTTTCTACTGGGCATTTATGAGATAGAATACCTCAATATTTAAGACACTTCAATGTATGTTAATGCTGAAGAGAAATGAGACTGTAATTTTTGACTCCACAGTCAAACTGAAAAATTTAGTTTTGTGGAGCAATTTATCAACATATTTATGTACTTTTTGTTGTTAATAAATAAATTAATAAATAAATAATAAAATAATTAACATCGGTCAGAAAACGTATAGTACCGCAGTCACCTACTGTCGTGTGAGATTTCATGCTTCTATCAGCATTATAATACCTACATATATTTGGGTCAATCAACTATTTCTGGTTGTTATTCAGTCCCGTTAGCCAGGAGACAATTTGACATAGTTTCTTACAAAAGAAGTTACTATTTACATGAACTTCTAAGATGCTTAGAAAATGGTCCAAAAAAATGGGGTTAAATATGAGGGAAAAGCCCCACATTTGTTGGATACCAATAAAATCGCAGTTTTAAAAAGTGACCCAGGAGACGTAACCATGTCAATTAATGACAGAAAAAGTTTGATTCACCCATTTCGTAGTTTCGATTAAATCAGATAAACAACCATATAGTCAAGAATCATATATCTGAAAAGAAGGCCTTAGGTATTGTTGCCTAATCTGGTCAGAACGGCGTTTCAAAGAACGCGACAATTTCCAATTCACCCCGCGACGTCTTGTCCATGTCTATCCAACATAATTATTCTACATCATCCAATTACTTAGCTAAGGGAGTAAAACTATTGTAAAGTACCTAGGTATAGTCCTATCATCATCCTCCTACCGTTATTATTCCCGGTTGTGCCCAAAAGGAGCCCGGGGTCCGCTTTGACACCTAATCCCAAGATTTGGCATAGGCACTAGTTTTACGAAAGCGACTGCCATCTGACCTTCCAGCCCAGGGATAACTAGACCTTATTGGGATTAGACCGGTTTCCTCACGATGTTTTCCTTCACCGAAAAGCTAACGGTAAATATTCCGTACATAAGTTCCGAAAAACTCATTGGTACGAGCCGGGATTCGAACCCACGACCGCCGCTTGACAGCCGTATGCCTGAACCACTAGGCTACCGTAGCTCTATAGGTATAGTCCTATACCTTTACCTAAAATGGTCAAAATGTCTGTACAATTCGCTGGTATACGACTTCGAGCAACACGGCCTTCCTAGCGGAAGGGAGTCGCTTCGCCTTAGCTATGAATATTACAGTCAAACGATTCTGTCATTTCTTGCGGGGCCAAGGGGGAAATTTGCTGTAACGATGACACTACTACATCAAAAATGACACAATACACCGAAAAAACTTGCACACACACCTTCATACATTTTTGGGTACGAAGCATGCCTACTTGGGCTTGTACTTTGGCCAGAGGGGTAATTGTGCGAATGCCTACTCCCTTCCGTGTTGCTCGAAGGTATACGATGACCCGTGAATGCAGTACAAGGCAAAGTATAGTTAATTAGTCACCCTGTACGTTTTCCTACATCCATTAAAATGTACCTATCTCCTCTTTAGGCAACTATACAACCATGATATGAAAATAATAGATATTCAGTGAGCACTTAAAACAATATTCGGATCTGTATAAAACAATATTCGCGTCTGTAATTGTCTTTCGCTTGCGTTCTTATGCAAAATCAACGATTTTAGATTTAGCGTGAGCGTCCACTAACAGACGAGCTTAGCTGTGATTCCATACAAGTGACACCTAGCTGTCAAGCAAGCAAATATATGAAAACACAGCTTAGCATATCTCTGGTGGATGAGAATCCTCCTCCCAAAGGTTCTCTCAGCCTTAACTTGAACCCGAACACTCAAAGAGCTCTCGGACTGTACCAGTCAGCGTCTTATAGTTAGTAGAAGCCAAAGTAGCCAAATATATCGTAACACATCCTAATTCTTACAGTAATCAAGACGTGTACCGAAATATTTGGCTGCTACTATACGGAATGCAATCTCGATCACGACCCGAAATTTCAAAATATTTATAGGCTTGTTCACGAAATAAAGTAGCCATAAGAAAATGTAAATAAATCTTGTTTTTCTCACATTACTTCAAACAAAAAACAGTCAATTATATCACTAAACATTGTAAAAAGAATGTACAATGCAAATTTTTGTAAAAACCCTAAGAGTTGGCGAACTGTCTGACTTTCTTTCGAATGCCTGCCATCAGCGTATTTATTGATTTTTTAGTGAACTGACGAGAGGCTGCGTTCCATATTTTTTTGAAGTCAGCTTCATTGTCGGCCACTGCCCCCTTCTTGAGCAGGTATCGTTTGATATTTGCCCAATACCTTTCAATCGGGCGAAGTTCTGGGCAATTTGGTGGGTTAATGTTTTTCGCGATATAACTAATATTAAGTTTCGATCAAAGAGGAAAATTGAAGAATTATTCGCCACGGACGGGATATTATTTAACCCACGACCTCTGGAATCCGTCCAATCCCCGTCCGTCGTCCTCTTTGATCGAAACTTAGAATTTCGTTAGCGGACGTTTCTGCTTAGTATAAATTTACTATAACTAATATTCTTGTTATCAAGCAAATTTAAGGTGGCTTGAGCGTAATAAGCAGAAGCTAAATCGGGCCAAAATATTGGAGGACGTGTGTATGTTTCCGATATAAGGGCAGAATTCGCTTTTTAATAACTCCTGTCGGTAGACATCTCCGTTTATTGTACCGATAGTGAAAAAGCTCGTACTTTTAAGCCCGCATGAGCAAATAGCTTGCCATACAAGGATTTTTTGGGCGAATTTCGTCCTCGCCAGCTGCACACGAGTAAAACTGCGGCCCCGGTAACGTTTTCATGTCTTTTTTTACATATGTTTCGTCATCCATTAAAATGCATCGGTCGTTATTTTGAATTAAAAACTTGTTCAAATCTTTAGCTAGAGATTTCGCTCTTTCAAGCTGGGCAGCAATCCTTTTCGGCATTTTATGTTTCTTCCTGGTCTGTAAATTATTTCTCTTTTTGGCGTTTTGCACGTTTTTAACTTTTTGGCTACATCGCGAATAGAGGCCGATGGATTTCGACGGAAAGACGCTACTATGTCCGTGTCCAATGTTGGCTTCACGCAGCCTTTTCTGCGACCGCAACCTGGTAGATCACCTAGAATATTAAATTCCCCAAACTTTTTTATTATGGTCATACTCTATCCTTTGACAAGGAACATCAAAACAAAGAGATCTCCAGGAGAATTCAGCTGGGTTGGGCGGCATTCAACAAGTTAGATGACATCCTCAAATCCGTTGACGTTCCACAATGCCTGAAGACTCGTCTCTATAATCAGTGTGTCCTGCCTACGATGACGTATGGTGCTGAGACATGGACGCTCACAAAGGAGACTGTGCATAAAGTACGGGTAGCACAGAGAGCCAATGGAGCGCGCCATGCTCGGCATTAAGCTACAAGACCGAGTGAGGAATATTGAGATCCGACGTCGCACTAAGGTGCGTGACGTCGGCGAGGTCATAACCAAACTCAAATGGAGTTGGGCAGGACATATTGCCAGGCAGCGTGACGGTAGGTGGACCAAAACGTTAACGGATTGGTGGCCAATTGCAGGAAAAAGAAGCGTTGGTCGTCCACCAGCTCGATGGGTTGATGACATAAAAAAGACCGCGGGCACGGGACCGGGATAAGTGGCGTACGCGAAGAGAGGCTTATGCTCAGCAGTGGGCGATTACAGGCTGAAAATGATGATGATGAAACTTTTTTATTACTTTTCGTACACCATCTTTAGATAATTGATACCGTTTTGCGAGTTGTCGCATCGAAGAATAATGGCAACCCCAGCCAATGTAAAATCAAAACAAAGAGCTCCGTAAAATTTTACTTCGCGATATTACAATAAGCGTTAACAGAAGTTTGAGGTTATGATCAAAATACTATGTGAATTACTTACGATGGAAAAAAGGATTAATATCTTCCAATATTCACACAATTCCACACTTTACTGGATGGTAAGAACACTATTTTATACGTTATTTTTCGAATACTTGAAAGAACAAACATAACGGACCATCACAACACCGCTCGGGACCTCCGATAGGGCGGCGAATACTGACATCAGTGACAGCTAGCACAAACACACACGCCCACAAAAAAGTGTTGCCAATATAAAGGTAGAAAGAAATAACTAAAACGAGCGTTTAAAACACTGCCTCCACCCGCCAATCTGCCACAGCGTGCGGCAAGCTACAAGATCGTTACCCAATCAACTAATACAACCCCATCTCATCTCAACATTCTATAGTTTGATTATATCTTTGAAATCTAACTATAAAAAAATAAAATGGACTGCATAGCCTGTAATAGAGAAATAGGCAGGATGGAATGTATAAATTGTGTCGCATGCAAGGGAACATTCCACTACAAGTGTCTGAACATGACGTCAGCATACTTCAGAACTCATGAAATTAGGCTTAAGGAATCCTGGATCTGCCATTCGTGCACTAATATAACACGAAGAAAAAATGACGAGACTCTCGTCCACAACAGTTTCTCGACAAACATAAATGATACGAATATGTCGGTGGATGATTTATTAAATGAAAACAGTGATAATACTGGAGATACCGATTATTTTAATAGTCAAATTGAATTAGAAAATCAGAACAAGCAACTCCAGCCCGCGCAGCCCGCGCAGCCCGCGCGGCCCGCGCAGTCCGCGCGGCCCGCGCAGCCCGCGCAGACCTTGTCCTCAGTACACACTTTAACATTAGAGAGTATAAGCAAACTTCTTGATCAAAAATTTGAGTCTAATAAAAAAGAAATAATTCGACTCACACAATCAATTCACACTGAAATTAAGAACGCAATGGATAATTTCAGAGACGAAATATTTAAAAATATATCAAACCTTTCTCTAGAACAGAAAAAGTCCCAACAACAAATATGTTACTTGGAACAGAATATAAAAGAGTTGGAAAATAAACACCGAAATCTGCAGATAGATTTAAAAGGTTTAGAAACAAAATTAGATATGCTGGGTAAACATTATAATGAGGGTATTAATAATAATAATGAGGATACTAGCAGAAAGGTAGTAGTATATGGATTCGAAGAATTCCACGATGAACCTGAATATCACCTGTATGATCGTGTGTCAAACGTATTTTACGATATCTTAGGCAAAAATATCGATTGCTATATAGAAAACCTAAAAAGAATAGGGAATAGAAGACAGCACCGACGTCCTCTAATCATAGAACTCACGAACAAAAGAGTAGCAAAGTACATTCTACAAAACTCATATTGTTTTAGGAACTCGGGTTTATACGTGTCTCATTACTTAGACGTCAGTGCACTAAAGGAACGCAAGCATCTGCGAGAGTGTCTAACAAAAGCACGAAATGAAGGCAAACACGCAGTTATTAGAAATAACAAACTTATTATTAATGGACAAGAATACATGCCCAAACAGAAAATTGAAACAAATACGACACCAGCGCCATCAAAAAGCCCAGGCTCCGAAAAACACCACATTACCCAGGATAACGAACAGATAAAGACTGATTCCTTTCGAGAATAATCATCTTACCATTTTACATCAAAACATAGCTAGCTTACCAAAGAAGAGACATGAATTAGAAGTTGCCTTAGAAGATCTGTCGACACATAATGATAATGTCGATATCATCTGCCTTACGGAACATTTCATTGATGAAGGAAGTGAAGCCAACATATCTATAAACAATTTTAATCTTTCATCAAGCTACACACGGCCTGAAAAAAGGGGTGGTAGTTGTATATATACTAAAAAAGGTTTAGCTTGTAAAGAACTAACAGATATTAAGTCTATGTCCCTAAAAAATATCTTCGAATGCTGTGCAATAGAAATAGTATCATATAAACTTATTATTGTATGTGTATACAGAACACCAAATGTCAATAATATAGACAGCTTCATGGGAAAGATGGAAACCTTATTGGAAAAGACAGGAATGCTAAAAAATAAAAAAGTTGTTATTTGCGGAGATTTCAACATTGACATACTTAAAAGCACAAAAATATCACTAGACTTTCAAAATCTCCTCCTCAATTATAATCTTAAATTAGAAATAAATCAAGTAACTAGAATTGCGAGCGGCACATGTATAGACAATATTATTCACAACAAAAATGGATGTAAAAGTAAAATTATAGATATGGGTCTTTCTGATCATTTAGCGCAAATTTTCAAAATCCCAATCAAAATAAACTACGCATTTACTAAATGGTATGTTAATAAAAGGAATTACTGTTTACAAAATCTACAAAAATTTCAAGATTGCTTACGAAGTGTCTCCTTTGATAATGTGTACCAGGTTAATGATGTTAATATTGCTTATAACAATTTTATGTCGACGTGTAAGACGTATTATGACATTTGCTTTCCAATAAAAAGATGTAGAGTTACAATAGGGAAACGGAAACATAGATGGATTACGCGAGGCATAAAGAAATCATGTAAGACTAAAAGAATATTATATTTGAATTGTCGAAAATCAAAATGTAATAATGATAAAATTTACTATTTAAACTATTCTAAGACACTAAAAAAGGTTATTAACAAATCTCAACGCATTCAAAATAATGCTTATATTATGAATTCCGCTAATAAAACAAAGGCTGCTTGGCAAGTTATCTACGGAAATATGAATTTACCACCAAAATCTCATATCACACGAATAAAATATAAAAACCAAGTATTTAATTCACCCGAAGATATTGCAAATACGTTTAATAATATGTTTACTAATATTGATAAAGAATCCCAACATACACAAAGTTATACAAATGGGCATCTTAACATGTCAATTACAAAATCGGTCTATCTAAACCCAATCACTCCCGAACACATACATAAAATAATAAAAAAATTAAAAAATACCAATTGTGTTGGTTATGATGGATTCTCCACGATTGCAATAAAACACTGTGCAGAACAACTCATCACACCATTAAGTTACATCATCAACCTGTCACTTACTCAGGGGGTATTCCCAGACAAATTAAAAATAACAATATTAAAACCACTACACAAAAAAGGCGACAGAGAAACATGTGAAAACTACAGACCAATTGCATTAATTCCAGTATTATCAAAGATCTTCGAAAGAGTAATTTTCAATATATTGTATTCTTTTTTAGAAAAATATAGTATTTTAACCCCAGAACAATTTGGATTCAGAAAAAATAAATCAACAACATTGGCAATTCATAGTCTTCTTAGTTCTATTGCCAAATGTTTAAACTCACGAAAACCCATATTATCCATTTTTATGGATATGTCAAAAGCTTTTGACTTTGTTTGCCACAAAAGACTCCTTACAAAAATATATTCGTATGGAATAAGAGGGTTAGCATATGACCTAATAAAATCATACTTATCTAACAGACAACAATCCACTGAAATTGCCCATATAAACGATGAAAGAATTGAAGTCAAAACAATGTCGAAGTCTATAATGGTAGAATACGGCGTCCCACAAGGAAGTATACTGGGGCCATTATTGTTTATATTGTATATTAACGACCTCCCGTGTGCCGTGCAAAATCAAATGGTGCTTTTTGCAGACGACTCCACACTTATAATTGAACCAAAAGATATTGAAAAATATGAATCACAAGCAAATAACGCTGTAAACAATATAATTAGATGGTTTGAAAATAACAATTTGAAAATAAATATAACGAAGACTAAAGCAATGCAATTCTATTTACCTCAATCACGCGGAAAGAACGTCACAATAAAATATAAAGATGATGAAATAGAACAAGTAAGTGAAATTAAATTTTTAGGCGTTACAATTGATTCGCACCTCTGTTGGAAACCGCACTTAATAAATCTCTGCAAAAAAGTCAGCCGATACGTATATGTTTTAAAAAACTTAACCATGACAGTATCACACGCAACTGCACTGAATGCATATCATGCATATGTAGCTTCAAATTTAAGATATGCGATTATACTTTGGGGAAATGCTCTCTGTACACACATGCTACCTTTATTCCGAACACAGAAAAAATGTATTAGGGCTATGTGTTTCTTGAATCAAAGGGAATCATGTAGACCCCACTTTGTTAAACTAGACATATTGACCCTTACTTCTATATATATTTTAGAGTCCTGCATATTTGTTAAAGAAAATATGGATACATTTAAAATCCACGAATGTCAATTCCCGAGGAAAACTAAAAATTCGATAACCATCTTGCCGAACTATCTACCTAAGACTAGCTTCTATCAAAACTCATTTTTTACGATGGGACCGAGATTATTTAACCACTTGCCAAATAATTTAAAAGAACTGCAAATGCCTGTATTTAAACAACGTTTACGCAAACTCCTCATCAAAAAATGTTATTACGACCTAAAAGAATTTTTCGACGATAAATTGTGATAATAATAATAATATAATTTGAATACTTACTCTCACTATACTTAATGGAAATATGATGATTTTTATGCTATTCTTTTTTGTTGTAATTTGAATTGTTAACATGATGTAATTTAAATACCTAATAGTCTAATAATTAATGTTTTGAAGAATTTTATACTACTGTTGTTTTCTTATTTATTATAATTTAGATGTAACGGAGCAATTTAATATCGCATGTTATTAAAAAATATATATATACATGTACATACTTTTAATTTTAAGGACATTGTACGCCTTGTAGGCAGGTTATAATGCACTATAAATCATTTAACATCTGTATTACTAACATATAACCAACAATAAAGATTTTGAATTTGAAATTTGAATTTGAAATACCCTTTTCTGTACAGTAGGGTAGTATTATAATTAATTTACGAGTTTTTTTTCATTTATCCTCGGCATCTTGATTTTATCTAGTCAATGACATATATTATAAATTTATTATCAACTTGACAATACATGCGTTAAAATATCATGCATTGGCATAACAAAAACTTTCTATATAATTATGAAGGCCCAACTTTTGGTGGCTACTTTATTTCGTGAACAAGCCTTATGACCTATTTTCAGGACACTGTACGAAAAAATATGGACGAGAAAGATCTCGCGACATTGCGAGATTGAACTTTCCATATAAAAATACACACTACATGACAAAAGTTTTAGGACTAATGTTACAACGGCCCAGGGTCCTGAAAATAGGTCATAAATAAATATTTTGAAATTTCGGGTCATTAAATAGAGTTCATATTTTATTACAAAAAGCAGCAAGCAAACAACTCATTTGTTGGGCTGTTAGGCCTGAATTATTTTTGTCCTAAAATTAGGCCAGACCTTACGAGGTTAAAACGAAATAAAACGGACATTTTATTTACAATCTAATACATGCAGATTTTATTCTTATTTCACATTTCGATGATCATCAAAGGGCGGACGATGGATGCAATGTAGTGAAGAAATCATAAGATGGATAAGACTTTTATTAAATTTCGAGTAATATTTATGTACAAACACACATAGGTATTCAGTTTTTGTTATACATATATCAGTCAGTACATAATACCTCTATCCTTCATAGTACATAATTAGTATCTGTAGATTTAGAGAGGGAATTTTCCCTATATAGTTGGATAGCGAACCATAAAATGAATGGACTTAAAATATGTAATATAGAAAAAAATATGATTATTTACTACAACAATAAAATTACATAACTGTTTTGCAATTATGTTCTCTTTTTATAGTCGTATCCATATTACGTATATCGTTTGACATGATTTTGACATAATTTGCATCCGTCGTCCGCCCATTAATGATCATTGAATGGAATTCATAGCATTTGCATTAGTTTTCAGTGAAAAACGCCCAAACTGGCTTTGTGGTCTCGCCAGATCTCGCCTAGGTCTGAAATCTCGCGAGAGTGCATTCCCTAGCTGCTACGAACTATATGATACTGACTATACATACAAATCGTAAGTTTTAGGTACTTACGTGCCCAAGTAGTTCTCCGTGGTCCATTTAATATGCCATCGTGATCTATGTTGTCTAACGACCACAAACCACAATATCAGATCTTTCAGAGAGATTCTGATCAAATCGTGACTGTTCGACTATGTAGTTACCTACAGTCACAAATTCCAGAATACAATCTGACCCCACGCCGCGAGACGCTCAACAACATGTCGATTATTGTAAAGCAGTTACTAAACCACGCGGTATGCAGGGATCCATTCTATAAATCCCGATAGTATTATAAGAAAAAGGTGCCTCTATATAAATACCGTGTAGAGCAATACCTAAATCATCATGATATCAGCCGGAAGACGTCCACCGCTGGGCATTTCACGAGCTGTCCCGTACAAACGCGCGTCATGCGATTAGAGTTATCTTTGCAATTTTAATTGGAATATTATAATTCTGATCATAATTTGACTCTATTGTCGCAGAAAAAGAAACTCCAAAACTTAAAAAAATTCTGAAAATTCGTGTTCGTACGGGACAGCGGTGGACTTTTCCGTGGAATGCTCCTGCTGGACATATGCCTCCCCCAAAGTGTGCCATGACCGGTTCAGCGCATCCAGCGGACTCTTACCTTTACCAGGTCATCAGGCCACCTTGTGGGGGGTCTAATGCCTAAATGCGTAGTGTCAACGTTTTTTGAGCGAATTGTACGGTCGCCATCACATACTTCGGTACACTATAGGTGTTTAAAAATATCGGATGCACCCTAATGCCTTGAAAATAGAGGTGTGTTCTGATGTTTGTGAGCTGCTTGTTTGCTCCGATGTATGTGATGATGGCCTGATGGCGACTGTATTCTCAGGAATTGCTAGAAGCCATGGACGGTTACGTATAAAATTTCGAAACTCTTTACGATAGTCCGCTGACTAACAAAAAAGGAAAACCACATAATCATGCCATTCAGCCCTACACTGGCCGTCAACAAAGGATGCTGTTATCCACAAAAAGAAAAAATGCGCTTGACTCACTAAACGGAACTCGACCGAAACAAAACAAAAACTAAGTCAACGCCACGGTTATTGTTATTATGAATGCCCAGGGTCATTTCGTCATTATCTGGTTAGAAATTCTTAATGACGTGACTCATAAGAATTCTTCGTTTCGTTTAACTTCCGAGGAATTTATCACCTATCTATAATCAGCTGTCGGTTCAGGTGTATGCATGAATGAATGAACTCTGTCGTTTTGCATTATAGTCATTGCCTGCCTAATAACGAATATAAATCTCAATCATTCAAAAAAAGTAGGAAAATTAAAATTGAGTAAAAGTAGAACAGTCGACGTGAAAGATTTGTTTACATTTATCGCCTTATTACAATGTAATAAGGTCCAAAAGTGTAAACATATATTTGACGTCGGCTGCACAAGAAAACATGCAGGGTTTAAAATATAGAGGTAAGAAACATTTTTTAATGATTCATCCAAATTCAATGTTCAAATATTCGGGCATACAAATATTGTAAATATATAGATCTGCAAGTCACTCACTTTGAAGAACTTGGAAGAGCGTAGAAACCCTTTCTCAGTTTAGATTAAACATCACGTACAATAAAACTCATAGACCAGTCCAAACAAATAGACAACCTGCTTTCATATTACCTACCATTAATGTTACGAATTACAATCTACCATTAATGTTAATCTAAATAGCTTAATATTTCATTTCAGCCTGCATTAACTATCAAGTTAATGGCCTCGTTAATAAACAAATAATGATCATTATAATATTTTTTCTACACCTACTTTAAACCAAATTACCTTGTCATCTTTACATCGAGAAACATCACGGTGCATTAGCGCAATGACGTCACCCTCCAAACCGGTACAGAAACTAGGCCGTTATTATTACGAAGTGGAACAGGTGATGCATCATCACACACGGTTCCGGTGTTCTGAGAAGATTGCTATGACTGTCAGCTGGTTTTACGTTACCACCTATAACATTTCATTGCATAGTAAAGAGACGACAAAAGATACTCCTAATGGAGCCAGACGAGTGTTGGATTTCATTCTCGTTGTGTTTTATCCTATCGACGTCTGGTTTATCTGATCTATTCAAAGGGGAGCTATAGCATTCCTTCATATAATTACATAGTTCTAGTTTCCACCCGCGACTTCGTCTGCGTAAACCCGGGATAAAAACTATCCTATATTTTAATCCAAGCTATAAACTATGTTCGTGCAAAATTTCATCCAAATCGGTTCAGCCGTTTAAGCGTGATTGAGTAATAAACATCCAGACATCCAAACATCCAAACTTTCACATTTATAATAGTATAGGATCTATATTGACCCTAACCTCAATGAAAAGATTAATAAGATTAACAATTAAGAAGTGGAGAATTGGTGAGTAATGTTTGTGGAAAGACGGCATCAAGAGTGGAGTGAAGTATTCAAAGCCGTTCATCGAAAGAGTGGAACTCGAGATGAACCAAAAATCTATGGAAGCAAATGAAAACTCAAAATAATAGCAATTATATATAATATCGCACACTCCTCAATGGTCAATTCGGGAATAGTCATTAAGCCGAGTTAGAGGCCTTCGGGCGGCTTAAGACCCTCTAACAAGTCGAGTTGCCCACTCACTTGACTAAGGGGGGACAACTGCCACTTGCGTCCGCAGGAGCTACCTACCTACAACCCTGCACGTGTCCCCTGGGTGGTACTAAAAAGTGATAAACTCAAAGGCCAAATAATGTATGCCATACGATTAAATAAATAAATTCGGCATCAAAGGGTTATTGGCTAAGATTAGCAACAGCAGTACAGCACGGATTGTACGA
Organism: Epinotia brunnichana; assembly: GCA_963854355.1. Lineage (NCBI taxonomy): Eukaryota > Metazoa > Arthropoda > Insecta > Lepidoptera > Tortricidae > Epinotia > Epinotia brunnichana. Next base: position 15,062,555 of record OY977952.1, read on the forward strand.
GTAGAATGTGTGGTGAGCAGAAGGAAAATATGAAGCATACTTTGTTCAAAAGCCATGTGCAAATAATGAAGAATTTTGGCTATGGCTATGGCCAATTGCCTACCCAAGCTAAAATAATTAAATGGGATAACCTACCCATTGTGTGTTCCACTATCCAGTACAGAGAGATACTCTGGAAATAGCCTTGAGTAAGTGCTTCCCATAGGGCATACATAATAAAGTGAGACAACCATATTAAGAAGCTGACCTACACAGCTCATGTGCGGGTCATTATTTAAAGGTTAATGAATGCATGTCGATAAGAGTGTAACTGTAAGCTCACAAGCATGACCAGACAGGCTACGCCTCCAGGCATACGCCATACGCTACCCAAAGCATGTCTAATAATGCCGCGTCAAAGGGCTCTATACCAGCGTGCATTCGGCACAATATGGTTGATAAAATCGCAGCCATAATGGCATGGGATGGTGACTGGACACGACGTGACCTGCCCTGAGGCAGTTGCCCTTAGTGGCACGACGTGGAATTGACTTTGTGACATGTTATTGTGCTTTAAACAGTTATCTCGCGTGAGAACTGGTTTGGGTTCCATGTGTGAGAGAATTTAGAGGTGTGCTCTACGCGAACAGTTTAATTACGTCATAATCTGAACGTTGACTCGTGATTTAACGTGCTGATTATGGCAATTAATTGCTGTTGCGACCTAATTGATGAGATCTATCCTTTTTGACGGTAAAACTGTGACCGAAAAATTGCCAGTAGAGATCTCAAAATCAGACTGGAGAATCTAACACATATCGGTCCAAAATGTGCCTGACCAGTTTTGGCAACAAGATTTACTGAATCAAAATATACAAACAAGTTGTCTTCACGCATATCGCTCGAAGCGATGTTTTTATCCATCGGAGGTAGAGGCTACGGCCTATAATTTACTGGTATCAAATTGCCAAATAAAGAGGCAGCTGCTTCGACGTCGGAACAGGTGTGCACGCGCCGTGTTCTCTTAAAATTCTCTCTCGCTCGCACTTAGGATAACAACGATAGACTTAGGGACGTGGGGAACAATGCACGTCAAATGCTTTTTTTAAGTAAGAAAAAACGTTTTTTAACGCTTATGTCGACACATAAAGGCGGAACGCCTAATGAAAAGTTAGTCACGCGTTATGATAAATCACCGTTTGGAATTTGAATTTGATGGGCATTTCTCTGAGTTATATGTTTAGTTCTTGAAAAGAAAAAAGTATCCACAGACAATCGTCTTTCACCTACTCATATTACTTGATAAAACCTACCGATAAACATATCACCTGCTCTCTGCTTTTTACAAAGTAGCATCGTTTTTTTTCACAAGTAGCCGTAAAGTATCACATGATTCACATGTCATCAAACGACTGGCAACGAAACTAAAATATAACATCAATAACGCCAAGGTGCAAACCTAACCATACGCCATATTTTTACATATATACATTTCGACGTCGTTCGATAAATGGCTATCGATATAATTACGCGAAAGGTGCGCGTCCCGCTCACTCGTCGGCTGAGCAGCTGTGTGTGACAGATTCGTATTTTTTGCACGATCTCCAGACATCGATTTACAATATTTTTTAAGACAAGTGTTCGACCTTTACGACGCTTCCTACCTGCTTTGAGGGTGAAATAGTTGGTATTGTACGAGTAAGCTCTATCCATGACGTCTCAGGCCGCTAAACGATTTATAATAACTTTACGTTTAGGTTTATGCCCACTTGAGCACTCCCAAAAACATCAAGGTCATGCAGCTATTAATGTAGCCAATGTAGGTACGTGCTCTTGTAATATAACATACATAAAATAAGACCAACGTGTAGTAGTAGGGTGTAGTTTCAACGATCCCACTTGACTTGTAGATTGCGTGAACGGTGAAACGTAACATCTGGTGGCCATCTTCAATGTCGACTGAATTCCGAAAACCGTCGCATCAAAGAAGTACGGAGACCCCGAAATAGCCGGTGCCTCTTAATAGCTTGTGGCTGCTGGCAAACGCGATAAAGATACAAATTGCCGTTTAAGCCAAACTCGAAGCAAAGAGGAAAGAAAGCTCAGCAATTAAGATTCTCGCAAATTATCGCGTTCAAAAGGAAGAACATCGTTTCCTGCAACCTACAATAAAATTAACATAGGCCCTCTAATGCTCTTGAGTCCAATACGCTAATTAAACTAAATACGCAATTATAGTTGATGAGCTTTTATCTGACATTTACTATATGTTAATAAGAACATAATGGGCACTTTCGGGTATCTACAAAAATATTACAAATGGCGTATAATGCTGATAGAATAGAAATATAAATTGATTCGCATTATTTCCGGTTATTGTCGGAAACGAATAGGTAACTACCATTGCTAACGAAACTGGAAGAGGGCAGAATAGTCAATAGCAGGCCCTTAAGCCTATATATGGTAAACGCCATGAAGTATAAGCTTAAGACTCTCACACACATATGTATACATATTAACACAATTGTATCTTTGAATAAGAACATATCGGAGCAAACTCTTTCAGACGGGTTCTATTTTCCTACTAAATCAAAATGTAGCGTGGGTTAGCTTTTAGAAATTTGTTCATAAATTATCTTGACATTTCTAAGCTAATGCACTTCTGAACGAGTATTTCTTAACCATACTGAATGCACGTCGAGAGTTTGAAACGCTTGACATCACAAATTACTTTGACACCGGCCTTATTAACCTTCATAACCCGAAGCGTATTTACCGATACCGATGAAATCCCTGAGTAAACGCCCATTGTTATCCCTAATAGACTGACCGCTCGTCCGTGTCTCCAAAACTAGTATTCACATCTCTTCGACAACTTTCTACAGGGCAACCAGTAGAACACTGACCTCCTACTTTTCATAGTTGTTCGAAATCTCGGGGCGAACTTAGACGAGGGAATAGTGGTGAGATGAGAACAGACAGTGGTGAATCGCATAGCCAACCAGACTTTCCCTACAGTAATTTGCCTTGAGCGTGGCCGGTGACAACGATCATCAATCATCAACCTCTTTTGTTGAAATGCATGGAAATCAACCGCAACCTACTCCACCTATCTAGTGCTTCCTTCACGTTTATATCTCGAGTTTCTTTTATTTTGCAAAATGTACCTTGTTCGGCTTCAGGCAACGTTGCTTTTGCTGTTATGTAGTGTGGAGTATATTATGTCGTTAGAATAAGCAGTCGTTATATATTTAACCTTCGTGAAAACTTAAATTTACGTTGTGCTTTTACGATTATTTTTATTGTGGGTAATAGCTGACCTGACCCGACCCGGCTGCATAATAATACTATCATTTTGACGATTTTGACGTAGGTAATATTCTAAGCTATAGTGTGTATTCATAGCTAACTTATACTTTGCATAGTGTCCTGAGTAGGAAGTCTAGGAAGATAATATTTATGATTATTTTCTCGGAGGTGTCCGAGTAGTCTCTAGAAAGGATTAAAAGGATTTGATTCCCGTTTCTATGCTGTCGAGATGGGTTATAAAAACAAAATGGTAGCAATATGCCTAATAAATTCAAGATGAGTTTATTGATAGATCTTATCAAACTAATGAAATACACAGTTATAAGTTAGTTAATAGGACAATTTAGTTTATCTTTAAAGAGTCCGATAAGGGCGTGAAATGATCACGGTTTTTAGTTACACCCATTGTTTTCTTGGAGCTGTTAGTTCTGTTAATAAATATGATACTTAATTAAATATTTATTAAGCACACGGTACGAGATAATAATAATTCAGAGAAGCCCTTTCCTCTAATCCAAAACGAAAAGCGACACGGAAGCGTTAAATCTCACAAGAAATTATGTTAACATGAATCTGTCAGTGCAGGATGTTTGTGAAGTCCCAGCGTTTAAAATATCCTCGGCTGGTCATTAACCGGACGCCAGTGTCTTATCAGTGCCACCGAGTTGACGGCGTTATCAACTAACCGGGATAATAGGAATACCTTTATTGTTTTAGTTGCCTTTGTAAACTCTGTCAGCTGTGTTGGATTGGAGCTTAATCTATAGTCTATAATATAGACTATAGAGTATACTGTATAGATTAAGCTATAGAGTGGCAGTACCTATATACAGTCTATACTTACTAGCATTACTAGCGGCCTCGTATAGCATGGAATGCAGGCACACCCGCGGGATAATATATAGCTTTTCCTGATTATAATATTAGTATAGGGTATAGATACAGTGAAAGTCTGTGGTATTGTAGCTTCGTAAGTTTGTCTGTAGGGCTATTCTCCAAAACTACTGATCGGATTTCGAAAAACATTTCACCAGTGTATAATTGGTCCTTTAGGGCGGCCAGCGCTTTATCATAATAAGGTTACCAACTGAACACCTAGCTTATTCAAGTTATGATTTTGTCACTATTCCAAGCACATATTAATTAGCCCACTTCGTTTGACGTAGGCGAAGAAAACATTCGTCAATTTCTCTTCATTCATCATCATCGTATCACCCGAAAGACGTCCACTGCTGGACATAGGCCTCCCCCAAAGAGTGCCAAAATGACCGGTCCTGCGCCACCCGCATCCAGCGGACTCCCGCGACCTTTCCCTTGATTCTGTCAGGGAATTATTTTATTTCTCTGGCTACCGTCCATTGGCTGTTCCGTTTTGGTATTTTCCATTTTTAAATTTATTCCGTATTCGAAACGAGGTTTTGTTCAAAGAATGGAGAAAAACGGACAATTATCATTTGATGTTTACCACAATTTTTTGGTGGTGGAAAACATTGTTAGGTAAGTTGTCAAACGAGTGAAAACGACAAGGTACTGTACGGTGTGATGATGGTGAAATGACAACTATTTATATCCTCGCCTGCGTATCAACCTACCGCCGCTTTGCTTTAGCCGAAAATAATAAAATTTGACCCGTACTACTTATTGTTGTCACTAAACACTAACATTCTTCGGTCACGCCATAAACGTATGTTTACATTTGACGCCGCGCTGTCCTTCTGTGATCAACCATAACCACAATAACACTCCGTTGACGCAAACTTTGTATCAGACGAAAACTCCGCCCTTTAATAATATTTGACTGCGTAGCGCATTGTGATTCAGTCAATATTTAACTAAATCAAATTTCAAGAACTGAATAAAGAAACGAACTTTATTATATTTAATGGCAAAGTCCTCTTCAACAAGTGTCCCATGAAAACCGCAATACGTATTCTCTGATGGAAAAGCTAGTTGATAAGAAATCGCGAATAAACGATATATTTTGATCTCCAAGTTTGTTATGTAGGAAAATAGGTGTAAGCAATCTACATAGGAACATCTGTTAGTACACACTCAGTTTACCATATCTTACAATATGATCACCCCAATCAGAAAACATGTACCTGTATTCCTACGAACATTACGAAGTAATAAAGTTACTATTGACACGCATTTTCGAATAATATTATCATTTACCGACAACAGTACTCAACCGTGTACCTACCACATACAAGTTCGGAAAACAGGTTTTTAATTGGTAACTCTTAATATTATTTACTAAATAACCTAATCAAATTACATCCCATTACGTCTTTCTTTGTTGCCAATATTTAATGCTGATAATCAATTTCGTTCCTATCGATTTATATGGATAATAGTATAAATATTTAGTAAAACACTTTCTCGATGCGATGACCCAAAAAAAATTGTTCAGCACTAAGACTAAACAATGAAACCAGAAGGGTAATAAAGAGTAACACGTGGTTAGGTCGTTGACCCCATGGCCAAAACCCCCCGCAGGCCGCACGTGCGTTTGTTTAACTGTTTGCTCGAAAAAATTAGATCCCCGTAATAGGTATGGGATGTATTGGAGAAGTGGGTCAATTTGTGGAGAGATCATACGTATGTACAGTCAAGTGTAAAAATATGGGAGCACACTACTTAATACTCATAAATATGTCCTATCGCGGCTATCGCTCTTATGTCAGCGGATTAAGGTGTCGTTACATATTTGTTGGAGGATTAAATCGATACATATTTTTGCACTCGACTGTACGAAACTCGATCGATCTGTCAATGTGTGGTGGATTGACCTGAATTGAAAATAATCAGAAAAAAATTTAAGCTACTTTATTGTCTTAAGTGCTTAGGAATCCTATTCCACTCATTTGACTTAACAATTTCAAAAATGACTTGGAAAAACAAATACAATGTAAGACGGAAAACAAATACACATTCGTTGAGCTCCATTAACCGACGTTTATCTTCCCTCGTTGATGTTGGTGGTCTCCCTCAAATGCTATATTATTGTATAAACACGTGAAAATCTTAAGTAATTTTGATGTTTATTTGGGCAAACAACGGTACAATAATACTACGGCGATAGGACATCAACCAGCAAGCTTTGAGTATTAAGCCCACTGGAGATGTCATAACGTCAACTCTTCGAACAAATTTTTTCGCCACTTTTAGCGGGGGGTGAGGTAAACACGTACAGCACACCACCAAAATATGAATAAATCAACAGACACAAATTTAGCTGTAGAGATAAACGCACACTACAAAAAAAAATAACACATCTAAAATTACACGCACACAGACAGAGTTTTCACGTAACCGTGCAGCATACATACGAACAAGTTAGTGATGGTACACAACGGACAGATCTGAAGAATGAGTCAAATCAGTTTGATGAATGAACTGAATTATCTTATACTATTTATTATAAAATGAAAATTCTCTACATTGAAGATACTACCCAAAAAAAATTTTATTTGTATGTATTTTAAAAACCATTTAGTGGAATGCTCTTTTTTTGTAAAAAGTTTTTCGTTTACAGTAAACACGTAGTAAACACGTGTACCTGCACGTTATTATTCCACTCACGACTGTGAATTATTTTTAGCGTTTTGTTAATATTTGTCTTTAAAGAAATGTGAACGACCACCACGAATGACGTTGACGTTATTCACCAACCAATCACAAATAATCATAAAATCATTGCCTGTGTAAGAAATTAGTTCCAGTGAAATTCCGAAATATGGCGCATCCTCATTTATATTTGTGGTGGTCAGGCTTTAGAAATTGGGATGTATTCGAAAATAAGTGTAAAAATGGGGCAATATTTAATTTGTTATCATTAATTTGATTTTATGGAAAAAAAGCCGGGTTTAAGAATTAAATGTATACCTACTAGCCGCAGATTTAGGAAAAACAAAGAAAAAAAGAAATTCACCAATCAAGGACATAGTCGCAAAGAAGGTATTGCACCTTCAATCAATGTCTTTCTGTTAGTATCATTTTTGTAGCTTTCCGGAGTAAAGTGCTCCGAACAGATAACACTTGTACGTGTAGGTTTCCAAGAATAATTTTCGTTATTACAAAATTTTCTCCATTTCTCCTTTATATAGGGATCTTTTGGAAATCTAAAAGGACATATAATTATAACATAAAGTAAGTAGTTATAATTATATGTCCTTTAACATAAAGTATATAAATAATAGTATAACATTAAATATATATAAATAATAGTATATGAATAACACATGTATAAATGTATTCCTTTTATCTAGATATTTTTTTTGCCAACAATTCTTTTCTGTAAGACAAAATTTCAACAACGTATGTCCAGAGAAAAGTCATTTTCTAATTCACCTTACAAGATTCAAATATAACATGCATATATACCTAACTCTTTAATTCAATATCTAATAAAAAAACTGACTATTAAACAAACTGACACAGAGATTGAATGAATGAATGATTCATTCAAATGTTGAGTCGCTTTTCTTACTTTTATCGCATCCCTAAAGACAGATTCGACCCCGTACCACGACACCATGTTTACATTTTCTGTCGTTTACGTATCGCAAACGGTATTTTCTTTAAATGGAGATTGTACTTCAATACACATTTAATAGTTAGTAAAAATACTTACCTATGATAGGAAACGCGAACTTGTTGCGAATTTGAGCTGTCAGATCGCCTTTTACATGATAATACTGCACAATTCACCATTTTTCGAGATAAACGTCACGCGACACGGATCGATACAAAATGGCGATGAAGCGACTTTAAGTAGTTTTATATTTTTAATTTTAACGGCCTCCGTAGCCCAGTGGGTAGTGACTCTGCCTACGAAGCTGGAGGTCCCGGGTTCGAGTCCCGGTCAGGGCATTTATTTGTGTGTTTATCACGAATATTTGTTCCTGAGTTATGGATGTTACATATGTATATAAGTATCTATATGTATGTATCTATTATATATATCATCGCCTAGTACCCACAACACAAGCCTTACTGAGCTTACCGTGGGCCTAGGTTGATTTGTGTAAGATTGTCCCGTAATATAATATATAACGTGGTTGACCAGTTGACCAATGTACTTTGCCGGAGGGGGTCGCCTGTGTATGACATCTCCAGTGGGCTTAATACTCAAAGCCAGCAAGCTTACTGGCTACCACTTAATAATACTTTTTTTTTACTAGGATAGTAAATTTAAGTAACTAAACAAGGAAACAAAATTTTACTACAACTATGGCGAAAGGGGAAAACCAGCAAAGTTGCCACCACATACATATTTTTTAACTATAGGATAGTAACCAAACCAACAATGTGAATACTAAGTAGGTAAGTTAGTTTAAAATGTAACAAAAAAAGGAAGCTAAAAATTAACAAGTCACAATACATTACAAGTTGTCTTCATCATATCAGCCGAAAGACTTCCACTGCTGGACATAGGCCTCCCCCAAAGAGTGCCAAAGTGACCGGTCCTGCGCCACCCGCATCCAGCTATGGCTATGTTGGGAGTTTCACTGCGTGATCGCATCAGAAATAAGGCTATCCGCAGCAGAACTAAGGTAACCACAGATGTATGAATATAAAGAGATCGGACATGGCGGCCGATTTGTATAGAGTGAGCCTGTCGCAAGTACATTAACCCACACAACGCCCAAGTAATTGACAAGACAAAGCACGCACACATCTAAAACACACACTCTTGTATACCTACACGCTTATTTGACAATAAACGCGCATCATATCAGGCATTTTGGAAAAAAAACGTAATATTCTCTGCGATCAGCACGCGTGCACAGTATGGCAGTGTATGCCCATTGAGCATACAGCTGCGACACGGCCGCCGGCGGCTTGTCCTCTCTCTAGTATTCTATGCTCTGAGAAGGTAACCGATATAGCCCTTCGAATCGCTAAACTAAAGTGGCAGTGGGCGGGGCACATTGCAAGTGGTCTGAGTTGACTTTTTTACCTACATATTTTTTACTAGTTTTACAGAACGAGCCTGTTTCTGCGAAATTCGGTGTCTTATTGTAAATCGACCCAGGCATGCCTAAACCTGTAAATCTCCGTTTTTTGAACTAGCGAGGGAAACGAAAGGAATTCTCCGTTTCAGCTTATGCAAAAATTCTTTCGTATTGATAATTGTAAAGGCATAATGCCTCTTTTTCTACTCGTCGACTTTAATCTTTGAATTAAGATTTCGTACACGAACATCACATACTTCTTAATCCTGGAGCTCCACGAGCTCGTCACAGAACTCGTATGGTTTCATAAGATAACCGCCAGAAGTCATCTTATGAATCCAGGAGCTGTATAAGATAACTGTGAAGACATCAACGCGCAAAATTACTAAGCTGCTGCGCTTCATTTCAGCAGGGCGATTTTCAATAGATACCAAGTTTGTTTAATAAATTATTATTTCCGTTGACTCGTAGAAAAAGTTGGTAAAAACGTGGTACTCGACTTAAAAAGCATCCATTATATAACGATTGCATAAACTACTATTATAATAGAAGGCTACCATATCTTATTATTACGTATGAGAATCTGATCCTAATTTATATTCGCTATGTGTTATTGTTAGTGTAACATCTCGATGTGCCTACACATTTTTCTCCTGTTTTTGTGTCCATTATGACAACAATTAAAGCCCTTAATGAGACATACCAAAGACAGACTAACACTTAATTCAGACATCCGCCAGTGACCCTAAACTCATAGCAATACAACACGAGTCACGTAAACAAAAGCGCTTGAGCTATGTTGGCTGAAGGGTCCTTCGATCAGCAAACGGGGCGAGTGTCCGAGGCAGCCTTTTGTCCGCCCGCCGGTTTCCCCTGGATGGGAGACGCAATTAACTTTGGAAATAAGAATTCGTCTCATTTATTAAAAAAAATGAGCCTGCCTGAGGTAATACATTCTACTCAGTGCTTTTTAACCGACTTCTAAAAAGGAGGTTCCACTGTATTTTTTTATTTTACCTTATTATTTTCACCGATTTCTCCGTCAATTGTGGACTGATTTCCGAAATTCTTTTTTTCCAATCCAGGATCTGATGATGGGATCCCAGGGAAATTGAGGGCAACCCTCAAATTTTATAGGCACGCGTGTAGTAATTTCGTTATTTTCTATTATAACTCGTGTATTTACCCTCGAAAATATAAATTATGGTGAAGTTGGAACTGATGATGAAGACCACAGATGACTTATGGAACTCCTTAAAGATGAAAGTACGTCAAAGATTCTGACATGATTCCGTTGTAGTAGCAACTAATTACCTAAGTGTTAATTCTTCACACAGCGAATTATTTAGTACGAATTTCATTGGGTTGTATTATGTCCTAAACAGCAACCGATTCTCGTCAAATTTTGTGATTTTTTGTGAGCAGCGGGCCTAAGATGTTTGCTATTGTATCACTTGTCGTTGTGAATAAGACATCAGAAACTCTCGCACTCGCATAATACCTACAGGCAGAACGCGAAGGATGTCTTATCCACAGCGATAAGTGTTAAAATGGCCACCATGCTACGCCCGCAGGTTCAATAATTACATAGATTTTTTAGTCAACTCAGTTCATGGAAATTTCCCAAAAATAAATTTGTTTTTAAAACAGGCTGGCGAGTTCTACAGCTCATGAGCTCACAGTCACTAGTTTTGAAACGTGTTTTTTAGGGTTCCGTAGTCAAATGGCAAAAAAACTGAACCCTTATGGATTCGTCATGTCTGTATGTCTGTCTGTCTGTCTGTCTGTCTGTCCGTCCGTATGTCACAGCCACTTTTTTTTCGAAACTATAAGAACTATACTGTTGAAACTTGGTAAGTAGATGTATTCTGGGCTGTTTGTTCATAAAATGTATTTTAATAATTTCCAGTAGGTATACAAATTAACGAGTACCTAATATTTTTTGCTTAATGCGCCTGTAAATATTACCTATGTTTCGACTGGCAATATTGGCATCTAATGAGAGAAAAGTAGGATATCTATAACAAGCGGTAGCCGTAACCATGGAAACTGCGGGCGGCTCGTTTGATACCTGATCGGTGGTACGCAAAAACAAGCTTCATTATCATACAGTGTACGCTATTACCTCCGCATGATTAATTTTAGTTAAAACTGTTATTAAACGTATATCGATTATTTACATCATGCCTTATACATATTCAATCAACTGGGGGCAGGAAATCAAAGAGGGGACAAAAGGCTTGAATCAGGTAACGTAAAGTCAATGTGATCGAGTATGAAAAACAGAGAAATGATTAATAAAGTTAAAGAAAAGCGGCCAAGTGCGAGTCGGACTCGAATAAATTGCGGCTTACGATTTATGACGTAAGTATTAAAAAAAACTACTTACTAGATCTCGTTCAAACCAATTTTCGGTGGAAGTTTGCATAATGTACATCATATATTTTTTTTTAGTTTTATCATTCTCTTATTTTAGAAGTTACAGGGGGGACGACACATTTTACCACTTTGGAAGTGTCTTTCGCGCAAACTATTCAGTTTAGAAAAAAATAATATTAGAAACCTCAATATCATTTTTCATATCATTCAGAACCCCCAAAATTCATTGATTTTTTTTATATTTTTGTGTGAAAATCTTAATGCGGTTCACAGAATACATCAACTTACCAAGTTTCAACAGTATAGCTCTTATAGTTTGGGAAAAAAGTGGCTGTGACATACGGACGGACAGACAGACAGACAGACAGACATGACGAATCTATAAGGGTTCCGTTTTTTGCCATTTGGCTACGGAACCCTAAAAATCATCTTTCCGGTGGTCAATAGTTAAGGGCTTACGTTTACATATATTATTTTTTTATCACATAGAACTATAGAAGGGGCAAACGCCATTTATGCGGATTCAGAGTTCAGCCAAAAATTAGGCTTTATAGCCCTTAACTTTGGCAATGTCCACCGAAGAGACGCGAACCTAAATCTGACAATGACCGAGTTAGTAGTTGGTGATGTAATTATAATTGTTACCTTACCGGGAAATAGCGCGGTTCTATATCGATTTCTTACGTATGCAAATAGAAGAGCAAAAACGATAACGTAGAAGGAATATGATGTCTATTAAATATGCATAGTAGGCATAATAACATAGTAGCATGTCTTTTTGTTGATACAGCAGGGCTAACACCGGACGGCCCGCGAGCTGTGTCGCGACGACATAGACTATTCGTCTCTTTCTATTAAGCGTTATAATTATAGAAAGAGACGGATAGGCTACCTCGTCGCGATACAGCTCGCGGGCTGTCCTGAGGGCCTACCGCGCGAAACGAAACTCCGTCTGTGTCGAACTTGCTAGTTAAAGCCATTCTGTTAAAATCTGTGTTAGCCGTGCTGTTAAAATCGTTTAAAAAACCTCTTATTAATACGTAATGTATGTATGTATGTACGCAAGAAGATAACTTTTCATCGTTTATCATCATTGTACAAAAGCGAAAAAGATACTGTTTCAATATCTTTGACTTGTGTTTAAGATTTTGCTAAAATTAAATATAATAAAGTGTTAAGAATTTTTTCTACTCCTGTACCGTTATCTGTCATTTATATAGGCTGTAGCTCAAATACAATGACACCACTAATAAGACGTCGAAAAACTCTATGCTCTATGGCCCAAAAACGAACTGTTTAGCGCACTTTTTTGGTTCATACATTTTTCATAAAAGCACTGTTTAATTTTTTTTTAAATCGGCCGCTATATTGCAGTGGTGCCAACTTCGTAAACAATTATTTCGAAATAAAAGTATTTATTTACGATTTAACATTTGTATATTATAAATTATTTACTACAATAATAATAAATCATCATCTATTGTGTGTTAAATTACATGTTTTATAAATTCTTGGTATTATTTATATAAAAAAACATTTCGAATTCGGTCCGGGGTCCGGATTCGGTTTGGTTCGGATGGCAAGTGCAAACAAATTAAAATAGCTGTCACATTTCCGATTTCCCACCAAAATACAGTTCAAAATGAAAAGACGAAAGATGATAAACTATTAGTCCTAAACTATTAAGATTATATTCGTGTTTGTGAAGACAAAAGTGTACGTTCCTTTTAAAAAGGTCGAAGAAATTAATAACTGCTGCACTCTTGAAGAAATTGCGTGAGTAGCAAAAGTGCGAATAGAAAACTTGCTGTCTGAAAAGTTTAACTATTCTGTAGTCTGCTGTTTATTTAAAATTTGTCGTAGAAAGAATTTTAGTTAGTAACATAACAGTGCAGCTAAATAAAACGTGTAATTATGAACCTGTCTCTTAGCTTTATAACATGCCCGGTACAAATCCTAGGTCGTAATTTATGGACTTGTAATGTACGGAACGGCCGAAATAGCGTGTTCGGGTTGCACTACGCAAGTATTTGTAGTAGACACGCTAAGTCCCCCTCTTGGGGATGATTCACTGACACTACGTTATACTCCACTGTGCTGTACAGATAATAAAGCCTAATAAAGATTTTTCGTATCGAAAAGTTCGGAATTGGTAAAGGTAAACTCATTTTAGAAAACATTCTTAACAGTCATCAATTATCTTTATTATATTCATATAGGATTATACTCATCATCATTATACAGGATGTTTTTATTAATTTGCTTTAACATCGACACAGTGCTTGGTACATTCACAGAAACAAATTAGCATAAGCGAAAACATTTTTTTTTACATTTTTGTACAAATTCATTTAATGTAGCATTAACGGTTATTGTCTTATTGTACTAGGGTCTTGAAATACATGAAATAAAAAATATGTTATATCGAACGAACTCACTTTGTAAACCTTCTTGTAGATTATATACCAAATTTCTTCTAGTAATTCTAATAATTTCCCCCATGCAAACTTTGCACCCTTTTGCACTTTGCTATTTAACCCGCTTAAAACCTTACAATTACTTTTCTTGTATTGTAATAACGAGTCCATACACAAAGTTTCAATTGTCTCACTTAAAATTTTACTCCATCCCCATACAAACTTTCAACCCCCCTTTTACCCCCTTGAGGGTGGAAATTTTAAAAATCCCTTCTTAGTGGGTACTATCGTTATATAAATCAGCTTTTTGTACTCGACGATTAAAATATGTGTATTGAGATTTCATAGAGAATACTGCAACGTCACTCTTTTCATAGTTGTAGTCCATCATGTTACTGTCGAAATAACTACTTTTCGATACGCTCCAGACAACTAAAATAAATTCGACCAATCACGTGGCTGCTTTACTGAACTGTAATAAATTGGACCAATAGAATCGCTTTGATGTCGTACGCTCGTTGATGTCTTGATATCAACAAGCGTACGAGCGATGAGCTGCACTTGGTTTCAACAGTATCGAGTTTGTTTAATTAGTTCAGTTGACTCGTAGAAAATTAATTTTAATGAACTCGTACAAAAAGTATTGTTCACAATAGTGTTATAATCAAGCTTTTTAATCTCGTAAGTATCTTACTTAGGCCACTCAGCAAGCTTCGTGGCCTAAACACGGTACTCGACTAAAAAGCTCTCTATTATAACACGATTGTGAAAAATACTATTCTAGGTTCGGTTTGGGCTGGGCGTTGATTTAAGTGAGTGATTGAGTGAGTCAGTCAGGACTTTAACTTATCTATATATATATACAGTGTGTGTCTACGACCCGGGCTATTTTTAAAGGAGGTTAAAATTGCGTATATTTATAATGTAATCATGATATTAATTTAATTTATAAACTAAATTTCAGACTTTATTAATTTTCTAACAAATGTTTAATTGCCAGCAATGTACAGCGAAGTAAATTGACAAGTTAGTGTAAATGACAGCTCTTCATACTTTGTTTAGTACGACGTCATACACCTAGTACATTGAAGGTTCGGATTTTGGAAATTTAATTGTGCAGTTAATTTACATAGTTATGATTTACTAATGCGTGCAAACGATTGTTAACGAAGCATATTATCATCAGTCTTAACAAAAGCCCGGGTCGTAGACACACACTGTATATATATATATTTATATATAATTATGCTGATCACAAGCTTTTTGAAATACCTATGCAGGTTTCTGCTAAACCGCGTTATAAATTTTAGTAATAATATGGCTGGATTGTCTGTCGACTATCGTCTCTACATACTTGATTATACTCTGTAAAACTATGATGAACGAATTAGCTTTATTCGGTTCCGTAATACAATGTCATGAAGCTGTAAATATCCGATCAAATAACGACCACGTCATCATAACGTCTTATTAATCTGTAGTGGCCGAAAATATTTCGTCGAGCTATGTATGACGGCATATGGTATATTTACCGATCGTAATTTGCGATTTCTTCCCTCCCTTTTCCTCGAAATAGATGAAACATTAACTTTTATGCGGTACAAGTGGATGACTGTTTAGACTCTTGAAAAGTTGTTTTTGAAGGCCTTTGTTGATTTGATTGTTAATTTCCAATTCGAGTGTCTACATAACTGCTTGAATAAATTTAAGGTTTCTTTGGCAGAAATTATACGTCCCGTAAATTCAAGGACCTCACACTTGCATGTCGTGAAATTTAAAAATGTATTTGTAGTACAAATACATTTTTAAATTTCACGACACATTTGACACAGGAAGTGCGCAGTACCCATTTGAACGCTTAGTGTGGTCTTTGCATGAGTTGCATGACGGTGAACGGTAAACTTTAATTCCTCGTAAGTTATTATTATTATATAAATACGACACGAACTATAGTAACTAGTAAAGTAATAGTAAACTGTGATGCTATATACGTTTAAATAGTAAAGAGTATTAATGCGTGACCAACGCTATGCAAAGTATGTTCATTTCATGCTCTGGCCCTAATCATGAAGCACATACTTAGTATCTCGCAGACGGCAAAAACATGTGTTTTTTTCACACGGTTTTGGACCCTGTAACTATGTAATACGGTTATTAATTGCTACTATCTCTTTACAATCGGCACCCACAAAAAGGAGCGGTTTTTCACACTTCCGCGCCTATCTGCGATATGTAGATATAACGGTTTTTTCGTAGAACGCTTGTTAAGTTTTCTTTGTAAGAATGGTTGTAACAGTCAATTATCTTGAATTAAAAAAGCTCACAGTGCGGTAACGAATTGTTTGTTTTTGTACGACTGCCTCGGGATTGTAACGTATTGTATGTATATATCTTTGGCAGGATCTGTATGGATTTTAATATTGCAATAGTACTTATATATATACTCATAAAGGAAATTATTTACGACGCACCTCGATCAAAGTGCATCTTATGTTATTCTTGAATATCAAGTACCTAGTATCTTGATCTTATTTTGAAAGGGCACCTTTCTTTAGCGCCAAGTAAACTGTCGCTAACTTATCGGAAATGTACTGCCAGCTGTTACCGATATTAAACGCAAATACACTGCTTACTTACACACGTTGCATGTCATATATTTATCCTCGTTCGATAAACATATGTACATCGTACGTTGCAACTTGTGAGTTTTAATTAAGATTGACAGTAATAGGGCAAACAATGTTAAGATTTATTAACTCTGGAACTTAGTTGAAGTACTCAGTTGAATCTTTAGTTAGTTAGACAGTCCCAAAGTTACGCCAGCGACACAGTAAATAATCCGTTACTCATACCTTGTTCTATCCCCATTATTCATAAAACTTAACGAACCTCTGTGAACTAAATGTGTTTTTATCTCTTGCGCACAAACGCAAATGTTATATGACAGATAATGACAAAACAAATTTTGACGAAATTTTAAGTAAAATATGTTTTATGGTCGTTTACAAATAATTGCATAGATATACGTTCAATAGTACTCTTTAGGGCCTTGTTATAGCCTGCATTGTTAAGTATCTACACCGTGTATTTTTTGATTTCCGTTAATTTCGACACGATGTTCGGTTCATTAACAGAAGCTACCTGGTATGTTGCTTTTTGTTAAATTCGATTTTTTTTTTTTTTTTTCATTTTTCATACAAACTAAATTAATATTACAGTGTGGGAGGGCTCTAACACTTAATCTCAATTAACACAAAGTTAATTTTCACCTACGACAGCACTTGTCAACACATGGCTCAGTGGTAAATAGTTTGCTTATGGAGTGAGGGGTCCCAGGTTCAAATCCCAATAATTCTACTGACGAAAATTAAAACGTAAATAAAATAAAGGACCCTTCACACTGATTCCGTCATTAAATTGATTTATTGAATATCTGAAAAATAGTAAGAGTTAAGACACTAGTTTCTTAGAGAAATTAGTTCCATTTAACCTGAGGATTCTTCCCTTAAAGTTAACGGAAATAAAAAAAAACACGGTGTATATCGTCGTCTAGTACCCATAGTACAAGCTTTGCTTAGTTTGGGACTAGGTTGATTTGTGTAAGCTTGTCCGCAAATATAAAAAAAAAAAAAAAAAATACATGGGTAATCGAATATTCTTCGGCTACGAGTACAACGACCATAACCAATTACGAGACAGCAAATTGCGATTACGGGCATTGCAGTATATAAAATAAATCACTAACGTGGTTGAATTTCGATCTGCGTCGTAAATCAGAGCTTAATAACGACCTCGGGTGGTGGAACAGAATATAACAGCTGCCTAACCCGACCTTTTAAATTTCCAAGATGTGTACATTAAAAATTAAATGCATTCCGAAGCCGAAGTTATAAGCCGATTACATAGAACATGCTATCAAATTTTGTAACGCTTATATTGTCATTCGAAATAAGTTTCTATCAAAAATTTCATTTTTGGTACAGGCTTTTATTGCCGACTGTACTTTTCTGTATACCACCATCAACTACTCATTGAGACGATTCTAACGAGCCGAAACTCAACGGGGTTACGTCGCGCCGGTTAAATACTG
Source organism: Epinotia brunnichana (assembly GCA_963854355.1). Lineage (NCBI taxonomy): Eukaryota > Metazoa > Arthropoda > Insecta > Lepidoptera > Tortricidae > Epinotia > Epinotia brunnichana. The sequence continues at coordinate 15,080,689 of OY977952.1, forward strand.
AATTCCCATGGCCACCTTCTGTCTCCATCATCAGATCAGCTCGATGGTACCATAATATTAAATTGACATCCAAACTATACCTTTACCCAATTTACCCAGCTCAAACGGATAACAGCAAGTGACTGAAAAATGGTTTGCAAATTTTGACACAACTTACATACCTACATATGAACGGGTCAAGTTATAAAGCGTGTAAATTGTGTCATTAATTTTTCGTCATGTCTTTTAAATGTCAGATTCTGTACTCGTCATCAGTCTTTCTTCATTTGTCACTGTATTTTTCGATCACATTACTTTCCTCGTCTTTTAGATATAAAAAAATGTATTCGCTCTTGTTTTTGTTCACGACATTTTTAATCAGCAAATGCGTTGATGCCAAGGTGATTGGTTTCTTCACATATAAGGTAAACGTCCGAGTGATCGACGCACTCTATTTCAAAGCAATATGGGTTAAATTCGAACTAAGAGGATTTTTCTTCATTCGAATTTAAGCCATGTCACTTTGACATAGAGTGCCCATGCCACATACTAGTACAGCGTCGAGCACTCGGACGGTTACCTTACCTACCCTGATCTGTAATTCGCTAATGATACTTAACTTCTCCAGTTTGTGTGCGCCTTGAAATAGTACTGCAATCGCCGGTATTTTTATCCTTTTTTAACCCCCGACTCAGAAGAGGTGTTATAAATTTAACATGTGTATCTGTGTGTCTGTCTGTAGCGTCATAGCTACGAATGAAGCGATTTGAGTGCGGTTTTTTTTTAATCGAAATTCTAGTCTGTCGAGATGTTTCTTAACTATGTTTAAATGTAAAAATGTCAATCCAATATCAGTCTAAATCATTCATATGAAGATAGATGATTTAAAAGGTCAATAGATAATATGTGGTCAATATAACGCCGCATTGTAAAAAGGGTTCTGTCGTAGCCGTAGCTTGTATCATCTCTTCTTCTTCTTCTCGTGTCGATGGTTTCCTATTTCCTTTTAGTTTGAGCGGGTACTTTTCCTCCACGTTTCCTCAGATATTTAGTATATCTACAACGTTATCCCAAACGGTAGGAATGCTCGTAAATCCGCGTCTCCGTGCCATGGCGTGTTCCGCTTGGCTCTGTTATTATTTACGCGCTCATGCGCCTCACCCCACCCGTCACGCCTAACGAAACTAGACCTCTACCTACGCTTAGTTACTACGAATCGCGACGTCAAGATATATTTGTGGGTGAGCGTTGAGGTGAGCTTAAAACAAGCTACAGAATAGCGGGGCTGCAGTCTGCCGGTATCGAACCGGGACCAGCGGAAATTGCTCATTGCGCCACACTTTTTAATAGTTTTTAATGACCATTTCCTTAATGAAAGCTTAATGACTGAATATGGTATGTGCAAGTATGCGATAATACTAGGCAGTTTACAAGTTTTATGGTGCATAGTGCATCGGTTATAGTTTCCTTCTAAAATAATAGTATGAGTTTCCTTAACTATATGTATTTTATTTCCTGCTAGTTCAAAAAGTCCACTTTGTACAATCGATGATGCAGAGATGTTTGCGTTGTTTCACGTTTCACATTCATTGCATTCCATTGCATAGATAGGTACAGTTGAAAAATCTACTTATACATCATATATTTATTTAATTGAACGTAGTTCTTCATTTTCGTCTGTTGGGAATTCTGTGCTGCATAATTTCAATTAATTAATTGTCCTGTAAAAGAGTAGGTAAACATTTTATTATTCCAGTGTAACAGAATTTTCCGTTGCATGTAATAGGTACGTCGTCAAAGGAATATTTACTGTTGATTCCATTGTAATGCGACGAAAATGGTTTACATATCTTGGACGTCGACTATGTATACCGCCTATACCCGAGACCTTTTTATTTTCCAAAGACATATTTTTCTTAATATTGCCATAGAAAAAATTATGGCCGCGATCGTCGGCCCCCTGGCAAGCTCCGGCGATAAATCCTAATTCACTTACTCACGCGACCTGCAGTTCGGCAGGTCCTTGCGTTAAATACTTAAGGTGGTTCGATTGCCATACAAAGCGTTATTTGACATTCGCAGGCTAACGGCGTGATATTTTAAGAAACCTATGTAACAGACTTTCATCAATTGGCTTCCCATTTGCGCCAAATTCCCCCTTTCCTAGAATAAACTTGTATAAACTAGATTAATTTGAGAAAAATAGTTTTCCCAAAATATCACGTGACAAACCAATTTCTCAAATTAATCTAGTTTATGTAAGTTTATTCTAGGAAAGGGGGAATTTGGCGCAAATGGGAAGCCAATTTATGAAAGTTTGTTACATAAGTTTCTTAAAATATCACGCCGTTAGCCTACGAATGTCAAATAACGTTTTGTATGGCAATCGAACCCCCTTAATAGGTTAGCGTGCTTCGAAGTAAGAATTGTTATATCAGTTAGTTGCAGTTATGATGTTTAATAGTGTTAAATCATTTAAGGAAGGTGAAGTACTTAATTCGGCTCTGGTGTACCAACACAGGTTAGCTGGCTATTTTAAGTGTGTCAATATGAAAAAGGTTCATCAACAATGATATATAAGGTTAATCAACCTTTTCGACGCTCTGTCAAAGAGAAAAGTTGTCAACCACACGCCATGTCAACAAGACATTTACGCCTCGGCCACGACTTTGGTCTTATAGACCAATCAAATTAGCTTACCCTGGACATAATTCGTAAACTCGTTGTTTTTATTGTTTTATCGGATGTTACTATTCAGTATCAAATATTAATGAAATATATTAAGTAAAAAATCCGCGATCGTAACCGTAGTTAAAAAAAACACGAGTTAACGTACACTACCTAACTTTTTCCTTAAAGTAAAAAAGGTAACCAAGTACCTTGTTAGTATAACTTTGAGGTGCATTCAAATTCGATCACTTAATAGCAAAATTAAACTGATATCAAATTCGCATATACGTTTTTTTTCACAGTTTTCCTCTGATCTCATTATCTAGACAAGCCAAAATGGTAACTATGATGTTTTTATCTGTTTAAGGTATATTGCGTCTTTTTAGACATTTAAGACAATAATTAAACATTTATTTTTAACGTTTTAATAATAATGTATTTCTCAGTAATTATAAATAGTAACTATGATTTTTTTGTTTACTAATAGCCTTTTGTGTACGATAATCATGTTTTCATCAAAATTAAGCATGTTAATTTCACGCTTAAGAAATTGAAAATTTTATTGAAAATACTCGCGACCTTGTCGTGGAGTCAGATGCATGCGGTGGGTGCGAGGCGGGGAGAGAGTGGGGCGCCAGCGGGCGAGCGCACGGTGAACCCGTCTTAACGAGTTTATTTCAATTACGTGTTTTGCACCGACCGCGCCGTGTACAAATAAAACAAATATAACGGAATATCCTAATTGTAGGATTTTTAGCTCTAATGAAAAATCACAGTTTGTCCCTTACGCCCTTTGAAAACTCTGGTCCAAAGGGCGTAAGGAACGATTGATTTGCTTTTATCATCGAAAACATAAGTAAATTCTTAACTGTTAAGTAAATGAAAGAGATGATGCCATGATCGTGGTTAGCATAAAAAAAACCGGTCAAGTGCGAGTCAGACTCGCACACCGAGGGTTCCGGACCACCCCGTACAATAGAAACAGGTCCACTATAAACTGACACTCACTAAGTATGTATTTACATACTTAGTGCGTGTCAGTTTATACTGGACATCACATTTTCAGTGATGTAACTAAAAATTTACGGTTTTCACAATTTTTCCTTTATTTGTGCTATAAATACTTTGTACCAAATTCCAAGACTCAGAGTTCACGGGATATGGGCATGGACATTTCGTCCCTTACGCCCTTTGAGCCTACGGTAGTCGATATCCTTATTGGCAAAATTGAGCCGACACAGTTGGCCAGAACGCCAAAAAAAAATAGAAGATATGCTTATCCACCCAGAGATGGGATAAATTTATTCAAATACGAATAACGTTTAAGAATAAATAGGATTATTCGCGAATGACGAATAAATATTTCGAATAATTATTCGCCAATATTTATTCGCGAATAACTTCTTAATTCGCATAATCATTCGTAATGCTTTTCGGGAATAATATTTTGAACGAATATTGTAGGAATGCTTTTTAATAGAATATATCTCAAAAACATAATATTTTCCTACAGACAGAACAGTGATACCTAGTTTCTAAATTTGTTAGAAAAAGGTTACCGCTTCATCAAGGGTACCAAGTAACATCGCCGTGCATGGTGAAACGGATATTAATAGTAATTATTTCACCTGTTTTATTTTTACTATTTCGGCTTTACCACGGGTGAAAAAAAAACCGGTCAAGTGCGAGTCAGACTCGCGCACCGAGGGTTCCGGACCACCCCGTACAATAAAACCAAGTCCACTATAAACTGACACTCACTAAGTATGTATTCACATACTTAGTACGTGTCAGTATATACTGGACATTAAATTTTCAGTGATGTAACTAAAAATTTTCGGTTTTCGCTATCTTTCCTTTATCTGTGCTATAGGGCGTTGCTTCGCACCAATTTTCAAGTTTCTGAGTTCACGGGAAGTAGGTTTTGATTCCCTTGCGGGTTTCGAAAACTTGCGGGAATTTGCGGCATAAACGGCTGTATCTTTTGATTGTGTTGGCTTAGAAGTTTGATTTTTTCACACTCCAAGAGACAGTAAACCTGAGTATTTGATATAAATTTCAGCTTAATTCATTTATTTGTTGCAGTATGGGTCTTACAAGATGTTACATATAAATACAGTTCCAGCATAACCCTGTTAGGGCACAGCAACATTAATATAAAAAATATTAATTCTAAAATAATGCATGCACACACTATGCACAGGAATTCAAACTTTAAATGATTGATACCTCCACGCGTTCCTGAGAAAAAGGGTATTGACAGACGGACGGACGGACAACAAAGTGATCCTATAAGGGATCCGTTTTTCCATTTCGAGGCACGGAACCCTAAAAACACACAGATCAGAATATAACATGATTAAGTACATACAATGTACAATTACAGGTATATAGTTGAACAATCTTACATGCGTAATCGCCTCTAATAACATACATTGATCCAATTACAGACAGTGGCTGTCCATAAATTACGTCATTTCAAAACTGGGGGGGGGGGGGGGGGTCTATTGGATGACGGTAGTCATTTTATGAGGCGGGTAGTGTCCATTTAGGAATTAACAGGATGATGATAGGAAGGGGGGCCAAGAATTGACAAAAAACAACCGGCCAAGTCCTGAGTCATGGATGTTTTCTGTGTATTTAAGAATTTATTTATCTATATAAGTATGTTTATCGTTCGTCTAGTACCCATAATACAAGCTTTGCTTAGTTTGGGTTTAAGCCGATTTGTGTAAGATTGTAAAAGAAAAAAAACTGGTTTTTAGTATTTGTTGTTATAGCGGCAACAGAAATACATCATCTGTGAAAATTTCAGCTGTCAAACTATCACTGTTGTTGAGACACAGCCTGGTGACAGACAGACAGACAGACAGACAGACAGACTGACAGACTGACAGACAGACAGACAGACGGACAGCGGAGTCTTAGTAATAGTGTCCCGTTTTACTCCTTGAGTACGGAACCCTAAAAAAACAATGGTTCAGTTTCAATTGTTTTTTCGAGTTGTTTAGTCGCCGCTGAAGATGAAATTGTCCCGTAAAAAAATATTACGACTTTCTAAGTGGATTAACACAAAAACAATGTGGAGACCGGATGATTGCTGCTTTTAGTAATGAAACACCTTCAAAGACGACAATATACAGGTGGTATTCAGAATTTCAGCGTGGCCGAGTATCCCTCACGGACGACGCGCGTGAAGGTCGACCAAAATCGGCAGTTACGCAAGAAAACGTCCACCTTGTGAGTCAGCTGATAAAAGAAGACAGGCATGTGACATATCGGGAAATTCAGGAGTCTTTGCGGATTGGAATGAGTCAGATACAAATTATTTTACAGGAAGAATTAGGCGTGCGAAAGTAGTTTTCCCGTTGGATCCCGCACTTATTGTCTGACGAGCAGAAAACTACTCGTGTCAATTGGTGCCGCAAAACATTGAATAAATTCAACGGAGGAAGCTCAAATGCAGTTTTTAGTGTCGTATCAGGTGACGAGTCGTAGATATACGCATATGAGCCTGAAACTAAAAACCAATCTCGAGTATGGGGTAACGAAGACGAGCTTCAAGCCAACAAAAGTTATTCGCTCTCGCAGCAAGGCCAAGAAGATGGTGGCTATGTTTGTCTCCAAATCGGGTCACGTGGCTACTATTCCACTTGAAGATCGTAGAACGGTCAAAGCCGATTGGTATACAAGTATTTGTTTGCCGATTGTCTTTGCTGAACTTAGGAAAAAAGGCCTAGTCGCCGCATCATCCTTCACCACGACAATGCCAGCCCTCACACCGCTCGTAAAACAAATGAGTACCTGGAAGGTGAAAAAGTCGAACTACTGGACCATCCTCAATACAGCCCTGACCTAAGTCCCAACGACTTTTTCACATTCCCCAAAATCAAGGATAAATTGCGTGGTGGGCGCGGTGTTTCGCCGGCCGGCAGAAGCAGTGGAGGCTTTTAAAAATTTTAACGACTGGTTTGAACGCATGGAAAAGTGCATAAAATATAAAAGAGAATACTTTGAAAAACAATAAAAATACTTAAATCAATGTAACTGCATATTTTTTTATATTTCCGAAACTTTCAATTTGACCCTCGTAGTGACCCTGCCTGCGTAGCCGCAGGTCCCGGGTTCGAATCCCGGTAAGGGCATTTATTTGTGTGATGAGCACAAATATGTGCTGCTGAGTCATGGATGTTTTCTATGTATTTATTTATCTATATAAGTATGTTTATCGTCGTCTAGTACCCATAGTAGTTTGCTTAGTTTGGGACTTCGGAAAATCGATCTTTTTTGTAAGATTGTATAAGAAAAAAAAAGAAAAAAAAAAATCTGTTTTTTAGTATTTGTTGTTATAGCGGCAACAGAAATACATCACCTGTGAAAATTTCAACTGTCTACCTATCACGGTTCGTGAGATACAGCCTGGTGACAGACGGACAGACAGACAGACAGACTGACGGACAGCGGAATCTTAGTAATAGGGTCCCGTTTTACTCTTTGAGTACGGAACCCTAAAAACGATGACGTAATATATGGACAAGCCCACACACATGACATATTGAAACAAACCTGTTAAATGCCCCAAGAAGCGACTCATTTAACTCACAAAAATATTGTTAATTAGTAGAAAAGGGTATTAATACTTGAAAATAGGTACACTTGTAGTGATCATGTTAAATTCGTGTACGTGTTACAACGAGCAACCGCATCCTCAAATATTATTCGTGGATTTATTGGAATGAAATGAGAATAAATCATTCGTCATTCGAAAGTGTAGACGAATAAATTATTCGCGAATAAATGTTTATTCGAATAATTATTCGAATAAGAATCATTCCAACAATGCCCCTTTCTGCACCCACACAAGTAACATATTTTATTTAAATAATTCTATACAGAAGACTGAGTGCTTATAAATAGGTAATCGACATTCCACGACAATTATGTCTCATGCTGAACAATTTAGTTATTATCGATCTAATGAACACAATATTTCAATAAATCTCCACCCTAGCCGAACCGTGGTAAACGCCACGTTCGTCTTTATAAATGTTTGACAATCATTGACCTATCCATAATAAATGAAGGCCGAAACGCATTGACAGCGGTGGCGAACCGGCGGCGCGGCGCAGTGTAGAGGTGGTACCGGCTGTATTGTTCGATCTAATAAAGCCGGGAAAAAGCGTTCGGATCCTTTCATATTAGCTCGAACATTACAAGTACCGCCTCCGCGCCACCCCGCGCCGCTTCGCCACCGCTGTCAGTGCGTTTCGGCCTTGAATGCCTGCGACTCGCGACAGCACGGTCAGTAGTTGAGACGCAAAGCAATGACGGCCTTATTCTGCAAGAGATAAGGTTCATATTAAAACTTTAGTACGAAAAAATATGAATTAATTAATAATCGTGGATATTTTTTGTTTAATTTGTTTCTTATAGTACTAATAATATGTTGACAGCATAAATCAAACACTTTCCAAGTAGTTATGTATTTTGGTTTTCCAAAAACTAACAATATTTCTTATTTTAGAAATCCGCAAAGAGAATCTGTTTAATTTTTAATAATTTATCAACATACATAATATACTATTCAGAATAATTTGTTAAATTGCAGTTATCTATAATTTCTGGTAAGATAATCCAGAAAATGTGTAACTTACTGAACTTTCTTTATTATTGATAGTCCCGGTTGATTAATTAGATTAATTTTGATTTCTTTAACTGGAATGCAAGCGTCATATCGTAATAGAGGCACTTTTACAAAGTTACATATTATGCTGCACTTATGAAATCAGAATTTGTTAAAAATTTAGATTTTTGTTTTTTTTACAATGACGCGGAACCCTAAAATGTTTAATTTTTTTTATTTTAACTATAACTAACAATACTTTACATCATAGAAAAAGAAAATTACAGTTATCGAATTATGTCCGGGTTTAGCTAATTTGATTGGTCTATTAATCGACCTGCGACCAGCGTTTTATCTGTTCATTGCGCGGTCGAGACGCGCAACGCACTGTAGTTAGTTGGGATCACGTGCAATGAACAGATAAAACGCTGGTCGCAGGTCGCCTAAGACCAAAGTCGTGGCCAAGGCGTTAGTGCGGAGTTAAACCTTATATCAATGCAAGAAGGTTGCTGTCGCGCTGGGCTCCTTGGCGCATATATCGGTCGATGGCGTTGAACCTGATGCGGTGCGGATATATGCGTCGTTGGCGTCAAAAACACATGCACATAATGTATTTTGGATTTGATTAATGATGACAGCAACTACTTATTCCCGTCAAATGGTTAAGAAAGAATCTTCACCGATTTGATCTCCAGTAGGACACGATTTCGACAATTTCAGTAGCCCGGATAGGATTAACAATAAAAACGCATGACCGGAATTCACCGGCGGTGATCCAAGCAACGCCGCTTCCTCGCCATCTGTTTTAAATTTAAATTAAACTATTTAGTATGACAATCACGCGCATCGCGAAGTTCAAAAACCTCTTACGTACCTACGAGTACAAACTATTTATACAGATAGTTCGCTTCACACGCCGCAGTCGCCGCGTGATTAATAGCTTACATAGACCCTGTTCGGAGGAAAATAGGACACAATAAATCTACTAGATTCTAGACTTACTTGTGTACTTGCTTATACACGAAAAAAGCTTCCAAGACTCAGGAACGAGTAATTATTGGTGCTCATCACTAGGCTTGGGACTTTAGGCAGCATACCGTGGTTCTAGAATTCGTTCGTTATTCTGTTTTTTTTTATTGTTTAATATGTGTGTCCTGGAGGAGCTATTGGTCCATGAAGGAGTATATGAAGGGAAACCTTCCTACATCCCTAAAACGGAAACTCATGGACATGTGCATTCTTCCAATTCTTACCTACGGTGCACAAACTTGGTCTTTGACAACTGTTCAGAAATCTGCCCTCAAGGTTTGTCAGAGAGCCATGGAACGCAGTATTTTGGGCGTGAAAATAACAGATCGCATTAGAAATACAATACTGCGTTCCAAAACGCAAGTAGCTGACGTAGCTCACGCAGCCGCCAAACTTAAGTGGGACTGGGCCGGGCACACCTGCCGCATGCCGGAAGACTTGTGGGCTAAAATCACCACCAAGTGGGTCCCACACAACCGAACACGGCGTCGCGGTAGACCTCGTCGGAGATGGCGAGACGAGCTTGACGTCTTCGACCAAGACTGGTGGGAGACTGCCCAGGATAGGGATACGTGGAAGGAACAGAGGGAGGCTTTTGCCCAGCAGTGGGACACTTAAGGCTATTAAAAAAAAAAAAAAAAAAAAAAATGTGTATCCTGTGTGAATAAATGTATCTTTCTTTCTTTCTTCTTTCTTATGTTATAATAAAACTTTGGAAATCAAACTCTAAAAATAAAACGTTATATTAGATGTCATGATCATGAATTTATGTTGTTACATCGTTAATAGACACATAATAATAGAGTGCAATAAATTTTATCAACACATGTATATATAGGTGCTACTACCATTACCGTTTTTTAGATTTCCGTACTCAAAGAGTAAAACGCGACCCTATTTCTAAGACTCCGCTGTCCGCCTGTCTGTCTGTCTGTACGTCTGTCACCAGGCTGTATCTCATGAATCGTGATAGTTTGACAGTTGAAATTTTCACAGATGATGTATATCTGTTGCCGCTATACAACAAATACATCCGGTTTTTATTAACTTACTACTACTGTTTATCGATGAATATGAAATAGTAATTAATGACAATTAGGTATTACTCATTTATTCAGAAGATATTTTTGTAATAGTTTCTAAAAGTATTTGTATTCGTTTATTTTGTTAACTAAAATAGTAGCGTGTTTTTGCATATATACTCGTATATAGGTATATGTATAAATATATATTAAAAGTGTAATTTGACTGCGGAAATTATAATTTTAACATATATGGCGACTCCATGGATTCTAGAACCACGGTATGCTACTAAAAGTCCCAAGCTTACTCGTCACACATCCTCTATCGCGTTTCGAACTAGTCACTGCTAGCCAAGCTAACCGCGAATAAAGTACGGAGCCTCCATACAGTGCACTTTCTGCTCATGTTTATATCGCGAAAACTGTTATCATGTGTAATGTGTCGATATAAATTCGTACGGTACCCGTCATTTTCCGGTGCACCAGCAAGGAGACGCTCCAAAATTATCATATATAACAACCGTGTAATGCATTTATAATTGAGATTTCATGATTTACGATCACATTTTATTCTAATACGTTACGTTGAAGATAGGCTAGCTTAACAGGCTTCACAGTTTGACAAGCTCTTGCTGACTATTAAGTGTAATGGTATATTGATTGCTTTCGTGCAACAAGTTTGGAAAAATATTGTTTCTAAGAAAAGGTGTTATAGGCAAAAAACTTAGGAAAGCCCCTCTTGTATGCAGTTGTGACTTGGTCTAATAGACATTATGTCGACTCACATATTTAAAATTTGTAACACAAACAAAACCAATGGCGATTCGAATAGTCCACAACTACATGCAAGAATAGCTTTACTGAAGTTTTTTTTACCTATCCCATCCTATAGCAATAAATTTGTAATCACGTTCTCGAAAACGATCGACTTCCGATTTCGACGAATTGTGCAATAATATAGATAGAGGGTCTCATATCTGGGATAAATAGTTTTTTCTATTTTCAACCGAGTAGAGCTCAGTCGCCGTGGTAGATACTAGGTAGTATGTTAGTTATTACTAATTATATATGACATAAAGGAAAAAGTTATATATCTTCCTATAATAACAACTGATTATAACCCTTTTCTGCGGTGTTCCTGCAGCCGTACAAAAGAATAATCGCTTTTAATTTGTATTGTTACCTGCTCAATTGTTATGGTATCATTGTATTCCGGCCCGCATAAACCTTTTATCTATCATATCATGATATGGTTTTCTATTGTATTGTAGCGTATCATCGGCTAGTGGCTATACTGGCTATTGCATAGTCTCTAGACATTTAGCCTATGCGATTTACCCAAATTCCAAACAGCCGTTGTATATTTTTATCCCACCAAAAACATAAATGTAAAAAAGGAGAGCCAAGTTCAATACAACAATTATGCTTGGCTGTGGGCTTCGCCGCAAAAAGAATGGATGTCTAAATGAGTGCCAAGTTATATGCAAAATCCAAATGTATTTATAGGAACAAAATAACATTATGAACAAGTATTAAACTCTATGTCTTTGCTTTATTGGATACCTATAACAATTGCTGTTATTTAAAAATGTGAGATCTTAAAGTAAGTTAGATTCGACTTGGGATAGTTTCAAATATCTGTTTGTAACGGTTCCAACGCTACAATAAAAAAAATTGTATGGGGACCCCCCTATTTTTTAACTTATTTTTATTTTTAGATTTTTTCCTACGCTTACACACAATTACCGAACTGGATTCCAAATTTCATCCTTCTAGGTCATCTGGAAGTAGGTTAGGTTTAGGTACTATATGTCAGTCAGTCAGTGCTAAAATATTCGGCTTTTTGACCTTCATATCTTTATAACCGTTTGAGCTAGCTTCTTGAAATTTGGGCTTCTAGATGTCCTTATGGATATAATTAAACACACGTAGTTTTATGTGCTTACGTTAAAGAGGTTTTGAGTTATAGAAGGGTCAAAAGTGGCACCAATTGGTTAGTGTAATGATACACTCGGCGCTGGCTAGCCAGTTCCTTTGCTTGAACTTGGCTTGACACGCTACTGCGTGTCTAGATATGTCTGCAGCTTAGGCCGGTTTCGACCAAACAGGAATATAATTTATTTCAAGATCAACTAATACAGTTTTGGCGTTTAACCTAAGATTAATTCCTTATTTCGGTTTAGCCACAGAACTATATCAAGATAGAAGGAAAAAGCTCATTAGTAAGGGAACCGAGCGTGTAACATTTTGCGTCTTTGACGTCACGAGCGTAATTTAGTGACGGGAAACATAAGCCGCGCGACATCGATTAGCACGCGGCAGTTGCAATCACTTGTAGGTGTATTTTGTATCGATTCAAAATATCGATACGAACCGACAGAGGAAATATTAATTAGATTCAACAGAGGAAATGAAAAATAGTATTAAAAAGGTTGTAGTTTTTTTACAGTATAGAAGGAAAGAGTTCGTCGAGGACTTTATGTCCACTCTCTAAGCATCCTTAACCAATTTCTAAAGGGATTAATTGTTTACGTCCCTGCTCACGCACGCTACACTTTAATCATTGGCTGAGCTATATGATAAGTCCTCTAAAATGCGTCCAGATACCGTAGGCAATGGCCAGAATACAACAGAATTTTAACGTGAGGATCATTCGGAAAACTGAAATAAAATTACAATAAAGAAGTAACCATAATCTGTTTGTTAATAATATTTGCCGTTCACTACGTACATTAGATTTAGATTTATTTATTTCGAGATAAAAATTACAATTAGTATAGATTTGCATACAATGTCAAAATTATAAGAATCCTTATCACAATCGTCAATAATAAGAAATAAAAATATAATATTATTCAAAATGTTAGTGGAAATAGTATCTCCAATTACGGATTGTCATTTAACAACTAATAGACGATTACGTATTAAACAAAAATAAACCATGTCAATTTATGCATTACGGTTAAAAAGTTGTATAGGTACAATATAAATATTACACAGGAAAAAAATTCAAATTAGGTATCAATTAAACACTTAAAAAACGATTTCTATGAACTCATGAACTGCTAAATAATAATATATAAACGTAATTATCATTTCCTCTGCTTTCAAAGTCGATTTTAATTGAGTAATAAAATCGCAGTGTACAGCACTATTCTTACTTTTAAGGTGGTTCGATTGCCATACAAAACGTTATTTGATATTCGTAGGCTAACGGCGTGATATTTTAAGAAACTTATGTAACAAACTTTCACCAATTGGCTTCCCATTTGCGCCAAATTCCCCCTTTCCTAGAATAAACTTGTATAAACTAGATTAATTTGAGAAATTGGTTTGGGACGTGATATTTTGGGAAACTGATTTTTCTCAACTTTGTTACATAAGTGTCTTAAAATATCACGCCGTTAGCCTGCGAATGTCAAATAACGCTTTGTATGGCAATCGAACCACCTTAACAGAAAAAATTAGAAATTGATCTTGAACTGAACGTGACTCAACAGTTTGAATAGCTTATTTTTACATCGCTGGTTTTGAACGCACGCAAAGTCTGGCTCGTTAAATTAAAGCCGCAATGGAAAACTAGCGTTGACACACAATCACCCGCACAGATGTATGAATATAAGGAGATCGGACATGGCGGCCGATTTGTATAGAGTGAGCCTGTCGCAAGTACATTAACCCACACAACGCCCAAGTAATTGACAAGACAAAGCACGCACACATCTAAAACGCGCATCATATCAGGCATTTTGGGAAAAAACGTAATATTCTCTGCGATCAGCACGCGTGCACAGTATGGCAGTGTATGCCCATTGAGCGTACAGCTGCGACACGGCCGCCGGCGGCTTGTCCTCTCTCTAGTATTCTATGCTCTGAGATCACCCGCTACTGGTTCGATGAAAATAGTAAAATAAATCGTTTATTAATTAATAACAGAGATTTAAGGACAAACAGTACTCACCGAAAAAAGGAAATACCTCGATTTACAGCTCCAACTTTATTGGAGCCGCTTGAACAATTGGTTATTGCGCAACAAACCATTTTGTGTTTATAACCTGACGTTGCACGCAGACCGCGGTCGGGAGCAGACTGAAGTTCGCTGCGAGCAATGATGACAAATTGTCATCGTTTCACCACGCGATACATACACTCTTTCCTTCTATCTAGATATATTTCTGTGGGTTGAGCCGAATCCAGCCTAAGAAAGCTAGTTAAAATCTGTATTTTAACAAAAAATAACTGTTGTATAGGTATACAAAGCTAAATAAGCAATCAAAATCAAAACACTTTTATACATAAATATAGTTAACTATGTAAGATCAAACTGTGTTAATAAATCTTAAAATAATCGTTTTATTAGTCTTAAAACCACAGGCAAAGTTTAGTAAAAGAGTGACAACACATTTCTGAAAGGGGACCTTAGTTGTCGAACATCGAATATTTAGTAGTCATTTAAAAAAGAACCACATACATGACCTAAATTATTATCCTCGCTCGTGACGAACACACCTTTACGTCTGTAGTTGTCCTCTTCGTGCTCCCGACTGTACCTAACGTTTATATGTTTTCTGTTCTTATCAAATCAAAAATACGTAGGTACTCCTAAAATATTATCAAACTTATCGTAACACTTGTGCATCTTTCGAATCAAAATATTATCGCTTAGCCCGTGTAATATTCAAACTTCCGAGTAGACGGCATCACGGAAATAGGAAATCCAATATTGTGGGTGGAAAAAGCGGTAGGTATATAACACATTGCATTTCGCAAATATTTCCTACCGTTGACCTAGTTATGAAGGGAGGGGAACATCGAAATTGCAATTTGCACCTCCAATACTCGCGCTGAAAATTAGTCGTTATGCTGCTTTCGGTCGTAATACCAATTAACCTTTATTTTGGTGTGCACTGTGAACTTAATTTTCATTTACAGAACACCACTGTAAAATAAGCCCCCAATGTGCCAAATAAATGTATACTCGTACTGACTATGCTCGAACACCAATTCCATGACGTCCATGGATTATTTTATTGTTTGCCTATCGTAAATAAGGAAATTCCATAAGTAACTAAAGTTTTTTCTTTTGGGTTCCAGTTACTCATTTTATTATAACACTTCTATTTTCTGTTTTCGTGTGCCCCCGAGCTTACTCGCACATCGACAACGCGCATTGTGTATATCCACTATAACATGTATACCTAAATAAATGTAGCTATCAGAGTGATTGACCAATATTATTTTTTCCCCAGATTTGGGAACGATGAATCAGCCGTAACATCTCGTCGGAGTATCTCCAAACAGGTGAGTTGACAAGGGTTCCGCGTAACATTGAGTGACGTTACATGTCTATTCTGTCCGCGCCTATTGATAACAATCCTATGATCGAGGCTTCAAAGCAACTTTACGGTTGCCTATTTCAAAAGCCCTTTATCTAAACTTCTATACTAATCCATCCTACCTAATATTATTTTGTGATTGTGTAGGAGGGGTAATCTTCGGAACTATATTCGTGTAGGTATAGAATGGACCTTCGGTTTAGATACGCTATATTGTATCCCGCGGCTTCGCTTGCGCTCTGTGTGAGGGTGTTACCACACCAATCGATGGATCAATTTGGTCGTCGTCGATCGACAGTTTCTACGTCAGCCAAACCTACCAAAATCGATTGGTGTGATAACACCCTGATACACGGGCGGCACCGCGCGGTCAGCTAGTTTTGAAATTACAAAATAAGGTCATGTTTAGAACGATAATGACAACTATAGTTTACTCTATGGGCATTGCACCGCCTTACAACTTCACGAACACTGCGTAAAATATTCCTTTTTATGGTTATATTATGTGTGCCTTAAATTAGTAAATTCGTTTAAGGTAAACGATTCAATAATGGTTTAACTCACGTCAATGTATTGTTTCAAGAATCAATATGATACAAAATTTTACACCATTGTTAGAAGTAAATATATGTATTATTACCACGCCACGACTAATTGTACGTGTACGCGATAGGAAAATATAATTGTTGCCATGATACATATAACTATTGAATATATAGGTACCTACATAGCAATATTTATTCACACAGCTTAAGTATATTAAAAATGCATACTGCCCATCTTTCTCAAGATACATTTAAGGGCGCAAAAGGATCCCATATTCCACTGACAATAGACAATAGCTGTTTGTCATTCCGGTTGCCCGCCAGTAAAGGAAACATACATACGTGTCGAACGGTGCCAAAGGAATACATCAGGCTTAATTATGGTACACCTGACGCGTGTTGCATCTCTGTCCACCTTTAAAATTCTACACTAGGAATAACAGAGATAAATATAATCATGCGCATTGTGATTGTGAGCTACCAAGACGTATTAGAAACTCTGTCTAAATACAGTATGCGCCTTGGAGATTAATATCAACTTGTGACGTTTTTCTTTTGTTTAATGTTTACTCTCGTACTAATAACGTGGGTGGGAATTGGGTGCCTTAAGATCAGTTTATAAATGTTAATGTATTCATTCATTGCATATTAATCGTAGGGGTTAATTGTACCCATTGGGTAGAAATGAGTAGCACAATTAGAAGGTAATATATCGTCTAATTAGACTCGTGTATAATTAATGTATGTTGTCGTCGACGATGTTTGCGTGTCTTTGACAGTTTTGATACAGGGTGTAAGGGTGGCAAATTATAATTAACTTTTTATCGAGTTTCATCACTGCAGACTTCGTGTCGGTAAGTATTTTAAAACTGGGGCACGTTGACGAAGTTAAAAACGAAAATTAAAATACAGATAGGTACTCTACAAGTTCGTTCGAGTTGTACTGGAACCTTTAACACTGTAACCAGCAGAAAATAAGTGCGGCGTTAATTTCATTAAATACATAGCTTTCGTAATTTTTTTTCTGAGATTCCAGCGGTTTTGACCATAAGTATGGTGAAATGCGACCTTAATCGTCAATGTCTTAATAGAATACCATCGTTATCAGTTTATCATTATATTTAACTATCACTGCTCTCAGTCCATTATTTACATTTTACACATACATATACAATGTGTATACGCATAAATCACATGTTTATTAATCATGTAATATCCAAAGTCCCATTAAAAATCAAGCCATGTTTACACAGGGCTAAAGCGGTCCCATAAATAAAGCTTAAAACGTAATTCAGTGCGCGACACTCGGGTTCGTTAACCCTAAACTGCTGGACGAGCATAATGGGCCTAGTGCTCTCGAGCTCGAGTGTGGCCCAGTTTCTTTCACTGACGGAGCCACAGATCCGATCTTAGTCCGGAGCTTGTAGTGTCTGTTCAGGTCTATTGTCTTGTATTTAGATTTTGTTTCTCTATTCGCTGTGGAAACTGACACTGAGTTATTCAACCCTAGCACGCGCGAGTAATACCTGATTTCTGTGGCCAAATAATAAAATACTTTACTTTTATAGTTTCGTTATTCTGGAACTGTTTATTGAAATAATTTTAACGAGAGAAATAATAAATAATAATCTAATACTTGCTGCCCGCGCGGGTTCGCCCTCGTATTGCAAAGAACGCAGGCAAACCCGCTATAAAATATAGCCTACCATGCCCATTCGAAAAGTCCACTCCATACACAGGTGAAGTAATTTTTTGCATCGGATAAGAGGTCCCGGGGTTTACCCCCCACATACAAACTCACAGACTTCTTTATAATATTGCTCTATCTCTATAGTATATTTTAGGAGACAATTGCTCCGAAAGTGTCCTCTCTAATTCCAAATCATAGCGTCCAAAATATAGAACAATCTGAATACCAATGCTGCTTGTTTCCCACTTACTCCCAGTTCGAGGATCACTGTTTAGAAAGAAAGAAAGAAAGGTACCTCACATTTATTCACAAACATACTGTTTCACGCCGCCAGCGAAATCATGATCAATTGCGACAGTCAGAAATCATTACAGTGATCTGTGGCATGACGTATTGATCACTTTTATTATTTTGCACATTTTAATTTGGCAGCTTTCGTCTAACGTGTTTGAAGTTGAAATAAATTCAATATTTCACATTCTGACGTCTTTTCGGATTCCTGCGATTTCTATCTTCTAGATATTTATATCTTGTAATTAGCATTCGCGAACTTAATATTTTATGTTAAGTTTTATGTGACGATCATGATAAGATTTCTTACTATTTTCACATGTAGGTATGCTAATTTAAATCTAAAAAATAACGGAAATATTAAATCGGAGCCCGATTATTTCAGACGCCATATTCCATGACTTTTAACTAATCAGTAATTTTAATGGTATAAGGTTTTCTTTTTAGTTTAAGTATTTAGAACACAAACAGCATAAACAAAGATTTAACGTCCAAGTATTTAACGTCTAAGCCCTTGTTCCTGTTAATCCCACTTTTTTTGTCACCCGCGCGAGCTGACGTCATCCTCGTCCTGCGTGGGGTGTTAAACGGATCATTACGTATTTGCTTTGTGTTGCGTGACGATTATTTTATACGGCAGATCCGCAGCTTACCTTCCTCACAATCAACAATATTAACTCACTTTTGCGACGTGTTAAATTATGGACCCTATTTTCTTTGAAGCAACGTTGGTTATTGAATACTCAGCTGTCAGATATGACGTTAAAAATCAAACCTTCCTAATGGTCCTTCGAACACCTGGATTTATTTTTATCAATTCCAACTTAATTAACGACTATAGGACAAATTTAGTGGCGCCTAACGCACATATTTTTATATTTTTGACGACCGCTTTAGCCTAGTTGGTAGTGCCCCTGCCTACGAAGCAAGAGGTCCTGGGTTCGAATCCCGGTAAGGGCATTTATTTGTGTGATGAGCATGAGTATTTGTTCCTGAGTCATGGATGTTTTATATGTATTTAAGTATTTATTTCTCTATATAAGTATCTATATCGTCGTCTAGTACCCATAGTACAAGCTTTACTTAGTTTGGGACTAGGTTGATTTGTGTAAGATTGTCCGCAAATATTTATTTATTTATTTATTTATATGCTGTATTTCTGCCGGACGTAAGTCGTTATTATGTCACGCTACTGAGCCTGCTTTTATCTCATTTATTATTCTAATTGGCCTTTGTCATCAATACTAATTCTACATAACAAAAGGCGTAATATTGGTTTTCAATATCAAATCCATTAACTGCGTTTGTATGTACATGTAATTGGGTCATACAGAGTGATTAGAACAAAATTCGTCTTTCCTGTGGTCAATAATTAAAAGCTTAGGGGGTATATAAATGTTTTTATCGCATAAAAATATATAAGAAGAGACGTCATTTGTGCGGATAAGACCCCAACTAAAAAATAGACTTTGTAGCCTTTATGACTTTGAAAATGTCCACAGGATAGACGCGAACCTGAATCTCTCTATGACCCAATTATTATTATTACATCTAGTGCAAAACAAACAGAAAAAAAATTGTGTTCTCATTTTTAATTGAAATTTCTTTGGGCTGAGGGAACGGCTCTTGAACATTCACGACCCAATTCGCTTACAAGTGACCTGACTCAGCACTATTGCGTAAACTAGTTGTTCGATTAGTTCTCAAACTAATTTAAAACTTAATTCGGGGATAGAATAACGGTTAATGATCATTCAGTTTGAAATATAAAACAAATGTATTGCTCTGCTGCTAAAAAAAGCAACACAAAAAAACTTTTTGTTAAGCACAGCATCTTTTACCTAAATTATCAATTAGTGTAACTCGAAAACGTATCACAAAAAAATTATCTTCATTCTGTGTCGTATGAAATATATTGATATTGAAAGTTGTACAGTCGACTACAAAGAGATGTATCCATACGATGTTACAATAATATGTATACATAGACTTTACTACCATAGTAATAAATAAGATGTACATAATTACATACATAATTTTGTAACATTGAAAAACATACTTATCTTTGTAGTCGACTGTACAAGGGGAAAAATGTTTTCAATGCAAAGAATTACCTATGCAACGCCTACAATCTACATTGCGCTGCACATTTCAGCGCTTTGAGAATGAAAAAAGCACGCATACTCATCCATTGCCGGGACAATCTCTTTGATACACTGTCGCGCTGTGGCATATATGCCGTTGCACCTAGTTTCACGTACAAAACTGTGTATTTACATCGAAGAGTTATGAGGAGACTACAATAAACGACGATACATATAAGTATTCGTATGAATGCTGATAAATAGTCGATAACTCAACGAAGCAATTCAGAACTCTACAAAACGAGTGGTTAGAATTCTCACATACGGCGTCACGAAAAAAACAACGTCCAATTTTTTAGGCTTGCGGGATAGGAATTGCGGCAGCCGGGGTACGAGAATATCCAAAACTGTCAATTTCAATTCAACTGTTGCATTCGGCGGGCTTTTGCTTATAAACTTAGACAACTAGGTTGTGCTTAGATATCTTGAAGCTAGACATATAGGCGTCCTGACTCTGACATGGATAAGGCGACCCGAACACAAAGCGAATCAAGTGGAAGAAGTTAATTTTCAGGCTGCACTCGCGCATGCGGCTTAAGCTAAAGTCGGAGGCACCCTTAAATGAATGTACCTATGAATTAATTTAGTTGATGTCTTAAACAGCTGCAGAATGGAGCAAACATTCTGAACAAGTATAAGTAGATCCTGAACAATATTGCTCAGCATCATTGTAACTTCAACGAAGCACGAACTAAAATACTAAAACACTTCGTTTTGAAATGACCAAATTAAAAAATTCGGAAATAAATCGTTAAAATTCTAGGTTTTATTTAAGCCTTGACTAAACTGTATTCCTGTTTGCGAATTGACACTTAGCACATTAACGAAGAAAGGGTCGCCCTTATCTTGATTCATCTCGAAATTCTTTTTGTCAAGTAATTGTCTTAACTTTCCTAATCTTTCCTTCTACTAACCGACCTGACTATTTAATTTAAACTTTCATCTTTGTAATTTTATTGAAAAGACACTGTTAAAGAATATATTCAAAACGTCACGTTTACCACGTTCCCTCATGTCCATAATCGCCAACTAGTAACGGCTAAACTTTCGTGCATAAAAAGGGTGTGGTGCATAAGTGATATTTTTAACCTAATTAATATTTTCCTAATGCGTCACTCCATTACTGTATCACTATTTTTACTCATACTATCATAATATGAGTTTATCCTCTACTGCGTAACAAATAAATACCAATAGTGCGGGCACAATTGTCACATATAAGTATACCTACTCCTGATCACAGCTTGTTATTAATGTGATGAGTGTATCACACCAAAATCATCTCTATCTCACAGAGTTGCGTATACCTACAGAATATTCCGCTTGAAGTCTTGCAAAATTAACAGGTCTCGGTAAGGCGAGGCTTATTTCAGGAGGCTCTTGGATGTGTAAACCATACCACAGCTTTACTGGCGTACCTTAGGTCACCGGGTTACCAGGACATCAAGCCTACTTTAATTTTGACCCAATTTAACGCTGGAGGAAGGCGACTGCAGCATTCACAGCTTTGAAATAAGCTGCTTTGAATGAGAACTCAATTATTTCGCCGCTTTGTGTACTCTAGGTTTTGTAATGGATTTACATTTTCCTTGCATCAGAATGTTTTATCGCTAGGGTTCATTGGCTTTAGTTACAGGCAGGTTATAGTAAATTTGAGTTTTCCTGTGTCTATAAAAAATTGTGGAAAAAATTCCGTCATAAGAACTATTATACTTACTTATATTAAAGGTCGAATGTTTGAAAAATAGGTCAGTGGCAAATGATGAAACTTTAGACAAATCAAGTCAAATTATACCTATATTAGTCATCCGTGTCAAGAGGATGCATTGAATTGAATCTACTGCACACACCGCCTTGTATCATATTACGGGTACTCTAATTATGGTAGTAGATTATGTTTCATATTATATTATATATTATTGGATACACATATAAGATAAAATATGTCAACCTTTATTGATTTGTCGCGTGTTGCAGAAACGAAATTAGGGTAAATCGTTAGTAGCTGGCCACCGTTCAATAACTGGCCACCTCATACTAAAAAAAAAAAACTTATGTACCTATTAATATAATAAATTTTAGTATAAGGTTTCAATTAACGGCCACCCTCCATTAACTGGCCATGTCAAACTAAGTTGTATTCTGTTTGTAGGGAAACACGAGTTCTTTTTTGAGTATGAGGGCGACCACCTATTGAAGGGTGGCCAGCTACTGGCGATTTACCATATGTTGTGGGATTTCTATGAAATCTTTAGTATTTATTTAACTATATAATAATAAAATATACAATGTCAGAATCGTCATATAATTAGCTGACCCCCGAGCCCGTCATCTCTGTGGATACTACGCGGGTTACATTACAACAGCTTACGAAGAGCATTAATTGCAACTGAATCGCTATCGCCAGTCTTTAGATAAAATAAAAACGCCAAGGAATGCCAAAGATCTGCGCCATTAAGCGAGTAAGTAATAACAATGGTTTATTAGGCGATAAAAAATGCACTCTTATACATCGTGGAAACAACTTCCTAAATAGAAAGCAACAAGTGTATTTTTCTGTACCTCGAACGTAATCTGCATATTATTTTACCAAGATTGAACCGAGGACAACCGTAGCTGTCCTGTAAAAATGTTACTAGCAGCTGAGATAACTTCTCACTGAAATATTCCAACCAGCATATTATTCTTTAAAAAAGCGGTACCGTCTCAAACTTACATTGTCTCCAGCTCAGACATTCGCAATGAGGTGGGCAGACTATCCGCGAACTGTCCCCCCATACCCCCCCACCTTCTTTTTTGCTACCAGCTTAAATACTGACTGAAGCCACAGTGTTGGCTAAATATTTACTGGTAAATGTGAACTCGTCAAAGCAGTGTACGTAAAATCTACATCATCTTCTCTTAATCCAGATATAGGTACCATGAGAACTTTACGGTTTCGCTCTATGTAAACACAACAATATATCGATATCAGCCATATTTTTACACCAAAAAATAGGTTGGGTAATTTGACTAAATATTCATTAATAATCCACCTAAATTTAATACCGATACGGTAAAAAATAATGAAAAGTAATCATCATAAATTCCGTAAAAATCAGGCGAAAATGGTATAAACTTTCTTTACTTTATAATTGACTACGTCTATATACGTTCTTTGGGATACGCGTATAATCCACTTATTTTTGTTAATGAATAAACCTTTCTATAGGCCAGATGAAATTCAATATTATCTCAAGGTCGTAAAATATTTAATTAAAATGCCGTTATTTCCTGATGCATATATTTTTGGATTCAGGTAGTAAGTCTCCAAAGTTGTGTACTCAAACATGTTTTCAGTATAAAAATACTGATGGCATTTTTGCTTGCGGGTTAATTTTTTTTCCTAACTTCCGGTCCATAGAATTATTGATGTCAATAGTAAAAGTGGTTTAAAATAAGATATTAAAGCCGTATACAAATAATTAGCCTGATATTGAATTATTTCCAAAAAAACCGTAATTTTGTCAGGGTAATATATTTTGGAAGACTCAAATGGTTTGTTACAAGACGTAACAATCATTCAGGAAATAAACCGTGATAGTGTAATTTAGTTTCGTTATTGTCTTTGTGGCGGGTACAATTATTGAGAACCCCTGATGATAATGAATCTATTTAAGTGTATAAGAACATGGACGTACTTAATGTCCGTGGGAGTTTTATTCTGCGAGTCATATTGAAATGTCACTCAAAAGTTATTAATTCTGCCGAATATATAGAACTATCGCAAAAACGTAATTTCAGAATTCCCGTTTCCTCTAAAAATTCAGTTTTTGCCCAAAGATTTGGCTCGTTTCTCCATCTATTCATATATATTAAAATATGTACAAAATTTCCTTTGCAAGACTACTCGACGAGGGAAGTAAAACTTAAGGTACAATCATGGCTCAATACACTTTCGTATGAGGAAATAGAGAAAATTCTGGAAATTATCAAATAAAACACACACAAGTACACACACAAACACTATACAAACACACACATTGTATTCCTTATTTGATATTTATAATATATTGTCCAATTGATTGTAATATTTTGAATCCATGCAATGTAAAAGGTAATATGCGGTCTCCTGCGATACAGGCAAAGCCTAGTGCAGGGACTGGTACTTATAAATATACAGGGTGGAAAGTTAAAACGGGGCAGTAAGGGCAGCTACTAGATCTCTTGCCGCTACGCAAAAATGGCATTAGGATTTCATTCCTAACTTTTTAAGTGATGACAATCTACATTCACAGATTTTTGATAAAAAGTACAGTCAGCGAGAAAATCATCACTTTTGACGAATTTTTTTTAATGCTATTCGATCCCATTCCTATTAAGGATCAAAATACTCTTCGGGACCGACTAAGGTTTGACTACTAGAACGCCCAGAAATCAAAGAAAACTTTTTCTATACAGTTAGTATGGGAATCCCAAAGTGCAATTTTTTTTAATGCCATTCGATCCCATTCCTATTAAGGATCAAAATACTCTTTGGGACCGACTAAGGTTTGACTACTAGAACGCCCAGAAATCAAAGAAAACTTTTTCCATACAGTCAGTATGGGAATCCCATAGTGCAAGTAGTCCTTTAGTTAGACGATCATCAAATTGTATGGAGACGGAGATAGCTTATACAATTTGATGATCGTCTAACTAAAGTACTACTTGCACTTTGGGATTCCCATACTGACTGTATGGAAAAAGTTTTCTTTGATTTCTGGGCGTTCTAGTAGTCAAACCTTAGTCGGTCCCGAAGAGTATTTTGATCCTTAATAGGAATGGGATCGAATGGAATTAAAAAAAAAATCGTCAAAAGTGATGATTTTCTCGCTGACTGTACCTTTTTTCAAAAATCTGTGAATGTAGATTGTCATCACTTAAAAAGTTAGGAATGAAATCCTAATGCCATTTTTGCGTGGCGGCAAGGGATCTAGTAGCTGCCCTTACTGCCCCGTTTTAACTTTCCACCCTGTATATGTAAACGATTCTGCTAAATAAATGTCTTATGTCTTATTTAGAGTAGTGGCTCTAATAAAAATAAACGATGAACTGATTCGACAAAAAAAACTATATAATTAATGAACCAGCTCACAAAATTTCACGGGAATCGGTTGAGAATGGCGACCTGTAGAGGAGAACAGCCGGAAAGGCGGGACATCCGGACATACGAACTAATTTCGGCCCAAGCTGAAGCACAGAACTTCGTCCGTTTCGCTCACTCATTCAATAATATTGCTTAGTAAATTCATTGTTCGTGGAAATAGTACATTGTTTAACAAGGGGCGTATGAGGAATATTGCAAACGCGAGTCTATCAAGAGCCCGACGCCGTAAGGCGGAGGGCTTTTGATGACTCGAGTTTGCAATATTCTTACGCCCGTGTTATACACAATGTTTTTCATCACATTTGCGAGGAAATAAATAACCACAAAAGACAGAAAAATCTATGTTGTATACAAGTGCTTCAATCAAATGTTGACGAAATTGACAACTTCACTTCTAGATCAGTGCGAGTGGAGGGCAGAGCTTCAATATTTCAACTAATCACAGAGCATGGAGCATGTGGTTCTTGCAGGGCGTCGAACGGTGCCAAAGGAATACATCAGGCTTAATTATGGTACACCTGACGCGTGTTGCATCTCTGTCCACCTTTAAAATTCTACACTAGGAATAACAGAGATAAATATAATCATGCGCATTGTGATTGTGAGCTACCAAGACGTATTAGAAACTCTGTCTAAATACAGTATGCGCCTTGGAGATTAATATCAACTTGTGACGTTTTTCTTTTGTTTAATGTTTACTCTCGTACTAATAACGTGGGTGGGAATTGGGTGCCTTAAGATCAGTTTATAAATGTTAATGTATTCATTCATTGCATATTAATCGTAGGGGTTAATTGTACCCATTGGGTAGAAATGAGTAGCACAATTAGAAGGTAATATATCGTCTAATTAGACTCGTGTATAATTAATGTATGTTGTCGTCGACGATGTTTGCGTGTCTTTGACAGTTTTGATACAGGGTGTAAGGGTGGCAAATTATAATTAACTTTTTATCGAGTTTCATCACTGCAGACTTCGTGTCGGTAAGTATTTTAAAACTGGGGCACGTTGACGAAGTTAAAAACGAAAATTAAAATACAGATAGGTACTCTACAAGTTCGTTCGAGTTGTACTGGAACCTTTAACACTGTAACCAGCAGAAAATAAGTGCGGCGTTAATTTCATTAAATACATAGCTTTCGTAATTTTTTTTCTGAGATTCCAGCGGTTTTGACCATAAGTATGGTGAAATGCGACCTTAATCGTCAATGTCTTAATAGAATACCATCGTTATCAGTTTATCATTATATTTAACTATCACTGCTCTCAGTCCATTATTTACATTTTACACATACATATACAATGTGTATACGCATAAATCACATGTTTATTAATCATGTAATATCCAAAGTCCCATTAAAAATCAAGCCATGTTTACACAGGGCTAAAGCGGTCCCATAAATAAAGCTTAAAACGTAATTCAGTGCGCGACACTCGGGTTCGTTAACCCTAAACTGCTGGACGAGCATAATGGGCCTAGTGCTCTCGAGCTCGAGTGTGGCCCAGTTTCTTTCACTGACGGAGCCACAGATCCGATCTTAGTCCGGAGCTTGTAGTGTCTGTTCAGGTCTATTGTCTTGTATTTAGATTTTGTTTCTCTATTCGCTGTGGAAACTGACACTGAGTTATTCAACCCTAGCACGCGCGAGTAATACCTGATTTCTGTGGCCAAATAATAAAATACTTTACTTTTATAGTTTCGTTATTCTGGAACTGTTTATTGAAATAATTTTAACGAGAGAAATAATAAATAATAATCTAATACTTGCTGCCCGCGCGGGTTCGCCCTCGTATTGCAAAGAACGCAGGCAAACCCGCTATAAAATATAGCCTACCATGCCCATTCGAAAAGTCCACTCCATACACAGGTGAAGTAATTTTTTGCATCGGATAAGAGGTCCCGGGGTTTACCCCCCACATACAAACTCACAGACTTCTTTATAATATTGCTCTATCTCTATAGTATATTTTAGGAGACAATTGCTCCGAAAGTGTCCTCTCTAATTCCAAATCATAGCGTCCAAAATATAGAACAATCTGAATACCAATGCTGCTTGTTTCCCACTTACTCCCAGTTCGAGGATCACTGTTTAGAAAGAAAGAAAGAAAGGTACCTCACATTTATTCACAAACATACTGTTTCACGCCGCCAGCGAAATCATGATCAATTGCGACAGTCAGAAATCATTACAGTGATCTGTGGCATGACGTATTGATCACTTTTATTATTTTGCACATTTTAATTTGGCAGCTTTCGTCTAACGTGTTTGAAGTTGAAATAAATTCAATATTTCACATTCTGACGTCTTTTCGGATTCCTGCGATTTCTATCTTCTAGATATTTATATCTTGTAATTAGCATTCGCGAACTTAATATTTTATGTTAAGTTTTATGTGACGATCATGATAAGATTTCTTACTATTTTCACATGTAGGTATGCTAATTTAAATCTAAAAAATAACGGAAATATTAAATCGGAGCCCGATTATTTCAGACGCCATATTCCATGACTTTTAACTAATCAGTAATTTTAATGGTATAAGGTTTTCTTTTTAGTTTAAGTATTTAGAACACAAACAGCATAAACAAAGATTTAACGTCCAAGTATTTAACGTCTAAGCCCTTGTTCCTGTTAATCCCACTTTTTTTGTCACCCGCGCGAGCTGACGTCATCCTCGTCCTGCGTGGGGTGTTAAACGGATCATTACGTATTTGCTTTGTGTTGCGTGACGATTATTTTATACGGCAGATCCGCAGCTTACCTTCCTCACAATCAACAATATTAACTCACTTTTGCGACGTGTTAAATTATGGACCCTATTTTCTTTGAAGCAACGTTGGTTATTGAATACTCAGCTGTCAGATATGACGTTAAAAATCAAACCTTCCTAATGGTCCTTCGAACACCTGGATTTATTTTTATCAATTCCAACTTAATTAACGACTATAGGACAAATTTAGTGGCGCCTAACGCACATATTTTTATATTTTTGACGACCGCTTTAGCCTAGTTGGTAGTGCCCCTGCCTACGAAGCAAGAGGTCCTGGGTTCGAATCCCGGTAAGGGCATTTATTTGTGTGATGAGCATGAGTATTTGTTCCTGAGTCATGGATGTTTTATATGTATTTAAGTATTTATTTCTCTATATAAGTATCTATATCGTCGTCTAGTACCCATAGTACAAGCTTTACTTAGTTTGGGACTAGGTTGATTTGTGTAAGATTGTCCGCAAATATTTATTTATTTATTTATTTATATGCTGTATTTCTGCCGGACGTAAGTCGTTATTATGTCACGCTACTGAGCCTGCTTTTATCTCATTTATTATTCTAATTGGCCTTTGTCATCAATACTAATTCTACATAACAAAAGGCGTAATATTGGTTTTCAATATCAAATCCATTAACTGCGTTTGTATGTACATGTAATTGGGTCATACAGAGTGATTAGAACAAAATTCGTCTTTCCTGTGGTCAATAATTAAAAGCTTAGGGGGTATATAAATGTTTTTATCGCATAAAAATATATAAGAAGAGACGTCATTTGTGCGGATAAGACCCCAACTAAAAAATAGACTTTGTAGCCTTTATGACTTTGAAAATGTCCACAGGATAGACGCGAACCTGAATCTCTCTATGACCCAATTATTATTATTACATCTAGTGCAAAACAAACAGAAAAAAAATTGTGTTCTCATTTTTAATTGAAATTTCTTTGGGCTGAGGGAACGGCTCTTGAACATTCACGACCCAATTCGCTTACAAGTGACCTGACTCAGCACTATTGCGTAAACTAGTTGTTCGATTAGTTCTCAAACTAATTTAAAACTTAATTCGGGGATAGAATAACGGTTAATGATCATTCAGTTTGAAATATAAAACAAATGTATTGCTCTGCTGCTAAAAAAAGCAACACAAAAAAACTTTTTGTTAAGCACAGCATCTTTTACCTAAATTATCAATTAGTGTAACTCGAAAACGTATCACAAAAAAATTATCTTCATTCTGTGTCGTATGAAATATATTGATATTGAAAGTTGTACAGTCGACTACAAAGAGATGTATCCATACGATGTTACAATAATATGTATACATAGACTTTACTACCATAGTAATAAATAAGATGTACATAATTACATACATAATTTTGTAACATTGAAAAACATACTTATCTTTGTAGTCGACTGTACAAGGGGAAAAATGTTTTCAATGCAAAGAATTACCTATGCAACGCCTACAATCTACATTGCGCTGCACATTTCAGCGCTTTGAGAATGAAAAAAGCACGCATACTCATCCATTGCCGGGACAATCTCTTTGATACACTGTCGCGCTGTGGCATATATGCCGTTGCACCTAGTTTCACGTACAAAACTGTGTATTTACATCGAAGAGTTATGAGGAGACTACAATAAACGACGATACATATAAGTATTCGTATGAATGCTGATAAATAGTCGATAACTCAACGAAGCAATTCAGAACTCTACAAAACGAGTGGTTAGAATTCTCACATACGGCGTCACGAAAAAAACAACGTCCAATTTTTTAGGCTTGCGGGATAGGAATTGCGGCAGCCGGGGTACGAGAATATCCAAAACTGTCAATTTCAATTCAACTGTTGCATTCGGCGGGCTTTTGCTTATAAACTTAGACAACTAGGTTGTGCTTAGATATCTTGAAGCTAGACATATAGGCGTCCTGACTCTGACATGGATAAGGCGACCCGAACACAAAGCGAATCAAGTGGAAGAAGTTAATTTTCAGGCTGCACTCGCGCATGCGGCTTAAGCTAAAGTCGGAGGCACCCTTAAATGAATGTACCTATGAATTAATTTAGTTGATGTCTTAAACAGCTGCAGAATGGAGCAAACATTCTGAACAAGTATAAGTAGATCCTGAACAATATTGCTCAGCATCATTGTAACTTCAACGAAGCACGAACTAAAATACTAAAACACTTCGTTTTGAAATGACCAAATTAAAAAATTCGGAAATAAATCGTTAAAATTCTAGGTTTTATTTAAGCCTTGACTAAACTGTATTCCTGTTTGCGAATTGACACTTAGCACATTAACGAAGAAAGGGTCGCCCTTATCTTGATTCATCTCGAAATTCTTTTTGTCAAGTAATTGTCTTAACTTTCCTAATCTTTCCTTCTACTAACCGACCTGACTATTTAATTTAAACTTTCATCTTTGTAATTTTATTGAAAAGACACTGTTAAAGAATATATTCAAAACGTCACGTTTACCACGTTCCCTCATGTCCATAATCGCCAACTAGTAACGGCTAAACTTTCGTGCATAAAAAGGGTGTGGTGCATAAGTGATATTTTTAACCTAATTAATATTTTCCTAATGCGTCACTCCATTACTGTATCACTATTTTTACTCATACTATCATAATATGAGTTTATCCTCTACTGCGTAACAAATAAATACCAATAGTGCGGGCACAATTGTCACATATAAGTATACCTACTCCTGATCACAGCTTGTTATTAATGTGATGAGTGTATCACACCAAAATCATCTCTATCTCACAGAGTTGCGTATACCTACAGAATATTCCGCTTGAAGTCTTGCAAAATTAACAGGTCTCGGTAAGGCGAGGCTTATTTCAGGAGGCTCTTGGATGTGTAAACCATACCACAGCTTTACTGGCGTACCTTAGGTCACCGGGTTACCAGGACATCAAGCCTACTTTAATTTTGACCCAATTTAACGCTGGAGGAAGGCGACTGCAGCATTCACAGCTTTGAAATAAGCTGCTTTGAATGAGAACTCAATTATTTCGCCGCTTTGTGTACTCTAGGTTTTGTAATGGATTTACATTTTCCTTGCATCAGAATGTTTTATCGCTAGGGTTCATTGGCTTTAGTTACAGGCAGGTTATAGTAAATTTGAGTTTTCCTGTGTCTATAAAAAATTGTGGAAAAAATTCCGTCATAAGAACTATTATACTTACTTATATTAAAGGTCGAATGTTTGAAAAATAGGTCAGTGGCAAATGATGAAACTTTAGACAAATCAAGTCAAATTATACCTATATTAGTCATCCGTGTCAAGAGGATGCATTGAATTGAATCTACTGCACACACCGCCTTGTATCATATTACGGGTACTCTAATTATGGTAGTAGATTATGTTTCATATTATATTATATATTATTGGATACACATATAAGATAAAATATGTCAACCTTTATTGATTTGTCGCGTGTTGCAGAAACGAAATTAGGGTAAATCGTTAGTAGCTGGCCACCGTTCAATAACTGGCCACCTCATACTAAAAAAAAAAAACTTATGTACCTATTAATATAATAAATTTTAGTATAAGGTTTCAATTAACGGCCACCCTCCATTAACTGGCCATGTCAAACTAAGTTGTATTCTGTTTGTAGGGAAACACGAGTTCTTTTTTGAGTATGAGGGCGACCACCTATTGAAGGGTGGCCAGCTACTGGCGATTTACCATATGTTGTGGGATTTCTATGAAATCTTTAGTATTTATTTAACTATATAATAATAAAATATACAATGTCAGAATCGTCATATAATTAGCTGACCCCCGAGCCCGTCATCTCTGTGGATACTACGCGGGTTACATTACAACAGCTTACGAAGAGCATTAATTGCAACTGAATCGCTATCGCCAGTCTTTAGATAAAATAAAAACGCCAAGGAATGCCAAAGATCTGCGCCATTAAGCGAGTAAGTAATAACAATGGTTTATTAGGCGATAAAAAATGCACTCTTATACATCGTGGAAACAACTTCCTAAATAGAAAGCAACAAGTGTATTTTTCTGTACCTCGAACGTAATCTGCATATTATTTTACCAAGATTGAACCGAGGACAACCGTAGCTGTCCTGTAAAAATGTTACTAGCAGCTGAGATAACTTCTCACTGAAATATTCCAACCAGCATATTATTCTTTAAAAAAGCGGTACCGTCTCAAACTTACATTGTCTCCAGCTCAGACATTCGCAATGAGGTGGGCAGACTATCCGCGAACTGTCCCCCCATACCCCCCCACCTTCTTTTTTGCTACCAGCTTAAATACTGACTGAAGCCACAGTGTTGGCTAAATATTTACTGGTAAATGTGAACTCGTCAAAGCAGTGTACGTAAAATCTACATCATCTTCTCTTAATCCAGATATAGGTACCATGAGAACTTTACGGTTTCGCTCTATGTAAACACAACAATATATCGATATCAGCCATATTTTTACACCAAAAAATAGGTTGGGTAATTTGACTAAATATTCATTAATAATCCACCTAAATTTAATACCGATACGGTAAAAAATAATGAAAAGTAATCATCATAAATTCCGTAAAAATCAGGCGAAAATGGTATAAACTTTCTTTACTTTATAATTGACTACGTCTATATACGTTCTTTGGGATACGCGTATAATCCACTTATTTTTGTTAATGAATAAACCTTTCTATAGGCCAGATGAAATTCAATATTATCTCAAGGTCGTAAAATATTTAATTAAAATGCCGTTATTTCCTGATGCATATATTTTTGGATTCAGGTAGTAAGTCTCCAAAGTTGTGTACTCAAACATGTTTTCAGTATAAAAATACTGATGGCATTTTTGCTTGCGGGTTAATTTTTTTTCCTAACTTCCGGTCCATAGAATTATTGATGTCAATAGTAAAAGTGGTTTAAAATAAGATATTAAAGCCGTATACAAATAATTAGCCTGATATTGAATTATTTCCAAAAAAACCGTAATTTTGTCAGGGTAATATATTTTGGAAGACTCAAATGGTTTGTTACAAGACGTAACAATCATTCAGGAAATAAACCGTGATAGTGTAATTTAGTTTCGTTATTGTCTTTGTGGCGGGTACAATTATTGAGAACCCCTGATGATAATGAATCTATTTAAGTGTATAAGAACATGGACGTACTTAATGTCCGTGGGAGTTTTATTCTGCGAGTCATATTGAAATGTCACTCAAAAGTTATTAATTCTGCCGAATATATAGAACTATCGCAAAAACGTAATTTCAGAATTCCCGTTTCCTCTAAAAATTCAGTTTTTGCCCAAAGATTTGGCTCGTTTCTCCATCTATTCATATATATTAAAATATGTACAAAATTTCCTTTGCAAGACTACTCGACGAGGGAAGTAAAACTTAAGGTACAATCATGGCTCAATACACTTTCGTATGAGGAAATAGAGAAAATTCTGGAAATTATCAAATAAAACACACACAAGTACACACACAAACACTATACAAACACACACATTGTATTCCTTATTTGATATTTATAATATATTGTCCAATTGATTGTAATATTTTGAATCCATGCAATGTAAAAGGTAATATGCGGTCTCCTGCGATACAGGCAAAGCCTAGTGCAGGGACTGGTACTTATAAATATACAGGGTGGAAAGTTAAAACGGGGCAGTAAGGGCAGCTACTAGATCTCTTGCCGCTACGCAAAAATGGCATTAGGATTTCATTCCTAACTTTTTAAGTGATGACAATCTACATTCACAGATTTTTGATAAAAAGTACAGTCAGCGAGAAAATCATCACTTTTGACGAATTTTTTTTAATGCTATTCGATCCCATTCCTATTAAGGATCAAAATACTCTTCGGGACCGACTAAGGTTTGACTACTAGAACGCCCAGAAATCAAAGAAAACTTTTTCTATACAGTTAGTATGGGAATCCCAAAGTGCAATTTTTTTTAATGCCATTCGATCCCATTCCTATTAAGGATCAAAATACTCTTTGGGACCGACTAAGGTTTGACTACTAGAACGCCCAGAAATCAAAGAAAACTTTTTCCATACAGTCAGTATGGGAATCCCATAGTGCAAGTAGTCCTTTAGTTAGACGATCATCAAATTGTATGGAGACGGAGATAGCTTATACAATTTGATGATCGTCTAACTAAAGTACTACTTGCACTTTGGGATTCCCATACTGACTGTATGGAAAAAGTTTTCTTTGATTTCTGGGCGTTCTAGTAGTCAAACCTTAGTCGGTCCCGAAGAGTATTTTGATCCTTAATAGGAATGGGATCGAATGGAATTAAAAAAAAAATCGTCAAAAGTGATGATTTTCTCGCTGACTGTACCTTTTTTCAAAAATCTGTGAATGTAGATTGTCATCACTTAAAAAGTTAGGAATGAAATCCTAATGCCATTTTTGCGTGGCGGCAAGGGATCTAGTAGCTGCCCTTACTGCCCCGTTTTAACTTTCCACCCTGTATATGTAAACGATTCTGCTAAATAAATGTCTTATGTCTTATTTAGAGTAGTGGCTCTAATAAAAATAAACGATGAACTGATTCGACAAAAAAAACTATATAATTAATGAACCAGCTCACAAAATTTCACGGGAATCGGTTGAGAATGGCGACCTGTAGAGGAGAACAGCCGGAAAGGCGGGACATCCGGACATACGAACTAATTTCGGCCCAAGCTGAAGCACAGAACTTCGTCCGTTTCGCTCACTCATTCAATAATATTGCTTAGTAAATTCATTGTTCGTGGAAATAGTACATTGTTTAACAAGGGGCGTATGAGGAATATTGCAAACGAGAGTCTATCAAGAGCCCGACGCCGTAAGGCGGAGGGCTTTTGATGACTCGAGTTTGCAATATTCTTACGCCCGTGTTATACACAATGTTTTTCATCACATTTGCGAGGAAATAAATAACCACAAAAGACAGAAAAATCTATGTTGTATACAAGTGCTTCAATCAAATGTTGACGAAATTGACAACTTCACTTCTAGATCAGTGCGAGTGGAGGGCAGAGCTTCAATATTTCAACTAATCACAGAGCATGGAGCATGTGGTTCTTGCAGGGCATGAACCACATGCTCCATGCTCGATTTTATTTTCTTTAATTCTTGCCGTCCAGATTTGCTTAACCAATCAGATCACACACAAGCTCATTACTTCCCTTGGGAACATTATTTCCCGCGGGAACAATTAGCCATTGTCCTTCTGTATACAGGCAAGGAATAACACCATTAATGAGCAAGTGTGATGAAAAAAATATTGTACCTTAGTAATATATTCACCGGTTTGTAAAGACGGCGCTTTAGTAAATTTGTATTTGAAACGACTGCAATATAATTGTCAGCGTTTTAGAAATATTGTGCCTTGACCAATGCCTTAAATTATAGGTAATTTGAAGCACAGTAATCACCATCACAACTCTGTCGTAGTGGGCCTGTAATGACAGTGCAAGCAATCACGAATGGCAGAAAAAAACACGGCATGAATGGAGTCGCGATTGGAGCACAAAGAAGGGTTTTGCAGGCTCCAGCGAATATTACTTAGTGCTGTGACAGTCACTAACTATAGACGCAGCCGTAGAACTGTTTAAAGCAAAAGTTTTCGAAATAAAAATGGCTGTAGTTTTAGTCAAATAATGAACAGCGTTTCATCGCTACTTCATCAAACTCGGAACCTCTCGTAATCTTTTCTATATCTGTGCGAAGTTGTGTACAAAACTGTTTGTGGCCTTATTAAATCTGAACTAGATACAATTATGTATAGTTCAAACTGAGTTTATTCGACTATTTAGAGAAAAGGTCGCTAATGACATAATATCTCGGGATTAGGTATAGTCAGCATCATAAACATGTATACATTGCACTTTTGTTGGTCCTAGGACCCTATAGCTTAGAGATAAGGATCAAATTTGCGGACGCCGGCGCAATTGTTTCATTTGTTGGTGCTTTAATACTCATTAGTCTCGCATTCAGAACCAGCCAATCTATGCTGTATCTTAAGGAGAAAACATCGTATTTGATTGCAATGCTATTGCAAGTTGCAAAAATATGTTCAGATTGTAAGAATATGCCGATGCCAAATCTTTATAAGTATACCTACCATTAAAATATCACCATTGACTAAATATCTTGTTAACTTCCTAGAACTTAATCTTGCATCATCACATCACACTCAGTTTATAATTTACCACGCTATTTCAGAACCGACAGAATACAAAGTAATAATCTACCACGATATGTTTTAGTTATTTAGTTAATTTTATCATGTTTTGAACTCGTTTATATCCAAAGTGACTTCCAATATACGCAATAAAAATGTAGAATAATAATATACGCTTAATTGATACTCAAAGGTACCGAAATACGATTACCAAAAGCAAAGAGAAAATGTTATCTTACACGTGGATAAGTTAATAAAAGTCCCAATAGTACTAGGCTTGTTTGTGTGCTCTATTATATTTTTCTAGGTCACACGGCAATGTTCTAGATTAAAAAAATTAGAATGGATTACATGAGCTAAAGTGAGTGGAATGTACGAGACAGTGTGACACGTCTGGTATTAACTATTTGAATAATTCAACACTGAAGAATGCCTTTATGCCTTTATGCTTTTTGTCTATTATAAAAGGAAAATTATCATAATATCATATTTCTGGAAATGTTATTCCAATATTCGTAAAATATTTCTAAGGTTCAGCTATCACGTGTATGTCTGAATAATTTTGAAGTAAATATAGAAAATGAAGCACTTATTGGAATTGTTCGAACAGATCCTTTGCAATTAGACAAATGACATCAGAACTGGAGATTAACGTATCTTGGATTAGTCGTCGGTCGAACCGGGTCAAGATA
The DNA here is from genome assembly GCA_963854355.1 of Epinotia brunnichana. Taxonomy (NCBI): domain Eukaryota; kingdom Metazoa; phylum Arthropoda; class Insecta; order Lepidoptera; family Tortricidae; genus Epinotia; species Epinotia brunnichana. Next base: position 15,117,786 of record OY977952.1, read on the forward strand.
ATTTGTCGGGTGTCCAAAGCCGCCTGACATCTTAGGACTAAAGATCGTGGGACAACTTGACAGCAACATCAGAATGAAGAAATGTAAATTTGTTAGGAATCAGATAAATTTATTTTCACCGAAAGACACAACTCAAATTAAAAGAAATGATCGTAACCATAACCAACTTAACCTGCCATTCTCGAAATTAAAACTAGTCTGCAGTAGCCCTCATTATATGACTATCAAAATTTATAATCACCTTCCTAATGCTATAAAGAATCTGGAAAGTCCAAAACTGTTTAACAAACAATTGAGAATGTTTTTAACAAACAGATGTTTTTATAACTTGAAGGAATACTTTAATGATGCCTAAAAGTTAAAAATCTTGCTGTGTGTTTTTCTTTTTTCTTATCAGGCTTTTTAATGTATAACTTTACTATTAATAATTGTAATTAGTTAGCCCTCTGATATTGCTGTGCCCTTGCAGGGTGTCACATGTATACCTACTTATTAATACCATCTACGTCTGTAATGTGATATGCAATAAACATTTCTATTTCTATTTCTATTTCTATAGAATATATTAATTACAACTCAAAGTGAAATAATTTATTATATCTAGTCATGTATTTCGCAGCTCCTTACAAAAAGTTCCGTTTAATATATTTGTATACATTTTATAACCTAATGAATCAAAATGGTCGACTTTTATTTGATCGTTCGGCTACTAACTGCAATGGCTGTAAAGAATTGAGTACTATTCATTACTATATAACGAGCCATTTCTGCCAGACATAACATACATAAATCGAAATGATCTGGCATAGACTTTGGAACAAACCAGAACAGGCATTTAAATGATTATATCCCAACTTTAATCTGATGTACTTTACGTAAATAAACGTTATTCAATTGAAAAATACATTTTAAGTGTGGTTATAATAAAACAAAGTTTCATTTAAGTATCGTTTATCCAATTAAGTTAACCGCAACCCTTAACCATAGAGCTTGGTGTAGTGAGACGTAGCTCTATGGTATCTATTTCCGACGGCACGCGCCGCTTTTTGTTCGTCCAATTAGATAACAGGAGATTTACGGCGCACGCGCAGCCGCTGCAGCGTATAGCGCAGGACAGCGCACTCACTGGGACAACTACTTGCTAACATGTATTTCTGAAAGTAATCCTTCAAAATACATTAACACAGTGAGTTTCTCGTACAGTTTTTCAGCAGCAAAAATATCTGACAAGGCAAGGCGCGCAAAAATACTGACACATCACACAACCTTATTTGTATAGTTATTTTTGCAGGTTGTCGACACGTGTAAGTAAGGGGGTGAATAATCTGAAAAGTCAATAGATTCTTTTGTAACTTATTGGTTGCATGTGTCATAGCTTAAGTGTCAGCTAGACGGTCGCCAACACGCCCCTCCGACCGAGCGACCTTGGTCCGCACCGACCGTGTAGACAGTTGTTTGCAGCAAAATTTCATACTACAGCTGTTGTTGGTCTAGCAGACGTTTTAGTCTTTCATGCATGACCAATGAGGGCTTCCAGAATGCATTACGAGTATATCACCAGCTGGCAACACTGTGCACCGTGGCGAAAGTTCTAAGTTTCAAAATCGACCAATCATGTTTAACCTGACGTTTCCCATATCAAAAGCGAAATTTGATACCGTCGTTTGTTGGCAAAATTTTGACCACTCGTGTTTGTCGGTTTTCATCACCCCATGCGCTACGTTCCCCCCCTCGACCAATCACGGTGCACGATTTGGCGACCTTTGACAAATAGCGGGGGAAAAAAAATGTCCGGAGATCTCCGTCCTCGGGGAAACGTCAGGTTTCATCATCAATGATTGTTGGATTTTAAAATTAAAACCCTCAGTCAAAAAGACCTAAACCACAGTGCTGCAAGTTGGTGACATAATAGGTACATACTGAAAACCCTCATTGGACTTGAAAGCTTAAGCTAGGACACATGAAAACAATAAGTTACAAAATAACCTATTGACTCTTCAGAGGGTTCTGTTCGAACAGCCGTTGCGAGCGGACGTCGTTCTTTGAGCATTACCCGACCTCTCGTTACACCATAAAATTACACAATAAGTCTCCCAAAACAATAGCGAACAGCACAGATGTGCGAGCGCCGCGCCCCGTAGTCCGAGCTATTCACCCCGTCTCGTCCCTCTGAGCTCGCGAAGTGCCGGTTTAGTCATATTCATATATGTTTACTGCATATTCCATCGTTTCATAAGTGCCGGTTTATAGAAACGTGCAGTGTGTTCACATATCATAAGGTCCTAATAGTGAGTGCAATCAGTGTCGGGCAATCCGAAACCCCGCCAACCGCGGTTACGAACGCACCTTACGCGTGGCGGCAACCGCCCGCAGCCCGCAACCGTCGTCGAGGCGAAGCCGGTGAGATTATTCCATTTTTATTGTGGGGGCTCAAGTTGTAATTCTCTAGGCCCTTACTCTAAGGACTACAAATACGAGATCTATATCTAACCCTTAACCCATATTATACCCCATCAAACTACAAGTACTACAACTAGCCTCACAGTCTCGGGAATCCCCCAGCCCGTCTAGACCAATCCACTCTTATCTCTTACGCCGAGTTAACTATACTAGGCCAGCTAGCTTTGTCCACCTACGCCAAATATTCTACACCTGTAGGACAATGCCTGATCCTCAAGTGACACAACACCTCTGGGAACTGTGATATGTGACCACTGCACGCGCACACGTCCTGTACGTAGTTCCTCGCTAAATAATCGACTCATATTTATTTATGCCCTACCAACTTTAAAATATATATAATTCTATCCGGCTACGACCATAATTAGTGATAAGCCCTCATAAGCAAAAAGAGCGAGGTTCAAGCTCCGTCGCGATACTGTTTCCTCTAATACAAACGGCTCATCAAGGAAATCACTAAAATATTGCTATATAACGGCCCTATCCGTTAGGTAGGTTAGGTATTGACCGAAGTAACGAACAAAACCTCAAAATTACCAAGCCCCTAAAACTCTCAAATCAATAGCGCGATACCTCCCCAATCTACGGCTCTCACAAAACAGGTATAAACAAACTGTTAACCAAAAGCCGTCATCATACAGAAAAACCCCAAATCAAATTCATCTCATAGAACATATCACGAGCAACCAAAATTATTGCATTAATACTTTAGCTCCTAAACTAAGTAACAATCAAACAACCTAGGTAAATCAATTCCGGGCAGATAAAAAATTACTTCTCGGAAACTCCTTCCCTCGAACGAGTCACACGCGTCAGCCATATGGTACCTACCCAAAGCTTTCAGGTTTCTCCGGAATAGACACCATAAAACAAAATAAAGGCATTGTGCTTGGTTTAAAAAATCAAATTGCGTCAAAACCCCCATCATAAAATCTTGTGTTTTAAATTCGACAAACCAACTAAAATAAATCTCACACAATACGTAAGAGTTCCAGTGGCCCAACATCTGGCTGGCCATTACCCACCCTCACAACGCAATTTAGAAACCCCGCTTAGTTAGCCACGGCCTACCTACAATAGATCACGCCGGAACAATAGTGCCGCATGCATATCCTTACCTCAAAACTTAGGCTTACTTAGCTTAGACTTAAAATACCCAATTTAAGGCGTTTTCACTTTTATCTACACCACCCTTGCTAAGCGTTAAAGTAGGTATATTGCTAGCGCAGCGTCTTAGTCGGCCCCCGACAACAATCATTATAGTTGGACGAGGGTTCCCACGGCAGGACGTCACCACGCATAGTTACTTACACTTAGTCAGAGCCGACAACTGTAGTTACTTTAGAATTTAGTTAAATACCAAACGCCGAAAACGACATAACCTAGCATACACCATTGTCAGAAACGATTGAGCCAAGTCAAGTCGGTCCCCACGCGTCCCTAATACAGCTTGGTCAACGAGTTAATTACTATCTCACCAACACCCAATCGCCCCGTATCGGACCAATCGTCTACTTAGGCCAATTACAGGCCAACTTAGATTAGTCGCTAATATAACAATAGATTGTAAGCCCTTTCCACAGCCCACCACCAATACTCAACAAAGGACTAAACATGGATAGCGACAACCCTATCGTCAAGATACCAGGAGATGGAAACTGTCTATACCGCGCGATAGCGTATCAAATTAACGACTTATATGATCTTACGTTTGACCACCATGCAATCCGTCGGGACCTTGCCCGTTACGTTGACGAAAACCAAAACGACAAGAATATGCGCCTTGCTATTAAAAGTAACCTTGACGTGATAGCCCAAGACAGCGAAATCCAAAATTACATACAGTCACAATACCATGACGGTACATGGGGCGGCACCGACATTCTGATAGCGGCGGCGGAATATTATGGCATTAATGTAAAAGTATTCCAAAGAGCCCCTTTACGAGAAACAGCATGTTTTACCCCTATGGTACCCAGCGACGCGGTGGGCTGTATAGGCCTCATTTTCAGCATTAACCACTACGATTGTTTCGAAACCCATTTGGGAACACTCACGACAAATGCCACCCAAGACGAAACGAACATGAGTGCAGGCAGCCCAGAAGAGCTACCAGACGATACGGGATATAGACTAACCATACCAAGGCCACATCTCACTGAACAAAACCTCATCAATAATATAAATATTGCCACATGGAACATAAGAGGCGCCGCCACACAGGGGAAAAAAAACGACATTGATTTATATCTAGAATCGAAATCAATACACATTGCATGTTTACAAGAAACTCACTTAAAAACCGGAACGTACCAATCCAAACACTAATCTAAAATCTAAGTGGAAATAACAGCAGAAGAGGTCTAGCCATCCTTATAAGAAAAAACAGCGGACTCACGCTAAACTGGACAAAGGCAAACACAAATAATATGGCAGCCTCTATTGAAATAGGCGAGAAAATAGACCTATTCGTTATCACAACTCACTGGTCCAACACTGCGTCAGCAGCAACAAACGACGTAACGCGCCTGCTACAACTATTAAAAGAGAAGCCAAAGAAGTCCGCTACAATAATTTTAGGAGATTTCAATGCGCACATTGGCTACAAAGAATCGGACAAGAGCCATCAGAAAAACCAAATAGGTAACAACCTTTTCCACCTAAAAACCAACTATAACGGAGAAATCGTATTAGATCTGATTTCAAGAGAAAAACTCAGATTAGAAACGTCGCACGGCCGAAGAAGTTGCAAAGTCACCTGGAGAGCTGGCAATAAAACCTCCCAGATTGACCACTTTATGACACAGGCTAATGGCAAACCACTATTCAATTACATCAAAGGCGAACACTCAAACCTGTCAGATCACAAACTCGTATGGGGCAAACTAAAACCCCTAGGAACCATATCTAATAAGACGGTCCCCACTCGATCACTTAAAAACAAAAACAAAACAACAGACTCATTTAACTACTACTCTAAACTACGAACAACTGCAAAACACCACCACAGTAAAAGAATACCGAAAGTTTTTAAGTGAACTGATCAGAGAGAACAGAAAACCAGAGAACGAAAAAATGCCATTGCCATGGGAAACGATAACAGGCATTATGAAAAAGGCGGGCCCACAAAGTGCTCAAGTATCAGCCGAATTACTCCAAGGAACGGAGAATTGCATTAGCGAACCTGCAAAAAGCAAAATTCCAACAGAAACGCCGACCGCTAGACCAATCTACCAAAAACAAGTTAAAGGAATGCAGACGCCTTTTACACAATCTCGAATCAGCGGAGGACCAACAATAATGCCGCGCCTTTTTTAGAGGCCTAGCAAAAACCCATCCGTCAATGAGAATGAAGATTACCTACGACTTTTACAGAAGACACAGGCAAAAGGAAAGGCGACGGATCTAAAACACCTTTATCCCCATGTCTAAATTGGAAGAAGAATTGGACAAAACAGAAGGGCCTTGGGTCGATAAATTAAGTGATGAGGACCTGAGCAAGCTGGGACAGCCTCCTTCAATGGACGACATCGAGAAAATCACGAGTCAAATGCGAAACGACACGGCGCCTGGAATAGATCAAGTCGTCACAGAGCTTTACAAAGCCAACACGCAAGAATTAAAAGCCGAAATTCTTGAACATATGAGAAAAGCCTGGACAAAAAATATTTTACCGCCCAACTGGACACAATCAATCCAAGTACCTCTGCCAAAAATGGCTAATCCGAAGGGTGTCAACGATTACAGACGCATCTCTATATGCAGCACAGCTTACCGAATATATGCCAACTTCCTCCTCCTTAGGCTGGATGAAATGACCGAAGAAATAGGAAACTACCAGGCAGCATTCCTACAAAACCGGTCGACGGATGACCATATGTTTACCCTGCGACGAATTCTTGACGAGCATTGGAGAGCGGGCGAGAAAACATATGTCCTAGCAGTGGACTTAGAAAAAGCCTTTGACACGGTGGACCTAAATGCCCTGAGAGATATAATACTATCCAGAACTAACAGAGCTATGACGAATCAGATAGTCAAAGTCACAATGAACGAATCTACCTGTATTAAATGGTGGGGGCAACAAACAAAATGGATTAAAAAAGGCAAAGGAGTCAAACAGGGCTGCCCACTTTCACCACGACTGTTCACAATACTGATGGACGATGTTTTTCAAACCCTCGAGGATGAACTTTCTTTTGTTAAACTAAAGCAGGATGACCAAATACAACTACCACTAATTTTGACCTTTGCGGACGACGTAATTATAGTGTCCAACTGCCTTCAACAGATGAACGCAATTTACTCAAAGGCCAACGCCTTATTCGCCACTGTAGGACTAAAAGTTAATGAAACGAAGACTAAATTATTAGTTCGCGACCCAATACATAAGAGTCATAGGAACTTCATTACACTCGATGGCACAACGGTTAGCCCTACCACTGAAATCAAATACTTAGGAACGTATATTACCTCCTCACTAAACAGAACAGACACCGTAAATTCGCGTTGCAAACAGGGTGTTAAAAATGCAAAATCTCTTACGAACTATATTAAAGAATCACGTATGCAGTGGCAAATCACAAGGTTAATATACAAAATGGTTATAGAACCAACCATGACGTACGGGCTTAAATGCGCAGCCCTCACCAAGGTCAACAGACGAAAACTGAGGAGGTACGAGCGAATAATACTGAGAGACATGATCAACAACTCAGGCACATCACCCAGCCCTGGCAAAATACACGACATATTGGACGGAAAAACGATAACTAAGAGGATAAAATGCCTTCGAATGTGCTATTTTGGACACATCCTCAGACGCCCTAATGCACACCTCTTAAATGCAGCATACAGATACAAGGCAAAGAAACTAAAGGTAGGTCGACCCATATTTACATGGGAAGATTCCCTGACACAGGACATGATGTACTAACCCATTAGCCCCAACGAATGGCCTAACATGGCATCGGACAAGGATACAATCAATAAAGCTGCCCACGGTATTTACGAGATGCAAGAGACTGATAGCGAATCAGAAGAGGAGGAGGAATCATTCCGAAATAACGAGTCTGACGTAACAGCCTCCTAGAAAAGCCACCTCCAACACAAGAAGAAGGAGGTTACAGCAACGTACACCAACGCTCATCTTTTAACAACATCTCCAGCCTCTCCTCATTTCCAATATTTGCTACAGGTTGAATGATCTCGAAATAGCGAGCTGGAACTGATCCCCAATGACACCTTCAACATGAGAAGACTTTATACGAAGCAACGTGCATCATTTCACCAACGCTCATCCCCCGACGAAGTATCCTTTCTCTCCTCTTTTCCAATATTGGCTAAAGGCTGCATAGCCGGTTGATTGTGGCCGACTGGTTGCGGCTGGTCGGTCTTCCCCTCCCATCCCAGAGCGTGTCACTCCTAATAAACTTGTGCCCCCTGGTATATCCGGCTCGTCCGGGTCAGGCTTGCTTCCTGGCTGGGTGCGGTACCTATGTTCATGTTCATGTTCAAATAACCTATTGACTCTTCAGACTATATGTACTGGCTGTGTACCTATACAACCTGCAAAAATGACTGACACGTTAAAACGGCTCTACAAATACTAGTAGGGTTGTGTGATGTGCTAGTATTTCTGCGCGCCTTGCCCAGGCAGATTATCGTGCGAGATAGTACGAGTACATTGTTTAACAAGGGGCGTATGAGGAATATTGCAAACGAGAGTCTATCAGAAGCCCGACGCCGTAAGGCGGAGGGCTTTTGATGACTCGAGTTTGCAATATTCTTACGCCCGTGTTATACACAATGTTTTTCATCACAGTTGCGAGGAAATAAATAAAATAAATAAATAAATAAATAAAATAAATATTTGCGGACAATCTTACACACATCAACCTAGTCCCAAACTAAGCAAAGCTTGTACTATTGTTGTATAATAACTACAAAAGACAGAAAAATCTATGTTTTATACAAGCGCACCAATCAAATGTTGACGAAATTGACAACTTCACTTCCAGATCAGTGCGTAGGTTCAATATTTCACCCAATCACAGAGCATGGAGCATGTGGTTCTTGCAGTGCATGGCCTGCTCGATTTTATTTTCCAACCAATCACAGAGCCAGATTTCTTGTCGTACGCGGCCGTCCAGATTTGCTTAACCAATCAGATCACACACAAGCTCATTACTCCCTTGGGACCATTATTTCCCGCGGGAACAATTTAGGCCATTGTCCTTCTGTATACAGGCATGGAATAACACCATTTATAAGCAAGTGTGATGAAAAATATGTAAATCATAATTAGCTAAATGATTTAATTTATTTCAATAATAAATAAAAGCGGCTAACGGAAGCTATTTTTGTCGCACACGTTAATAGTCATGGTTATTATCGATGATAATTATGGAAAATTACACACATTGTAATACAATCAATTGTCTTACGATCAAATCGGCAAATTTATAATAATGACTATAAATTGTACGTAAATGGTAATACTGAAAATGGATAAATGAGCTATAATTTAATTACATACTTATTGTAAATTACTTACCTGACATTCACTCGCTAGTCACATTGTTTTCATTGGGGAGTTTATTGTTGCATATTATATCATCAGACTAGTAGCTGCATTATCTTGGGAGTTGATTAAAAGTTTTATTTTCCTTACAAGCTGCAAATTACATTACGCTGCGTTGATGAAAAGACTCGCCCGTGAAGGAAAATAAATACCTAGTATAAACATTATCTTCGCTTATTTTTCCAACATTAATTTTTAACAGCGTCACTGTCTCTCGAGTGATTCGCTTGAGTCGAGGCCGATACTCGTACCTTTAGTACCTATACATTTTTCACAATCATATTACGTCAGTTGGTCAAGGGAGTGTTAAGATATTTGCATTGACAAAACTCTTTGGTTTTTGGCAACATTATCGATGAAAGCGCTCTACTGATTAGCTCCGAGCTATGACCACGAAAATCGAAATCGCGTCTCTATCGCACTTTATAGTAAGTGCGATAGAGACGCGATTTCGATTTTCGTGGTTCAAGTGACAGAGATGCAGATACACGAAGACTATACGAACTTAGAGTTTCGTTATTCGTGGTAGCGCCGCCGGTAAGGATCGTGGTTATTATTTATGTGCAGGAATGGTCTTGTGTAACCTCGTCGGATGGGAGTCGGGCGTACCAAAGAATAAATTAATAGATTAATTATGTGTATGGGTTGTCTATGATTCTGTCGGAGGTGGTACGTTCGACAGGACTGGCAACCTTCAATTCGTCGGATCCTTGCCGGATCATGCGTACACTGCTGAAGTTTGTAATATAAATCTAAATCCCCCCGCACAAATGTCAAGCCTGGACCATTTTTTTAATACCACGTCTGTGGCAAACAATATTACGGCCCACCTGATTGTAAGTGATTACCGTAGCCTATGGACGCTTGCAACTCCAGGAGTGGATACACTCCTTTTTTGAAGAACCCACAGATGGAATATAAGGAGATCGGACATGGCGGCCGATTTGTATAGAGTGAGTGTTTTGTCAATTTTCGACCCTATGCTATATCTACGTAGCTGTTATGCATTTTTACCCACAAGTTTAGTCTTAATAAATCAAGTATAGAATCCAGACGCGTTTGCTTTAAAAATCACCTGCAATCCAAAGTGAACCTTATTATCTAAAGAACATGGTCCACCGAACCTAGGATGATTGACAGTGACTCGCGAAAATAATTGGTTTTAGACAAAATCGGTGTAATTTCGGTGAAATAGCGTTAAATACATGTTGAAATGTGTTTAAAACATTGAACAATAGTGTAACAATTGTGAATTGTGGCGAAAGAACGTTAAGGATCAAGACAATTTAGTGTTTTTTACAAAAACAGTTTCGTAATTTATTACGAGTGATTATCGGACTAAAGGACAAGGTGTATCGTGGAATCATAACGTTCGTGTTGCTTATAGACAGTGCAGTACATAGATTAAAATAGTGAGGCGTTGGTATATAGACGTTGTTGGACATTTTCGTGCGGCGCGCGCGTACCCTACGCGTAAAAAGTTAACAAAGAGTGGAACTTTCCTACAGTAACGTACTATTCTAATACAATCTACACTATTCTGCTATTACAATGGATCATATAGAAAAAAATATACTGATTCAAGCTGATAAATTAGACAAAGTGAAAAAGGCGTGTGTTAACTACAAGAAATCACCTAAGGAACGATTAACGGCTGGTTATCTAAAGGGCAGAATAGATACACTGGAAAAGTACTGGAAGGAGTTTTCGGCCGTACACGAAAAGTTAATCATATTGGTGCCAATGGATCAGCGTCAAGCAAATAACTATTTTGCGGACAATATTTTTGAAGAATTTGAAGAAGAGTATTACACGTACAAAGGCGAAATGATGTCCAAGTTAGATAGTTTGGTTCCGATAAACTGTGAGTCTAGACAAATATCTACTCCAAGCACATCTAGTGGTGAAGTAAAATTGCCACGCATTTCACTTCAATCGTTTAACGGTAACTACACAGAATGGCAGTCATTCCATGATTTATACGTGGCATTAGTGCATAACAATGAATCCTTACAAGATGTTCAAAAGCTACATTATTTGAAAGGCAGTTTAGTTGGAGAGGCAGAAGCATTATTGCGACAATTTTCAATCACTGCTGAAAATTATACAGAAGCTTGGTCAGTGCTGAAAAAACGATATTCTAATAAAAGATACATAGCAAACTTTGTTTTTAAGAAATTCTTTACACAGAAATCTGTATCTCAGGAATCAGCTAGCGCCTTAAGGCAACTATTGGACACTTCAGTGGAATGTATAAGCGCATTAAAACATTTCGGATTACCTACAAATCATTGGGACGCAATTATCAACTATTCAGTGGTGTCAAAACTGGACTCGAGTACCCATAAAGAGTGGGAAGAATTGATTAGCAGAGATGAGACGGACGACTTACCTACTTTTGACAGATTAAAGTCGTTCTTGGAGAATAGATTTCGTACGCTGGAGATGGTGGAACCTGCAAACAAAGGCTACAAACCGGTAAAAACTAAGATGTTTCATGTTACCGCGCCGAAAGAATTGAAGTGTACCTTTTGCAATGAAGATCATTATATATATCAGTGTAAACAGTTTTCTAAGCTATCTATTGAAGACCGATCCAGTTTCGTGCAGAAAAATAATCTCTGTTTTAATTGCCTGATACCGAACCACACTGTATTTAAGTGTAAACAAAGGACAACTTGCCAAATATGTCACAAGAAACATCATTCGTTATTACACCGAGATAAGAAACAAGCAAGTGAAGAAATGAACACGTCTGGAGAAACAAATAACAACAAAGAAGATAAAATACAAACATTAGTAGCGGCGCACACGTCGAGTGTCCCACAAGTATTACAACCTGGTCAAGCCATCTTGTTGGCGACAGCACTGGTGCAGGTCACATCCGAATCAGGACAGACCCACGTGCTTCGTGCTCTTCTGGACCAGGGTTCCGAGGCTTCCTTCGTGACCGCAAGGGCGGTCGAGTTGTTGGGTTTGAGAAAAACTAAAGTCAGCGGAGTGGTCTCTGGTGTTGGTGAGGACAATCAGATGTCAATAAAACATTTGGTAAAATTACATATTAAGTCAAGGTACGATACTTCCTTCTTTATTCATGTTAATGCTTATGTATTGAAGTCGTTAACCCGTCGGCTGCCAGCTAGGGAAATAAGAGGTTTTGTTTGGCCTCAGGTTAACGAAATAAATTTAGCTGATCCCACTTTTAGCATTCCAGGGAGGATTGATATTCTCCTTGGAGCGGACGTTTTCGGCGAAATCATAGACTCAGGTTTAATGAGAGGACCAGGCAACGTTATTGCACAAAAAACACACCTGGGTTGGATTTTGTCGGGAGGTACTAATACTACTAATCCGTCATGTACTGTTTCACAGCACATCACTAGTCTGCATGTTACACGACAAATTGAAGAGGACAATAATCTCCTGAAAAAGTTCTGGGAAGTGGAAACAGAACTATACACCAAGCAGAGCATGTGGACGAAGGAAGAAACAAAATGCGAAGAAATATATCAGCAAACAACAACGAGAGACGAAGACGGCAGGTATGTGGTACAGCTTCCTTTAAAGACAAATATAGCAGACACCGTGAAGTCATGTGGAAACACAAAGCATCAAGCGGTTATTAGACTGGAGCAACTGGAAAGGAGGTTCGCCAGAAATGAGCAGTTAAAAACTGAATACACAAGAGTTATACACGAGTACTTACAGCTAGGTCATATGAAGAAGGTTGAAACAGAGTATGAAAGTAATGCAATCTACCTTGCTCATCACCCAGTAGTCCGCCAGGATAAGGAGACGTCCAGGGTACGCGTTGTATACGACGCCTCATCTCAGGGCTCAAACGGATGCTCCTTAAACGACAGCATGATGGTGGGACCCACCATACAACCAGATCTGCGAAGTCTGATATTTAGATGGAGATCTCACAAAATCTGTGTTGTTGGCGATATAATAAAAATGTATCGTCAAGTGAGAATTAACGACAAACACACAGATTTGCACCGCATAGTGTGGCGTGACGACAAATCTGAAAGAATTGAGAGTTATAAGCTGCTGACGGTAACTTTCGGTACATCTGCGCCTAATCTTGCTGTACGAACTCTTCAACGCTTGGCTGATGATGAACAAGAAAATTACCCTCGAGGAGCGGAGGTAGTTAGAAACTCATTTTATATGGATGACCTCATGACAGGCCATGAGGATCTCGATGAAATGAAGGCTACCTGTAAAGAAATTGACAAACTGATGAAGGCTGGGGGTTTCCAGATGCAGAAATGGTCTAGCAACTCCGAGGAACTCCTCAATGATATGGTCGATTACACGAAGATTCCGGAACCTGTAAAAGACAAGAAAGAGATTAAATTAGATAAAGTTATAAAAATACTTGGGCTTACCTGGGATAGGAAAGATGATACCTTCCAAGTTTCAGTTAACTTACCAGCTAGCAGGGTCCCTGTAACAAAAAGAGTGATTTTATCTGATGTCGCTAGCCTCTTTGATCCTTTTGGATGGCTCTCACCTGTTGTGATAACTGCCAAAATTATGATCCAGAAATTATGGCTCTGTTGTCTGGAATGGGATGACGAGTTACCCTCCGATCTCGTGGATGAGTGGATGAACTACCGTGATGAACTTCATGAGTTGCAAACTGTTGAGATACCACGTTGGTTAAAGATGTCATCTCGCTGCAAAGAAGTGCAGCTCCATGGGTTCTCTGACGCTTCAACCCTTGCTCTTGCAGCCGTGGTTTATGTAAGGGTTGTAGATGAGCACGACGTGGTGCATGTCACCATATTGGCCTCAAAAACAAAGGTAGCACCTCTGAAACAATTAACGGTCCCGAAACTCGAACTATGTTCTGCAGTTTTATTAGCAAAGCTGTTGCATGATATTTCTGATTTGTTGAACATACCCATGGACCGAATCTACGCTTGGACAGATTCGATGGTGGTTCTGTCATGGTTGCAGTCACAACCAAGCCGCTGGCAACTATTTGTTGGTAATAGAGTGTCTGAGATTATCCAGAATATAGATAATGATAGGTGGAGGCACGTTAAGTCTGCGGATAACCCTGCTGATCTCGCATCAAGAGGCGTTAAGGCAAGTGATCTGACAAATAATGAACTTTGGTGGACTGGGCCTGCATGGTTAAAGACCAAGGACACTGAGATTCTAAGACCTACATCAATTCCAAGCACAGAATTAGAGAGCAAGAAGTCGTTTCACACTCTGATACAAGACACTCCCATTTGGGAGAGATTTTCATCAATGCTCAGGATGAAAAGAGTAATAGCTCAGTGTAAGAGATTTTTAGATTATAAAAACAAAAACAGAAGATGCGATATCTTGAGTGCTGCTGAAATAAATGATGTTGAAGCCAGCTGTGTAAAGTACTATCAGAAATTAATATATGGACAAGAAGTTGAAGATCTAAAGAAAGGTAAAGTTAGAAACAAAAGTTCTTCGATCGAACTTACTCCGTACTTGAATGACAATAATTTGCTGAGAGTTGGAGGGCGATTAAGTGAAGCGAACTTGCCGGATAACGCAAAGCACCCGATCATCATCCCAAGCAAGCAGCATGTTACAAGATTAATAATTTTGAATACACTTCAAGAAAAACACAAGTGGTACGACGTAGTACCGTCACCCTGTATAGGAGATATTGTTATCATAAAAGAAGAGGACTTACCACCAGCCAAATGGCTGCTAGGAAAAATCACCGCACTGCATCCCGGACCTGATAGCTTAGTACGTGTCGCAACAGTCCAATGTAAGGGTGATCACAGTTTAAAAAGACCGTTGTCAAAATTAATATGTCTGCCAAAAATGGCCGACTATTAAATTACATCCTTGGTGTAAATACTGAGCTATGGTGGGCGGTTAAATTTATTTTGTATTTTAGTCATACATTTTAGTGTAAAAAGTGAAGCTGGCCTACTGTAGTGGTTACACATTCAGTACATAAGCACAATGTTATTGTAATGATAATTTTGCTCAAACATACTTAACAAAGCTGATCAGCTTGTTCTTAACTTAATTGAAAATGATGCATATGAGAAATGTTCATACTTACCTACTGTATACTATGTAAGTTACCATCGGATTAATATTGCTAAGAAAATGTTATACTTACATGTTTAAACATATGTTAATTAAGTTGTAATAACTTTATTATCATTATATACCTATCATGTTTTTACTCATCTAGATAAATTCATACCGTTTGTACGTAACATGAACAATTTATGTTTGTTATTAAAACATTTTCTAGAATAGATATTAAGTTCTACCTATAATGCTAAAGGTCATCCATAAAACAAAACAATTACAGTCCATTAAAGCTAGATCGATAGAATATAAGAATGTTGTTATGGTTGACATTCCTTACAATTATTGTTAGAAAGTAAGCAAACATATTTTCTTTTTTTTTATGAATGCCCTACGAGGGTAAGCGAATATTAACTTCGCGACGCAAGCAGTAACTAGTAATACTTTGATCGAATATTAAGTATTATCAGTCTCGTTTTGTTTTGGCTTGCACTAACGTCGCTTAAATTTGTTATTGTAAATTATGGTGAATGTTATTTGAGTGAATTGTTTCGTGAACTTAAGATTATTACCTACTGATAAATGGTGTATTACCTAAGTAATGTAATGTTTGTGCTCGTGATATGCCTGGAATGCATCAGTTCAAGAAACAGTTCGCGTAAGTTTTAGGTAAACTAGTTTGTATAATATCAGTTAAAAACTGTTGTTTTTGGTGGGCGGAATGTTTTGTCAATTTTCGACCCTATGCTATATCTACGTAGCTGTTATGCATTTTTACCCACAAGTTTAGTCTTAATAAATCAAGTATAGAATCCAGACGCGTTTGCTTTAAAAATCACCTGCAATCCAAAGTGAACCTTATTATCTAAAGAACAGTGAGCCTGTCGCAAGTACATTAACCCACACAACGCCCAAGTAATTGACAATAAACGCGCATCATATCAGGCATTTTGGGAAAAAACGTAATATTCTCTGCGATCAGCACGCGTGCACAGTATGGCAGTGTATGCCCATATTGAGCATACAGCTGCGACACGGCCGCCGGCGGCTTGTCCTCTCTCTAGTATTCTATGCTCTGAGGAAGAACCCCTGTAGCCCCTCGGGAAAACCTCGGCAGGGAGCTAACTCCACAACCGGAGCGAAGGAGGAAATTTCACCGTAAAAAGCTTTAGTGTTGCACTTGGAGCAAGACTGAAGTTGCCATATATTTGCTCGAATCTAGCATTGTTTCAGAACAGAATAGAACAGGTGGCGGCAGTCTTAAAAGTTCCAACGGGCCCCACCCTTCTCAAACAAATATTTTTTGTTGTATGAATTCAACACTTGAGTCTTCTTTCGGTCTGTATATTAACATCAATAACCATCAAAAAAGATAATCCCCAGAACCCGATATTGGAACGATATTATAAGTACCAGATATTATAAGTACCAGTACGCGTACCACCAACATTGGAGGACTTTCACAAGGCCATCAAGCAACTAAAGCGAGGTAAAAGTCCTGGTGGCGATGGCATCTGCGCAGAAATTATTAAGCTTGAGTGTGTAGGGCCTCTTCTGCATGGACTGCTGCGTAACTGCTGGGAGGACGGCTTTGTGCCTCAGGATATGCGTGATGCTAACATAGTCACCTTATACAAAGGGAAAGGAGACCGCGGTGATTGCAACAACTACCGCGGGATATCCCTTTTAAGCATCGTAGGCAAGTTGTTCGCACGGATGATCTTATCCAAAATCCAACAGCTGGCTGATCGCGTATATCCTGAGGCTCAGTGCGGTTTCCGTGCCCAGCGATCTACAATAGATATGATTTTCACCTTACGTCAGATGCAGGAGAAGTGTCGTGAGCAAAAAACACCTTTGTGTATCGCTTTCGTTGACCTCAACAAGGCTTTCGACACGGTAAGCAGAGAGGGGCTCCACACTGCACTCGCAAGTATAGGATGCCCCCCGAAACTGCTCAGCCTCGTGAAATCTTTCCACGACGAAATGAAAGGCGCCGTCACTTTTAATGGAGACCAATCGGATCCTTTCGAAGTGCGCAGGGGTGTCCGGCAAGGTTGCGTCTTGGCACCTACTCTGTTTGGCATATTTTTTTCGCTGCTACTGAAAGTCGCTTTCGGCGACGACCAGAAGGGTATCCACCTTCACACTAGAGCTGATGGGAAGCTTTTTAACATATCTCTTCTCAAGTCCAAACGTAACCGTGAAGATCTATACGCTGACAACCTTCTTTTCGCCGATGACGCAGCATTCGTCGCTGGATCCTCGCAGGAGCTCCAAGTGATGATGGACAAGTTTGCACATGCTTGCACTCTGTTCTCCATGAGCATTAACGCCAAAAAGACGGTAGTTCTAGCGCAGGGGTGTGCGGAGCCACCAGTGATTATACTGGATGGCAAACCCCTAGATGTAGTCGAGCAGTTTTGCTACCTTGGGTCGACCGTGTCGAACAATCTCTCGTTAGACGCAGAGATCAACTTGCGTATCGGCAAAGCGGCGACAATGTTTGGGAAGTTCCGTATAAGAGTATGGAATAACGGGCATCTCACAACAAGAACTAAGATGATCGTGTTCCAAACATGCATCTTGAGTATACTCTTGTACGGAGCAGAAACCTGGACATCGTATGCAAAACAAGAACGCCGGCTTAATACGTTTTACATGCGCTGTCTTCGCAACATCCTTGGCATCAGCTGGAAGGACAGAGTGACTAATGAGAGGGTGCTGGAAATCTCACAGCTGCCCAGTCTCACCGCTCTGCTCAAACAGAGAAGGTTGAGATGGTTGGGGCATGTGCATCGTATGCCACCCACTCGTCTTCCACGCCGTACCTTGCTTGGCGCCGTAGCAAATGCTAAAAGAGGTATAGGTAGACCTCTGCTACGCTTTAAGGATTGTGCCAAGCGGGATATGATAGCATTCGGTATCAATCACCAATGTTGGGAGCACATTGCGGAAGATAGGATTAAGTGGCGAAGGGCTCTCACGGACGGACGCAAGAAACATGACGGGGCCTGGTTTGACCTTCTCGAAGGTAAAAGAAGGAGAAGACAAATAAACACCCCGCCATTACCTAATGCACAATTTTCCTGCCACCTTTGCGGAAGACAATGCCGCTCCCGCATAGGGCTACACAGCCATTTAAAAAAGTGCTCTACTATGCATTCGCAAAGCGCTGCTTGAATCGTCTGATAAAGACGTAGAGGCCAATGATGATGATTATAAGTACCAATAGTCACTTTCTAACCATGCAGAGTAGAGATGATGTTTCACAACACCAACAAAACCAAACGTTCCGTGGGCGATACCAACGCAAGCAGCACTGATTTATAATCCGAATAACCATTTCAATGCCTGACTTTCAAAAACTCTTCCTCATAATTAAGAATTCTTAGAAAAATGTAGGTACTTTATTTTGAAGAGGTTGGGTTTCTGACTAGGTAAATTACTGTACGAAATAATGGTTCTTAGGTAGGTATTCTATATGTGTACTAGCTTCTGCCCGCAACTCCGTCCGCGTTGAAATCGTTTATATCGTAGCTCCATACAAACTTTGACCCCCATTTCACCCCCTCAGGGGATGATTTCAAACTAGCTTCTGATGCCCGTGCAATTTAATTTAAATTGGTTCAGCGGTTTAAGCGTGAAGAGGTAACAGACAGATAGACAGACCAGACAGACAGACGTACACACTTTCGCATTCATAATATTAGTATGGATAGTATGGATTCTTCCGAGACACGTATTTAGTTATTGGACAGTGAGGCTCAATAAGCAGCCAAGTCGACAAGCGAATGTACCTACTCGTAATGAGCCGTCATTGTATTGGCCGTCTATATTGGAAAATATTGTGAGAAAAGCTTATTCCGGGCTTGCTTGTTATCTTCTGTACCTATTTACCGTATTTATGTCCACTATTCCTAGCCAACGTAGGTACAGTCGCCATCAGATATATCGGAGCGGCCAAAGTACTCACAAATATCTGAACACGTCTCTATTGTCGAGGTGTTAGAGACGTGATGGCGACTGTATTCGATTATTTACGCACAACAAACTCAAAGGAAAGTACGGCAAGTTTATTACTTGCCTGCAATAATTATAGGTATCATTCATTGTGGTGGGATGAAGAAACCACTTGCCACTTGAATACATTATCAATATCATATTAAATTCATTAATCAAACGGTTTAAGGTGCGTGTTAAATAATAGTTAACACTTATTTTATTACTTATAGCTTTTTATATTATTGTCAGTCATCAGTGTAAGATTAAAGTAACATACATTGTCTAGACCAAATGTGTTTTAATTGCGCAGTTCGTCTAACCTGGTCTAGGTCGGTACCAATTGTGCATATATTTGCAATATGTCATCTACACCGCTGATTATTGACGTTCTAGTGTTTTAATAATATTTTTATGTCTATTCTAACCGTTTCTGAACCGCTATGTAATCAATTCGTGAGTGAAAAGTTGGTAACTATACAGCTATAGTAATAGCTTTTATAAGAATTATAAGAATTTTTATTAATTCACACATACGTTAACAGTGTAAACCCAAATCACTTATGTGGTACCTACAAATTACATAAGTATAGAAATTTACACACACTTAATGCGAAATTTAAAACATAAGGTACATAAGGTAACGTTATAAAACAATAAACAAAAACTAAAATAAACTCATAGACAACTTCAACAAGAAACAAGTTTAAATCTTAACACTGTTATGCGATAAGAATGCTAAGACTTTTCTACAAAACAAATTACATAACTATAGAAATTTACACACACTTAATGCGAAATTTAAAACATAAGGTAACGTTATAAAACAATAAACAAAAACTAAAATAAACTCATAGACAACTTCAACAAGAAACAAGTTTAAATCTTGACACTTTGTATCCATCTAGATATATTGTATCTAGACACAAAAGCCAAAGCAAAGTTTCCCACTGTATCACGACTCGTAATGACTGCACTAAGTGAGGTCCTGCAATTCTGCATCCACGGGGGGGTTGGGGCGAACTGGAGCAACGGCCGCGCAGCCTGCACGGAAGCGATGTTCATTTCACGGCACATCCGATGGAGCGGGAGGGATGCATGGCTTTTATTTTACCCTGTGTCTAGTTTCCACAGCGACCTGAGGTGCGATTATACAAAGAAAAATTCTGAAAGTTGTGATAGCCGATGAAAAATAGCTAAGGCGAGAATAATCCCTGCGTGTGAGTCAAGTGTAAAAATATGGGTGCATATAACTTACTCATAAATATGACCCATTGCTCTATATGTCGGCGGACATAAGAGCTATAGGACATAAGTATTTAAGAGTTAGTTTTACCGAACAATACAAGATCCGTCTCTGAGCCCCCTGTATTTGATTTTCATTTGTTACCTTTATAATCATGTACAGTCGCCATCACATACATAGTACACTATAGGCGTTCAAAAAAATTCGGCATATGCACCCTAATGCCTTGAAAATAGAGGTGTGTTCCGATATTGGTGAGCTGCTTGTTTGCTCCGATGTATGTGATGGCGACTGTACTTATTTTACGAGTATTTGTATCGGCATTGTTTACTATGTACACTTCAGAAACAGAATTACCTACCTAATACGTTGTGCATATATTTAGTATAACTTTTGTAATTCTTGACAATAACAAATTATAAACAATCGTATTCGCTCATTATTACATTCTCCAACTTTGCACAAGCAACTGACGTTTAACTTCGCATATGAAAACCTGGCAATTACTCTGACTTAAAAGTTTCGTGCCATAAGCCCCTTGTCAGTGCAGCCGTAAATTTATCGTTGATACGTGTGCTCCAAACTTCCCCGAAGTAAACAGCCATTTTACTAGCTAACTACAAAAATGCATTGTGATAGAATTTAAAAATTTTACGTACTTACGCGAATTTACCGAGTAAACGTTGTTTGCAATTTCAGTTGTGTAAAGTAATAATGTTAGGACTAAATAGAATGGAAGGAGTTTCGTACGGACGTTTTATATCAACTAGCTGTTATTTCGCCTTCCTTAATTTCCAAAACGAAGCCGATAAAACTGATAACTTTTTTGGAATTTATGTAACACTAGCGACCCGCCCCGGCTTTGCACGGGTTTATATGTATAATACCTACATGCATGAAATATACATATAAACCTTCCTCTTGAATCACTCTATCTATTAAAAAAATCGCATCACAAACAGTTGCGTAGTTTTAAAAATATATGCATACATAGGGACAGACAGACAGCGGGCAGCGACTTTGTTTTATACTTGATAGTACGAGTATAGATCTATACGTATACACAGTCCATTATGCCATAGTGCCACAACTACCTATTTGTACAGCCGGTGTCAAAGATAGGTAAGGACATAATACAATATGTACATATTTATCTCCTGATTAAAATGCAAGTAGCTCCAAAATTGTGAACATATCTTTGCCGACACAACGACAAGACACTCAAAATTATCTGACACCACTCTATTTTATAGACACGTCAAAGCGTCGCAGCATTCGCAGCCCAGCTGGCACGATAGCAGCGAAAATGTACTGAAACGTCACGTCAAACGTGACGATAAAAGTGATAAAACCTATCGTCCTGTACGTCTAGCACAACTTGCTGCTAAGTCGTGTCGCGCGCGACTCAGCGACTCCTGTCTCACACGTATTGTGCAAATTAGAAAGAGGCGGGTGGATTCTCTCGACTCGCGTCGCGCTTGTTGTGTCAGTTGTGCTAGCCCCGCTGGAGCCTCAGATATAGCCACTGTGTCGCATATTATTGCATATTCTAT
Organism: Epinotia brunnichana; assembly: GCA_963854355.1. NCBI lineage: Eukaryota > Metazoa > Arthropoda > Insecta > Lepidoptera > Tortricidae > Epinotia > Epinotia brunnichana. The sequence continues at coordinate 15,139,681 of OY977952.1, forward strand.
CTTTACTATGTTCGAAATTTCCTCACAATAATATTAATTTCGGGTCGTTATCGTAAGATGTTTGTAAAGATTTATCGTTATCCCTCCTGTTAATACGAAGTAAATAGGTAGATAAGTGTTGGATATTTCGTTAATTTAAATCAATCTCAAAGGAAGCCGAAAATATTTATTTCTGTTCTACTGCAGTCTCCATAAAAGTCAAGCGTCAACCACTGTTGACTTACACCTTGACTTGTACCTGAGCCCTCATAAAGTACTTAATCCGTTTCTCAGCGGATAATACCAACTTGAGGTAATCGTTTGGCTCCAGTGGTTATTTCGGTCATGACTCAATATCTGCAGTCAAACTGTTGGTTATCACTACATAGTATAAAACAAAGTCGCTTCCCGTCTGTCTGTCCCTATGTATGCGTAGATCTTTAAAACTACGCAACGGATTTTGATGCGTTATTTTTTTATAGATAGTGTTTCAAGAGGAAGTTAAATATATACATGCATGTATTATACATATAAAGCCGGGGCGGGTCGCTTGGTGTGCGGGGTGCTTTGGACTTTGTATCAGTTGAATCTAGGGGCACGGCAGTGCCCTCGCCAAGTCGAGCAAAACAAAGAGGCACGGCGTGCCCCCGCCAAGTCGAGCAAAACAAAGAGACACGGCTTCGAGAAAAGGATGGTACTCCTTTTCTCGAAGCCAATCAGGCCATTTTCTGTTGAAAATGGCAGGATGTTTCCTGTAATTTTGTGCTGCTAGAACCCTGCTGAATTTTCAGGAACATGTAGGGCATAATATGGCTAACATATAATATCAATAACATTCAATTTGAACTTTATGTTTTAGAACTATTGTCCGTCAAAGTTCGTTAGTTTTGTCACTGACATACTCACTGATAATGATCACGCTAATTCTAAGGTACTTCTAGCAGACCCACAAGCTCCAAATTTCAAACGTAATTAGTTTTTAGCCTAATAACTCATAAAAAACCTAAAAATATTGCAATTTCAGTCACGTTTCAGAGATATACAAACTGCATAAGTAATTAAAAATATGGTAATCCTATACAAATACATGCGATTACAAAGTTACTTTTGCAGTTCCTTCTTGCAAAACTATACAAACGTTATTTGCGGTTGGTAAAATAACATTCCCATACAAAGTCTACAAAAAGAAATGAGATCCCATAAAAAACATTCCATGTAAAAAATAGGCCAAGTCTCGAAACTCTGTCACAGTAAGCCGCTAGATAATCTATTCTAGCGGCTTAGTTGAGACGCTCGCACGGTACCTTTTTCTACTACTGCACAAACATTGCAAGTTGATTGGTTAATTATCGTAATTATAAAACACTTGTCAAGCCGCAATGGCACACAGGCTCTGCAATGTTGAATCAATTAAAATACTACCTTTTACAAAGTCTCAAAAGAAACCCGTAGCATCCAGTTCTCCCAAAATAACTTTCACATAGTCCTTGAGTCCGGCATTGTCTTCCACATTAGGTAAGGAATGAGGACCTCCCCTCCCCCACAAGGGCTGCCTCAGTGCCTCATCTTGCGGACTCACGCTCCGCGCCTGCACTTCGTAAACAACTTATGGGCGCTATAAAGTAAAATTACGAGGCAGTCTTCATTTTGTGAAATTGTATATTGTAAAAAGATAATTTGAGAAATAAACCCCCCACTGTGACGGTAATGTTACTATTGGCTCTATTAATTCGCTCCTCGTTATTTTGATACAGGTTTTGGAATAGTAGGTACATTGTGCATTAAGGGCCGTAAGAAGGGGATTACTAACGAGAGTCTATTAGAAGCCCGACGCCAAAGGCTTTTAATGAGTCGAGTTTGTAATCCCCTTACTGCCCGTGATACACACAATGTTTTTCATCACATTTGCGAGAAAATAAATAACTACAAAAGACAGAAAAATCTAAGTTTCATATACCACTCAAAAAGTGATGAAATTGACAACTTCACCTACAAATTTGAGGAGGGCGAGGGGGCGTGGCGCCACATGTCCTGCTAGATTTTTTCAACCAATCACAGAGAAGAATTCTTGTGACGCGCGGCCAACTAGATTTGCCAACCAATTTGTTTGATTTGTTTTTAACCAATCAAATCACACACAAGCTCATAACTCCCTAGGAGTTATAAATCCATAACTCCCGCGGGAGGTAAATTGGGTATAGCTGTTCTATAAACTTGCCTATAATACACCCTTTACGAGCAAGTGTGATGAAATAGTACATTACTTACCTAGGGCGGTGAAACAAAGAATGTCTCAGATCGCAGTTAATAAGTATTTGACGCCCGAGCCGAAGGCCACCCGTGGTGAGTACAAAGTTTTGGGGTGACGTAAAATATTTAACCTTAAACTAAACTTTACTTGAGTATTTCAAATTTGAGAACTGACTGTTATAAAAATATCAACGATTGATAAAGCAGTGCGTCTTTACAAATTCTCCAGTTAACCAATGTACAGCCAGTAGAAGCTATTGACAAGGAAAAGACATGGTATACTTATTTATTTCACAAGGGAATTCCTTCGCCAGATTGTTACGCTCGTGCAACGCTTTGCGACGGTAATAGAGCCTACATTGCAAGTGCGCCCGTCAATTTGTCGCGTAACAGGTCGTCTATGATCGCGATATTGTCTAGTAACATCCTCATTCTATTAACTCCCTTTGGATTGTTTTGAAATGTGAACTTTATTACGCACGAAGGAAGATTGTTTTCCAAATGTCTTATTAAATAAGATACGAGATTGATAAGGTTAGTGTTGGATATCTTTGTTCTGCGTCGTCTTTGATCGAAAGTTATGATTTAAGTAGTCGGTTCTCAAGGGAGCGAGCGTGGCGGGACGCTTCGATACGCTCAATGGAGACCGTGTGAATCTTGCAGCTCTTGCCATACTTATGCTACCTAGGTATTTAAATTAAGCGCACCGCAAACTTAAGGAATGCAACAGTTGTATTCAAATTCACAGCTACTCCGCTCGTTTGTTGTCCAAGTGGAGTCGCTAATGGATATTTGTGTGTTGACTTTGGTTTGTTGATTCTCTACTTAGTTTTCAGTTTAGAGCTTAAGTTAATCAAAAGTTTTCAGTAAATGGTACAATACGATTAAACCAATTAACGATTCTGAAGTTAGCCTCGAGTCGCCTCCCGCATACCCGCCCGACCCCTCTGACACCTTTGCGGCGCTACTAGTAGCTAACATCAGAATCGTTAACTGATTTTAATCGTATTGTATCGATATAGCCCGATTATAACCACGATAAAAGACCTCAATACCAATGATGTAATATAAAAACGAGTTAGATATGTTGTCTATACGAAATTCCCTGTTTAATAATTACTTTAAAAACAAAGTTTAAACCGACTTCAATTCAGTACTTCGCCAAGCCACATGAAAATTTCCACATTTCCTTTCCAATTTACCACATGAACTGCTTTCCGAGTGAAAATGCATTGATTATTACAGAAATACCCAAGTCGCTATATGTGGGCTCATAATATTTGAGGAGTTCCGTCGATTCCTCAGAATCGCAGAATTAACACTTTATTAGTTGCTACTTCAACAGAATCATGTCAGAATCTTTGACGTACTTTATCTTTGAGGAGTACCATAAGTCATCTGTGGTCTTCATCATCAGTTCCACTTCACCAAAATATTTATTTATTTATATTTTTTTTTTATTTAAAATACCCAAATCACTACACGCGTAGCTATAAAATTTGAGGGTTACCCTCAATTTTCCTGGGATCCCATCATTAGATCCTAAATTGTGACAATGGGACCAACTCGGGAGTGTACTCTATTGAATAAAAAAATAATTTTGGAAATCGGTCCACAATTGACGGAGAAATAGGCGAAAATACACTAAAAAAATATATATATACATACAGTGGAACATATAACCTCCTCCTTTTTTGAAGTCGGTTAAAAATGACCAGCCCATCTGACAGCTGAGGCACGTTTGTTACGGTTCCATTGACGACGCGATACTGAGGCAAGTTGGTGCAATTGACTCAATTTTACTGTGCCGTTTGTGGAGCGCTACTACCTCTTTTTAGGGTTCCATACCAAAAAGGTAAAAAAGGAACCTTTATGGTGCGACTCTGTCCGTCTGTCCGTCTGTCCGTCACAACGTTAAATATCTCAGGAACTACTTAAGCTATCAATTTGAAATTTGGAACAACTGTTGTATTGTATGGTACAATTAAATATGACGACCGCTTTAGCCTAGTTGGTAGTGACGCTGCCTACGAAGCAAGAGGTCCTGGGTTGGAATCCCGGTAAGGGCATTTATTTGTGTGATGAGCACGAATATTTGTTCCTGAGCCATGGATGTTTTCTATGTATTTAAGTATTTATTTATCTATATAAGTATGTTTATCTTCGTCTAGTACCCATAGTACAAGCTTTGCTTAGTTTGGGACTAGGTCGATTTGTGTAAGTATTCCCCTAATATTTATTTGTTTATAGGTCTGTAAACTGGCAACACTGGTCAAAAGGTCGTTTAGACTAGTCGAACGAGCGAGCGAAGCGAATGTTCTATACTTCAGCTTGGGCCGAAAATATAAACCCCCATAGTAAACTCAATAAGGCTTGTGTTATGGGTAGTAGACGACGGTATATTTAATAGATATAAATACTCAAATAGAAAACATCCAAGACTCAGAAACAAATATTCATGCTCATCACTCAAATAGTTGCCCTTACCGGGATTCAAACCCAGGACCTTTAGCTTCGTAGGCAGCGTCACTCCCACTAGGCTATCGTCAAACACTTATAAAATTGTAACTCGTAGCTTCGGAAACGGTTTACTGGTTATCTAATTCCCCATTAAACGCTTTCAATGTTCGTTCCCCGTCCCTTGCGTGTATAAACTATTCGGTTTTGCAGTATCATTGCCCCAATTTTGTCGCAGGCCAGCAATCCTTTAAATAAGGTCAATATTTGTGTACAAATACGAACACGACTATACTCCAGTTATGTAAGTTTGAATATACATACATTTCTGTATAGTAATTGTCCCAAATGTTGACGCGATGTTGATGCATTTCTGAACATATTTTCACACTTTCCTCACTATAATCCCCCTTCGCAAGTGTTTCACCCAAATAGCAATTAAGTTGCCAAAGGCTTCGCGATTAAACGGAATTAAATTACATCCACAAAACTAGCCCTTATTTTGCTTGCGGCTTAAAACATGCTGAGCTTATGTAAACAAGGAATACTTGTAAAACTTTCAACGAATTGTTGAATTACTTTTAGCTTTGGGAACTTAATTACACACATAGCATTTGCCTAGCAGCTCGTGGTATGTAAGTTTCCCTGAGAACTTGTATTTCCTTGGAACTTCAGCTTACTGCAATAGGTACATTTTCTATGCCATTTATTTCTAAGAACTCGTCTGTATAAACTAACCAACCGTTGTCACACCGAAAAGACACCCCGCGGGCGCGAAGCTAATGGCAAAACGAAACGAATTACGAGCAAGGACTTATTTTCCTTGATTCCTGTGTGATGCGTTTATCACACACCCACACGCTGCGCCTGCCTCCAGAATCACACAGCCATACAGGTTCCAGAAATTTCCTTTAACCCTAGGCAATGTCCGCCGTCTAGTTCGCCCACGATCTCACTTTTTCTTACTAAAGTAAATTTTATGTTGCTCATTTTATTTTTTATTCGATTATCAATCCACGCGGCTTTGGATGTTTCACAATTTTATTGATGGTAAATGGTTTATCGACGCCCACAGATTAATTTTATTTTTATCTCATGCAAAGGGCTCGTGATATCATAAATTATGACTCTCTCGACGCTCCTTCAAAGTGGACATATTATCATTTATCAAGTGAACATAAATGCAGTGCAATGCAACTACGAAATACGAAGTCTCATACAACTTGAGCTCTTGACAAATGAAATCCCGTCTTGGTTAGTAATTTTATAGAGTTCCCCGTTCTAAAAGAGTTAGTATAATCCAATGATAGTTGTAAATGTAATCTGATAAGGACACGGGCGGCGTGACGACCCATTTAAATCTAAAGGGAAAGGTGGTCCTTGGAGGTCACAAGTACAAAGTTGCTAGGGAACGTGGGCGACGACGGCGCCCGGCGCGCCTCCCTACTACACCTAGCGCAGAGGGTTAAGACACAGGCTATTTCTTCTATTCCATTTTTAGGGTTCCGTACTCAAAGAGTAAAACGGGACCCTATTACTAAGACTTCGCTGTCCGTCCGTCTGTCTATCACCAGGCTGTATGTAAAGAACCGTGATAGCTAGGGAGTTGAAATTTTCACTGATTATGTATTTCTGTTGCCGCTGTAACAACAAATACTAAAATGAAATAAAATAAATATTTTTATTGATAATGGTACAGAACCCTTCGTGCGCGAGTCCGACTCGCACTTGGCCGGTTTTTTTTTACTTTTATTTCACATATTTTTATTAGTTCTTTATTTGTCTTTGCAAACATTAATTGTAGGATGACTTTTAAAGCCGTATTTGCATGAAAGCTTACGGATTACGATCAAGTAACAATACAGCTATTAACGATGATGGTAAGTATATATATCGCTCTATTACTCGAGAAGGGAAAAAACAAGAAAAAGACATAGATTATATTATAACTATTATAAGTATTACTTATAACGAAAAATTACGTACCTGTATGATTAGGCAAATTAAAGCCATCTGCCTAGGCAAACGTCTTGGCTATATATTTTTCTCGTGGACACTATAACGTTTTTTTGTAGCAAAGATGATAATTATTATTTAGTTAGATATTAAGAGGGATTAGATATTAAGAGGGGGTATTATTGACCGCTTTATTGGAGAAGCATTGGATCACGGGAGGGAAGCGATGAACGATGATCTACGAAAAAAAAAATTTAATACCTATGTGTACAAAGCGCGAAAGTTCTACGAAGTACGCTATCGTTGACAAATTGCACCACAATACAGCCCTGCGGGACTCTTTTGAATGTCGCGACAGGACGACCGTACATAATGCTGTCCAACGCTACTGTTTTAATTTACGACATTAATTAGACATGCACTGCACCCCAAAACTAGCCATTATCGACCGGCTCTTATTTAAATTTGTTTCGTAATGACATGGCGTCGACAACGATGACAGTCATCATGACGATTTATTTATGACTAGCTTTTGCCCGCGACTTCGTCCGCGCGGAACTCGTTTATATCGTAACTTTCTTCCCCCTTTTCACCCCCTTAGGTGATGAATTTCCAGATAAAAACTATCTTTAGTAAGGACTCTTTGGGAAGGCCCCGGAATTCAAAGTATCTCTATACCAAATTTCATCTCAATCGCTTCAGCGGTTTAAGCATGAAAAGGTAACAGACAGACAGAGTTACTTTCGCATTTGTAATATTAGTATGGATTGTATGAAGGAAAGGGTATAGATGCATGTAGGCTTTTTTCAGTATTATTTTGCATATTTTCATATCACACGGCCGTAAGGACCTTTTCTAATAAACCGTAGGATTAAATTAACTGACTTGTAATTTAAACATTTTATATTAAAAATAAAAATACTTCAACAAAATGTTACATCTAATAGTTTTCAAAATAGCCATAACAAAACGTCTTTTTTACCCCGTTTTAGAAAACATCTTCAAAACTAAGGCCGCCATAAGGTACCTTTACCCTTGGAACGTCACATACATATATTTACTTATGTAATGTTCATATTCCCCAGGACTCCCCATTACCGCTATACCGTAAATGGGTTCAATCCAAATTTTCACCCCCTATTTCACCTCCTTAGAGGATGATTTTCGGGATAAAAACTATCCGTTGTCATTCTCCAGGACTCAAACTATCTCTATACCGAATTTCATCTAAATGGGCTACATCCAAATTTTCACCCCCATTTCACCCCCTTAGGGGATGATTTCTGGAATAGAAACTATTATATGTCCTTTTCCAGGACTCAAACTATCTTTCAACCAAATTTTATCAAAGTGTGTCACAAACAAATTTCCACCCCCAAATATACCCCCTTAGGGGATGATTTTCGGGATAAAAACTATCCTATGTCCTCCCTTAACTATCGTTATACCGTAAGTGGGTTCAATCCAAATGTTCATCCACCATTTCTCACCCCCTTACGGGATGACTTCCTCCTTTTATGTGTTCTGGAATAAAAAATATTCTATGTTCTTTCCTAGGACCCTACCTCTCTCTATACCAAATTTCATCTAAATGGGTTCTATTCAAATCTTTAACCCTCATTTCACCACCTCAGGAAATGATTTTTCGGGATAAAAACTATGCATTGTCCTTCCCTAGGACTCCTTCTATCTATTTACCAAATTTCATCTAAATGGGTTTAATCCAAATTTTCACCCCCTATTTTATCCCTGAGGGGATGACTTTCGGGATTAAAACAATCCGTTGTCATACTCCGGGACTCAAACTATCTTTATACCAAATTTCATCAAAATGGGTCACAACCAAATTTTCACCCCCAATTACACCCCCTTATGGGATGATTTTCAGGAGTAAACTATCCTATGTCCTTCCCTAAGACTCCAACTCGCTATACCGTAAATGGGTTCCATCCAAATTTTCATAATTCTGGACTAAAAATTATATAAAGTCCTTCCCCAGGACTCTGAACTATCTCCATACCAAATTTCATCTAAATCGGTTCTATCCAAATTTTCACCCCTCATTTCACCCCCTCAGGAGATGATTTAGGATAAAAACTATGCATTGTCCTTCCCTGGGACTCCTTTTATCTCTATACAAAATTTTAACTAAATGGGATTTATCCACATTTACATCCCTATTTCATACCCTTGGGGGATGATTTTCGAGATTCAAACTATCCATTGTCATTCTCCGGGACTCAAACTATATCTATACCAAATTTGATCTAACTAAATGGAGTCCATCCAAAATTTCACCCCCCAATTCACCCCCTCAGGGAAAGATTTCCGGAATAAAAACTATCCAATGTCCTTCCCCAGAACTTAAACTACCTCTAAACCAAATTTCATCAAAATGGGTTACATCCAATTTTTCACCCCCCCATTTTACCCCCTAAAGAGAAGATTTTCGGGATAAAACCTATCCTTTAACCTTCTCCGGGACTCAAACTAATCATATCCCAAATTTTATCCAAATTGGTGCAGCGGTTTAAGTAGCTCTATACAAATTTCCACCCCCCATTTCATCCCCTTAGGGGTTGATTTCCAGGATTAAAACTACCCTAAGTCCTTCCCCAAGACTCAAACTATCTCTATTCCAAATTTCATTTTAATCGGTTCAGCCGTTTTCACGTGATGCGCGGTCACATAAACAGACAAACAGATAAACAGATAAACAGATAAACAGACAAACAGACAAAAATTCTAAAAACTGTTGGAACGTGTTCTGTTATCGATTCTAAGTATCCCTAGCCAATTTTTTTTCGAAAATCTTCCATGTACAGACTTTCGATCCTCTTCAGCTTTATTATATGTATAGATTGTTATTACGAGAGGGGAACGTTCGTTAAAATACTACAGTACGCCTTTCTGATATATTTCTGGGATAAGCGTTTAAAATAATTTCAAAGATAATTGAAGACAACTTTCAACGATGTAACATTTTCTTTGCATTGCAGGAACGTTTATAATAATAATATGGGACGTCTGTCCTGAGTTCTTATCACACCAACGATGTCAAATTGACAAATGAAGGAAATTGTAAACGGCCCCCCAAGAAACCAGTGCGTAAGCAATCCCCTTAGGCCATAGAAGCTTGAATTGAATAAGCTCCCATTCATTTGTTTACCATAAACATAATCGATAAACATGGCGCCGGTTCAATTGAATGAGGGTACGCATTCGATTTAATTCAATTACATTGTGAATCGATTTGAGTGCCAGGTGTTTTGTAATAAAGATACACGTTCAAGATCCCTTTGTCACGGAGAACAATTAGCTGCATACCGACAGAAGATAAGGCTGCGCAATGTTATTTACATACATGGTAATGACTAATAGCTATATGCTTGGGGCAAGTCGCTGCATTTTTGCACTGCTTCGTAGGTACCTTGTGGCGCAAGGGTTTAATTTCTAGGTACAGAATGTTAAAGTATACAAACAAAGCAGTTGGTTTCGAACACATTTAGACAGTGTTAATAAATAGTCGCTGCCTACAAAGCTATTAGCTGTCCTCCTGAATTCGAAATTTGAGTGATGCTGATGAACAAGATTTGTTTTTCAGGGTCATGAAGGTTGTGCAAGAATCTCCTGTCATATTTGTTTATTTATTATTATTAATTCACCAAATGATAATTTTCATCATCCTTCTCTTAGGTCATTTTTATACTTAGATTTTTAGCCGCAATAGCACTCTTTAAACTCTCATCAATACTCACATCAGGAATCTGTGACTTGTATCACAGTTTTTGGCAGATCCCTTAAAAAGTCAAATAGAAACAAAGTAAGGAACAATTTTTCGTAAATAAATAGAGTTCGTTATCTTTAAGGAAAATAAATAAGTTATTTATCGTTTTGTTTTTCTTTCCAGGAGTGGCGTCCGTATTTTATTCCACAATACTTTATTCGTAAGGGGAAATAGATCAACTTGTTACAGAAATAAAGTAGACTTTCCTTTTTACGTACGGGAAGTAGTGACGGGCGTTATTAATTATATCCAGTTTTGCCTTTTTGGGATTTTACCTTGCTGCAGCGCCAATTATAGTCTGTGTGACTCCGGTATAGTTATGATTATGAAGTATAAATAGTATTCACCATTCAGTGATGATGGGTATATTCAATCTTTACTGGTATTCTCCGTATCTTTTCCTCTTTATAACATTAATATAGGCGTATAGGTTACCTTTTCTTCTCATTTTGTTGAACAAAAGAGACTAGAACTCCTAAATAGAATAATCCCTCTGGTGATTTTATTTTCACGATGCGCCTCGTTTCTTTCTTGGTTTAATTATGGCGTAAAATCTGTCAATGGAATTATTATCTGTCGATTTTAATCATCTTAACAAACTATGTAATAAAATACTAATTCAGTGCAATGATTCAAGTAGGACGGGCTCTGCTTAGAAATTTAATTTCTATCGTTGTGGGATTGGAGCTGATGATCAGAACATGTTTACAGTAGGACGGTAGGACCCGTAGGACCTAGATACCTTACAAATACTCCAAAAATATTCTAAAGTTCAATCAAACTACCCCAACATCAAAAAAAAAAAAAAACTATTATCATAACAGTACCCAACTAACTCATTTTCAAGAAGTACATCCATTGCTATTAGATTAATTAATGATACGATTCTCGATACTGCATCGGACCGCGAGGGCGCGATCGCGAAGTGACGTCCTTCCGCGTCGGCCCAAGTGACATTTCCGCCCGATAACTTGACCGGGAGCGTCCTGCGTCCTGCCTCAAGGACTATTTACTGTCATCACCCGCGAATATTGTGCCTTTAATAGGACAGTTTGTGCAAGGGACCGCAGCGCCTGTGTGAAGCGAATCTGATTGTACTAACGAGTGGGAGTGGGAAACATCCGTCTCGTAGCTCTTACGTCTTGTTAAGACGTTTTATCTATTTGATTATCTCGAGAGCGCTGGACTCTGGAGTAAAGGTGAAATAGGGTTATTCAATGATAGCTGGGAACAATTACACAATTACTACCTGAATGATTACTTTTTCACTTCATCAGCCAATCACAGGATTTCACGGTTTAACATACGCGCACAATAGCGATAGCGCTAAAATATGAACGCGCGGTGAATTGGGTGCCAAACGGCACCGCTAGGCTTTAATGGGTCGATGGAATTAGTTATTATATTACCAAGGATACCTATAATTTATTGCAAGGAAATTGACAGGACATTGAATTCCGTTTCAATTTGCAAAAATACGGATGTTTTGTCTGCTACTTGTGAATTCCAAATTGTAAGAAATCACGAATGTATGGAATGGACAACTCCCATCAGTAACTTTGCGGACTTTTGTCGAACTTAAGATAAAATCGCAATGAATTACGAAATGACGTCAAAAGGTAACGTTGGTATTGCGTGTCTAAATATTCATAACAGCTGTACGAATATGATGTAGAAACTGAAACCAGTCGAGCGTGCGTAAGTGCGGCAAGGGTGCGGTACCTTCCTAATTCACTGGGTTTCCATCCAAGTGGAGCACCCTAGAATCCGTTTACGGGCATAGAGAACATACTTTCGGGAAGCACTTAAACTAGTTCAAGATGTTTTGTAGCAATTTCTGACGCCCAAACTAGTTGAATAACCCCGTGGCTCCCCAAACAGCGAAAGTTTTGAACTGTCTAAAGCTTTGGTGCGATTAACAAACACAGAACAAAAACGAGTGTACTCAACCACGGTACTGGCTGCAGTCACAACTACATCTCATTTCTTACGAGGGTAATTGTCTCCCATGGACTTAATTTCAACGTGGGTAATATTACCTTCATTTAATCGACCATAACGAAATCATCATAAAACAAAGCAAAAATGCTTCGTTTTGTCTCGATCTGTTGTTGTAACTGTTTCAGATTTAACATGCCTCAAACTGCCAAATTGTGAGTTCTTCACAATGTGAGAAGAATAATCACAATTTGACATTTTTTTTTCATATACTTAACAGCTCTGTTTAATTTAGCATCCTGAACGAAAAAAATTAAAAGGGAGTCTTATAAAATACAAAACCACTTGAGATTTGCGTTAGCGAGACTATTTGGGCGATCATGGGTACGCGATAAATATAATAAAATCGTTTAACAGTCGATCAGCGGTATAAAATCATATCTCATCTCAGGGCTCCCCAGTGCAAGGGGGGCCCGAGGGCGAGAAGTCAAGCAAGATCGATGCAATGCAAACTGAGCTCCGATACTTGCCCGGGAATTACATTTCGAACATCTTGTTTGTTTATTTCCTTGACGGGGTATGAGCTTGAGCACCCCTGACTATCAATACATCTCTAAGAACAATTTTCCTTCCCTATATAAGTAGACGTAGGAAATCGTAAGCTTTGTGTCACAAGTCAACAACATCTTTAAAATAAATGCTTAATTAGCCACAATTACTAGCAGAGCGAGTACGTGTTAACAAAAAGCGATTTTGTAAGATAATTACTTGTTTCACGGCCGTGGTTTTTGATTAATTAGGTTTATGATGAATCTGGTGCTATTCAATCATCACTTGGATACAGCTGTTATTGTCCTTCGATTCTGATGGCAATAAAAATAAAGACATGGTTTTGTATAATATATGCCTTAGCCATTTTCACTTCCGTATACATTTATTCTTTTTTTTTTCATCCGTTTTCGCCTCAGATACTGACCCTTTTTAGGGTTCCGTACCAAAAAGGTAAAAAAGGAACCCTTATGGTGCGACTCCGTCCGTCTGTCACAACGTTAAATATCTCAGGAACTACTTAAGCTAACCATTCGAAATTTGGAACAACTGTTAAGAGGGTTAAGACACGTGTATGGAAAATGAAAAATTTAAATATGCACTTTTATTCTCTGTGTAAATGACGAATATGAGGGGGGTTAAAAAATCCAAGTCTAGTAAATATATCAAGTGGGGTATCACATGAAAGGACTTAAGTTGCACTTTCTAAAACCATTTTTATTTTTTTTCTACAATGTTTAAATTTTGATTTATTAAGGAAAATCTAGAAAAAAATACCATCCCCCCTCCCTTATCTCCGAAGTTTACCAAGCGAAAATTCTGAAATAATTACATGTGAATAAGAGTAACATAAATAATACAGGAAAAATAAAACGATATCTATAACTAGCGTATTTTTTTTTCAAAAATAATTTCTTAATTAAATTTGTAATTTACATACTGTTGTGTGTAATTTTATAACTTCAAATTCCTATCAGATTATCTTTAAAGTCCCTTCTTTCAAATAAACAATAAATAATCGAAATCGGTACGCGTGATAAAAAGCTATCGCTGATAAACAAACATACTCTGACATGACGGGTATGGTGTATGAAGTTTGTACGGAACCCTCGGTGCGCGAGTCAGACTCGTACTTGACCGGTTTTTTAAAGTCTGAACGTGGTATGAACCCATCTGTCATCTCAAATGTAGTGTGCGTGGCATGTGCATTATTTATAATCCATCAATCTCACCATGCCGAATTCGATCACATCATCGTCATTCGACATTCGATCTTTTCTATACCTATATTGTAAATAGGCAAAGTTTGTGAGTTTGTAGCTTTGTAAGTTGGTATGTAGGGGAAAACCTCTAGAAGTGCTCGTTCGAAAAATAATGTCTGGTAAGATTAATTCCGGAAATTAATAATTCCTCATAAATACAAACATACCTACATATTCACAAATTTACGTCTTTTAATCAATACATATAAATAAATGCCTATGTCCTGACTGACTCATTTACTCACTCACTCATCAACGCACAGCCGGAACTATACTAATCTTAGAGAATTTATTTTTGCACAGTAGGTTGCCTTTATGAGGTAAGCTAGGGATAAGAAGGGATCTTTGGAATAGTATAAAACAAAGTCTGTCTGTCCCTATGTATGCTTAGATCTTTAAAACTGCGCAACGGATTCTGATGCGGTTTTTTTAATAGATAGATTGATTCAAGAGTAAGGTTTATATGTATAATACATACCTGTGCAAATCCGGGGCCGGCCGCTAGTATATTTATAATGTACAGTCAAGTGCAAAAATATGTATCGAAACCGTAATCCGCTGACATAAGAGCTATGGGACATATTTAAGTGTCTTTTTTAGAAAATAATACCTATATTTATAAATTAAAAAAATGTTTGTATTGTTCCAGCCACCATGGAGGAGCGGGAGGAGGGCCCGGGCGTGCCCGACATGACGATGATGCCCCAGATCACCGAAGACGCCATCAACGACAACCTCAAACGCCGCTACAAACACGACCTCGTATATGTATCCTTTAAGGGGATCCCATGCCCCAATGACCTTCGATCTGAATCCCTTAGTTTTCCAATGTTCTTTGTAGCTTGTCATATTACCAACAACAGCTTTAAGCAATAAAGTATCCCATATTTACTTCAAACACCACTGTCTTCGAGACGTTTCGCATCAAAATTGATCAATTTTAGACCAAAAAACTGGTTTTATGGCCATAACTTTTGTGTTAATTAGTTTTTTTACTTTAGGAACCCAAATATGTAGATTTCGTAGATCTTTCACAGCAATCTTATAACGAAAAAGGTGTTTTTTAGGGTTTCGTACTCAAAGAGTAAAACGGGACCATATTACTAAGACTTCGCTGTCCGTCCGTTCGTCCGTCCGTCTGTCTGTCACCAGGCTGTATCTCAAGAACCGTGATAGCTAGAGAGTTGAAATTTTCACAGATTATGTATTTCTGTTGCCGCTATAACAACAAATACTAAAAACAAAATAAAATTATTTTTTAAGGGGGGCTCCCATACAACAAACGTGATTTTTTTTGCCGTTTTTATAGATAATGGTACGCGGAACCCTTCGTGCGCGAGTTCAACTCGCACTTGGCCGGTTTTTTTAGACAAGGTTTAAAAAATCATAAAAAAATAACTATTCAATTCTTTCAAAATATGGTAGACAAAAATGGAGATTAAAGATTGAAGAATCGATAGCCGTTTGCCTTATAATTGTATCTGTGGTGCAAAAGTATTCGTATCGATTCAAAACTAGTCAAAAATCGATGAAAACTTCGGGTAGCCCCTCTCATCGCCCAAAACAAGGGTGACTATTACTGAACCAGGGAGCTTCATCTTAGGCCATGTCGTCGCTTACCATGAGGTGAGACTTAAGGTCACTGGACAGTCTTTTATAAAAATAAACCCTTACGTACCTTGGGGGTAATTAGATACCCCAATTCTACCCCATGAGGGTAAAACTATGTCAAAATGGGTAATTAATAACCATTGCATATTAAGATTTATTCAAATTAGGGATTGGGTCTAAAATCTGTTTCCATAATAGGTCATGATCATGAGGGTAGCAATATTGAAAAGGAGGAACCCCTGCAACTGCATTAATGATTTTTTTCGTTGTGTCATAAGCGGCAGTGATTATTTTGATGATACATTTATGACTAAATTGGATTACACGTGTTCCGTCGAATTCCGTTGCCGTGCGCTTTTAAATTTGGATTTACCCCTTGAAATTACTTATGAAGTTATATTACTCATCACAGCCCGTAAAGTACAATTTTATGAATTTGCACCTGGAATTACAAAGTAATTGAATAAGGAAAGAGTGCAATACGCAAATAAGTAATTCTGTGTACAACAGGAGTTTAGCTTTATGCATGAGTAACGAGTATGTTGCATAATTTATCAGCATATTTTCCTTAATTAATATCACAGACATACACAGGTTCCATTCTAGTCGCAGTGAATCCCTACAAGGAACTGGGATGTTACACAACGGTAAGTTAGCGTTTAACTAATAATATTACAGTTATTTTGATCTTTGGTACTTATCAATGTAGTAGCTCAGGAGTATCCGGTTTTAAACATAAAATCCTTCATAACTAACTGAAATTAGGTATACTGATGCTGTATTTGATAATTAAGAACTACTGAGTCAAATCTCCCAACTCCTCCGCCGTCTTTTTTTTAGGAACGCTAGCGGTGGAGGAGTTTGAAGTATGACTAGTTCTTAATTATCAAATACAGCGTCATTATACCGAATTTCAGCTAGTTATGAAGGATTTTATGAATTTGGTCAAATTTAATCTAATACTCCTGGGCTATATCTTACAGATGAGTAAGTTCCGGAGTTAACCCAGAGGCTGTGTCATCGTTATGAGTAATATAATGATAGCAGGAAGCTTCTGAACATAAACATGTATTAGTTAGGGGGACTGTTATCGTTAATGTTGAAATGTAGATTGGCTGTATGCGTAATTTGTTATTCAGGGACCATTTCACAAAATCAATCAAAACCTCTGTTGTTATACAACTTTGTAGATCCTATTCGTTTACACCAAATAACATTCAGCCACGTTATGAACCAAATTAGCAATCAAACATGGATGTAAATCAAGACGAAAATAGCATTTTCCGTCTCAGTAGCTATAGCTACCTACCTACAGTTACCAAATATTGGTCTTACTAAAGTGCTTGAAAAGAGAGAAGTCAGATACCCTGAGAACTTTACGGTTTCGCTCTATGAAAACACAACAATATATCGATATCAGCCATATTTTTACACCAAAAAATAGGTTGGGTAATTTGGCTAAATATTCATTAATAATCCACCTAAATTTAATACCGATACGGTAAAAAATAATGAAAAGTAATCTTTATAAATTCCGTAAAAATCAGGCGAAAATGGTATAAACTTTCTTTACTTTATAATTTACTAAGTATATATACGTTCCTTGGGATACGCGCATAATCCACTTATTTTTGTTAATGAATAAACGTTTCTATAGGCCAGATGAAATTCAATATTATCTCAAGGTCGTAAAATATTTTATTAAAATGCCGTTATTTCCTGATGCATATATTTTTGTATTCAGGTAGTAAGTCTCCAAATTTGTGTACTCAAACATGTTTTCATTATAAAAATACTGATAGCATTTTTGCTTGCGGGTTAATTTTTTTTCCTAACTTCCGGTCTATAGAATTATTGATGTCAATAGCAAAAGTTGTTTAAAATAACATATAAAAGCTGAATACAAATAATTAGCCTGATATTGAATTATTTCCAAAAAAACCGTAATTTTCTCAGGGTAAGAGTGATTATAATCACTCTGACTTCTCTCTTTTTCAATCAATCAACTTTTTCTTGTTGTTATTCTGTCCCGGTAAGCCAAGAGACAACAGTAACAGACTTTCTTAGAAAAAATACTATAAACTGGACTCCTATCATGCTAAGGAGATGCCCACCATGGAATGGGTTTACCCATATGACAAAAACACGTGTTTCGTGGATTTAAACCCCATAAAATAATAGTTTTAAAGGGTGACCCAGGAGACGTAACCATGGCAACGAGCAACAAGAAATAGTTGATTGACCCTTATTCAGGTGTAATAGAACATTGCTAATTTCCGTCATATTAGATTATTGATTGTTACATTTTCGAAGAACATTTTCATAGAACCATGTTATAGATAAAACTTCCCGTTTTCATAGAATCGTTTGCACACAATGGTTCACTTTCTAGGAAGTGACGCGCGTTGTGGTCGGGAACAATGATGATCTTAATAAAAAGGTGATAATGTATACGTCACACAGTAATCAATCAAAGGAAATCATTGATGAAGATGCTCGTTCAATAAACGAGTATTATGCTAAACCGTTTCTTTCGTTCCTTCCCGTTGAAGATTCTATATAAAGCATATTTTCCCGCATTCCGCAACATGAATACATGTTCTAAATGTAAAAATAACTTTGATTTTACAGGAGCACATGCAAGAATTTCGAGGTAAAGCCTTTGGGAACCTGCCGCCTCACGTATTTGCTTTAGCAGAGTCCGCCTATAGCTCGCTACAGGTAAGCAAAATGTATATTGGATAAGTTCTGTTCCTAACATTAAAGTTACACGCGAACAAGCGCAAAATTAAATCGACGGCAATATCATGTGACCTACTTATCGTATTATAAAAACATAACAAGATATAATAAATTATGTTGGCATACTTTATACTTCCGTAACGTTTCGTTGTGGCCTGTTTCATCACTAACCAGATACTTGTATTTTATCCCGCTTAAGCTTTTATCGATAATTCGTTCTCGTGAACCGGCTGTCAGTCAATCAACACTTAAATCCATTAATCTGAACTGAAAGTAATCACTTAGATTAAATTTTTCCTTTCAGAATGGTGAGAAAAATCAGTCTGTAGTGATTTCGGGCGAAAGCGGCGCCGGGAAGACAGAGACAACGAAATTGATACTGCAGTACCTTTGCGCTGCTGGGGGCCAGGCGACGTGGGCGGAACAACAGATTCTTGAAGCGAACACGGTTTTGGAAGCTTTTGGTAACTATACTATACGAACTACATGGTTATGATGCTTTTGTCGGTTTCGGTGAAATAGTATAACAAAGGGCCCGCGTATTTCAAAGAACGCAAGCAAACCCGTGAGATAAATCATAGCCTATGTCTATCCAGAAAGTTCATTCTATACGCAGGTGACAGAATTTTTAATACCTCATTATGTAGTTTCGGAGATCACCCAAATAAAACCCTTACAAAACTAGAATATCACAGACTTTTCCTCTTTATAATATTAGTACTTATAGATTTCTATGGGAAAATTAGTTACACCATCCTACAAAGACAACTCGACGACTTTTACACTTTTGGACGCCTGTATAACCCCGCAAGAGTTAACTTGAGATCTCGTGCGTGTGACGTCAACTCTTGCGGGATATAGATGGGAAGTCATACTTTAATTTTAATGTAATATTTCAGGCAATGCGAAAACAGTCCGTAATGACAACTCTTCTCGCTTCGGCAAATTCGTGGAGGTCCGGCTCGACCACCGCGGAGGGATCCGCGGTGCCGTGCTCAGGGATTTCCTCCTCGAGCGGGCGAGGATCACTGGCCCCTCACCTAGAGAGACCAACTACCATGTGTTCTATCAGCTGGTTGAAGGCGCTAAGGTATGTTCCAATTTCAAACCCATATATAGCAGAATTTTCATAACAAAGCGGATTAGGCTCCGGGCCGTCAGTAGTGTTTTATCGAAAAATTAATCAGTTCAGTGCGTCGTGTGTGATCGAACGATAATCTTCTTAAGTCTTGCATCAACCAGTATTTAGTGTGACATGTAACAGACAAAATATTTCAGCATATCACAATTTTAATCAAGTTTACTCTGAATCTACTATTAATAAATAGAATTTTTACCTATTTATCATGATATTCAAAATGTCAATAGAAGCTCTGTCATCTTGATTCCAGCATAACGCTGAACTCCGCACATCCCTCCGTCTCCGCGACGGCGTGCAATTCAAGTACCTCCGGCCGGAAGACGAGGACGCTCGCAAGGGCTTGGGCGGTGAGCAGGGCAAGTTGGAAGCCCTGCAACTGGCCCTGACGGTTCTGCAAGTGCCGCTGCAGATGTGCGAGGGGCTGTTCAAAGTGCTGGCGGCGGTGCTTTGGCTTGGAAACATACAGTTTCAGGTAAGAACTCCTTGATAATGTTGTTATCGCCCTCTCTTTCACCCGCCATTGCATCACGCATGTCATCCTTACTTTTTTCACTTACAAACTCACTCACACCCGCACTATGGTCTGTCTGCCAAATGTAAAAATTATGTTATGACACATATTAAAGTCAAATGCAATGAAAGAAAATTGCTGTAATTGAAGACAAATAAAACGATATCTGAATATATACGCGCCAAACCGCGATAAAATAATAGTTTGGTGCACAAGAAGAGGTAACCAGTGTCCCTTGAAGCTTACTACAAGTGGCGGCCGCCCGAAAACCTGCACTCGGAACATCAGGTACGGCAAGCCTCCATTAAATTCATTCCATTTCAGCACAGACCAATTCGTCCCTCTCGGCCTACGATCTTCTACCGCACGGTCCTTCGTTCTCATTTCTCCTTCGCGCTATCATATGTCGTTATACGGTTTTCTACGAGAATTCTCGTACGAAGTGTCAACTCGACCAAACTGGAATAGAGTTTATTTCAAAATTAGGCTTGACAATTTTGACTTTCAGTCTCAGATTAAGTCCTTATTTCTGTTTGGTTGAATCTGGGTTTAGACAGCATGTCAGGGAAAAACTGTTGGAGCAAGCTCAGTAAGTACTGCAAGTGCTGCTGGGTGGAGTGTGTAATTTCAATGAGATAGCTGGCTCCTATTTTACGAACTCGATAATTGTCAACTGACAACGACAATTCAACGGACGTGCTGGATCGGTAGGTTAAGGTGGTTGCTGGACAGGAAGTTTTTTTATCTAGTTCAGTTATCTACCCAGTAATGTACGTCAAGTAGTCACTGTCAGTTTACAATGTTAAGTTTGTGAAATAGACTCCAGGTCTTCAACATGTGTGATTTCTGCTTTTCAAATGATAACTATTAATTTCAGGATGTAGATGGCGAGCGTAGTGCCCTAGCACCAGAGGATGCAGAAGCAGTGGATGCCGTAGCGAATCTGTTGGGATTAGCTCAGCCGACGGCCCACAAAGTGCTGTTGGAGCGACAGATCAACGTGCGGGGAAACGTCACTGATATACCCCTGAGGTTGCCTGAGGTGAGAAAAGATATACTATAAGTCATTCCAAAGCTAATGTTCTCGCTGTCTCCCTTTATAATGTTAAAATATCAGAAACCCAACATTATGCACCGTGAAATTTTAGTGGTTGTTTTCCTGTGGCAGGGCGATTTGCTATCGGTAGTACTTTCGAATTATGATAGACAAATTTATAAATAAACTGTTTTCAAAAAAAATTTACAAAAAAAATAAGCTAAACTCGAATAAGCGAAAAACAATAGTAACGCACTAAAACTTCAAGGTAGGTACTACTGCAGTGCTACTACTGGTGTTAGGTCACTTTCGAGTTTCATTCGACACAATTATAAATCGGGCATTTCTTAACATTATTAAAAAAAAAGATTACACATCGACTGTATATCAATAGCAAAATCATTTCGTTGCGGGAAAGCAACCACTAAAATTTCACGGTGTATACTTAGTACTTACCGAAAAGTAGCTACTAATTGAATAATTTTCTAAAACTGATCTTGCGTCAATTAACTTGGATTTATTGATGTCAGATTCGCTATAATGGATGTATTGTTTCCAATTAGTATTTTGACTTATCAAAGTAGTCGAACATTACATTTATTTATCCCTAAACAAAACTTGTGAACTGGGCTACATTGAAAGAAGCATCGCGTTCCCTTTTTTGACAAGTCATTCCCACAGTCTGCAACAGCCTAGAACCGTCACGTCATGGCGTCCGCACTATACACGCACATGATCAGTTATAAATTAGGCTAAAACCTTGTAGAAATACGGTGTATTTTTAAAGAAACACTTCTTATAAACTCGTCCACAGGCCCGGGAGAACCGTCACGCGATGGCGCGAGCGCTCTACTCGCGAACATTCGCGTGGCTCGTCCGCCACGTGAACAGCTGTTCCGCTCCCGGCCGGGAAGCCCCGCGCGCGCTCGGCGTGCTAGACATATTCGGCTTCGAGAACTTCGCCTCCAACTCGCTGGAGCAGCTGTGCATCAACTACGCCAACGAGAAGCTGCACATGTTCTTTAATAACTACGTGTTCGCGTTGGAGCAGGAGATCGTGAGTGTTTTGTTTTTTCACTACTCATGCTCGAAAAGTGTGTCATATTAGACTTAGCAAGCGGGGCTAAAGTAGTACATTTAGCCCCTAGGGAAAATATGTATACATACATATTTATGATTGTGAAACATTTTAATTTGACCAATCAAAACACTTCACCCTTTAAAAGTCATTTTTATTTGCTATCGATCAATCAGGAAACAATTAATTTCAAACATCAGGCGTTTTTTATTCCCTAACTCACAATCATTAAAAAAAATAAACGCCTCTGACCGTTTTATAGCCGCGTCCAAACGGAGCGTGGTTGACTGATACATGGCATAAGCTATGAGATTGAGCGGGATAGACTGCTGTCTATCTCGCTTTATCTTATGCCCTGTATGCTGTCCGCCGCATTCGGCCGTTTGGACGCGCCTATAAACGGTCAGAGGTGTTTATTCTTGGTGTCAATATTTTGTATCTGTGTCAAAGCAGTTTACAAAAAAAATTATGCCGCCAAATTGGACAATCTATTCGCCGTGGAATTTATTATTGATTGTGGATGAATAATCATTGTTTTTACTATTTTCTCGAGTTCGAAGTGAAAAGTAGAGTGTATAACTCTGGTCTAAAAGCCATATTAACACTCGAACAATTTCTATAACCATCTCGTGTTATTATGAATTATTTTAGACCCTTGTCATACAATCTACTATTTCCCTGGTAACTACTTTCTGTGTCACGAACGTGGCTGGTCTGCTTTGTTGGAACTGGGGATCAATTCAATGGCAAGTAGTTTACTGGATTTGATTCACTGACCTATCAAAGTGTTCTTATAGCTTGTTCAAGGTCTCCTGGTCTCTTTTTATATCCATCATTGTATGGGATATAAATTCACAGTTCACCAATATAACCATGAAAAGTAGATGTTTTAAACAATCTGTTTTGTATTTTTCAGTACCGTCAAGAAGGCATAGTGTACAATCAAATCCAGTTTACCGACAACGCAGCGTGCCTGGAGTTACTGGAAAAGCCGCCAAGGAGTTTGCTCAAGCTGCTTAGTGAGCAGTGCCACATGCCAAAGGTAAGCATTATTAGAGGTTGTAGCAGACCTTCTTGCCACTTCGACTAAATTTGGCTCCCGCTTAACTCCGATGTGTAAATTGTCCGGCAGTGTCTGTGTCTAGGGGTGTACTTTATTGTTCGCGCATCTGATCTTATCTCATCGGATCTTCGGATGCACTTCGACCCAGTGGGATCTTTTGTACATTTGTCCTCTCTTTTATGCCTGCTCCCAGGCTTGCTCCATCATGTTCACAAAAGGGATGATGCAGTTCACCGGGAGCCAAAGTAGTTCATTCTTTGTCTGGCAAGGGCATGAGTCGCGAGCGGATAGTCACGCGGCCGGTAATGTCACTGTCCGTGTCACTCGAAACGCGAAAACCTTGAAAAATTAAAAAAGAGCATGTGCTACACGGTAGAGCATGAAGGAGGGCGTAATTTGAGTTTTCTAGCTGTCAAACACCCTTGAACTTTTTTCTTAAAAGACGCAACTAGGCACGATTGTAGCCTGTCCGGATCTGATTTGAGCCTGTTGACACGCACCCACATTATTGCCATTTTAATTTGTTCCAGGGCTCAGACGGTGCGTACCTGACCAACATCCAGGGCGAGTTCGGAGAGCACCAGAGCTTCGTGAAAGGCTCTAGACGCAAGTGGGAGGAGGAGTTTGGCGTTCAGCATTATGCGGGCACGGTAGGGCATTCATTATGAAATGGAATTGAATGTGTATCATATCATATCTAAAATTATTTTTGTCGTAAAGTGATGATTGTACATGGCTTAAGATTCAAACTTACCATAAACACAACATTTAGGATTTCTTTCCCGACTCCATTTTTTTTGTCGGTATTCAATCACGATTTTGCGACAGAAGTATTACAGTTTAAAGTGAGTTTATTGCATAAAGAGCCTGGGCCTCATCATGTAATTGTTTTGTTGCAGGTGTGCTACAGCGTACAAGGCTTTGTGGACAAGAACAGGGATACGCAGCAGGACGCGTTCATAGACCACCTGAGCAGGTCGGCCAACCCGTTCGTCAGGGAGTTGGCCGACTACGTCCAGGACCTAGCGCCGCCTGGACAGGTACACCACTATTCGGATATTATTGATCACCTTGGTAACGATGCATTAGCGGACGACTGTGCCCACTAATATCATCGTCATCATCATCATCCTGGCCGATTGCGACCACGGCGACTGGAAATATGGCTAATTGGAGCGTCGTTCGTGAGCTCTCAGGTGATTGACGTAGCCTATCTTTGCAGAGAATGTGCGACCACATTCCCTACAGGTCAGCACCCCTCTGACAAAATTGTAGTGGATGGCTGCAGGTGGTCGAGCCTTTAACTCCTCGCGCTTAGCGTCGAGTTGGTTACGTCTTTGTTCTCCTACACTATATGCCTGCACTTTGACCGATCTTGAGCCAATCTCCCAGCGCAATGGTGCAATATCACATTTCCGCATGTGGCGCTTCAGCACATCTAACCCACTATTATAGGGTATGATGACCTGGATAACCATAAGCTTTAAATCAGTGTTTTTCAACCTTTATCATGACGACTGAGCCAATACGATCCCAGTCGTCTATTTGGTTTGAGGATAGTATAGAATAAGAATTTAAGCAGCCGCGACCCCCCTGGAGGTCGCGACCCACAGGTTGAAAAACAATGCTTTAAATCATCAGTTGACAACCAAAACTCACTATTCTTAGCAATATCCTCACTTAGTATTTAATCGATGATTTTTCTCTTCCCAGGATATGTCGCTTTCGAGTCCAAGTTCGATGGGCACCACGCAGCGAGGCACTTCTAAAGGGCGGCCGACAGTCGTGGACACGTTCAGAGCTCAGCTGCAATCGCTTGTTGATATGTTACAAGGCACTGACGTGTGGTAAGCAGTTTTAAAGACTCTGGCTTCAACGGGGCACTGCTGCTAGCACAACTAACACCGCCACGCGACGAAGGATGAGAAAATCAATCGTCCTTTTTAACCGACTTCAAAAAAGGAGGAGGTTATATGTTCCACTGTATGTATTTTTTTTTAATGTATGTTCGCCGATTTCTCCGTCAGTTGTGGACCGATATCCAAAATTCTTTTTTTATTCGAAAGAGTATACTCCCGAGGTGGTCACATTGTCACCAATTTAGGATCTGATGATAGGATCCCAGGGAAATTGAGGGCAATCCTCAAATTTTATAGGCACGCCTGTAGTGATTTCGGTATTTTCTTTTATAATTAACCTTCGGAAATCGTAATTTTGGTGAAGTGGAACTGATGATGAAGACCACAGATGACATGATTCCGTTGAAGTAGCAACTATTAAGTGGTAATTCTGAGTTCCTTTAGGAATCAACGGAATTCCTCAAATACTATCAGCCCACAGATAGCGTCTTGGGTTTTTTCTGCAATAATCAACGCATTTGCTCTCGGAAAGCAGTGCATGTGGTAAATTGGCTTGGCGAAGTACTGAATTGAAGTCGGTTTAAACTTTGTTTTTAAAGTAAATTATTCTAATGCGCATATTGCGAGTGAGACAGGAGTCGCGAGACTTGGCAGCTTGTTGTACTAGCCTACGATATTTTCTCAAATTGTGTTGATATTTGCATAGTTCGAGGGTGAGATTGAGAGTATTGTTTTTAGTTCGTCTGTTTCTCCTTTTCAATGATAATAACTTCCGATGCAGCAGCGAAGATGTAGCAGATTTTTTGTCATGAAATTGTACATGAGTCCATAGAACTTGGTTCGGTACTGGCTAGACAATTTAAAATTTTGAAATTCAATTTGAGACCTGAAAGCTTCATTCAGTGTGACATATTTGAGAACTTTAATCTGACTTATACATGGAAATGTCAGACGAACTGGATTGTTGGCTGGTCACAATGAAACATTGTATTTGTCAGGTACGTCCGCTGCATAAAACCGAACGAGAACAAGGAAGCGGGCACATACAACAACCAGCTAGTGTTGGAGCAGCTCCGCTACCTGGGCATGAACGAGATCGTGCGCATACGCCGCGACGGGTACCCCGTGCATCTGCCCACGCAGGCCTTCCAGGCGCGCTACCGCTGCCTGCTGCGGCCCCGGCAGGACGACGTCGCGTGAGTACAATACCGTTATACAGGGTGTGGCCTGTAATAGGAGGAAATATTCAAAAGGACGCTTCCTTAGAGCATTTCGTCGGGAGACAAGCAAAAGTCACTACCAAAACTGTCACTGCTCTTTCAAACCTCGTATCTCGGTACGTAGTCGATATAGAGATACGACCTTTGATTTAAGTAGGTACCTATTTGTTACTTAGTGAGTTTTGCTTGTCACCCGACGATTTGCAGTAACCCTAATTCATTTTAATTTCTTTTGGATTCGGAGCAATTTTGATCTAAAGTTATGACCTCCAAGTAATGTATGTTGGCACCACGATATCATAGCAAAATAGTCAATGCAGATTTTGAGGCATCATGTAATAACAAATAAGTCATAAAAGTTTTTGCATTTTGGTTTTCAAAAGATATTTTTGCGTTATTTTTTTGTATTTTTAAAATAAAAGTTACTTATAGCACTCTAGAAGAGTAAAACAATACAAGTAAACTTATTTTGAAGTTTTTCTTTCTTTTTTTCAAATTAAACCACGTAGAAATAATTGTTCACAAGCTTAATAATCTACCGTTTAATTTTTTGCTCCTATTACAGGCCACACCATGTATATGATCATAATTGTAGCGTTACCGAATTGGAGCGCTCGCACATTACATTCACTAGTGACCGCCACTAAACGCGACCACTACCATGTAGCGAGCGCGACCCACTCCCGCTACTTGTGGCTCGGACGCGGCCGCTTAAGGCCTGCATCACACTGGCGCGGCCTGCTGTGGCGGTCAATAGTAAATTTGACAGCTAATGACAAGTTGCCAGACTGCGCCAGTCTGTGAGAGCCTTAACACTAGGTGTGCGCCGATGCTGTCAAAATGCATGAAAGAACTCGTCCGCAACTTGTGACGGCCACTAGTGGCTCAATGTGCGGCGGCACTTATATATAAAACAAGCCGTCACATACGAGTACAACGACCAGCTAGTGTTGGAACAACTGCGCTATCTGGGGATGAACGAGATCGTGCGCATACGCCGCGACGGGTACCCCGTGCAGTGTGAACCTGCCCAAAACACCCTAACACCTTCACTTACATTTACACTTCACCACAACCCCAACCAAGTGCGAGTCGGACTCGCACATGAAGGGTTCCGTGAAATAAATTGCAGTTTACGATTTATGACGTATTAAAAAAACTACTTACTAGATCTCGTTCAAACCCATTTTCGGTGGAAGTTTACATGGTAATGTACATCATATATTTTTTTTAGTTTTATCATTCTCTTATTTTAGAAGTTACAGGGGGGGGACACACATTTTACTACTTTGGAAGTGTCTCTCGCGCAAACTATTCAGTTTAGAAAAAAATGATATTAGAAACCTCAATATAATTTTTGAAGACCTATCCATAGATACCCCACACGTATGGGTTTGATGAAAAAAATTTTTTTGAGTTTCAGTTCTGAGTATGGGGACCCCTAAAACTTAATGTTTTTTTTAGATTTTTGTGTGAAAATCTTAATGCGGTTCACAGAATACATCTACTTACCAAGTTTCAACAGTATAGCTCTTATAGTTTCGGAAAAAAGTGGCTGTGACATACGGACGGACAGACAGACAGACAGACAGACATGACGAATCTATAAGGGTTCCGTTTTTTGCCATTTGGCTACGGAACCCTAATTACCGAAGAGTTTAAAAGACGTGGTCAGTGTATCGGAATTCCAGTCCCAATTAAAAAAACTACTTTTATAAAATAGGCTTGAGGAGTTCGTGAGGTGTTTTTTGTATTTTTAAATTATTAATTATCAACTATTGTACCCTTGACGATCATAGTATTCATTCTTATAGATTGACATTAATGTAGTTTATAATGCAATGTAATATTATGAGATAAATAAATATCAATATCAAACTAACATGTGACAATAGGCCCCAGTCTTAGCATGTGCTGGGCTAGGCCCAGCGCTGGTTTTCAGACTGGTCCCGGGATATCGGTCGATCGCAGGCTAACAATTTGTACGTTCAGAAGATCCTCTTAACAAAAACGATGTTTAAAAGCTAGAAAACTCATATCATGCTATCTCGGCAACTCGCATAGCACGTGCTCTTTTGTTGAGCTACGTATGACAATGCTGGCCGCGGGACTATGTGTGAACGATAGTGTCACTGTCCAGCAATTTCAGCCGCGTTTGGGTAAATTTGCACCCAGGAGGTGTGCGAGAGCCATGTTGTGTGGCCTAGCAAAATGTGCAGATAAATGGCGCGCGAAATTAACAAGCCGGGGCAATTCGCGCCGCATTATCACAAGGCGTTTCCACACGCATTACACGCTACACATAAACACACAAAAGTAGGGTAACCTTTGGGCAGTACATGACCCAAAGGTTATCAGGAAGAGATCACTTTTTAGTAATATTGCATTCGGATAAGATGCAACTTTTTGCAGCAGTATCTCGTTTATTTTTTTAAAGATTTGTGTTGTTTTGTTTCCAGAGCCGTAATGTCAATCGTGAGCGCACCGCAAGGCGACTGGCAGATCGGCCACACGAAGATATTCATGAGGAGTACAGTCCATTTGCCTCTGGAGGCGAAACGGACGCATTTGATACAGTCTTCAGCGTTACGGATACAAAGAGTAAGTAACAATCTTAATTTCACTAGAAATGTAGATTAGGTTTAGTTCTTTATGGTTCTGGGATCCCACGAAATTTACCTAAATCTGCGTCCTCAAAAAACTTGAAATCGGGATGACGAAAGACACAGAAATGAAATGAAATGGGCAATATACGAAAAGGAGAATTTTCTCAATAAAATTCTTTAGTGTTTTACCGCTTGCCCTCCTCGTCAAATATCACTCAAACTGATACTGATTTGTGTATCTACAGATTGACTAATTAAACAAAACTTCACAGTGGTTCAAAGGTTCCGTGAAGCGCCGTCAATACGTACAATGGCGCAACGCAGTGATCGTCCTTCAAGCGGCGTGGCGCGGCTGGAAGGATCGCGCCGCGTTCCTTCGTCTACGGCGCGCGACGCTAACGCTGCAGCGGCACCTGAGAGGCGCCTTCGCGAGAGAAGTCGCGGCTGCGTTGAGAGAGATGAAGCGAGTGAACCAGGAGATCAGACTGAGGGAGGAGAGGAACAGGTGAGGGTATAGATCATTATGTGCGCGGCTGGAAGGACTGAGCTGCCTTCTTTCGTCTACGCCGCGCGACGCTGACGCTACGGCAGCACTTGAGAGGCGCCTTCGCGAGGAAAGTCGCAGCGTCGTTGAGAGAGATGAAGCGAGTGAACCAGGAGATCAGACTAAGGGAGGAGAGGAACAGGTAGGAGCATTGATCATTCTCTGCGCGACTAAAAGGAACCAACCGCGTCCCTTCGTCTACGCCGCGCAACGCTAATGGCAGCTGAGGCGCCTTCGCGAGAGAAGTCGCGGCTGCGTCGAAATAGATGAAGCGGGTCAACCAGGAGATCAGACTGAGGGAGGAACGGAAGTGGTAAAGGTATTGATCATTCTCTGCGCGGTTGGAATCATGGAACCGCGTTCCGTCGTATGACGCTACAGCGGCACTTGAGAGGTGCCTTCGCTTGTAGTGGGTGAAACAGGAGATCAGACTGAGGGAGGGGAGGACCAGGTAAGCAAAGGTAATCTGTACCGGAAGAAGTTAACGCTACAGCAATTCCATTCTACCCGATAAAAGAGTCAGCGGGTGTAAGAAGTTCTCTTATGCAAACGACTAAAACGCATATGGATTCTGATTTTTGTAACTCGTAAAATTGCTTTTTGGGAGATATTTTTCCGTCATATTTTTGCATCATATGCTGCTAACGCTCATGCTCACCGGAGACGCCAGTCAAAACGCACCACTAATGACGCCATTTCTTTCCAGCCTCGCCGAGAGAGCGGACAAAGAGCGAGTGGAGCTCGAAAACATGGCTGACCAGCTCCGAGGCCTAGCCAACCCGAGCGGACGCGTGGACTCGGTGAACCTGGACAACCTGTTCGACTTCCTGGCCGACGTGCCGGCGCAGCGCGGCGCGCCCGACGGCCAGCCCGCGCACCAGCCCAGCATCGCCGAGATCGGGGACTCCATGGAGCGGCTGGCCGAGGACCTGCACCAGGAGGTGAGTACCAGGGTCGGTGGAGCGAGAGGAGGCCACACAGCTCCCGGCCTAGCCAACCCGAGCGGACGCGTGGACTCGGTGAACCTGGACAACCTGTTCGACTTCCTGGCCGACGTGCCGGCGCAGCGCGGCGCGCCCGACGGCCAGCCCGCGCACCAGCCCAGCATCGCCGAGATCGGGGACTCCATGGAGCGGCTGGCCGAGGACCTGCACCAGGAGGTGAGTACCAGGGTCGGTGGAGCGAGAGGAGGCCACACAGCTCCCGGCCTAGCCAACCCGAGCGGACGCGTGGACTCGGTGAACCTGGACAACCTGTTCGACTTCCTGGCCGACGTGCCGGCGCAGCGCGGCGCGCCCGACGGCCAGCCCGCGCACCAGCCCAGCATCGCCGAGATCGGGGACTCCATGGAGCGGCTGGCCGAGGACCTGCACCAGGAGGTGAGTACCAGGGTCGGTGGAGCGAGAGGAGGCCACACAGCTCCCGGCCTAGCCAACCCGAGCGGACGCGTGGACTCGGTGAACCTGGACAACCTGTTCGACTTCCTGGCCGACGTGCCGGCGCAGCGTGGCGCGCCCGACGGCCAGCCCGCGCACCAGCCCAGCATCGCCGAGATCGGGGACTCCATGGAGCGGCTGGCCGAGGACCTGCACCAGGAGGTGAGTACCAGGGTCGGTGGAGCGAGAGGAGGCCACACAGCTCCCGGCCTAGCCAACCCGAGCGGACGCGTGGACTCGGTGAACCTGGACAACCTGTTCGACTTCCTGGCCGACGTGCCGGCGCAGCGCGGCGCGCCCGACGGCCAGCCCGCGCACCAGCCCAGCATCGCCGAGATCGGGGACTCCATGGAGCGGCTGGCCGAGGACCTGCACCAGGAGGTGAGTACCAGGGTCGGTGGAGCGAGAGGAGGCCACACAGCTCCCGGCCTAGCCAACCCGAGCGGACGCGTGGACTCGGTGAACCTGGACAACCTGTTCGACTTCCTGGCCGACGTGCCGGCGCAGCGCGGCGCGCCCGACGGCCAGCCCGCGCACCAGCCCAGCATCGCCGAGATCGGGGACTCCATGGAGCGGCTGGCCGAGGACCTGCACCAGGAGGTGAGTACCAGGGTCGGTGGAGCGAGAGGAGGCCACACAGCTCCCGGCCTAGCCAACCCGAGCGGACGCGTGGACTCGGTGAACCTGGACAACCTGTTTGACTTCCTGGCCGACGTGCCGGCGCAGCGCGGCGCGCCCGACGGCCAGCCCGCGCACCAGCCCAGCATCGCCGAGATCGGGGACTCCATGGAGCGGCTGGCCGAGGACCTGCACCAGGAGGTGAGTACCAGGGTCGGTGGAGCGAGAGGAGGCCACACAGCTCCCGGCCTAGCCAACCCGAGCGGACGCGTGGACTCGGTGAACCTGGACAACCTGTTCGACTTCCTGGCCGACGTGCCGGCGCAGCGCGGCGCGCCCGACGGCCAGCCCGCGCACCAGCCCAGCATCGCCGAGATCGGGGACTCCATGGAGCGGCTGGCCGAGGACCTGCACCAGGAGGTGAGTACCAGGGTCGGTGGAGCGAGAGGAGGCCACACAGCTCCCGGCCTAGCCAACCCGAGCGGACGCGTGGACTCGGTGAACCTGGACAACCTGTTCGACTTCCTGGCCGACGTGCCGGCGCAGCGCGGCGCGCCCGACGGCCAGCCCGCGCACCAGCCCAGCATCGCCGAGATCGGGGACTCCATGGAGCGGCTGGCCGAGGACCTGCACCAGGAGGTGAGTACCAGGGTCGGTGGAGCGAGAGGAGGCCACACAGCTCCCGGCCTAGCCAACCCGAGCGGACGCGTGGACTCGGTGAACCTGGACAACCTGTTCGACTTCCTGGCCGACGTGCCGGCGCAGCGCGGCGCGCCCGACGGCCAGCCCGCGCACCAGCCCAGCATCGCCGAGATCGGGGACTCCATGGAGCGGCTGGCCGAGGACCTGCACCAGGAGGTGAGTACCAGGGTCGGTGGAGCGAGAGGAGGCCACACAGCTCCCGGCCTAGCCAACGCGAGCTCCCAGGCTGCCCAACCTGACAACCGGAGATCTGCACCAAGGAGTCCAAAATTCTTCCAAAATTGCCAGCCGTTGGGGTGATCTTATCTCAAAAAGGGCCTTGCTGAACTAGCCAGGAAAAGTTTCTTCATGTGATGCGGTTGTCTTCTTCCTCGACATCGACGACAGGCGTGAATTTGAAAAAAAATCTATAAGGGAAAATGTCCAAATACATAAAAAATTACGATAAACCTAAATTCAAAACTAGCGAGAAGAATTCCTGACAATTGTGTCTCATTAATTTTTCTAGTTGGAGCACGTACTGGCCGCCGAAATGAACGAGCTCAGCAAATCCTCGACCGAAGCCCAACGCAAACCGGACGGCGCTCCCTCAGAATCAATACCCCCGCCACCCCCCTCCTCGCTTCCTCTCACATCCATTCTCCAACCTTCGACACCCGTCTCCAACGTCATGACTTCATCTATGACATCTGTGAACGGAGTGTCCAACGTGATGACGTCGTCGATGAACGGAACGAACGTGATGACGTCATCAAACGGATCTAACGTGATGACGTCATCGACGGGCAGCCTGCCGCCGCCGCCGCCGCCGCAGGAGCCCGTACTGGAGTCGCCGATGTTCCCGCCGCCGCCGTGCTTGATGCCCGAGCCTGCGGGCCCGCCGCCGCTGCCGCCGCCGCCGCCTCCACCCGTGCCTCCGGGGAAAGGTATGTGGACTTTATGATGTTCAGGTTAGAGGCTAAAACTGGGTGAACGCTTTGTTTTGCGTATATGAAGATCTGAATTTATAATAATGTTCTACTTAAGGCTTCGAAAACCAGTTAGTAAGCAAGCCTGGTCGAGTGTGTGTTAGGGTGGTATTCCACGTGTCCAAGATCTGTGCTGGACACAGGCCTCCCCCAAGAGTGCCACAATGGTCGGTCCTGCGCCACCCGCATCCAGCGGACTCCCGCGACCTTTACCAGGTCATCAGTCCACCTTGTGGGGGGCCTACCCACGCCGTGCCTTCCGGCACGTGTACGTCAAGAAATTGGATAACTTCATCAAATATACTAGAAACACTGAAATTTGATCAAATTTACGAATAACATTTAATTCATAATGGCTACGCAAATAGTATAAAAACTTGAACCAAGATATTGGATAAGCGGAATGGGCCTCCGACAAATAAATTTGATTAAATATTGGTTATATGAATTGGACAAACATCTTGGACAAGTGCAATACCATCCTTAGACAGCCAAAGCCGAGCCAAAGGCTGGGCCCATTAATTAACTTACTCGTAATTGCGCTGTTAGGAACGGTTTCCACTAATATCATAATCATAATCATAATCATATTTATTCATAATATTTCATATTACATGTCAAAATTTTAATCATAATTGTAAAAATAATAATAAATAATCATAAAAGTCAAAAAATAAAATTAAAGCATAGGTACAACGAATTGTATGTACATAATTGTACACATTACACAAATAAAGTGCGACCTATTGCGTACTAAAGTCGCTAAATCTATAGAAAGTGTGCTCGATAAGCCATAATTTGAGTCGTGATTTGAAGCTGGCCAGTGATGGTGCATCTGTGATATGTGCCGGTAATTGGTTGTACACCATTGGTCCCATGACATGTGTTAGTTTGCCAGACTTCGCTAGTCTATGTTTAACACCAACAAGTTTATTAGCGTTACGCAGGTTACGACCGTGTATCGAGTATTCGTCTAAATGACACCGCACGTATGTAGCCACCTGAAATATAACGATGGAAGGTAGCGTGAGTATCCCGAGGGACTGGAAGTAAGGTCTTGCAGAGACTCTTTGGCCTACCTGTGCAATCGCTCGTACGGCTCTCTTTTGCATGCGAAATACGCGCTCCCAGTCGGCGGCGCGGCCCCACAACTCTGTACCATATTGTAGAAGCGAGTGCACAGTGGCGAAATAGCATGAGCGTACTACATCTCTGGGCATTATCCTCGCCAAGCGTCGTAGGGCAAAGCAGGCACTCCCCAGCTTTTTACTTAGTTTAGTGATGTGCGATTCCCACTTAAGCCCTCTGTCCAGCTCGAATCCCAGAAATGTAGTATTTTGCACTTGCTCTAATTTGGTGCCATCGACAAGAATCTCAAGGCTTCTCGGAACCTTACCTCCCAGATGGAAGTGGATGAAATGGGTCTTTTTTAAGTTAAGTACCAAGCCATTGTTCCGGAAGTATTGTGACACCTGATCTGCGACTTCATTCAAACGTTGCTCGAGCGTGTCGATGTCAGGTTCGCACACTACAGCAGCAACGTCGTCAGCGTACATATACACCTCTCCCGCCGGTGTCGCTTCTGGAAGGTCGTTGAGAAGCAGCGAGAAAAGTATATTCGACACTGACGATCCTTGTGCCACGCCCATTGCGGTTGACGTTGGAACTGACTTCACACTTCCTCTGGCGCCCACGACTACCTGTGATCTCCCATGCATCATATCCGATACGAGTGCGTGCGCTCCACCGTTGATGCCATAGTGACGAAGTTTGATAGCAAGCACGTCATGGTCGGCGACATCGAATGCCTTCGACAGGTCGCAGCATAACACCGCGACGTGCTGGCCCCGCTCGCGCCCGTCCAACACCCGTCGCACCACCTCGCGCGCTATCGCGGTCGTCGAGCGTCCCGCCCGGTAAGCATACTGCCGCGCGGACAGGGCGTCGGTTGCCGTCAGAAATTCCGTTATTCGCGTACTCAATCCATTTTCCATTACCTTTGCTACCGCTGGTATGATGGAGACGGGTCTGTAGCAATCGATGTCATCTCTTTTTCCCTTGCCCTTATATAATGGAGAAATCTTACTAATTTTTAGAGCGGAGGGGTATACTCCTTCAGAGATGCATCGATTGTACAAATCCGCCAGCACCGGTGATAGTGGAGCTGCAGCGAGATATAAAAGTTCCATCGAGACGCCGTACAGATCCTTCGATGGTATGTGATATACCTCACTCGCGGAAAATTGACGGAAGCGTAAGCTACGATCTGCCGGAGCACGAGCGGCGCTCAGCGCAGCACGCACTAGCACCAAGTTGGCATTCGGCGCGCCGCACGCCGCGGCTGCGCGAGCGAAACGATGGTTCATCGCATTTGCTGCATCGTGCGTCGATTTGAACCTCGTCCCGTCCTTATCGATGACGATATCTGTGAAGTCAGCTAATGAGCTAGACATTTGCCCTCGTTCCTTATTTACGATTTGCCACATCGACTTACTCGCATTTTTACTATTTTCCATAATATTTTGATAATGGTCATACTTACTCATTCTGATAAGCTCACTATATTTTTTATGAGCTATTTCAATTATGCGCTTAACATGTTCATTATTCGGAAATTGATTGCCTATTTTTATCATGTCAAATACTAATAATTTAGAATTCATAATGTCATCTGATAGCCAGGAATTATTATTGCGATTACTTATATATTTTAAAGGAAAACAAATGTCAAACTTATTACTAATTACGGTTACTATGGACATGGCCATCGTGGCTGCCGTATGGCCGCGACGGTTCCATATTTCCTCCCAGTCGATGCTACACATGGTGTCAACAAAGCTAGCTCGGTTGGCGTGAGTGTTTGCGCGCGCCAGCCGCGTCGGCGCGTTTGGCGCGCGGCGCGGGAATACCGCCTCGCAGCGCACCGCGAGATGGTCGCCTACGTTTGTGGTCACTGAGGATGCACGCGTCACACCGGCTTGGCAATTAGTATAAACGTGATCTAGACATGTCGCCGAGTGACTGGTTATCCTCGTAGGAATATTATCACTACATACTATAAAACAAAGTCGCTTTCCGCTGTCTGTCTGTCCCTATGTATGCATAGATATTTAAAACTACGCAACGGATGTTGATGTGATTCAAGAGGAAGGTGTATATGTATAATGCATACCTACCCGTGCGAAGCCGGGGCGGGTCGCTAGTAAAGAGTAAAAGTCTGTGAGATTGTATGTTTTGAGTAAAATCCGTAACTACGTATCCGATTTCAAAAATTATTTCACCTGCGTACCTTAGTTTAACCCTCGGTGCCTGCATTCTTTGAATTACGCGGGCAGCTAGTGCATTTATAAAAAATAAGGATAATATTTCCAATTAATCATAATATCATCTTCACCCAGACACAACGCCACCAGAGCTCACAAACGGCGTAATACCGAACGGCAAGCTATCAGTGCTAAACGGCAAGGAGCCCATCTACGAGGCGGTCATACCGCGGCCCAACGCCGAGCCGGAGCCCGCGCTGCCACCGCCGCCGCCGCCGCCGCCGTTCCTACCGCCGGAAAATGGGTAACTCACTTAACAACTGTGTCAAAGAAATTAATACACCCACCAATAGGGAACATTACTGCAATGTTCTGCCGCTAGAGTTACAAACCGTAAACCAATAGAGGAAGATAGGGACACACACACACATGCACAATTGATTGTCAAATGAGTGACAAGGATGCATACATAGACAATACCGCAAGTGGGAACGAGTTACAATGCCCACTCTGATAGTGTCGCCCCTACGCGGAGTTTTCCGTAATGTACCCTATTATAATTACTTACATATGTACAGCCAAGGATATTGTAGAACGTAGGTACCTTCGCTCCTGTCACCTGTGTTTCGGTTTTTTCTACAGCGCCTATAAGTTCGGCAATAAAATCTACTAGCCTGAATGTAAAATGGCTACTTGGTTTTTTTTGATAAGCGAACTGAATCATTTGTATTTTGGATGCTAATCGCTGCGTCTAAGACGAAAATGATTAAACTGGCGATGATAGTGAATAAATCTATGTCTGTATCTTCAATAGACGCTCATTGTCGCGCCTCCGAACGTGAAAAAAACAGC
The DNA here is from genome assembly GCA_963854355.1 of Epinotia brunnichana. NCBI lineage: Eukaryota > Metazoa > Arthropoda > Insecta > Lepidoptera > Tortricidae > Epinotia > Epinotia brunnichana. Next base: position 15,177,109 of record OY977952.1, read on the forward strand.
AATGTTATCCCAATCTTCACAACGAAAATAATGTTGCTAACCTTAAGTTTTTCCATTCAGTTTCTCAACTAGAGAGACCGAGCCTGAACCCTCGGAGCCGCTGCCTCCGCTACCCGTCCAAAAGACGCCACTACAGAAACCACCGAACATCATGACCAGCAGTATGACGTCACAGAAACTGCCGACATCGATGACCAACAGTATGACGTCACGCAAGTCGGCCACGCCCCCGCCTGTGCCCATGGACACTTGCATGAGCCCGCCGCTCATGAACGGGGATGTAAGTAGATCTGATCTAGTATACACCATGTATTTCTCTGTAAAAGACGCCACAACAGAAACCACCGAACATCATGACCAGCAGTATGACGTCACAGAAGCTGCCGACGTCGATGACCAACAGTATGACGTCACGCAAGTCGGCCACGCCCCCGCCCGTGCCCATGGACACTTGCATGAGCCCGCCGCTCATGAACGGGGATGTAAGTAGATCTGATCTAGTATACACCATGTATTTCTCTGTAAAAGACGCCACAACAGAAACCACCGAACATCATGACCAGCAGTATGACGTCACAGAAGCTGCCGACGTCGATGACCAACAGTATGACGTCACGCAAGTCGGCCACGCCCCCGCCCGTGCCCATGGACACTTGCATGAGCCCGCCGCTCATGAACGGGGATGTGAGTAGATCTGATCTAGTATACACCATGTATTTCTCTGTAAAAGACGCCACAACAGAAACCACCGAACGTCATGACCAACAGTATGACGTCACGCAAGTCGGCCACGCCCCCGCCCGTGCCCATGGACACTTGCATGAGCCCGCCGCTCATGAACGGGGATGTAAGTAGATCTGATCTAGTATACACCATGGATGTCTCTGTAAAAGACGCCACAATAGAAACCACCGAACGTCATGACCAACAGTATGACGTCACGCAAGTCGGCCACGCCCCCGCCCATGCCCATGGACACTTGCATGAGCCCGCCGCTCATGAACGGGGATGTAAGTAGATCTGATCTAGTATACACCATGTATGTCTCTGTAAAAGACGCCACAACAGAAACCACCGAACGTCATGACCAACAGTATGACGTCACGCAAGTCGGCCACGCCCCCGCCCGTGCCCATGGACACTTGCATGAGCCCGCCGCTCATGAACGGGGATGTAAGTAGATCTGATCTAGTATACACCATGTATGTCTCTGTAAAAGACGCCACAACAGAAACCACCGAACGTCATGACCAACAGTATGACGTCACGCAAGTCGGCCACGCCCCCGCCCATGCCCATGGACACTTGCATGAGCCCGCCGCTCATGAACGGGGATGTAAGTAGATCTGATCTAGTATACACCATGTATGTCTCTGTAAAAGACGCCACAACAGAAACCACCGAACGTCATGACCAACAGTATGACGTCACGCAAGTCGGCCACGCCCCCGCCCATGCCCATGGACACTTGCATGAGCCCGCCGCTCATGAACGGGGATGTAAGTAGATCTGATCTAGTATACACCATGTATGTCTCTGTAAAAGACGCCACAACAGAAACCACCGAACGTCATGACCAACAGTATGACGTCACGCAAGTCGGCCACGCCCCCGCCCATTAGCGAACTATTAAAACAATCGATTTGAATCTTTATCTCCGTATCCACAGAGTACAGATCGCAACGCCCGCCGCAAAGAGCGAGTGGAACGTCGTCTCCACCAAATGGAAGCGGCCGCCAGCCCGCCGCCTTCCGCGGTGCCCGCCACCACCCCGCCCGCCGACTCTACCAACGATCTCAGCGAATTCGCCAAGTTGTACTTCAATGACCATCCCAGATCGCCTGAAGGTAAGATGGCAATGATGACACCATTTTAGGGTTCCGTACCCAAAAAGTAATACGGGACTAAGACTTACTAAGACACTCTGGTTGTGGAATGAGCTCCCTGCCGTGGTTTTCCCAAGGGACTACAGCATGAGGTTCTTAAAAAAAGGAGTGTATAAATTCTTAAAGGGTTAGCAACGCGCATGTAATACCCCTGGAGTTGCAAGCGTCCATAGGCTACAATGGTTACTTAAAAAAAAAAAGAACTCCGCTGTCCGTCTGTCCGTCCGTCACCAGGCTGTATCATGAACCGTGATAGTCAGACCGTTTCAATTTTCACAGATGATGTATTTCTGTTGCCGCTATAACAACAAATACTAAAAAACAGAATAAAATAAATATTTGAGGGGGCCCCCATACAACAAACGTGATTTTTTGCCGTTTTGCCAACTCGCACTTGGCCGGTTTTTTTTCCATACCAGTGACACCTAGCAGTCAATCTATGAAAACGCATTCTCTTCTGGATTGCACCAAACCTTCGTGCAGCGCGGTGTTGGTTAAAATCTGTAATAAATGGAAACTTAAATCTTCATTTATTTTCATCACACTTACTCGTAAAGGGTGTATTATAGGCAGGTGTATAGAGCAGCTATAGCCGATTTACCTCCCGCGGGAGTTATGGTTTGTTATAACTCCCTAGGGAGTTATGGGCTTGTGTGTGATCTGAATGGTTAAAGCAAATCTAGGTGATCGCGCGCTACAAGAATTCTGCTCTGTGATTGGTTGAATAAAAATCGAGCAGGCCATGCGCTGCAAGAATACTGCTCTGTGATTGGTTGAATAAAAATCGAGCAGGCCATGCGCTGCAAGAATACTGCTGTGATTGGTCGACTGCGCGCCCACTCGCACTGATCTGGAAGTGAAGTTGTCAATTTCGTCAATTTTTGATTGGTGCGCTTGTATGAAACCTAGATTTTTCTGCCTTTTGTAGTTATTTATTTCCTCGCAAATGTGATGAAAAACATTGTGTATAACACGGGCGTAAGAATATTGCAAACTCGTTTGCAATATTTCTCTTACGCCCCTTGTTAAACAATGTACTATTGTTTTGAGTCTATCAATACACTTTTCTGATCAGGTACTATAATAGCAACGCTCACACGCAAGAGCAAATCCATGGAACTACTAACCAAAGAGGAAATGATAACGTATCACAAAGGAAACAACATTCCCACCTCGCACATACAACTGCACGACCCGGACAGCGTCACGGCAGCTGTCACTATATTCCGCGTGAGTACCAATTTGAATCTTATTGTCATCAAAAGTAAGTCTAAATTAAACCTCCCGTAAATTCAAATGTTGCCAAGTAAACAAAGAACCTTAGCCAGACTAGCATAAGGTCCATATTCATTTACTCGAACATTTTGAATGTTATCATACTGACATGAGGTATAGTTAAACCGATTGGAACTGAGGTGATGAAGGCCCATTGTTCTGAGCTTATGAACAGACATTGTTTGCGAGCGCGTCACAAATTTTGCTAAAAACATGTTACCGCCACGTAAAATGTTTATTGAATAATTACCTCTATCTACTTTTACAATAGATTCCAAATTAGCTACATGATAGAATACTACACACCGCGCACCTGGCATTTTGAATCTATTAAATAAGACGATAGAGTTGATTATACAATGAAGATTTTATGACGACTGTTTTAGCCTAGTTGGTGCCCTGCCTACGAAGCAAGAGGTCCTGGGTTCGAATCCCGGTAAGGGCATTTATTTGTGTGATGACCACGAATATTTGTTCCTGAGTCATATATGTTTTCTATGCATTTAAGTATGTATTTATCTATATAAGTATGTGTATCGTCGTCTAGTACCCATAGTACAAGCTTTTCTTATTTTGGGACTTGGTCGATTTGTGTAAGATTGTCCGCAAATATCATGTGGCGCTAACCTTTTTCTTGCAAAACATGGCACGCGTCCGACCACACAGTCGTATTGTTAAACTTGAATGCTATTGTTGTGATGATAAGAAGATCAGTCCAGTTCAGAAAATCTTGACTATATCAACGTTTCGTTATAAAAATAACCGTAAGTTCAAAAATGCAAACGGCTCCTTCGTTCTTTAGTTTAATCTGCCGCTAGGAAATCCTTCGAGCATTGTAATTGACATCTAAGTTCTATAGGTATAAGGTTGAAATCCGGACAAATGAAGAATAGTGTTTGATAATGTGTTGGTTTTCAGGATTTGTGCCGGTACATGAGAGGAGAGCTGACCGCGGATAAGGAGACACAAGTGATCCAAGCTCTTATAGGCAAGGGGTTGGAACGGGAAGAACTGAGGGATGAAATATTAGTGCAGTGTGTCAGACAGGTAAGAAATGACTTACCAAACACTCTGACAGTTCGAGACTCATATGCAGATTTCACTTTAGGGTAATCCTATCCTATACTACCTATACCTAATACTAACACCAAAAAAAAGGGCACCATTTCCGTTTTGGGCCGGAACCGGAAAAGTTATCTTCTTTGAATTTAATATAATTAGATTTTGGCGACTAATCGAATAATGATTATCTCCCAACCAGATCACCGAATGCCCCGTCGAAGAATGGGCGGAGCGTGTATGGCTGATCCTCTGCTTGTGCGCCGTAGCGTGGCAACCGTCGCGCGGCCTGTCTCGGTACTACTGCGCGTGGCTGCGCGTGCGCGCGCGCGTGTCGCCCTCAGCGCCCGCGGCCCGCGCTGCGCACTGCGCGCAGTGGTGCTTGGATAACTGCAGAGGCGCCGCGCCGCGTTTGCTGCCGCCTAGCACCGTGGAGATAGCAGTGAGTAACCAAGACTATAACTAAAACCTATAGTTAAATTCAAAATGGAAACGCAGAAGCTTAAAAACCACTATCTTGAAATAACTTATAAATTTCAGGAAAGCCTCGTTTTCGATCATGGTTATCTACTATGTCGCTGAACCGAATTGTTATGTATTTTTTTATTTATTTATTTATTATTCCAAACATATGCAAGTTTACAGTACACAACCAAAACACTTACATACTACAATATTACAATAAGTCATTCGATTTTGATCAATACTAATTATTCCAAACATTCCAAACATACATTATACAATAAATTACAACAACTAATAATACTAAAACATTCATGTCAAAATTAATAAAAAATAAAACATTCATGTCAAAATTAATAAAAATAAAACATTCATGCCAACTATTACATACCGTCAAATATCAAGGAAAAAATAATACGTAAAGGGCACATCTTTTCAAATTTATTCATATTGCACTGCAATTGTCAAGACAGCCTAGCCCGCCTCACGAAAACACCTAAGCTGTCATGGAATATATCGGCATCAGCCACTCGCTTATATAAATCATTAAAGAGGAAAAGTGCCCTACGCTTGGAGCATTGTCCCCCCGTCTCGTGCGCGCCACGCTCCACGTAAACGGGCGCGGGCGCCGTCGCGGCGCCGCCGCACCGCCGCCTCCGCGCCCCGGCACGCTCATACGCGGCGCCGGGACGTGAAGTCCTATCTGCTCCAACACACACGGATTGTAAACGGGCGCGGGCGCCGTCGCGGCGCCGCCGCACCGCCGCCTCCGCGCCCCGGCACGCTCATACGCGGCGCCGGGACGTGAAGTCCTATCTGCTCCAACACACACGGATTGTAAACGGGCGCGGGCGCCGTCGCGGCGCCGCCGCACCGCCGCCTCCGCGCCCCGGCACGCTCATACGCGGCGCCGGGACGTGAAGTCCTATCTGCTCCAACACACACGGATTGTAAACGGGCGCGGGCGCCGTCGCGGCGCCGCCGCACCGCCGCCTCCGCGCCCCGGCACGCTCATACGCGGCGCCGGGACGTGAAGTCCTATCTGCTCCAACACACACGGATTGTAAACGGGCGCGGGCGCCGTCGCGGCGCCGCCGCACCGCCGCCTCCGCGCCCCGGCACGCTCATACGCGGCGCCGGGACGTGAAGTCCTATCTGCTCCAACACACACGGATTGTAAACGGGCGCGGGCGCCGTCGCGGCGCCGCCGCACCGCCGCCTCCGCGCCCCGGCACGCTCATACGCGGCGCCGGGACGTGAAGTCCTATCTGCTCCAACACACACGGATTGTAAACGGGCGCGGGCGCCGTCGCGGCGCCGCCGCACCGCCGCCTCCGCGCCCCGGCACGCTCATACGCGGCGCCGGGACGTGAAGTCCTATCTGCTCCAACACACACGGATTGTAAACGGGCGCGGGCGCCGTCGCGGCGCCGCCGCACCGCCGCCTCCGCGCCCCGGCACGCTCATACGCGGCGCCGGGACGTGAAGTCCTATCTGCTCCAACACACACGGATTGTAAACGGGCGCGGGCGCCGTCGCGGCGCCGCCGCACCGCCGCCTCCGCGCCCCGGCACGCTCATACGCGGCGCCGGGACGTGAAGTCCTATCTGCTCCAACACACACGGATTGTAAACGGGCGCGGGCGCCGTCGCGGCGCCGCCGCACCGCCGCCTCCGCGCCCCGGCACGCTCATACGCGGCGCCGGGACGTGAAGTCCTATCTGCTCCAACACACACGGATTGTAAACGGGCGCGGGCGCCGTCGCGGCGCCGCCGCACCGCCGCCTCCGCGCCCCGGCACGCTCATACGCGGCGCCGGGACGTGAAGTCCTATCTGCTCCAACACACACGGATTGTAAACGGGCGCGGGCGCCGTCGCGGCGCCGCCGCACCGCCGCCTCCGCGCCCCGGCACGCTCATACGCGGCGCCGGGACGTGAAGTCCTATCTGCTCCAACACACACGGATTGTAAACGGGCGCGGGCGCCGTCGCGGCGCCGCCGCACCGCCGCCTCCGCGCCCCGGCACGCTCATACGCGGCGCCGGGACGTGAAGTCCTATCTGCTCCAACACACACGGATTGTAAACGGGCGCGGGCGCCGTCGCGGCGCCGCCGCACCGCCGCCTCCGCGCCCCGGCACGCTCATACGCGGCGCCGGGACGTGAAGTCCTATCTGCTCCAACACACACGGATTGTAAACGGGCGCGGGCGCCGTCGCGGCGCCGCCGCACCGCCGCCTCCGCGCCCCGGCACGCTCATACGCGGCGCCGGGACGTGAAGTCCTATCTGCTCCAACACACACGGATTGTCAACTTTATAATTGAGAAGCTGATAATAATGCACCATAAGCAAAAGCTTTCTCCTCAACTCCAACGTATCCAATCTTACCATCCCCGACACAAATAGGGACGGATACATATATGGGTAGTAGCCGTATTTCCGTCTGTATAGGAACCTAGCAAATTTGCGTATTGGTACTTTTGGTACTCATTAGACGCATAATTTTATGTTCTTTAATTTCCTATAAAGTAACTTTTCGCTAGGATGCACCGTATAGAAGCTACGAGTGAGAAACCAAAAAGGTCCCAAAATTTCGAGGATTTGTGGCTGCCAAAAGTTGTCCCAAGATATCTCGTGTAAACATATTTGATATTTGCTCGGTTGTATCGATGTAAACATTATAAAAAAAAAACTTCTACCCCACCTTTTGCAACGTACCCCCCCGTGCTTTGAACCCCTACGGACTGGCCTACACGTGGCTGCGCGCCCACGCCCGCGTGTCGCCCTCAGCGCCCGTCGTGTTACAGTCAACACTCGTCATTCCCGTTCATTTTAATTTGTTAACCTTGCAAACTCTATCCAGTAACTTGACAGTCGAAAGCGAATTCCAATCAATTTGTATCGTCTAAAAACAGGGGTCGGCAACCTTTTAGCAACCAAGGGCCACATACGGGCCAGCAAAAATTACGCGGGCCGCACTTCTTAATTATTTATGACTTTATCAGGCAATTCCAAAATTCTGAATTTAACGACCTTTACGTACAAAACAGTCAGGGAGGCTCGCGGGTCGCAAGAAAGGGTCTCGCGGGCCGCGGACCGCCGGTTGCCGACCCCTGTTCTAAAAGTAAAAAATTCTTACCACACAGATCACTCGACGCTGCTGCAATATACTAAAGTCAGTGTTTCTTTCAGGCGATGCGTCGTCTCGGCACGATCGTGTGCCGCTTCTTCTTCCTCGACGGGCGCACAAAGGCCATCGACGTACACCCGGCGGACACGGCGGCGGCGGCGGCGGCGCGGCTCGCCGACAAGCTTGGGCTCGCGCCGCACTCGCGCGCTGGCTGGGCCGTGTACCAGCAGCGCGGCGCGCGCGAGGAGCACGTGCGCGCCACTCACTACCTGTACGACGTCATCGCTGCGTGGGAGATGTGAGTACACAACTACACACGGCGGCGGCGGCGGCGGCGCGGCTCGCCGACAAGCTCGGGCTCGCGCCGCACTCGCGCGCCGGCTGGGCCGTGTACCAGCAGCGCGGCGCGCGCGAGGAGCACGTGCGCGCCACTCACTACCTGTACGACGTCATCGCTGCGTGGGAGATGTGAGTACACAACTACACACGGCGGCGGCGGCGGCGGCGCGGCTCGCCGACAAGCTCGGGCTCGCGCCGCACTCGCGCGCCGGCTGGGCCGTGTACCAGCAGCGCGGCGCGCGCGAGGAGCACGTGCGCGCCACTCACTACCTGTACGACGTCATCGCTGCGTGGGAGATGTGAGTACACAACTACACACGGCGGCGGCGGCGGCGGCGCGGCTCGCCGACAAGCTCGGGCTCGCGCCGCACTCGCGCGCCGGCTGGGCCGTGTACCAGCAGCGCGGCGCGCGCGAGGAGCACGTGCGCGCCACTCACTACCTGTACGACGTCATCGCTGCGTGGGAGATGTGAGTACACAACTACACACGGCGGCGGCGGCGGCGGCGCGGCTCGCCGACAAGCTCGGGCTCGCGCCGCACTCGCGCGCCGGCTGGGCCGTGTACCAGCAGCGCGGCGCGCGCGAGGAGCACGTGCGCGCCACTCACTACCTGTACGACGTCATCGCTGCGTGGGAGATGTGAGTACACAACTACACACGGCGGCGGCGGCGGCGGCGCGGCTCGCCGACAAGCTCGGGCTCGCGCCGCACTCGCGCGCCGGCTGGGCCGTGTACCAGCAGCGCGGCGCGCGCGAGGAGCACGTGCGCGCCACTCACTACCTGTACGACGTCATCGCTGCGTGGGAGATGTGAGTACACAACTACACACGGCGGCGGCGGCGGCGGCGCGGCTCGCCGACAAGCTCGGGCTCGCGCCGCACTCGCGCGCCGGCTGGGCCGTGTACCAGCAGCGCGGCGCGCGCGAGGAGCACGTGCGCGCCACTCACTACCTGTACGACGTCATCGCTGCGTGGGAGATGTGAGTACACAACTACACACGGCGGCGGCGGCGGCGGCGCGGCTCGCCGACAAGCTCGGGCTCGCGCCGCACTCGCGCGCCGGCTGGGCCGTGTACCAGCAGCGCGGCGCGCGCGAGGAGCACGTGCGCGCCACTCACTACCTGTACGACGTCATCGCTGCGTGGGAGATGTGAGTACACAACTACACACGGCGGCGGCGGCGGCGGCGCGGCTCGCCGACAAGCTCGGGCTCGCGCCGCACTCGCGCGCCGGCTGGGCCGTGTACCAGCAGCGCGGCGCGCGCGAGGAGCACGTGCGCGCCACTCACTACCTGTACGACGTCATCGCTGCGTGGGAGATGTGAGTACACAACTACACACGGCGGCGGCGGCGGCGGCGCGGCTCGCCGACAAGCTCGGGCTCGCGCCGCACTCGCGCGCCGGCTGGGCCGTGTACCAGCAGCGCGGCGCGCGCGAGGAGCACGTGCGCGCCACTCACTACCTGTACGACGTCATCGCTGCGTGGGAGATGTGAGTACACAACTACACACGGCGGCGGCGGCGGCGGCGCGGCTCGCCGACAAGCTCGGGCTCGCGCCGCACTCGCGCGCCGGCTGGGCCGTGTACCAGCAGCGCGGCGCGCGCGAGGAGCACGTGCGCGCCACTCACTACCTGTACGACGTCATCGCTGCGTGGGAGATGTGAGTACACAACTACACACGGCGGCGGCGGCGGCGGCGCGGCTCGCCGACAAGCTCGGGCTCGCGCCGCACTCGCGCGCCGGCTGGGCCGTGTACCAGCAGCGCGGCGCGCGCGAGGAGCACGTGCGCGCCACTCACTACCTGTACGACGTCATCGCTGCGTGGGAGATGTGAGTACACAACTACACACGGCGGCGGCGGCGGCGGCGCGGCTCGCCGACAAGCTCGGGCTCGCGCCGCACTCGCGCGCCGGCTGGGCCGTGTACCAGCAGCGCGGCGCGCGCGAGGAGCACGTGCGCGCCACTCACTACCTGTACGACGTCATCGCTGCGTGGGAGATGTGAGTACACAACTACACACGGCGGCGGCGGCGGCGGCGCGGCTCGCCGACAAGCTCGGGCTCGCGCCGCACTCGCGCGCCGGCTGGGCCGTGTACCAGCAGCGCGGCGCGCGCGAGGAGCACGTGCGCGCCACTCACTACCTGTACGACGTCATCGCTGCGTGGGAGATGTGAGTACACAACTACACACGGCGGCGGCGGCGGCGGCGCGGCTCGCCGACAAGCTCGGGCTCGCGCCGCACTCGCGCGCCGGCTGGGCCGTGTACCAGCAGCGCGGCGCGCGCGAGGAGCACGTGCGCGCCACTCACTACCTGTACGACGTCATCGCTGCGTGGGAGATGTGAGTACACAACTACACACGGCGGCGGCGGCGGCGGCGCGGCTCGCCGACAAGCTCGGGCTCGCGCCGCACTCGCGCGCCGGCTGGGCCGTGTACCAGCAGCGCGGCGCGCGCGAGGAGCACGTGCGCGCCACTCACTACCTGTACGACGTCATCGCTGCGTGGGAGATGTGAGTACACAACTACACACGGCGGCGGCGGCGGCGGCGCGGCTCGCCGACAAGCTCGGGCTCGCGCCGCACTCGCGCGCCGGCTGGGCCGTGTACCAGCAGCGCGGCGCGCGCGAGGAGCACGTGCGCGCCACTCACTACCTGTACGACGTCATCGCTGCGTGGGAGATGTGAGTACACAACTACACACGGCGGCGGCGGCGGCGGCGCGGCTCGCCGACAAGCTCGGGCTCGCGCCGCACTCGCGCGCCGGCTGGGCCGTGTACCAGCAGCGCGGCGCGCGCGAGGAGCACGTGCGCGCCACTCACTACCTGTACGACGTCATCGCTGCGTGGGAGATGTGAGTACACAACTACACACGGCGGCGGCGGCGGCGGCGCGGCTCGCCGACAAGCTCGGGCTCGCGCCGCACTCGCGCGCCGGCTGGGCCGTGTACCAGCAGCGCGGCGCGCGCGAGGAGCACGTGCGCGCCACTCACTACCTGTACGACGTCATCGCTGCGTGGGAGATGTGAGTACACAACTACACACGGCGGCGGCGGCGGCGGCGCGGCTCGCCGACAAGCTCGGGCTCGCGCCGCACTCGCGCGCCGGCTGGGCCGTGTACCAGCAGCGCGGCGCGCGCGAGGAGCACGTGCGCGCCACTCACTACCTGTACGACGTCATCGCTGCGTGGGAGATGTGAGTACACAACTACACACGGCGGCGGCGGCGGCGGCGCGGCTCGCCGACAAGCTCGGGCTCGCGCCGCACTCGCGCGCCGGCTGGGCCGTGTACCAGCAGCGCGGCGCGCGCGAGGAGCACGTGCGCGCCACTCACTACCTGTACGACGTCATCGCTGCGTGGGAGATGTGAGTACACAACTACACACGGCGGCGGCGGCGGCGGCGCGGCTCGCCGACAAGCTCGGGCTCGCGCCGCACTCGCGCGCCGGCTGGGCCGTGTACCAGCAGCGCGGCGCGCGCGAGGAGCACGTGCGCGCCACTCACTACCTGTACGACGTCATCGCTGCGTGGGAGATGTGAGTACACAACTACACACGGCGGCGGCGGCGGCGGCGCGGCTCGCCGACAAGCTCGGGCTCGCGCCGCACTCGCGCGCCGGCTGGGCCGTGTACCAGCAGCGCGGCGCGCGCGAGGAGCACGTGCGCGCCACTCACTACCTGTACGACGTCATCGCTGCGTGGGAGATGTGAGTACACAACTACACACGGCGGCGGCGGCGGCGGCGCGGCTCGCCGACAAGCTCGGGCTCGCGCCGCACTCGCGCGCCGGCTGGGCCGTGTACCAGCAGCGCGGCGCGCGCGAGGAGCACGTGCGCGCCACTCACTACCTGTACGACGTCATCGCTGCGTGGGAGATGTGAGTACACAACTACACACGGCGGCGGCGGCGGCGGCGCGGCTCGCCGACAAGCTCGGGCTCGCGCCGCACTCGCGCGCCGGCTGGGCCGTGTACCAGCAGCGCGGCGCGCGCGAGGAGCACGTGCGCGCCACTCACTACCTGTACGACGTCATCGCTGCGTGGGAGATGTGAGTACACAACTACACACGGCGGCGGCGGCGGCGGCGCGGCTCGCCGACAAGCTCGGGCTCGCGCCGCACTCGCGCGCCGGCTGGGCCGTGTACCAGCAGCGCGGCGCGCGCGAGGAGCACGTGCGCGCCACTCACTACCTGTACGACGTCATCGCTGCGTGGGAGATGTGAGTACACAACTACACACGGCGGCGGCGGCGGCGGCGCGGCTCGCCGACAAGCTCGGGCTCGCGCCGCACTCGCGCGCCGGCTGGGCCGTGTACCAGCAGCGCGGCGCGCGCGAGGAGCACGTGCGCGCCACTCACTACCTGTACGACGTCATCGCTGCGTGGGAGATGTGAGTACACAACTACACACGGCGGCGGCGGCGGCGGCGCGGCTCGCCGACAAGCTCGGGCTCGCGCCGCACTCGCGCGCCGGCTGGGCCGTGTACCAGCAGCGCGGCGCGCGCGAGGAGCACGTGCGCGCCACTCACTACCTGTACGACGTCATCGCTGCGTGGGAGATGTGAGTACACAACTACACACGGCGGCGGCGGCGGCGGCGCGGCTCGCCGACAAGCTCGGGCTCGCGCCGCACTCGCGCGCCGGCTGGGCCGTGTACCAGCAGCGCGGCGCGCGCGAGGAGCACGTGCGCGCCACTCACTACCTGTACGACGTCATCGCTGCGTGGGAGATGTGAGTACACAACTACACACGGCGGCGGCGGCGGCGGCGCGGCTCGCCGACAAGCTCGGGCTCGCGCCGCACTCGCGCGCCGGCTGGGCCGTGTACCAGCAGCGCGGCGCGCGCGAGGAGCACGTGCGCGCCACTCACTACCTGTACGACGTCATCGCTGCGTGGGAGATGTGAGTACACAACTACACACGGCGGCGGCGGCGGCGGCGCGGCTCGCCGACAAGCTCGGGCTCGCGCCGCACTCGCGCGCCGGCTGGGCCGTGTACCAGCAGCGCGGCGCGCGCGAGGAGCACGTGCGCGCCACTCACTACCTGTACGACGTCATCGCTGCGTGGGAGATGTGAGTACACAACTACACACGGCGGCGGCGGCGGCGGCGCGGCTCGCCGACAAGCTCGGGCTCGCGCCGCACTCGCGCGCCGGCTGGGCCGTGTACCAGCAGCGCGGCGCGCGCGAGGAGCACGTGCGCGCCACTCACTACCTGTACGACGTCATCGCTGCGTGGGAGATGTGAGTACACAACTACACACGGCGGCGGCGGCGGCGGCGCGGCTCGCCGACAAGCTCGGGCTCGCGCCGCACTCGCGCGCCGGCTGGGCCGTGTACCAGCAGCGCGGCGCGCGCGAGGAGCACGTGCGCGCCACTCACTACCTGTACGACGTCATCGCTGCGTGGGAGATGTGAGTACACAACTACACACGGCGGCGGCGGCGGCGGCGCGGCTCGCCGACAAGCTCGGGCTCGCGCCGCACTCGCGCGCCGGCTGGGCCGTGTACCAGCAGCGCGGCGCGCGCGAGGAGCACGTGCGCGCCACTCACTACCTGTACGACGTCATCGCTGCGTGGGAGATGTGAGTACACAACTACACACGGCGGCGGCGGCGGCGGCGCGGCTCGCCGACAAGCTCGGGCTCGCGCCGCACTCGCGCGCCGGCTGGGCCGTGTACCAGCAGCGCGGCGCGCGCGAGGAGCACGTGCGCGCCACTCACTACCTGTACGACGTCATCGCTGCGTGGGAGATGTGAGTACACAACTACACACGGCGGCGGCGGCGGCGGCGCGGCTCGCCGACAAGCTCGGGCTCGCGCCGCACTCGCGCGCCGGCTGGGCCGTGTACCAGCAGCGCGGCGCGCGCGAGGAGCACGTGCGCGCCACTCACTACCTGTACGACGTCATCGCTGCGTGGGAGATGTGAGTACACAACTACACACGGCGGCGGCGGCGGCGGCGCGGCTCGCCGACAAGCTCGGGCTCGCGCCGCACTCGCGCGCCGGCTGGGCCGTGTACCAGCAGCGCGGCGCGCGCGAGGAGCACGTGCGCGCCACTCACTACCTGTACGACGTCATCGCTGCGTGGGAGATGTGAGTACACAACTACACACGGCGGCGGCGGCGGCGGCGCGGCTCGCCGACAAGCTCGGGCTCGCGCCGCACTCGCGCGCCGGCTGGGCCGTGTACCAGCAGCGCGGCGCGCGCGAGGAGCACGTGCGCGCCACTCACTACCTGTACGACGTCATCGCTGCGTGGGAGATGTGAGTACACAACTACACACGGCGGCGGCGGCGGCGGCGCGGCTCGCCGACAAGCTCGGGCTCGCGCCGCACTCGCGCGCCGGCTGGGCCGTGTACCAGCAGCGCGGCGCGCGCGAGGAGCACGTGCGCGCCACTCACTTCTAACTGGGCTTTTTTTTGTAATTATTTTCTTCAAGCCGGCCACGCAGGCTGACAGAGCGTGAGTTGGCCAGAAGGCCAAAACAGAAAAGGGCGCTCGCGGCGTACCGGTGCTATTTATGAAACATGGAAGGCGTGAGAGGTTTACCGGACGCCCAGAGGTCTGATAAAACTAAATTCACATTTTTTTATCCTATATTCTCATGGATTTTTTATCCTATTTATCGTATTATGTTTTTAAGTGAGTCATTTGTTGAACAGGCAACAAGGCCCCGGCAGCGGTTCTGCTGACAACCGCTTCGTGTTCAAGCGGCGACTGTTCCGCGGCGGACGCGAGTTGCCCCACGATCCGGTCGAGGTCGCCCTGCTGTATGCACAGGCCGTGCATAGCGTCGTCAAGGTAAGACTTCATGCTGGTTTACCTAAGACCAGGAGAGCCCCTTTCATTTCTAGCCGTGGGAATGCATAAGTTCGATCTTTACAACAAGGCCCCGGTGGTTCTCCCGACATCCGCTTCGTGTTCAAGCGGCGACTGTTCCGTAGCGGACGCGAGTTGCCCCACGATGCGGTTGAGGTCGCCCTGCTGTATGCACAGGACGTGCATAGCGTCGTTAAGGTGAGGATTTATTGCCAGATTTAAAAAGCTTTTCATTTCGAGCCGTTGAATCGCTTATGCTTTCGGCCGCTACGACACGGCCCTGGCGGTGCCGCTGAAAACTGCTTCGTGTTCATTTTGTATATGTTCGGCGCACACCTTTTTTGAGCTGCGGGAGTGGCTCGCGCTTGCTACTAATTCGCCGCATTTAGTGGCGGCCACTAGTGGCCGTAATGAGCAGACGCTTTAAATGTGTTGTTTGATTGCAGATGGACGAGTTCCCAGTATCGGAGAAGGTGGCGCTGCAGCTGGCTGGACTGCAGGCGCAGGTGTCGCTGGGCGAGCCGCCGCCGAGCCCGCCGCCGCCGCACACGCGCGCCTACTACGCGCACCCAGACCAGTTCCTGCCGCAGCGCGTCGCCCGCGCGCGCCCGCAGCACCAGTGGGTCAGTGTCCTGTAGTACAGTAAGACCAGCTCCCGTGTCGGAGAAGGTGGCGCTGCAGCTGGCTGGACTGCAGGCGCAGGTGTCGCTGGGCGAGCCGCCGCCGAGCCCGCCGCCGCCGCACACGCGCGCCTACTACGCGCACCCAGACCAGTTCCTGCCGCAGCGCGTCGCCCGCGCGCGCCCGCAGCACCAGTGGGTCAGTGTCCTGTAGTACAGTAGGACCAGCTCCCGTGTCGGAGAAGGTGGCGCTGCAGCTGGCTGGACTGCAGGCGCAGGTGTCGCTGGGCGAGCCGCCGCCGAGCCCGCCGCCGCCGCACACGCGCGCCTACTACGCGCACCCAGACCAGTTCCTGCCGCAGCGCGTCGCCCGCGCGCGCCCGCAGCACCAGTGGGTCAGTGTCCTGTAGTACAGTAGGACCAGCTCCCGTGTCGGAGAAGGTGGCGCTGCAGCTGGCTGGACTGCAGGCGCAGGTGTCGCTGGGCGAGCCGCCGCCGAGCCCGCCGCCGCCGCACACGCGCGCCTACTACGCGCACCCAGACCAGTTCCTGCCGCAGCGCGTCGCCCGCGCGCGCCCGCAGCACCAGTGGGTCAGTGTCCTGTAGTACAGTAGGACCAGCTCCCGTGTCGGAGAAGGTGGCGCTGCAGCTGGCTGGACTGCAGGCGCAGGTGTCGCTGGGCGAGCCGCCGCCGAGCCCGCCGCCGCCGCACACGCGCGCCTACTACGCGCACCCAGACCAGTTCCTGCCGCAGCGCGTCGCCCGCGCGCGCCCGCAGCACCAGTGGGTCAGTGTCCTGTAGTACAGTAAGACCAGCTCCCGTGTCGGAGAAGGTGGCGCTGCAGCTGGCTGGACTGCAGGCGCAGGTGTCGCTGGGCGAGCCGCCGCCGAGCCCGCCGCCGCCGCACACGCGCGCCTACTACGCGCACCCAGACCAGTTCCTGCCGCAGCGCGTCGCCCGCGCGCGCCCGCAGCACCAGTGGGTCAGTGTCCTGTAGTACAGTAGGACCAGCTCCCGTGTCGGAGAAGGTGGCGCTGCAGCTGGCTGGACTGCAGGCGCAGGTGTCGCTGGGCGAGCCGCCGCCGAGCCCGCCGCCGCCGCACACGCGCGCCTACTACGCGCACCCAGACCAGTTCCTGCCGCAGCGCGTCGCCCGCGCGCGCCCGCAGCACCAGTGGGTCAGTGTCCTGTAGTACAGTAGGACCAGCTCCCGTGTCGGAGAAGGTGGCGCTGCAGCTGGCTGGACTGCAGGCGCAGGTGTCGCTGGGCGAGCCGCCGCCGAGCCCGCCGCCGCCGCACACGCGCGCCTACTACGCGCACCCAGACCAGTTCCTGCCGCAGCGCGTCGCCCGCGCGCGCCCGCAGCACCAGTGGGTCAGTGTCCTGTAGTACAGTAGGACCAGCTCCCGTGTCGGAGAAGGTGGCGCTGCAGCTGGCTGGACTGCAGGCGCAGGTGTCGCTGGGCGAGCCGCCGCCGAGCCCGCCGCCGCCGCACACGCGCGCCTACTACGCGCACCCAGACCAGTTCCTGCCGCAGCGCGTCGCCCGCGCGCGCCCGCAGCACCAGTGGGTCAGTGTCCTGTAGTACAGTAGGACCAGCTCCCGTGTCGGAGAAGGTGGCGCTGCAGCTGGCTGGACTGCAGGCGCAGGTGTCGCTGGGCGAGCCGCCGCCGAGCCCGCCGCCGCCGCACACGCGCGCCTACTACGCGCACCCAGACCAGTTCCTGCCGCAGCGCGTCGCCCGCGCGCGCCCGCAGCACCAGTGGGTCAGTGTCCTGTAGTACAGTAGGACCAGCTCCCGTGTCGGAGAAGGTGGCGCTGCAGCTGGCTGGACTGCAGGCGCAGGTGTCGCTGGGCGAGCCGCCGCCGAGCCCGCCGCCGCCGCACACGCGCGCCTACTACGCGCACCCAGACCAGTTCCTGCCGCAGCGCGTCGCCCGCGCGCGCCCGCAGCACCAGTGGGTCAGTGTCCTGTAGTACAGTAGGACCAGCTCCCGTGTCGGAGAAGGTGACGCTGCAGCTGGTGGTGGTCACAGAGAGAGGAACCTCCTGACTATCCTGTATTCCCTTGATCCAGCCAGACGAGAGTCTCTTGAGATGTTGGTCGAAACTCTTCGCTAATAGACCGTCCGCCGAAATGGTCGCATCGGGACAATGATCGTCGAATCAACATCCCACATGACGGTTACCTCGTGCGCCAGGTCAAGGTACTTGCTGGCTTTGGTACTCGTCTTGTGGGATGGTGATTTCGACGAGCACTGCCTGGCGTTTCCGTTCCCACCGTGATTTATTGTTACAGACTTAAAAATTGCGAATAGCTTTTTTGACGTTCGGTGATTAAAGAGTTAAGGAAGCATTGCCAAATAAAAAGTAAAAAACAAGAAAATTATGCATTTACTATTAGACCAACAAAATATTTTTTTTAATCTTTATCTTATGTCTGTTTGTTATACCATAGACAACGATCCTGGCTCAAGCGCACCGGCAATTCGGCGCCGGGCGCGCTGAACTGACCGCCAAGGCGCTATACCTCTCATGTGTCATGCAGTACCCGCTCTACGGCGTCACTCTCTTCCCTGTCACCTACAAGGGATACTGGGCGCATGGTAAGCCAAGACACAAACCTTTATAAAAACATCCACGGTCTTATGTATACCTTTAAATTGCCGGCTAAGACAAAATATATCGTAGTTAAGGCATACAAATTGGCCGCCTTAAACCTACTGATGTACCTATGTAAAGTTTCTAAAATTGCACAACTTTCCCAATGGACAGATTTCGAATTTCTTGTGAAAGTTTCCTACACTTTAGGAGAGAACTTTCTCATGTTTTTGGTTACTTGTCGCAACTTGCATAATGTACTTAAACCTGAGACGGTTGTCAATTGCGTTATAATTAACTTATTTTGTTTATTCAGGTCCGAATGTCCTCCTCGGCGTGGGCGCAGAAGGTGTTGTCCTCGTCCGGCCGTCGGACAAGGTGGCCCTAGCGGAGTACCCGTACAGCAACATCGCGGCACTCGTGATGGACCCTGTCGACAACGGGCTCACCATCAGCCTCACGCACCACGGACAGCACGACGGACACCGGTACCTATACTTCTTAGCCCAGCCACAAGTTGAAGCGGACTGTAGTTAATGGATTACCTTTACCTTACACTGCTTGTGGCGACCGTCGACGATCATTGTTATGCAAGCCGTATACTTCTAAGGTTCGGTTGATCCAAACCGTCGGTACTCGTAAATTACGTCCCTTAAAATCTGGTTGTATGAGAAGTTTGACAGTTTTATAAGATATGTCAGCTGCGAAATGTGAAGTGTTGATGCAACCCGCTCTAAGTTTCCATTTCCTTCTACAGGCGGGGTAGATTGCGTTGGTGTTAGGTGGCCACCGAATGACATGACAATTAGGAAATCCTAAAGGGGTCATGGGGACTGGCCCTGGGTTTTCGGGGTAGAGTATCTGAACTTATGGACAAGAGGAACCTAATATAAGACCTATCTTCGCTCACTCACGACATCTTTGTTTCCAGCTGCATAGTCCTAGAGTCACCGCAGAAAAACGAGGCCGCCTGGCTAATGGCGGCCTACAGCCCGGTCCTCGCCAACGGACTCGCGGACGAGCCGCCGCGCCGCGCCGCGCCTGCCTCGGAGCGCTCCCGTCTCGCGGCAGCGCTCAAGAGCGCTCGCCGGGCGCTCGTCGACTCCGGCATACTGAGGAGGCCCACTGAGATCTCCGCCGGCAACTTCCTGAGGAACACTTTGCGAAGGTCAGTCCTGACTCCCACGGGCCGTCTTGGAGCACTTGAAGCTCGCGGCAGCGCTCAAGAGGGCTAGCCAGGCACTCAGCCGGCATACTCAGGCGACCCCCCGAGATCTCCGCCGGCCTGTTTCTGAGGAGGTCGTCCTTCAGGAGGTCAGTGGCAAGTACTATCAAATATAGTCTGTTAAATGTAACTATCTGGTAATTTCCTTAGAAATTATTTGAAAAGGCAGTGAACGTCGATGACAACGGCTATAAAAAAGTAAGTCACGAAGCTAGTAAGATCGAAGATTCGAAACTACATGAGCAACTTTCACTACCTCTCCAAAAGTACACAAACGAAATCCAACCCAGAATATCCACTAAAGGTATATTTGTTGCAGACTAAGCAAGCATCGACTAGAACGCGTCCGGCTAGACATGGCAACAGAGACGCAAGGCGAGTGCTACAAGGGCTTCCCAGTCGGCTATTGGTGCTGGTCGCGCGCGCTGCCGCACAGCCTCACCAAACTCAACGAGGCTGAGGAGGTCGCCGCCATGCAGATATTCAAGGTGAGCGTTACTAGGCACATTACGGCCACTAAACGCGGCCACTCTTAGCGAGCGCGGGCTACTCCGGTCCAGCAGCTTGTGGCTCGGACGCGGCCATTCTCAAACGCTCGGTGTGCGGCCACTCTAAAAGTCATGGGAGTAATTTTCAGGAGTGTGCACATTCCAACAACTAGGACGATTGCGGATTCCTAGATGGCAGTCTTGGTTTATAATCGACTTCAAATAAGGAGGTTCCATTTTCCACTGTATGTATTTTTTAAATGTATGTTCACCGATTTCTCTGTCAATGTTGTGGCGTCTTGGCGAAATACTGAATTGAAGTCGGTTTAAACTGTGTTTTTAAAGTAAATTATTTCGTAGTGACGTATATGGGAGTACTTCCTAACTCCAAACCACGGGAAAACCTGGGATTTCAATAAATAAGGCAGCAGCACGTCTTACGTATTCAAAGATGTATTTCGGAAGACGTGCTGCTGCCTTATTTATTGAAATCCCAGGTTTTCCCGTGGTTGGGAATCGTTTTCATGGTTTTCGGGGTAGATGATTCGAGCGTCACTGTAATATTGTTCCAACATGGGCGTAACGTGATGCATTTTATTACTTATCGCTGTGAATAAGATATCCGTCACGTTCTGACGAGTATGCGAGAGTGATGGATAAATCTTATCCACAGTTATAATGGAGTAGTTTATAATGAAATAAATTGTTTACTTTTCACAGGATATAATGAGCCACGCGGGCCTCAACACCAACGAGGGCAGCACGACCAGCCTGGCCAACAACAACAGCGTCAGCAGCCAAGAGAGCGAGAGCGACGACCGCGTGGCGCTCGCTCAGTCGCTGCTGCAGCGCTGTCTACAGAAGGACACGCTGCTCAGCGAGCTGTATGTGCAGCTCATCAAGCAGGTCAGACGAACATTGGTGCCACAGGCGTTAAGGCGACGTGACCTCAGAAATCGGATTTTTTAAAAGTCGTAGCTCTTGTTTGGACTATAATACGGCTGTCCTAAATTTAATTAGCAATCTTGAGGACTTTCTCGAGGGACAACAGCTATTCGAATCCTGAGTTTTTGACTTACGCTCGATGGAAAAAAAATCACGAACATAGGTCTAAAATACATTTTAAAAAGTCGTAACAAATTATGCACAACAGCTAAACATATTAAAATTGGTTCTAAAAATCGGGAATATCATGTTTGAGGAAACTTAGCTATTACTTTTTTATTTATTAAAACGAACAAAAAATTTAAATTAAAAAACATGATATCCGCGCTTCTGAACACGCACTTCGATCTCGCTCACGCTTATGCTCAGTGAGAGGGAGACAAGACCACGAGCCTACGTCGCCTAACCATTTACTAACCCTGTACCAATCA
This sequence comes from Epinotia brunnichana, assembly GCA_963854355.1. Lineage (NCBI taxonomy): Eukaryota > Metazoa > Arthropoda > Insecta > Lepidoptera > Tortricidae > Epinotia > Epinotia brunnichana. The sequence continues at coordinate 15,198,375 of OY977952.1, forward strand.
CGGTGACTCGTCGCTACAGCCTTGTTCGGACTAGGCTAGTATTTTAGTGCGAGTCCATACAAAAGCTACAAATGTATGAACTCGCACTAAAATACTAGCCTTGTCCGAACAAGGCTTACCAGCGGGGGTGTCACGCGCAAGCTCACTCCACTTGCACCAACATGGCATTCCACATCGTCTCATTAATTCAATCGCATTTGTCGTTCATAATGTGAATTATTGTCGTTCAACGTGCATGGAATATTGCGATTTTTATACTTGTAATATGTGACAGACGACCGACCACCCGGAGCCCATGTCGCGGGTGTCGGCGCGGCACTGGGCGCTGCTGTGCGCCGCAGTGGGCGCCGCGCTGCCGCCCACCAAGCCGGTGCGGCGGCTGCTGCTGGCGCATCTGCGGTACCGCGGCACCGCGCTGCACGCCGGCGAGGAGGGCAAGTTCGCGCGTCGAGCCGAGCAGGTGGGTGACTGACGACCGACCACCCGGAGCCCATGTCGCGGGTGTCGGCGCGGCACTGGGCGCTGCTGTGCGCCGCAGTGGGCGCCGCGCTGCCGCCCACCAAGCCGGTGCGGCGGCTGCTGCTGGCGCATCTGCGGTACCGCGGCACCGCGCTGCACGCCGGCGAGGAGGGCAAGTTCGCGCGTCGAGCCGAGCAGGTGGGTGACTGACGACCGACCACCCGGAGCCCATGTCGCGGGTGTCGGCGCGGCACTGGGCGCTGCTGTGCGCCGCAGTGGGCGCCGCGCTGCCGCCCACCAAGCCGGTGCGGCGGCTGCTGCTGGCGCATCTGCGGTACCGCGGCACCGCGCTGCACGCCGGCGAGGAGGGCAAGTTCGCGCGTCGAGCCGAGCAGGTGGGTGACAGACGACCGACCACCCGGAGCCCATGTCGCGGGTGTCGGCGCGGCACTGGGCGCTGCTGTGCGCCGCAGTGGGCGCCGCGCTGCCGCCCACCAAGCCGGTGCGGCGGCTGCTGCTGGCGCATCTGCGGTACCGCGGCACCGCGCTGCACGCCGGCGAGGAGGGCAAGTTCGCGCGTCGAGCCGAGCAGGTGGGTGACTGACGACCGACCACCCGGAGCCCATGTCGCGGGTGTCGGCGCGGCACTGGGCGCTGCTGTGCGCCGCAGTGGGCGCCGCGCTGCCGCCCACCAAGCCGGTGCGGCGGCTGCTGCTGGCGCATCTGCGGTACCGCGGCACCGCGCTGCACGCCGGCGAGGAGGGCAAGTTCGCGCGTCGAGCCGAGCAGGTGGGTGACAGACGACCGACCACCCGGAGCCCATGTCGCGGGTGTCGGCGCGGCACTGGGCGCTGCTGTGCGCCGCAGTGGGCGCCGCGCTGCCGCCCACCAAGCCGGTGCGGCGGCTGCTGCTGGCGCATCTGCGGTACCGCGGCACCGCGCTGCACGCCGGCGAGGAGGGCAAGTTCGCGCGTCGAGCCGAGCAGGTGGGTGACTGACGACCGACCACCCGGAGCCCATGTCGCGGGTGTCGGCGCGGCACTGGGCGCTGCTGTGCGCCGCAGTGGGCGCCGCGCTGCCGCCCACCAAGCCGGTGCGGCGGCTGCTGCTGGCGCATCTGCGGTACCGCGGCACCGCGCTGCACGCCGGCGAGGAGGGCAAGTTCGCGCGTCGAGCCGAGCAGGTGGGTGACTGACGACCGACCACCCGGAGCCCATGTCGCGGGTGTCGGCGCGGCACTGGGCGCTGCTGTGCGCCGCAGTGGGCGCCGCGCTGCCGCCCACCAAGCCGGTGCGGCGGCTGCTGCTGGCGCATCTGCGGTACCGCGGCACCGCGCTGCACGCCGGCGAGGAGGGCAAGTTCGCGCGTCGAGCCGAGCAGGTGGGTGACTGACGACCGACCACCCGGAGCCCATGTCGCGGGTGTCGGCGCGGCACTGGGCGCTGCTGTGCGCCGCAGTGGGCGCCGCGCTGCCGCCCACCAAGCCGGTGCGGCGGCTGCTGCTGGCGCATCTGCGGTACCGCGGCACCGCGCTGCACGCCGGCGAGGAGGGCAAGTTCGCGCGTCGAGCCGAGCAGGTGGGTGACAGACGACCGACCACCCGGAGCCCATGTCGCGGGTGTCGGCGCGGCACTGGGCGCTGCTGTGCGCCGCAGTGGGCGCCGCGCTGCCGCCCACCAAGCCGGTGCGGCGGCTGCTGCTGGCGCATCTGCGGTACCGCGGCACCGCGCTGCACGCCGGCGAGGAGGGCAAGTTCGCGCGTCGAGCCGAGCAGGTGGGTGACAGACGACCGACCACCCGGAGCCCATGTCGCGGGTGTCGGCGCGGCACTGGGCGCTGCTGTGCGCCGCAGTGGGCGCCGCGCTGCCGCCCACCAAGCCGGTGCGGCGGCTGCTGCTGGCGCATCTGCGGTACCGCGGCACCGCGCTGCACGCCGGCGAGGAGGGCAAGTTCGCGCGTCGAGCCGAGCAGGTGGGTGACTGACGACCGACCACCCGGAGCCCATGTCGCGGGTGTCGGCGCGGCACTGGGCGCTGCTGTGCGCCGCAGTGGGCGCCGCGCTGCCGCCCACCAAGCCGGTGCGGCGGCTGCTGCTGGCGCATCTGCGGTACCGCGGCACCGCGCTGCACGCCGGCGAGGAGGGCAAGTTCGCGCGTCGAGCCGAGCAGGTGGGTGACAGACGACCGACCACCCGGAGCCCATGTCGCGGGTGTCGGCGCGGCACTGGGCGCTGCTGTGCGCCGCAGTGGGCGCCGCGCTGCCGCCCACCAAGCCGGTGCGGCGGCTGCTGCTGGCGCATCTGCGGTACCGCGGCACCGCGCTGCACGCCGGCGAGGAGGGCAAGTTCGCGCGTCGAGCCGAGCAGGTGGGTGACTGACGACCGACCACCCGGAGCCCATGTCGCGGGTGTCGGCGCGGCACTGGGCGCTGCTGTGCGCCGCAGTGGGCGCCGCGCTGCCGCCCACCAAGCCGGTGCGGCGGCTGCTGCTGGCGCATCTGCGGTACCGCGGCACCGCGCTGCACGCCGGCGAGGAGGGCAAGTTCGCGCGTCGAGCCGAGCAGGTGGGTGACTGACGACCGACCACCCGGAGCCCATGTCGCGGGTGTCGGCGCGGCACTGGGCGCTGCTGTGCGCCGCAGTGGGCGCCGCGCTGCCGCCCACCAAGCCGGTGCGGCGGCTGCTGCTGGCGCATCTGCGGTACCGCGGCACCGCGCTGCACGCCGGCGAGGAGGGCAAGTTCGCGCGTCGAGCCGAGCAGGTGGGTGACAGACGACCGACCACCCGGAGCCCATGTCGCGGGTGTCGGCGCGGCACTGGGCGCTGCTGTGCGCCGCAGTGGGCGCCGCGCTGCCGCCCACCAAGCCGGTGCGGCGGCTGCTGCTGGCGCATCTGCGGTACCGCGGCACCGCGCTGCACGCCGGCGAGGAGGGCAAGTTCGCGCGTCGAGCCGAGCAGGTGGGTGACTGACGACCGACCACCCGGAGCCCATGTCGCGGGTGTCGGCGCGGCACTGGGCGCTGCTGTGCGCCGCAGTGGGCGCCGCGCTGCCGCCCACCAAGCCGGTGCGGCGGCTGCTGCTGGCGCATCTGCGGTACCGCGGCACCGCGCTGCACGCCGGCGAGGAGGGCAAGTTCGCGCGTCGAGCCGAGCAGGTGGGTGACTGGCCATTGAGTTAAATATACTTAGGTTATACTGAACGTATCTGGATTGTCGTACAAGACCAGATATATCTTTAATTCTTGGAAATAAAAAATGCCACTGAGCTAACGGGCGCCATTGTAGCATTGAGATCTGTGAATGGACAATTCAGTCCAGTGGCATTTCTCTAGGGCTTGTGGATTCTTCCTTCATCCACGCTGCTCGTTTTGATCACCACAAGTGTCAGGCCATTCTAAACCTCCCTTTCTTCGTCAGGTGGCGCTAAGCATAGCACAAGTGCCCCGGCGCGCGACCGCCCCGTCCAAGGAGGAGTTACTATGTGCGGCGGCGCGGAGGCCGCTTCACGTGCGAGTGCTACTACTGGACGGGAAGCAGCTGGGGCTCGTGTTCGGGCCCGCGGCCACCGCCGACCACCTCGTCGCCATGCTGAGGGACAAGATCGGCCTTAGCGAGGCGGCCACAGGTCGGTTGTAATCTCTGTACATTATACACATACGAAAAAATACAGACAGAACAGATCAACGAGTGGACACGAGCGTGGTCAACGAGACCAACACCTCCCCCCCTCCCAAACCGCGCGTTGCCAGCTCGCGGTTCACGCGAGGCATGCATGCTAACAGCGAGCTATCATCGAGTGCTCCCACTCGCAGTCCGCGCGTGGACACCTCGCGAGCGAGGCCATCCGGTGATGCTACGGAGTTTATGTAGTGAGCGCATGCCCATACAAATCCATATGAAGAATACTAACCGCTCAAGGCGAGTCGGGTGCCGGGTGGCTCTAATGAGCTGTGACCTTTGTACGATAAATACCCACACGTAACCGTACACGTATCCACACGTTTTGACAATAAGTTATATCTTATCTTATGTAATAATACGAGGCGAGCGGGCGGTGCCACGACGACGCAGCCAGCGTCGCTTCGAAATGAAACCAAGTGCGCGAAATGAAACCAAATCACAGGTTCAAGAGGTTGCGTCAATGTAGCTTTCGCCTTAGGCTGCTGTCTGGGCGTGGCGGAATCTGTATGCGGTATTTTCTACTTTCCCAAAACTCTACTGATGCTACCCGAATTTCCTTACATTTTCGGTATACTGCCTACTATATATGGGCACGGTATATGCGCGGGGAGCAGGGCGCAGATGCAATATTGCATGCGTACCGTCCGCTACCAAGGACGTGGCCTTACTGATTGGATATCTACCACTTGCAGGGATAAAGTGAATAGCCGAAATGTTGTACGCACGGCGCGGTGTTTGATACAATTTAGTCCTTACAGGCTACGCGCTATACGAAGTGTGCGCGAACTCGACGCCGGCGGGCGCGGGCGAGCGCGCGCTGGGCGGCAGCGAGCGCGTCGGCGACGTGCTCGCACGCTGGGAGAAGGCCGGCGCCACCGCCGCCGCCTGCAGGTCAGTTCTACTGGGACATCTGGGGTGCTAGGAGATTCCACGCCACCGAGTCACGGAATAAAGATTACTACTTGTGTACAGTAAGTCTACTCTACACAAGATAGGCTAACCACATGTGTACCTGACCAGGTCACATAACCCGAATAATGTATTCGTTCTTTGCCGTGTAACCGGTGTAACACGTGCTCTTTAATCGGCAATTACACTTCGTCGTTCACCTAATGCGGTCGCCGAATTAATTTTAAACTACGTAGGCCAACAAACGTCATCTTTACACTAGTCTGTCCGCCAATGTCAGTTTGTTGGCAGCTGTCGATCGCCGAATGCGGCCAACTAACTTGTTCTTTACACTTTTGCGGTCGCCGCATGCAGCATTAGTGCGCAGTGTGAGGTGACGGCGAAGGCCAATCGCGATCTGGTAAATTGTCTGCTCGGAGCAAACCTAGAACCGCCCGAAACGGCGTGTGGGACGGAGTTTACAAACCCTATATTTATTTAGCAGTGTATCTTTAAATGCGCACATTTTGGTCACCTTTTTGGATTTATATTAAGAATGATATTAGAACTTAAAAACCACGATGTATAACAATTTTGTGAAGTTAAGGGTTAACAGTATGATGCCCTATAAATTTACCGTTCCTCCGTACAAGATTTGTAACTATCCGATTTTTGTAACAGGCTAGTGTTCAAGAAGCGCTTGTTCCTGGGCGAGCGACCGCTGCACACGGCGTGCGCGGCCGAGATGGAGCTGCTCTACTACCAAGTGCTGCACTCAATACGGCACGACCGGCTGCCCATCGAGACCGACGAAGCGGTAAGTTCTGTATAAGTGTGCTTTCAATAACATGAGTTTTCACAGGTGCCTTAGCTTGGCATTTACGTCGCATTCCTGCCACTTATATCGAGGCTGTGTCTGTTTCTGCCACTCCATTAACTGATTCCAATGTATTTACATCATGCAATGTATAGGCGACATTACGCAAAACTCTGCGAAGGGGGCCACACTAGCAGAGTTGGCATTGTATTTCGTTCCCACTTGCGGTATTGTCTATGCATGCATCCTTGTCACTCATTTGACAATCAATTGTGCATGTGTGTGTGAGTCCCTATCTTCCTCTACTGGTTTACGGTTTGTGTTAGTGCTGCACTCTGGCGGCATAACATTGTAGTATAGCTCCCTATTTACGGAAGGCGCAGCGTGGGGCTCCACAAGATGTCGCGGAAATCCGCTGAATACTTGTGGCTCAGGACCGGTTATTGTGGCACTCTTTATGCATGGGTCAAAAAGTCACAGATATATTTTTTTTATTTTTATTTATTTATTTAGAAACAAACGGTCTTAAAATATACAAATTAATTAGCTGGAAGCTATACATTAACAATATCAATAGACCTAAAGTTTCCTTATTGTTATTAAAATTAACATAACTATTTAAATCACTAGGTATAACCGATATCATTACATACAATATATATATATTTATTTACATACAATATAGATACATATATTTTTTTTTACTTTTACCATTATCTAATGTTTTATATTACACAATATATTAACATTATTTTAAACAGGAATAAATTTGTTTTTTAAATGTTACTAGCGAACTGCCAAATAAATCTGCATTCATACACTTTTTATTATATATTATTTATATATTATAGTGAACACGGATTATTGGGCAGTACATTAACCCTTTAGGCCTTTATGAATGTGTTTACTAATGTTACTCTGTCCATGCAGGTGATGGTGGCAGCGCTGCACGCGCAAGTAGTGGGCGGCGAGTGCGCGGGCGGCGGCGAGGAGTGCGCGGCGGCGGCGGCGGCGGTGCTGCCCGCGCGGATAGCCCTGCCCGCGCCCGCGGTCCGGCTGCACCACCTCGCGCTGCGCGGCACGCCGCCGCCCGCGGCCATGCAGCGCGCGCTCACGTTGGCCAGCTCGTGGCCGCTCACCAGGGCCACCATCTTCGATGTTATGGTGACCCATTTCTCCACATTTCATTTGAAGTACACATAAACAGCGTGGTACAGTTGCGCGCCTTTTCAGCAACGCTGGCGACGTCCCGCCATTTTGTACAAAGAGGAAACAAAATCTTTATTTATTTGACACGAACTTTACTTTGTCAGCACTCGTCTTCAAATCGAAAGCCGACTACGAAAAGATTTCGAGTCGCGTCATTCCATTTGCGACGAAGATCTGAGACTTGTTTCTGTACACAGCAATCGTTCACATCGAACTGGCCGCGCGCGCTGTGGCTGGCGGTGGACGCGCGCGGGCTGACGCTGCTGCGGCGCGGGTCGCGCGCGGCGCTCGTGTCGCACGACCACGACCAGCTGCTGGCCGTGTCGCCCGCGCCGCGCGCGCTGCTGCTCGTCACGCGCGCCGAGCGCAAGCACGCCAAGCTCGTGCTGTCTACTGACCAGGTGGGTGCCTACTGCCTACAACCGTTCACATCGAACTGGCCGCGCGCGCTGTGGCTGGCGGTGGACGCGCGCGGGCTGACGCTGCTGCGGCGCGGGTCGCGCGCGGCGCTCGTGTCGCACGACCACGACCAGCTGCTGGCCGTGTCGCCCGCGCCGCGCGCGCTGCTGCTCGTCACGCGCGCCGAGCGCAAGCACGCCAAGCTCGTGCTGTCTACTGACCAGGTGGGTGCCTACTGCCTACAACCGTTCACATCGAACTGGCCGCGCGCGCTGTGGCTGGCGGTGGACGCGCGCGGGCTGACGCTGCTGCGGCGCGGGTCGCGCGCGGCGCTCGTGTCGCACGACCACGACCAGCTGCTGGCCGTGTCGCCCGCGCCGCGCGCGCTGCTGCTCGTCACGCGCGCCGAGCGCAAGCACGCCAAGCTCGTGCTGTCTACTGACCAGGTGGGTGCCTACTGCCTACAACCGTTCACATCGAACTGGCCGCGCGCGCTGTGGCTGGCGGTGGACGCGCGCGGGCTGACGCTGCTGCGGCGCGGGTCGCGCGCGGCGCTCGTGTCGCACGACCACGACCAGCTGCTGGCCGTGTCGCCCGCGCCGCGCGCGCTGCTGCTCGTCACGCGCGCCGAGCGCAAGCACGCCAAGCTCGTGCTGTCTACTGACCAGGTGGGTGCCTACTGCCTACAACCGTTCACATCGAACTGGCCGCGCGCGCTGTGGCTGGCGGTGGACGCGCGCGGGCTGACGCTGCTGCGGCGCGGGTCGCGCGCGGCGCTCGTGTCGCACGACCACGACCAGCTGCTGGCCGTGTCGCCCGCGCCGCGCGCGCTGCTGCTCGTCACGCGCGCCGAGCGCAAGCACGCCAAGCTCGTGCTGTCTACTGACCAGGTGGGTGCCTACTGCCTACAACCGTTCACATCGAACTGGCCGCGCGCGCTGTGGCTGGCGGTGGACGCGCGCGGGCTGACGCTGCTGCGGCGCGGGTCGCGCGCGGCGCTCGTGTCGCACGACCACGACCAGCTGCTGGCCGTGTCGCCCGCGCCGCGCGCGCTGCTGCTCGTCACGCGCGCCGAGCGCAAGCACGCCAAGCTCGTGCTGTCTACTGACCAGGTGGGTGCCTACTGCCTACAACCGTTCACATCGAACTGGCCGCGCGCGCTGTGGCTGGCGGTGGACGCGCGCGGGCTGACGCTGCTGCGGCGCGGGTCGCGCGCGGCGCTCGTGTCGCACGACCACGACCAGCTGCTGGCCGTGTCGCCCGCGCCGCGCGCGCTGCTGCTCGTCACGCGCGCCGAGCGCAAGCACGCCAAGCTCGTGCTGTCTACTGACCAGGTGGGTGCCTACTGCCTACAACCGTTCACATCGAACTGGCCGCGCGCGCTGTGGCTGGCGGTGGACGCGCGCGGGCTGACGCTGCTGCGGCGCGGGTCGCGCGCGGCGCTCGTGTCGCACGACCACGACCAGCTGCTGGCCGTGTCGCCCGCGCCGCGCGCGCTGCTGCTCGTCACGCGCGCCGAGCGCAAGCACGCCAAGCTCGTGCTGTCTACTGACCAGGTGGGTGCCTACTGCCTACAACCGTTCACATCGAACTGGCCGCGCGCGCTGTGGCTGGCGGTGGACGCGCGCGGGCTGACGCTGCTGCGGCGCGGGTCGCGCGCGGCGCTCGTGTCGCACGACCACGACCAGCTGCTGGCCGTGTCGCCCGCGCCGCGCGCGCTGCTGCTCGTCACGCGCGCCGAGCGCAAGCACGCCAAGCTCGTGCTGTCTACTGACCAGGTGGGTGCCTACTGCCTACAACCGTTCACATCGAACTGGCCGCGCGCGCTGTGGCTGGCGGTGGACGCGCGCGGGCTGACGCTGCTGCGGCGCGGGTCGCGCGCGGCGCTCGTGTCGCACGACCACGACCAGCTGCTGGCCGTGTCGCCCGCGCCGCGCGCGCTGCTGCTCGTCACGCGCGCCGAGCGCAAGCACGCCAAGCTCGTGCTGTCTACTGACCAGGTGGGTGCCTACTGCCTACAACCGTTCACATCGAACTGGCCGCGCGCGCTGTGGCTGGCGGTGGACGCGCGCGGGCTGACGCTGCTGCGGCGCGGGTCGCGCGCGGCGCTCGTGTCGCACGACCACGACCAGCTGCTGGCCGTGTCGCCCGCGCCGCGCGCGCTGCTGCTCGTCACGCGCGCCGAGCGCAAGCACGCCAAGCTCGTGCTGTCTACTGACCAGGTGGGTGCCTACTGCCTACAACCGTTCACATCGAACTGGCCGCGCGCGCTGTGGCTGGCGGTGGACGCGCGCGGGCTGACGCTGCTGCGGCGCGGGTCGCGCGCGGCGCTCGTGTCGCACGACCACGACCAGCTGCTGGCCGTGTCGCCCGCGCCGCGCGCGCTGCTGCTCGTCACGCGCGCCGAGCGCAAGCACGCCAAGCTCGTGCTGTCTACTGACCAGGTGGGTGCCTACTGCCTACAACCGTTCACATCGAACTGGCCGCGCGCGCTGTGGCTGGCGGTGGACGCGCGCGGGCTGACGCTGCTGCGGCGCGGGTCGCGCGCGGCGCTCGTGTCGCACGACCACGACCAGCTGCTGGCCGTGTCGCCCGCGCCGCGCGCGCTGCTGCTCGTCACGCGCGCCGAGCGCAAGCACGCCAAGCTCGTGCTGTCTACTGACCAGGTGGGTGCCTACTGCCTACAACCGTTCACATCGAACTGGCCGCGCGCGCTGTGGCTGGCGGTGGACGCGCGCGGGCTGACGCTGCTGCGGCGCGGGTCGCGCGCGGCGCTCGTGTCGCACGACCACGACCAGCTGCTGGCCGTGTCGCCCGCGCCGCGCGCGCTGCTGCTCGTCACGCGCGCCGAGCGCAAGCACGCCAAGCTCGTGCTGTCTACTGACCAGGTGGGTGCCTACTGCCTACAACCGTTCACATCGAACTGGCCGCGCGCGCTGTGGCTGGCGGTGGACGCGCGCGGGCTGACGCTGCTGCGGCGCGGGTCGCGCGCGGCGCTCGTGTCGCACGACCACGACCAGCTGCTGGCCGTGTCGCCCGCGCCGCGCGCGCTGCTGCTCGTCACGCGCGCCGAGCGCAAGCACGCCAAGCTCGTGCTGTCTACTGACCAGGTGGGTGCCTACTGCCTACAACCGTTCACATCGAACTGGCCGCGCGCGCTGTGGCTGGCGGTGGACGCGCGCGGGCTGACGCTGCTGCGGCGCGGGTCGCGCGCGGCGCTCGTGTCGCACGACCACGACCAGCTGCTGGCCGTGTCGCCCGCGCCGCGCGCGCTGCTGCTCGTCACGCGCGCCGAGCGCAAGCACGCCAAGCTCGTGCTGTCTACTGACCAGGTGGGTGCCTACTGCCTACAACCGTTCACATCGAACTGGCCGCGCGCGCTGTGGCTGGCGGTGGACGCGCGCGGGCTGACGCTGCTGCGGCGCGGGTCGCGCGCGGCGCTCGTGTCGCACGACCACGACCAGCTGCTGGCCGTGTCGCCCGCGCCGCGCGCGCTGCTGCTCGTCACGCGCGCCGAGCGCAAGCACGCCAAGCTCGTGCTGTCTACTGACCAGGTGGGTGCCTACTGCCTACAACCGTTCACATCGAACTGGCCGCGCGCGCTGTGGCTGGCGGTGGACGCGCGCGGGCTGACGCTGCTGCGGCGCGGGTCGCGCGCGGCGCTCGTGTCGCACGACCACGACCAGCTGCTGGCCGTGTCGCCCGCGCCGCGCGCGCTGCTGCTCGTCACGCGCGCCGAGCGCAAGCACGCCAAGCTCGTGCTGTCTACTGACCAGGTGGGTGCCTACTGCCTACAACCGTTCACATCGAACTGGCCGCGCGCGCTGTGGCTGGCGGTGGACGCGCGCGGGCTGACGCTGCTGCGGCGCGGGTCGCGCGCGGCGCTCGTGTCGCACGACCACGACCAGCTGCTGGCCGTGTCGCCCGCGCCGCGCGCGCTGCTGCTCGTCACGCGCGCCGAGCGCAAGCACGCCAAGCTCGTGCTGTCTACTGACCAGGTGGGTGCCTACTGCCTACAACCGTTCACATCGAACTGGCCGCGCGCGCTGTGGCTGGCGGTGGACGCGCGCGGGCTGACGCTGCTGCGGCGCGGGTCGCGCGCGGCGCTCGTGTCGCACGACCACGACCAGCTGCTGGCCGTGTCGCCCGCGCCGCGCGCGCTGCTGCTCGTCACGCGCGCCGAGCGCAAGCACGCCAAGCTCGTGCTGTCTACTGACCAGGTGGGTGCCTACTGCCTACAATCGTTCACATCGAACTGGCCGCGCGCGCTGTGGCTGGCGGTGGACGCGCGCGGGCTGACGCTGCTGCGGCTACATCAAACATATGCTCGCTGTATGTTTTGGCTACAAAAATATTTCGATAAATAGCTGAGGGTATGTTATAAGCTAAAAATAATAGTTCTACGGTTTCCACGCGTCTTTAACTGTAAATGATACCTCCACGAACAAAATAACATTTCGAATTGGAAAAATGAATAACAACAAACATTGTACGTTGTAAAAAGTTCATCGTGTGTTTTCTCTCCAGGCGTACCAGATAGCGACGCTAATAAAGGACTACATCGAAGCCGTGCGCGGGCCCGTGTCGCCCGCCGTGCCGCAGCCGGCCGACCCGTGCGGCGCCGCCGCGCGCGCGCCCGCCTCGTGACACCCGGCCGCCTAGTGCCAGTGCTTCCACGTCAGGCAGTGAGGTGGCCGGCCACGCTAGGCGGTAGGCGGTAAAGGGCGGGTTGACGGCTTGGCTGCCCGTGCAGTACCACTTTTATGAGTTAATATAGTACGGCGACCGAGCATGAGTAAGGACGTTTGTTTAGACTGATCAGTCCATATATTACCCCCCCCCCCCCCTCCTCCTAATAATAATCCTGAATATCATTGAATACACCCTACACGCCTAATAAAATGAGACCCCCCCCCTATATTGAAATGACGTAATATATGGACAGCCCCTAATCTCAGCTGATGGTAATTGACGACGGAGCCTAATTCGAGTGATATACGAACTGTCATATTCAGGCGTTAGTGGTAGGTAGGTGCCGCCTGCGACCCCTGGGGATGCGCCACTGCGTCCTACCTCGTTCGTCGCCCGCACTCCTGCATTGTCGCGTAATATGGACACCTAGTCCTAGTAGCCAATCACATTGTACAGTAAAACCGGCTAAATTTACCGTTGAACGCCATTAATCACCTGCGTCATTTAGGATTGTGTATCTGACTTTTGAATTGCCATACTAATAAAATAATGTACGAACCTTATTTGAAAGCCTGGCTTTGATATCGTAATCCAGAACAACTAGGTATAGTCGATCTTGGCGCTGTGGGCACGATAACAATAACACGCGACGCATTTAAATATTCTTGGCGTTCAAAGGGTATCTCTTGATCGGTGTTATGTTCAGAAGTCATAATTTTACTGTACACGTATTGTAGTGTAAAATGGCCCTGGGAAATAGTGTCGATGTGACTCATATTAGTGGTGGCGCTGTACACTTCTTAAAGGATATTGAAGCAAATGTTGTTTAGAAAGATAAAGAATGAGCTTACAATATCCTCATCATATTGTATTAAGTCTTCCGTTAGTTACATATTTGAATATCGGTGATGTATTCCGCAGCCAAGCCTTAGTAACCCCGACTTAGCAGTTTCATTTAATTTTTAATGTTGCTAAGTTGGAAACTGCTCCTAGTTTGACGGTCGTGAAGAATATCATAGATAATACCTGACTTGGAGCTGTTTCGCTCGCGAACCTGGATATGAGTAATGCCATGACGGAGAAGTAAATGTAGATCTCACACATTCGAACGACCTTGAAAACTAAACCTTATTGCTTTAGCAAAAGGTTTGTATTACGACAATCGTAATTAACTCGTGTTGAAAGAATTTATAGGATTGGTAAACGCATAGCTTTATTTTATTATTCGTTAACTAAAAGCATATCAATTTGACGGTGTATAAATCCGCATTTACTTCAGATCACAGCAGGCAGGTGTGTGTGGTACAGTGGTGTTCGGTTTCGAGTGTCAGGATGGACGATATCAGTTACCAGAAGACGGGGAAGCAAACGAAATAATCATAGTTTACAGTATAGGTTACCGTAACCCTGTAAATTTACTGGCATCAGAGTTGCTCAAAACTGCTCTAGCACTCTTCGTAAAACAGATGCAGGTAAATCCATTGGTATTACGGATCTTAGACTAAATAGTTCAGGAAATTCAATCCGGTATATAAAATAGTAATAATATTAATTTTTTATCCACTTCCTAACATAAAGCTGCCAGTATTAGTGCTGTTAAATGTGTTATTTGATTAATGTTGCAGTTTAGACTTATTGAGTGTTAAGAATTATATTCAAAAGTTAATAGATAGCGTAACGTTAATCTTATCTATCCCTTTGTGGTTGACAGCTTGTGTCGACATTTTACATCTAACTAATGTACTTATAAGGTGCATTTTGTGACCTAGAAAAATATACATTTAAATGAATTTAATTACTCATTGATATAGTTGCTCACGTAACGATACAGGCGCTACGATTTTACTCAATTTCAACTCGTAAAGCGTCTCTCAATAGTATGTAAGATTAGATGTAATACGGCCACGAAATGTACTCCATAAGTAAATGTATTCACCGATATTGGTTAGCCAATTAACAAGCAAATAGGTGTTCTCAACTTAATATTCCAAATGGAATAAAATACGGCTATAAGTATTAACCTTAAGCTTAAAATCTAGCTAATCAAATGGTGTTTTAACAATATTACCATCATAGATAAATAAGTAAATGTTGATGCTAGCTAGTGTAACCCTCCAATCCTAATCCAGCCCACAGAATCCTACTTGTATTTAAAAGTAGTTTTAAATAGTGCTAAATGTAGTATCACCATGTCTTCACCTCATATCTTCACTCTAAATTATTAGACACGGTAAATATAATACCAGCTGTATCGTAAATTATTTCGTAAAACCCTTTTTCAGGCAGGCAGTAGAAAAATGACAGTCGGATGTCAGTCTTACTCTTTCAAATTATACATATTTAACAGGCATTATGTGGTTAATATAATGCCTCTGCGTGAAAAAGGGTTAAACATTTGCCCATTTTAGAATCGGGACCTATCCACCTGTTTATTATAATATGAACCACGGCGATGCTATTATTGTATGGTATTTGAACGCCAGGCATAAATCTTTACATGTTAACTGAAATCTTCTCTATTTCTGCATTTGTAAATCTCAGTTGAATGTGCCGTCGTTAACCCATTCGCCGCCACAGAAAAAAAAATGCGAGGTGTCCCCACGCCACGCAAGTCTATTGTTTTTGAACTTCATATGTGGCAACGGTGACAAGCTTGAGTTCAAGTCAGTGTCGGCGAATGGGTTAAATATCAATCCTCAGGCCATCTCTACAGCAATCATGCATGCATCAGCAACATTCTTGCTGATCTCACGCTCTTTAACCCTTAAATGCATTATGATGTAGATCTACATCGTATATTTTGATGGCCCGTGGCTCAATATGCAGGTATCCAAAATTACATTTATTACTTTTTTTAATAAATGTGACATTTACATGTTGGATTCTGCTGCATCTACAAATTTTTGAGTATTTTTTTTGTAGTGTCATAATTTCAATCTTTGGCGCGTAAGTCCCTACATTGGTCGCCGCGAATTTTACAAAAAATCATGCATTTAAGGGTTAACAGAAAGAGCGGGGGAGAACACCAATATTTGTCGCATGCCCCAGTATCACGAGATGAGCGTTGAAAAATGTCTTTCATTATAGAAAATTCTTATGCAATGCTTCACAGCAAGCTAAACAAATGTATTGTGTAATTAAATTGCGTTTCATTGTAGGAGTATAATCTGATAACCGAACATTTCGCAACAAGTTCAGTTCTAGATTTGTCGATTCTACAATGAAATTGTTGATTAGGTATATTTGCATAATTTATTTCTCCTGATATCTTGTTTTGTGCCTTGAACATGCAAGAATAGTGATGCTTAAACCAACCCCGACTCTCGCGTACGATGTGTCAGCAGTCATTATTCTTAGCGTCTTATATTCAGTGAGCGACTTGTGCAAATTTATTGTGACTGCGAGATAATTACTTCTTGTTTACAAATTATATAGCATCATCTATTATATACTATAATGCACAATGTTATAAATCAATATTTTATGGTTATATATAATATAAATCTACTAAAATTATGCATTTTATGCTAATGATCTAAAGGTAACATATACTAGGATAATACCCCCCTATACACTTGTAGTTGAGGTCGCATGTATCATAGAGGTTACTTCTCGACAGTGTGACTGCTTTCATTTACGTTGTCTGTTAAGCAGTTTTGTAATGGTTTGCTTACTTGTGTTTCTGATCTCATTATGAGTATTATTTATTTAGAGGCCATATTGCGTTGTAATAAATAGTTTTTTAAGATTTATTTATTGAGATGAATTGGGAGAACAAGTACACCAAAGATTTTGAATCGTCCCTTTGGATATTTTTTATTTTGAGAAATTTAATTTAATTTTATAGTTTAATATTGACATTTTGTATATAACTATGATTAGAATGATAAAGTGAATATTATTGACGTGAAATTTACATAATAGCGAGATGATATTTAAAGCACTAAGGCTAATGCAACATTTGGCATTCATGAAATTATTGCTAGCTTCAGCTAACTGTAATCATCACTCATAAGTATTGTTTCCTGTATGAATCAGTTACATTACTTTGCATTTATTGGATATATTTAGGGTACTACGTAAAATATTCAGTGCTGTTAGGAATGACAATATTTGGTAATTGTTTCTTATAGGTTTAAGATTATATAACACACATGATCCATAGGTTTTGTGTGACTACCACACTGTACTGCCCAAATAGACTGAAAATGTCCAAATATGTCCTTTTTGATAAATTGTTTTGTTAAATTATGTATGGATTTATACCCCATGATTTGAATGCCAAATAAATACTAATTGATACTTGTTGGGTTTTATTTCAAAATTCATAATAGTTAAAATAGTCCATGTTCACTGTGTCACTAATCCTAAATAGTCATCCATCAAAGTTCCAATAGCAAACTGAAACAAAGGAAAATGCTGGTTACAAAATATGCTTTAACAAACCCCTTACCATGGCGCGTTTTTTGAAGCCCATCATGTTGCAAAGAACAGGTATGCTATCAAAGTAACATATTAACCCCTCATATGCGGATGTCAAAATTGTCCAATCAAATGAAAACTGAGATGTAAAACAATAGGTTCAAATGTTTGGCACAGATCCATACCTAATATACCTATGCATATAAGGACCGTATCGGAAAGAAAGTAGACAACTTTAGGCATCTCTAAAAACTGGTAAGTACATAAAATCGGCATAACTTTAAATAACGAACTATATCCTTTTAAACGGCCTCCGTAGCCCAGTTGGTAGTGACTCTGCCTACGAAGCTGGAGGTCCCGGGTTTGAATCCCAGTCAGGGTATTTATTTGTGTGTTTATCACGAATATTTGTTCCTGAGTTATGGATGTTATATATATTATGTATATAAGTATCTATATGTATTTATCTATTAAATATATCGTCGCCTAGTACCCATAACACAAGCCTTATTGAGCTTACCGTGGGCCTAGGTTGATTTGTGTAAGATTGTCCCGTAATATTTATTTATTATTATTATTTATTTATCCTTTTCTTTTAATTGCAACAAAAAGCAATTACTACTTTTGTCAAACTGTCAACATGGGGCGAATTAGCTTACACGTTCGTAAAAATATTTTGGACGATTGGTGAAAAATAAAAGGTATGACGATTAGAAAACTGGTTAAAAAGTACGAGTTGAGTCCCGCGGGCGTGCACAAGATAATAAATAAATTTGGTGACTTCTGTACTCTCCAAGATTTGCCTAAATCTGGAAGAAAACCGGAGACAACCGACTTGCGTTCTATGCTAACTATGCGATCGCAATACTTCTTTACTACAGGGACTTTGAACGCTACGGTATACAGTGACGAGTGATTACAGAAAAGATTACTTACTACCACTAATAAAGAAGCACAGGAGTAGCACTTTATTTTGACCATACTTGGCTTCTTGTCATTTACTCTAAAACAACGAAGGAATGGTATAAAGCCGATAAGGTAGAAGTAGTGGATAAGGAGATGATTCCTCCCAATTGCCCAGAAGTTCACCCAATTGAGCGATATTGGTCTATCTATCATGAAACGACACCTCTAAAAAAACGTCAAAGCTGCCACCTCAGTTGAAAACTTTAAAAAAAGTGGAACAGGGCATCATCAAATGTGTCAAAAGTGATCGTCCAGAATTGAATGAGACACATCAAAAAGAAAGTTAGGTTGCAGGCAAAATATATAAAATACGACGAATTCATTCAAAACAGTTCTTTATAAAGACCTTATTTTCAGTTTCTTTTTGTTTCATTAACAGTTTTCACACAGAATAAAAATAATACCATTTTGAAGTTGTCTACTTTCTTTCCGGTACGGTCCTTAAAGGGTTTAACGCCTCGTATACGGATGTTACAATGGGGAATGGATGAGAATTTTAGAAGTTTCTTATTATTTTTTTGGTGAGTATATGCTGAGTATTTTTTTAAATAGCTGCTGCAGCTCTCAATATCATTGCCAGTGTCAGTTTACCACGGATCTTTAAGATATTTTTTTGTAATATGAGACGGATCAAGCAAAGTTTCTTATTTGCCGTCCTAAACCCAAAACGTAGTGAGGAAACTGTTTATATTTTTCAAAAATTATTGTTGCAGTTGAAAAGTTTGCAACTTTTTTCTGGTGCTAAGGATGGTTATTCCTATCAACAAAAAAATTATCTGGCACTTCTAAAATTTTCATCCATTCCCAATTGTTCAGTCAAATTATGACTTTGATGATTTGTTGGCACGGATCCTTGTTTAAGCATACGAGGGGTTAATTCTCTCCTGCGAATGTAATTTTTACCTAACGAATTAATTCGTAATTCATACGTAATTCATCATCATAAAAGGTAATTCGTAAATAAGCAGCCTTTCTGGTAAGCCAGTTTACGTGTCGATCAGATATATGTGGTGATTGAAAATTCGATCCTGTAAAGATAGAGGCAACCTTATTAGACGGAGAGCTGAGGGACCAAAACTGCAACAGTTTTATAAAGGCTGATATTTTAATAGTCATAAATAGCTTGAATATCAATAGCCTGCCGTCAGTCAGCCAGTTTTTGGGACAACTGGCGTGGGGGTGGTTCCGAACTTGTTAAGAAAACATCTACGTCGCAACTGTTTTATAAAATCTGAAAATTTGTCTGTGGATAGTAAGACAACTAACAAACTATGCGGACATAGTCAGTCTGCAGAATATTGGAACAGTACGCGTCAGCAGCCCATTAACCCGTCAAAAAATTTGGTTGGTGAAAGTGTTTTATAAATTCTAAAAAAAATCGTGCAAGTAGTTCATAGTACCTAAAACCAGACTAACATAGTCAGCCCAAAGTTTTATGGATCATACGCCGTCAGCAGTCAACTACGAACTACTTACTTGCACGATTTTTTTTAGATTTTTAAAAGACTTTTTTTGCAACCAAATTTTTTGACGGGTTTTAGCGAGCTGCTGACGCGTACTGTTCCAATATTCTGCAGACTGACTATGTCCGCATAGTTTGTTAGTTGTCTTACTATCCACAGACAAATTTTCAGATTTTATAAAACAGTTGCGACGTAGGTGTTTTCTTAACAAGTTCGGAACCACCCCCACGCCAGTTGTCCCAAAAACTGGCTGACTGACGGCAGGCTATTGATATTCGAGCTATTTATGACCTAATATTAAAATATCAGCCTTTATAAAACTGTAGCAGTTTTGGTCACTCAGGTCTCCGTCTATATATATAAAGTGTCTTATTCGCCGTCCTAAACCCAAAACGTAAGTGAGGACACTCTTCATATTTTTCAAAAATTATTAATGCAGCTGAAAATTCTGCAACTTTTTTCTGGTGATAAGGAAGGTTTTTTTGGTGATAGGAACCTATCACCAAAAAAATAATCAGGCACTTGTGATATTTTCATCCATTCCCAATGATGGATACTTACAATACCGGTGGCATCAACCCTGGTACCAACAATCTTCAGTCTGATGACATCCTCCTCTTGAATCACATTGTCTTCCTGCTTGCTCTTGTAACAGGGTGGGTTTACATTTGGACAAAACTCCATATCTGCTGGGATGGACTGCAGAAAAAACATTAGAACACATTACATCACAGTGCTTCATTTTACAGCCGTTTCGAGGGCTTCCCGTGGACAATGGAGCCGTTAACTTAGTTCAAATAGCAATATCAACCACCATGTCAAACCTATATCTCTCTTGATAATTAAAACTTATGTTTACTTGTATATTTGTGTAAAGAAAAGAATCAAATAAGAATGCAAAAGAATTATAACTTGAGAACTTACATGATGTGATATAAAACAGCTGAGAGGTCCAATTTGTGCAAACATTCCAACCTGTACACAAATTGGCAATTTACATGACAAGGAAAACATTATATGTTATAAAGCATACCTTCCATATCCATAATTTCATTTGCCATAATGCTACTGCTAGTATTTGCCATAAGTTATTTTCTCTGACATGAACATTTTCAGGACAAATGATTAGTAGGTAGGTTTGGTTAGGTTTGTTTTATAAAAATCCTGAAAAGTTGATAGTTACAGAGAAAAACTAAAGCCTTGTATTCATTAGGCAACATTTGTCAATAAACTGTTTACGAATTGATCACAATGTTTCGCGACAAGTTTAACGTAAACACTGCTTCTGAAACTTAGCAGTCCACACTTGTCAGTTGTTTATAAACTCAAGTCATGTTTACCCGCGCAACACACGTCCACACCTGTTGGTTTACACTTACAAACCGTTTATAAACACTTGCTCTCCACTCGAAGTGGGGAACACGGCAACATGTTTAATAAACAATGTGTCATCCATCACCTTTGTTTATAAACTATTTACAGAGATGATGAAACATTGTGAAACACAGTTTATAAACTGTTTACAAACAGTGTATATTAACAAATGTTGCCTAACCGAATGATGATTATGGCAAACATTACATTTATGGCAAAATAGAAATTATTTATTAACCGACTTCAAAAAGGAGGTTCTCAATTTGTCTTTATTTTTTTTTATGTTTTTGTTACGCGATAACTCGGTAATTTATGAACTGATTTGAAAAGTTTTTTTCTTTGTTTGAAGGCATATACCTACTTCCAGATTGGTCCCGTAGTCACCAAAATCCAGTTCTGATGATGGGATCCTGGAGAAATCGAGGAAACTCTTCAAATTTTATAGGCAAACTTGAAGCAATTTGGCTACTGATTTGAAGTCGGTTAAAACTTTGTTTTTAAATTAAATTATTTGCATATAGACACAGTACAGGGATGTTCAAATGTAATTACTGGTCATGTGTATCTAGCTTCCATGCAAGCGTGCAAATATGCAGGTACACTCAGTGTCAAATACTCTGTAGCAGTCAAAGTGGTCAAATAGTTCGGTACACCATACTAAATATATGGTGTACCGAACGAACTATTTGACTACTTTGGTTGCTACAAAGTATTTGACGCTGAGTGTACAAGTCAATTAATTATCAAAAAATAAAACATAAATTAAAATAACTATACACAGGACTCCTACAGGATATTACATATTAATAACTTGAGGCTATTAAAAATATACAGAATCAGTTTTTGTATAAAAATTAAATTAAATTCCTATACAAAATATAATAGTAGTAGTATAAATTAATCTGTTAAGTTTATTATATACTTTTTTAAGCTTTGCTTTTTCTTTGTTTAATGATTAGGTTGTTATGTTAACATAGTTTTCATATATTAATGAACCCCTTATATTTTTGTTTATGGGACTGTTTGTGTACTAAATAAATAAAAAAAATTAAAATAAAATATGCACTGTGTTAAATATAAAATGTCAAAATGAATTAAATATACATTATTTACATAAACGGCATAATCATAATAATCGTTAAAGAGGCAGAATAAAAGTATATCAATAAACACTACAAATTCAAATACTATTGATGTTCGAGATACACCTTTACTCTATGAAAACGGGTAGGGGTCGGGTTGCATAAAGTTTAAAAGTCATATTGTTGATAGGCATACGTGGATTCGTCATACTCATCATTACGCATAATTGTAAATAGTCATACATTTATGCGCAAAACGTTATGAATCATAATGTTTAAGAACATAATGTGTATTGCACATAAATTTGTGGCGCATAAAATTATTTAAGAATACTTTATAATGGACATAAATTGGTTGCTCATAAAACTATTTAACCATACTATAGAAACTCATAAACTGCAATACGCATAAGCCTATGTTTTTCTATGAGTTATTATTTGTTATTGTGCACACGATAGTGGGAGCTTTGTTGGTTTTGCCACTAAGTCCCTGTACCCTACTGCCTATGTGGAAACTTGAACTTTATACACCACTATCTTGGCATTGTTATGATTTAAAAAAATTATAAATCAATATTATTGCTTGATAAATGTATGACATTTACAATTATTACTAAGAATAATTATAATAATCAATATTATGACTAAATTAATGTATGACATTGTACATTAAAAATTATTTTTTTATTTAATTTTTTTATTTAATAATTTACATCAGGGCATAGAACCCACCTATATCCACCTCATACACAATATATACGCCTCAAGCACCGCTTGTATAAAGTTACAGTCTCCCGGACCGTCGTTCCATATAAAGAAGGGCGTCAAGCAAGGTGATCCGCTATCACCCAAGTTATTTACCAGTACCCTTGAACAAGTGTTCAGAAGGCTGGCGGCCGGGTGGAGAAACAAGGGCATCAAAGTCGGTGGAATGCGATTGACAAATCTACGTTTCGCCGACGACATCGTTCTTTTCTCATCGTCAGCTACAGAGCTCAGTGTCATGCTACAAGACCTTAGCAGAGCAAGCCTTGAGGTCGGATTAATGATGAATATGTCAAAGACCAAGCTCATGACTAACCATGTCCAAAGGAGCATAGAAGTGGATGGCGGAGGAATGGAATATGTCCATGAGTACTTATACCTGGGCCAAATACTCTCCTTCCAGGCTCGACAAGACAAAGAAGTTGCTAGACGCACCGAAAACGCCTGGAGGAGCTATTGGTCCATGAAGGAGTATATGAAGGGAAACCTTCCTACATCCCTAAAACGGAAACTCATGGACATGTGCATTCTTCCAATCCTTACCTACGGTGCACAAACTTGGTCTTTGACAAAAGTTCAGAAATCTGCCCTCAAGGTTTGTCAGAGAGCCATGGAACGCAGTATTTTGGGCGTGAAAATAACAGATCGCATTAGAAATACAATACTGCGTTCCAAAACGCAAGTAGCTGACGTAGCTCACGCAGCCGCCAAACTTAAGTGGGACTGGGCCGGGCACATCTGCCGCATGCCGGAAGACTTGTGGGCTAAAATCACCACCAAGTGGGTCCCACACAACCGAACACGGCGTCGCGGTAGACCTCGTCGGAGATGGCGCGACGAGCTTGACGTCTTCGACCAAGACTGGTGGGAGACTGCCCAGGATAGGGATACGTGGAAGGAACAGAGGGAGGCTTTTGCCCAGCAGTGGGACACTTAAGGCTATTAAAAAAAAAAAAAAAAAATTTACATCAGAAATATTATTTCCATGATTTGTTAGTAACAGTGATCTTAAATGTGAATTATGACTCCGTATGATTATGACAGGGAACAATTATGCCCTAGGACAATTTATGCCAAAAAAAATGAGCATTAACTTTATGCGTAAAGGGTTATTCCAATCGATATTATGACAATAGTTGTTATGCAACTAGATGGCCACCCTATAAAAACACCTCTCCAAAAGCCAGTTTGGTTTGGTTGTGTTTGTTTGTATAAACTGTGTTTAAAGGCGTTCGTAAAAAGGTGTGGTTGTAAATAACAATTGTTAGAAAAAGGAACTTAAATTAATTCTTATTATCATTTATACAATATATATCGAGCCTTACAAAGTAATCCATGTTTGTAATTGTTAATAAAGTAGTAAATAGTACGGCAAATGACAGGATCTTAGCGGTAGTACTTTTCAATAGAAACTTCCGGTCAGGCCTAATTCATAGATTTTGCAAATACAAGTATTAGAAAAGAGATCAAGTGTTTAATAATTGTTTGTTGTTCTAATAAGATTATTTAAGTAAATATTGGCCGTGTCAAACATAATACTAATTGTAAAAGTTGTTAAAATACCGAGTGATAATGTTTTGGGCCGTCTCAAGATGGCAGCAGAGGGGACGGTGATACAAAAGGTTCATTATTATTTTTACCCTTGTGTAAATTAAATTTCATTAGTAACCCGTTATAAAGGATGTCCTGTCTGCAACAACAGTAAGATAGTTACCTTGTTGACTTGTGTCACAATAGCATCAAGCACTTCTCCTTTGAATGGCCGGAAAACTATTGCCTTATATTTGATTGGATAAACAACAAATCCTTGTCCGGGCTGTATGAGCCCTGCTCCTATATTATCTATGGTGGTAACAGCTATCACAAAACCGTACCTGAAATAAAGAGATATTTTAATAAGATTTAAAACAAAATAAATCGAAATATAACCTAAAATGTGGTACAAAACAAAACCGACTTACTTTCCTGTGCATGTCCCTTCCACTTCCGTATATAGTTTTTGTTTTACAGTATCCAATAATTGTGGCCCGAAATAACGTGGATGAAGCAAAATTTCATGTTCCAAAGAGATCTGTAAAAAAGAAGTTAAAAATTAAACATCTTTAGAAGTTGGGTTAGCATATTCAAATATTTTAATATACTTACATGATAAAACATTTTTTTATTTGGCTTATCTTAGTAAAAGGACATTATTGGTCATCAATAAACATCAAGAACTTAAATATTACACCGTAGCGTCCGAAAGTATGAGCGTCCGCGTCCAACAATACAATGACATTGTGAATGACATTGACATTTGACATATTTAATGTTTTCATGCATAATGTTGCCATATGTGCGATAAAATGGTCAGTTTTACACTGCGCTCAAACATCACAAGAATGATCTAGTGATGTTTACCGATATTTTCGCAATGTGGCAGGGCGGAAACTATGTTATCTTATCTATAGCAATGTGACACATCACTAGCTATTACTCAAAAATGCTAATGAATGGATATGTGTGTTCTATACTAACTTTGTTGTAAAAATGGCAAAAACTTACGATTATTTATTTAAATTACTTTTGATAGGTGACTCGGGAGTGGGTAAAACCTCTATATTATTCAGATTTTCAGAAGATGCTTTCAATATCTCATTCATATCGACGATTGGTAAGTGCTCAGCTTAGACACCAAAGGTTATTGTCAGATAACTTGAAGGTTTTTTTTCGTATAATTTGTCATCGTAGAGGGCTTTTTGTTTTCTTGCTCTTTGTGGTTTTTTGCGCCTGTGATCCACAAAGCAGTGTACGAGTGGGTGCGGCTCCACGTTAAACAGAACCTTTATCGAATTAATGAGTGGAACAGTTCATGACATCATACATACTAATTTTAATAATTAGAAGACCAATTTAACTCCAGCTTCCGATTTTCAGGTATCGACTTTAAAATTCGGACAATAGACCTTGACGGAAAAAAAGTAAAGTTACAAATATGGTTGGTACTACTTTTGCAATTATTTTCTGAATAAATGAATTATGTGTGTTTATATTTCTACATAAAAATATAATTTTAGGGACACGGCAGGGCAAGAGAGATTCCGCACCATTACAACTGCCTACTACCGTGGCTCAATGGGCATAATGCTTGTTTATGATGTTACAAATGAGAAGAGCTTTGAAAATATTAAGAATTGGATAAGAAACATAGAAGAAAATGCCAGTGCCGATGTGGAAAAGATGATTCTGGGCAACAAGTGTGATCTAGATGCTAAGAGACAGGTAAAACTTCACTTTAAAATCTATAACAAGTAATGGGTTGATTAGTTAAATACGTTTCCTGCTTGATTCAGTGGCGTCCCTTACTCATAATTAAAATTAATTGTTTGTTTCCCTGTGACCCTCATGTTCTGTTGGACTAATTTTGTGATACACTGGTGCACCATTGCAAAATTGTTATGTTAACTGTGGAAGATAGCAAGAAATAATACATTCACATAAAAAAAATATTATGTTTTTCCATCTTTAATTAGAGTTAAATCATTCCTCTAATTTCAATAAGGAATGGTTTTGTATGCATGGTAAAGGAAAATAAAGTTCTGTTGTAAGTGTGTACAATTTTAACTAGGATATGCCCTAGTATAATTTTGTGGCAACTATCACATTGTTAACTTATTACAGAGTACAGTCACCGGCATAAATATATGATGGAACAAAGGCCGCAAAAATATCTGATGACAACTCTATTCCAAGAGCCGAAGAGCGTGTCAGATATTTTTGCAGACTTTGATTCATCATACATACATTGATGCCGGTGACTGTACCAAGTACTTACGGTTACACTGCAAAATGATAAAATATTTTGAAATGTGTTTTATGTTGTAACAGTAATAATAAAATAAATGAAACCACAGGTTAATCAAATTCAACTTCCTCATTCAATCCTAATATTAAAACAGGAAATACTCACACATGTTTTAGTTCAGTAATTCCAAGAATTAGTCATAAATGCAAAGTGCACCAATAACTACATTTTTTCCTACCTTTTCGGTTATCAATTTAACATTTTCTGTTCGAAACTTACTGTTTGAAACGAATTTTGCATATATTTATTTACTTCATACAGGTTTCAAAGGAACGAGGGGAACAGTTAGCTGTAGAATATCAGATAAAATTTGTGGAGACATCAGCAAAGGATTCATTAAATGTGGAATCGGCTTTCTATACACTGGCAAGGGATATCAAGGCTAAGATGGAAAAGAAACAGGTATGCTCTTCCCTATTATATCCTTCAATGATAGATATCATCAATATGGTGGCTGGTTATCTATTATTAAACTTACTGTAGATTTTTGGAGAAAGTTTGTTCTGTTACTGAACTTCTGTAGTGCAAAGATATTATATATACAGATCAAATACACTACAATTACACTGTATTGCACTATAGAACAGTCAAAATGTTGTACAGTAGAGGTCAGCTCAACACATTTTTGAGTTGTTTACTACAAAAAGATGGATTCCATTTGTTATAGTGGCCTGTACCTCACCCGCCAGTATGTATGGTCATGTCTAAAAATATGTATACAATTTCACAAACCTATGTTCTGAATTAATTGCACTATCTCAGCATTTTTACCATTTTTATTTTATTCAATGGTGGAGTCTATCCTTATAATGTTCAGCCAAATAATCTGCATCCACTTATTCCACTATATCTCTGTCTCTTTTTAACCCATTCATAAAGAAAGATACATGGTCGTCATATCTCCACTGGTGGTCAACATTACCTGTTCAATACTATACCATTATGCGGATGGAGCAGGACCGGTCACTTTTGCACTCTTTGGGGGAGGCATATGTCCAGCAGTGGACGTCTTTCTGCTGATATTGACACCATTATCCTATCCAACTCAAGGAGACAATCGATCTATGAACTCAAAGGAAACACGGCCGTTTTAACTTTGGACGCATAGATTGACGAGTCCAGCAACGGAATAGCTAATATGATATACTTAAATATAAAGCGTTAAATTTAAATAATCACAATTATTTACAAGTTGCGCTAGTGAGCACGTGAACGGGCTCTTAACAAAATTCAATCCACTTGTACTAGTTTTATATCGTATTTGAACTTGTAGTAACACAACACAACATACTCTAGAAATCTAGGGTGCAGGAAAATCCTCATTATCTAATAAAAACTTTTTTGTTTCATGGCTGTCTTGAAAACAGAAGGTAACTCATAGAATTGTGTTGTTGTTGTTGTCTTTGTTTTGAGTTCAGTATTGTTAAGCCTTACATATGACCAAGCCTGACTAAGAATGGCGAGCTGAAGCTAGATTACTCATTTACTTTATTGCACAGGTGTGCAGAACGCGAGTCTTATGAAGTCGACTTCTGCAACGCAGGGCGCGTTATACCTGACCGCTCGCCGATCTTAGTCATACACTTATAAAGCTAGCACAATAGCCGTGCGATTCATAATAGTAGTTAATGCAATCGTTATATAATGTATGCTTTTTAAGTCGAGTACCACGTTTATTTAATTAAGGTATGAGACTTAAAAAGCTAATTATATAACTATTGTATACAATACTTTTTCTATGAGTCAACGGAAATAATAATTTATTAAACATTGGTATCTATTGAAAATCGCCCTGCTGTAATGGTGAGCGTCAGGATGACAGGACCATGACAGATTTATATAGCGAGAGTAATTTCAAGTTTTAGTACCTTTTTTGTACTATTTGGTACCTGACATCAAAAAATTTGTACCTCGCTAAAAATCAAGAAATATTGAAAATAAAGTGGTCAGCCATTCTGACGTCAGGTTGACAGGACCAAGTCCAGTTTCCCTAGTTGTAGTAGTAGTAGTAGGATAGATTCGGTATAACGCCTACAACTAGGGAAACTGGACTTGGTCCTGTCAACCTGACGTCAGAATGGCTGACCACTTTATTTTCAATATTTCTTGATTTTTAGCGAGGTACAAATTTTTTGAGGTCAGGTACCAAATAGTACAAAAAAGGTACTAAAACTTGGAATTACTCTCGCTGTAAAAATCTGTCATGGTCCTGTCATCCTGACGCTCACCTGTAATGAAGCGCAGCAGCTTTCTTTGCGCGTTGATGTCTTCACAGTTATCTTATACAGCTCCTGGATTCATAAGATGACTGCTAGCGGTTATCTTATGAAACCACGAGCTGCGTGACGAGCTCGTGGAGCTCCAGGATTAAAAAGTATCTTAGTTTCGTGTACGAAATCTTAATTCAAAGATTAAAGTCGACGAGTAGAAAAAATATATAGGTGTAGATGGCTCGCGAAAAAGTCGCAGTCTGTTGTGCTAGTCTTTGTGGCTGTTGTTGGTTTATTTATTGCATGGTTGCGCATTCGTATCTAAGTGTCGGCTAACCAGTCACACCTTCAATCATTGAAAAACCGAAACATTTTGAAAGCGATCTTTCCAACGACCTTAATCCTGACTTTAAGGGCGCATTTTGAACTCAACCTTTATTATTTCCATCATGTTTCATTGCCATTCATGAACATAATTCTAATAAGAGTTTTTTAGTTGCTTCTTGTACCTACTTCTACTATCTTATCGATCATTAATCATATCTTGACGCGGCATGGTTTGCAGTTCAATTGTATCACAAGATCTTATGGGCGTTACGTAATGTAGCATAACATCGATTTGTGTTCATATTTTGAAGTATGCTTATAGTTTGATATACTTTAGTCCTTATTTTAATGGCCGCTAGTTTTATCATTATCCCTATTGGTTTGTTATAACCGCTTATTACGAGGAGAATCTGTACTAATGGGATTAACCCGTGTGTACCGTTTTGGTTACCTTTGTTTTATATAACATACTTTTGTTTTAAAGCGATACAATAGGAAGTTATCATGTCAATCCAAGTAACATAATTTATCGCACAGCCAAATGATAAGCCTTTGGACCCAACTGCACCGAAATGTACCAGAATGAGTAACACCGGAAATGAGTTATTATTTCTGCTTTGTGTTGTATCCCAATAGATAAGGGCCGATAAAAGTGTTATCCAGAAAGTCTCCTCATATTAGTCACCAGCTAATGTTTCTGTATCGCAGGAGGCGAGCAACCCGCCGGCGCGCGGCGACCAGCGCCAGATCAAGGCCAGCGACCAGCAGCGCAAGCCCGTGTCCTGGCTGTCGCGCTGTTCCATCCTCTGACGAGGCCGCGTCTGCGCCCGCGCCGCCGCCAGCCCCACTCACCACCGTTTTTCAGTTCACACCACCAAGGCGATAGCAAAAAAGCTCAGTCTACGATTCACCAAACTCTTAACGTATAACTTTGCATGCTAACACTAAATACATCGCAAATGATCCCATCCACGAGCGCTCGACGACCTTCAGAGCTAGTTAGCATGTGCCGTAGTTACTAGACTCGGGCGTTCGCCGCAATAATTATGTAGACTTGAGACCGTTTGCTGCTGAAAAACCGAATTTACATCACTGAGACCGTGTACGGAACCCACCTCAACTATATTTTTCGACCTTCAATTTATTAAAACTGGTAGTAACTTCACACGGGATCAGACTTGCTTTTTGTATTTTTATATCCAGGATTCTTAATTACTTTCTTAGTTTAAAAAAAAACAGTATTTTTGTCTGAAAGTAGCTGTAAATTTTGTTTACTTCTGATGTGACAATTTATTTTTATAGGGAAAAATTTAGGGTGTTGTTTATATTCGAAAAAAAAGTGTTTTAAAGATATTATTTCAATATTAGTTTTATTTAGTTGTACTTTTCCATTTGCTATTTTAATTAAGATATATATATTTTAATGTAATATATACTATTTAATTTGAATAAACAATGCTTTTTTACACAACTTGGTATAATATAATAAGTAAACCACCAATAACAAAACCTTTTAGAATTAGACCTTTATTGCCAACAATATATACAAAAGACGTGTAACATTCTCATTTCGTATTGTAAAACAATTGGAAGAGCTTTATAACAATGACCAATCAAATCCAGTGCAATTGGTACTTGGCGGATCCACAATATCATGTTAGTAAAAAAATTAAAATGCTTTTAAGATGCCTGTATCTGCTTAGCAGATGGTCTCAATGGTCTCAGTACCAGGTTTTTAACTCCAACAAAGGCTGAACTGGAAACAAAAGCTATCAACTTCAAGAAATTCTTAGCTGATAAAATAACTAAATCACCAACCAATTGCAATCCATTTCTCCAATATACAGCATATACTGGGATAGGAGGCAATTTCTCTGACCAAATTCCATTGCGGTATTTCTTGGCATGTTTTTCTGCTGACAATATGGCAGGTGCTAACTGTGACTCAATGGAGTTCTTTCCAAGGGATTGTGGGACAGAGGCTTTGGCATAACCAAGTTCCACAAGTTTTTGACCAATGTCTAGAGTTTCCACTTCTTTAGACTGAAAGCAAGAAATATTATATAGTAGGATGTGTTACAGGACATAATGTTAACAATAACACTAAGTAATTAATAGCTGTCTTGCTTTTTTTTCATGAGGCTATTTCTTAGAGAGGTTGAGGCTGTAAGGGGGCCAACTACAATTATAGCACAAGAAAAGGCAAATATTAGACCCAAAAATAGAGACTGCAAAACGGTTCATACTAATTGACACAGAATTAGAATGTCACAACTATAAACTAGGAAAGGTTTGCTGGAAGAGATCCCTTTAAGGGATAAGTTCGCCATTGTACAAATGTAAAAAAAAATCTGCAATGTACTTGTTTTTTTGTGTGTAATAAAGTGTTTACTACTACTACTTTTAGTACTATTCTATGGAAAAATAAGTCAATTGTTGTTTGATCATGAAACACTGCATTTAGGCAGCATTTAATTATGCATTTTTCTTATTAAAACAAGAATCCTAGATAAAACGAGTCTAAAGCTACTGTTACACATGCTCTTAAGTAGCATGCTTGTTTGAGCATGATCAATTATTTTGTATGCAAATAGCATGCTACTCACTAGCAAATACACCGAGCATGCTTTCGTGCTAGTAAAGAGCATGTGTAACAGTAGCTTTACTATAGTGACTCCATTTAAGGAAACTACCCTATGACATATGATTTACACTTTAAAAATGATTTTTTTGTTTTGCTGCAGTATTACCTTTCAAATATATTGCGTAAATAATGCTGCAGCCTTAATCTCTAAATAATAAAACAATGTAAAGACATTTTTTGTCAAAACATCAGGAGGATAATTTATACAATTTATCTGATTATAGAATCATTTAATTCACAAAAAACAAAAGTTTATTAGTCATAGTCATTGACGTAGCATAAAGTAAATAGACTCACAATGCCAAACAAAAATGTCTAGAAATGTGCCCCAAAATTACAACTCCTATACACCGTGGGCGTTAATAACCCGAAAGATTTTAACCACGCATTCCGGAGGTCATTAGGAGTAAAAAATGTTATTTGAATCCAATCCAAATACAGCAAAAAAAAAAAAAAAACTATTTTTTTCGGTTTTTGTAAATAAAATTTGGATAAGTATCCCTTCCTGGATGGAAATCATCCCTTTTAATAAAATGGTAACAATTATTTCTCCAAAAAAGAATGAATTTAGTGAGTGGTAGCTGTCACTTTGAATTATGTCAATAATGACTCGAAACTTGGCAACATCGGTAGCAACGTCTCCATCAAAAGAGCTTAATGCACTTTACTAATAATCACAATAAATAGTTTACATGAAAATGATAATATCTTCAAAACTAAGCAGGATTTGACTGGGGTTCAAATAAAATGTTTTGCGCCTAATGACCTAAGGAATGCGTGGTTAAAATATTTCGGGTTATTAACGCCCACGGTGTATTTCAGTAGTTGCAAATAGCGTTAACTTATAATATAACCTGCATCAAGATATAGGTTTCATAAAAAAAGAACTCAGTTTTTTAGACATTAAGCACCATATTAGCAAATCAACATCAACAGATAAAATACTTTTTAGTTTATTGAGATTTTATCATAATGTGACTTAACTGCTCACGTCAAAACTAAATAGCGAATGAATGGAGTCGCGTTATAAAATTATTTTAACAATATTTTATGTAGGAATTTAAACAGAAAGACCAATATCACAAATAAATCAGGTTACTTTATTTTACAAGTTTCAAATTTCCAAATGATGTGTTGGTATTGAATTATACAATTATATTATAGAAATTAAGAGTCTGCAGTAAGCTCAATTCTCCATACAAACGTAGTTACGCTCTCATTTTAAAACGACTAGCTAGTTTGCTCTAAAACTTTGTAGGTACTTAGAATACCGTCCAGGTCTTTAATTAGTTTATGTAGCTTCAGTACCATAGTAAAAAAATACAGCAAATTTAAGTTTTTCATACAAAACATGTTTTTGCTGTATTTTGTTTGATTTATAAACTGGATCCATATAAACTAATTAATTTTGCCTGACAAATTATTGGAAAGAATTGAAATTAAAATATGTAATGGAAAGAAATGGACTCGTTAGTTCTTTATTGTTTTTCTTTTCGGTGTTACAATCATGTCCGCTAAACGGGTGCATCCTTAATGGATGGTGTCTTAAAGATCTGTACAATTATTTTATATCATGTAGCAAATTTGCAGCTCACAGATGAGTGTAACATATTGTTGTTTTACTTAGCTTTTTATTTTAAAGTCGTTTGGTTTAAATAAATTGTCTCGACTGTAGCTTGCTATGACTGCAGCCCATTTAGCATGTCGCTGAGGATTTCTTGGAAATCTTAAATATGAAAACCATATAACGTTGACGACATAAAAAAGTATCTAATACCGACTCCTTAGATTTATGTTCTGCGACGTATGTCATTTCAACTAACAAAACTAATTATTTTAAACATATTTAAAACTATTCAATTACAACGAGTTTATACAAATTTCGTTACGTTATCAAGAGAACTTATTGGAATAAATATATCCCATCTTTTTTTCTTAGTTTTTTGTTGGTATTTACGCAGTTTTTGACTGAACATTTAGACATTTCTGACAACCAACAAGTCTCACGGTCGAAACCAAACTAAACGCAAAAGAGCCGGCCAATTCCATCAGCCAGTTCTTTTGGACTGCCATTTTTTTCGGCTGATTGTGTATCTAGTTACATATACTAAATCAATGGTCATAGTATTAACCTTTGTTTGTTATGAATTGTTGTAGGATATTAACATTATTCTAATAGGAACAGCTAAAACAAGTGATCATAGTTAAACAAATCAAAATACTCTCATGATAATAGAAAAACAAGATGTTACCTTGGCCTGTTGTAAATGCAACTGGACTGTGGAAACCAGGCTGTCCTTGTCCCTGGCGATGGGCTTCAGGGTGACCTTCTGGTTGCGAGCCACACATTCCAGCCAGTTGACAGCATTCCCACTCACAATGTCAACACCCCACAACTGCAAACATGTTAAAATGGTACATTTTTACATTAATGCCTTAAAAACAAAAAAATGCAACTTTTTCATTCTTCGCAGTTTCTCAAGTGTGCCGAAGTCATTATAAAGTGTTTATAGTGTCGTGTAAACGTAACCTTGACTGGCAGAGGCGGTTTACTGGAATGCCAAAGCGGTAAGTAGATCGGCGCGCGATGGTCCACCAGTACTCGCAACGGAGAGTGCTGTACACCTGCGTACCGCCCTCGGAGCGGCTCATGCTGCCTGATGAAATGGCTCGGTACTTGAGTCGCCTTAGAAAACTTGCTAACCTGATCAAAAACATAATTCCAGTTATGTAACGTCTTTATAAATAAACAATTACGATGTAAGGTCTATATTTACCGGACGGATCTTGTGCAGCGAGACAGCGAGACCTGCAGTAGCTAATGCATAAACCGCTATCTGTGGACAGGTATCTGATTAGTTGCTAAAACAACATCGTTTATTTTGATAAATTTGTGACCTATTTACATACATTCACCCCGCGGTAATCCTGTTGTAACAAATTATTTAAGCTATACAAATACCCGCTTTCGGTTGCAGACATTTTTGTTACTCAATAGGAGAACAAACTTTCATAATTTACCGAAAGCTAACTCATTTATATTTTAAGATAAATCCGAGATTTGATTTTTCTAACTTGAACTTGACAATCAACTGACATTTATATGGGTATTGCTGTTTGTAAAAAAATAATGCCACGTTTATTGGGTTTTTCACTCATCACGTCAACTAAAATACGAACTATATTGTGATTTAAAATAATAAGGGCAGAATCACTGATACGATAAGTTTATAGAAAGACCGGTGATCACGGAGAGGCAAATTCTTTATTTTATGTGTTTTACCGGAATTTGTTTGCCTCTCAATTATGTTCTAGATAGCAACATTACATTCCACGTCAACTTTTTTGACAACTAGCCTACTGACTGATTTGCTGTTTGTATGTACCATACTTGTAATTTATTAACATCAGAAATAAACTATAAAAATGATTACTGTGCTAAATACTATCGATACTGGCCACGAAGATATGATACACGATGCCGAACTGGATTACTATGGGTTAAGACTAGCCACGTGTTCGTCGGATAACTCGGTGAAGATTTACGACATCAAAAGCGGTACCCAAACACTCGCTGCCGACTTGAAAGGGCACTTCGGTCCCGTGTGGCAGGTGGCATGGGCGCACCCGAAGTTCGGGAACCTGTTAGCTTCGTGTTCATACGACAGGAAAGTGATTATATGGAAGGAGAGTGGGGAGTGGACGAAGTTGCATGAGTATGCGGGTCACGAGAGCTCCGTAAACTCGGTGGCGTGGGCGCCTGCGGAGTACGGGCTGGTGCTGGCGTGCTGCAGCTCGGACGGCTCCATTTCCGTGCTTACCTACAGCCAGGACGGGAACTGGGACGTGAAGAAGATCTCCGGCGCGCACGCCATCGGCGTCAACTCCATCAGCTGGTGTCCCGCCATTTCTGCTGAGCTCAACTTGGACCCGCTTAACAATAAGGATGCACCTAAGAGAATCGTGTCTGGTGGATGTGATAACTTGATCAAGGTTGGTTATTTCTCTCTATATTCTTCTAATTCCTTCTGCTATTTACATGACCTCAAATGTTTTCTTCTTACTCTCCAAATATGGTGAGATTTGTTTTAAAAAGTGTGGTGTAAAAACTTAATGTGATTACATGTAATCTTGGATGTTTATTGGCAAAAAAATGTTGAATATTATACTGAAGTCTTGTGAGATTGTAGATTTGTAAGTTTGTATGCTGGTCACCGTGGGGAATTAGACCGCAACCTTCCAGAAAACAAGAAAAAACCTAACTAATATAATTCTTACTCGCGCGAGTAAAAGCGAGTAAGAATTACTATGAGAGTACTCGCTACTCGCCGGCGGTGGGACAAGTGCCTGAAGAAGGTAAAACGAATTACAACAACCTTTATATAGCAACATACAACACAAGATCGTTATCCAGCCATGAAAGATTACTAGGGTTAACAAATGCACTAGAAACGGTCAAATACGACATCATAGGACTAGCCGCGGTTAGAAGACGAGGAGTTCTGGAACAGGCCTTTACCTCCTAAGGATTCTGGTGTGATATTATTATTATTCTGGTAGTGGCTTTTGGGCTGTCAAAGCCCTTATATCACTGCGACCATCGCTGATCTATTGTGATCGCCACTTACTACAATTCTTGGTCAAGTCCTGCAAACTCGAAGAATTGCAGGATTTTGTTGAACTCAAGAAATTTGATCTCCTCCGGGCACATGATGTGTTTGCCCAGGAAGGAGTTACGACTGTGCATGAGGCAAGGGCAATCGGTTAGGATGTGTGTAGGCGTCTCTTCTGCTTCAAAGCAGAATCTGCACTGCCTTGTGTCACACAGTCCTATCGTTTGCATGTGCTTATTTAGGCAGCTGTGCCCAGTGAGCACCCTGACCAGCATGCATAGACGGTTCCTACTTAGTGCCAAGGCGTCAGAAGACGCCTTTTTGCTAAAGGCTCTAATAAGTGCCTTAGAATGTTTCAGTCCTGGGTTAGCTCTCCAGGCTTGAATGGTCTTGTAGAAACAATAGGCTTTTAGAGTGAGCTTGGTTAGACTTTTAGGGATACCACAGAACGGCTCTGGTCCGCAGTGTGTTCCCTTCGCCCCCGCTCGTGCAAGCTCATCAGCCTTTTCATTTCCCTCGATGCCTGCATGCCCTGGGACCCAAGGGTGTGATATACTACAAATATTAACATTTAAAGCCTAGATTAAGTTATTGTAAAATTTGTCATACCCAGAAATAGAAAGGCTTTTTTATTTTATGTAATGGGTAAGCTCTGGAACAATCCATCTGATACCAATAACAAAATCACCTACATATAGAATGGAGTTTCCAGTTAGTCATAGGCATACGTCACACTACAGCGGGCATTTTGCGGGCATGTCACATGTCACAAGATTCACAAAAAAAACATCTTAACTTATATGTACTTAGTATTTGTAACATAGTTACCTGTTATCATGTATCAAGTGTATCATGTATGAAGTGACAACTGATAAGCCCACCACAACACCATGCACTACAACATGTACATGACCTGGGGCTGGGTAGGAACAGAGAAGTCAGCTTGGTGTGACAAGTGGCCATCTAAAAAACAAATAAATCGCTGACATGCGTCATTATGACTGTCCTGCATACTTTTATTTGTTGGTGCAGTGGCATCTATTTAATGGAAAGATTTGCTTTAACTGTTAATTTGCACTCCTACACAAAATTGAAGGGATACAAACTAATAGATACCTAACTAACGTACAGCTTTAGCTCCTAAGTGATGCTGCTTTATTACAAATACTAGGTACCAAATACTAAGTACAAATACTTTATTCTGACAATTCGAAAATTGATTTGTGAACCTTACCTAGTGACATGCCCGCAAAATGCCCGCTGTAGTGCGACGTATGGTCATACGCCATGTTTTGTCCAGCAGGTTTGCCTGCATTGTTTGCAATTTGCGGGCACTGCGGGCAGTTAGTTTAATTATAAAATAACAAATGAATACATATTATTGTTTTTGTAGATTTGGAGAGAGCAAGGAGATCAATGGGTTGAAGAAAACCGTCTTGAAATGCACATGGACTGGGTGAGAGATGTTGCATGGGCACCGTCACTGGGTCTGCAACGCTCCATGATCGCCAGCTGTTCACAGGACAAGCGGGTTGTCATCTGGACCAGCGACGATAATGTCTCCTGGACACCTACTATTTTGAATACCTTTGATGATGTTGTCTGGAGCGTCAGCTGGTCACTAACAGGCAATATTCTGGCTATCTCGGGAGGTGATAACAAAGTAAGCCTTTGGCGGGAGGGCAATGATGGCCAGTGGGTGTGCATCAGCGAGGTAGCTAAGGGATTGGGACAAACGCCTAATGATGAGAGAAGTACATTGTAATTTTAAATTAATTGTATTAATTTTGTTAAATATGTAATGATGTTCTAATAGTAATAATGATCTAACTTTATAAAAGTTGTATCTGTTACACCTAAAGCCTCTAGAACCTAAATTAGTGTCAATATTGTTAATACCTATTTATGGACACCTATGCCATAAAATTAAACCAGCTTGATTCTAATCTGAGACTTTAGAGCACATGTTTTGGCCTGTCAGTACTGTACATTTTTGAACATTTCTACAGGGTTTTGTAAAGGATTGTGAAATATTGTGAACAAAATAATTGACTTTCAAAACAAAGTTTTCTTCTTCTTCTTCCTTGCTCTATCCCGCTTTAGGCAGGGTCGGCGCTCCTAATTATTTAGCGACACGACACTCTGTCGAGGGTTGTCTGGTCGGGTAAATTGTGCCTACTTGATAGTTTTGTGATGCTGGTCCACCATGTTGACGGCGGTCGTCCTCTGCCTCTCTTTTTCTCCGGCAGGTTTAGAGCTTTTTTGACCACGTACTCTTCATCCCTACGCATCACGTGGCCGTAACACCTTAGGCGGTGTTCTGTTAGCTTTTCGGGTATAGGGGCCACCTTAAAACTACCACGAATGTGCTCATTTTTAATTTTGTCCAGCCTTGTAACCCCTCCCGACCAACGAAGCATCTTCATTTCGGCCGTGTGGAGTTTTTGCACGTTGTTTTCTTTGACAGGCCAGCACTCAGAACCGTAGAGTAGCGCTGGTCTAATCGCCATTCTGTACACCTTTCCTTTTGTGCGCACTGGCATACGAGTGTCGCACAAAACTCCAGTCAATGAACGCCACTTTTGCCAGCCCACTTTAAGTCTTTGCGCTACATCTTCCTCTATATTTCCGTCCTCTGTGATGACTG
This sequence comes from Epinotia brunnichana, assembly GCA_963854355.1. Classification (NCBI taxonomy): domain Eukaryota; kingdom Metazoa; phylum Arthropoda; class Insecta; order Lepidoptera; family Tortricidae; genus Epinotia; species Epinotia brunnichana. Next base: position 15,236,875 of record OY977952.1, read on the forward strand.
ATCCCAGGTACTTAAAACGTGTGACTTTTGGCACCGGTTTCGAGTCAGGGTAGCACACAGTAGAGGGCTGGCTGTTCTTGCTGAATCTACACTGCAGATATTCTGTTTTGGATCTACTCACTTTCAGACCGGATTTTCCAAGAGTGTTGACCCAAAGGTGTAAAGTGTCTTGCAATTCATTTGCTGTGTTAGCAATGAGCACTATATCGTCCGCATACAGGAGGTTGATTGGGAGCGGGGCTTGAATTTATTTAGTGATAAGTTCCATTACGAGGTTAAAAGTAGCGGACTAAGAGCCGAACCTTGGTGAACCCCTACTTCCACCCCAAATGCTTCGCTGAGGCCTGCTGGACTTTTCACTGTGGTGGAAGGTTTGAAGTACATATCTTGTATGAGCTGTACGTACGTTTCTGGCAGGTGTTGTGCTCTAAGGGCTCGCCATACGAGCCTCCGTGGTACCCGGTCGAACGCTTTTTCTAAATCAATAAATACAAGATGCAGATCTTCTTTGTTCAGACGGAATTTGTCAGTTATTATTCGGACTGCCTGAATGGCATCGGTAGTGGATTTTGACGGTGTGAAGCCAAATTGGTTGGGTGATATTTTTGACAGCAGTATGCGGTAATTTATAATACGTTCCCAAATTTTGAATGTATGTGAGGTAAGTTTGATGCCTCTATAGTTGCCACATTCTGTTACGTCGCCCTTATTTTTGTAGAAGGGGGATCAAGTGACTGAGCCGCCACGAGTTCGGTATCAATTTAGTTTTAAGGATGAGATTAAAAAGTTTACATAGCCATTCAAATCCTTGAGGCCCAAGTAACTTCCACACCTCAGGGAATTTCATCAGGGCCGGTGGCTTTATGTTTCTACATCTTTCTGACGGTACGTTTAACTTCCTCGATGCTGATCTCCTGTATAGGTCCTAGGGTCGGTGGCAAGGGATCAATAGTTTGGCTAGGGAATTCTTCGTTCATTAGTTGCTTGTAATAATCATACCATCTCTTCGTTATATCCTTGTTTGTAGTTAATAATGTTATCTTTGTCTCTTATAATTTTTTTTCATAATTAGGAGTAGGTTTTTTTGGTTTGTATTTTACGGCCGGTTACCACCTGACGCCAAGGTTGTAGCTCTCCTGGAGGGCTTGGGAACCGCCGGTGACCTTATGGTTCTTTCGCCGCCTTCCCTACTGAAAATACCAACCTGTATTTCCAGCACACCCACGACCTCTACTCCGAATATGTCAGAGAAGCCCGCCGGTGGGGTTTGATATCGGAGTTTCCATCTCAAAACAAAGTTTTCCCATCATCAGAACTGGATTTTGGTGACAATAGTCCAGGCAATGAACTGACAACTTGTATGGAAAAAATGTCAAATTTGGAAATAATTTATAATAGCTGTGTTTTTTTTGTAATGGATGTATTATCAATTAAATAGTTACCTAGCGACAAAATCCAACAAAATTTCAGACATCAAAAAAATTATATCTTAACTAGCTTTTGAAAAGTCGGAAAAAATATTAATGAATGGTTTTATCTTTATTTTGGTTCATTTACATTTGCTCTATAATATACAAAATAAATAATAAAAAAAAAAACAATTCATGCTTTATTTAAATCTATTTAAATACTTCCGGATGGAAAGTTTGTTGGATTCTTGAATAAAGCATCTTAGAATAATGTTTTAAAATGATATAAAGAAAAAAAACGCTATTATAAATTAATGTTTTTCAAAACCGTATTTTGCCTGGAGTACAACAGACTGGAAGTATGCTTTCGAACAAAGAAATAATTTTTCAAATCGGTTCATAAATTACGGAGTTATCGCGTAACATACACCTCGCCCCTCCTTTTTTGAAGTCGGTTATAAATAGCGCTTTAGTTATAACAAAATTGTTGAAATAATACATTACCGAATCCAGACTGGTTCAGCTAAAAAATAAAACGCAGTTTTAAAACACTTACAATGATTTTATTAACCTTATACTATATCACATGTTACTGAGATGGAATTGGATCAGTTCTAGCAGCAGCGGCATCTTGTAGTACTCTGCTATAGACCGGAAGGTCTCGAGCTGCGAGTGAACCTCCTTAACGGGTACTAGAGGCCCAAAGTCTCCAGCACAGTCGCAGGTTGTTGACAAATTTTCGCGTTTCACCTGAACAAACATTCATATTGCTAGTTATAGTAATTATACCAATGATTTGGTTAGCTCAAAAGAATAGTGCAAGTCGTACAAGCCCAATTTCAAAGAAAAACCGCAAATCGATCTACAGCTTAGCCATTTGGCACACGCATGAGGTCAAAACAACATTTTTGACCCGCAGTTCCTAAAATTTTAGAAACCTATCGTGTGTGGTATCTAATGAAAGGGCATTTTGAGGCGATTCTATAAATGTACCACATCATTACATTTTATCCATTTTTTTTAATTAACACAAAATCAATTTTCGAAACATACCAAGTTTGGGCTCCTCCAGACACGATATGGCTGATTTGTTTGTAATACAATATACCACAAATAATACGTAATATCCTCATTTCTAACCTCAAAAAAGCAATTTTGAAAATAACTTCATTAAGTATTTATTCTTTATTTTTCAATATTACAAAGTGACACAGTTCTACTTCAATAGCTATTTGACGTGACTTATGGAACTGTAGTACAGATACAGTACATATTAATCAAAAAATGATACGTAGTATCCATATATCCAACGGGAAATACCTCTTTAACCCTTTAACTGCGCCTTTTCATCAGCTGGTATAGTTTGTTTAGTTTTTGACACAAAATATCAGGGTTGGACTCCCTTCAGATACGATATACGCAACGATTTTTTGTTGTACAGTATATCACAAATTATACGTTATATCTTGATATTTAACCCTAAGAAAGCAATTTTGAAAACAACTTCATTTAGTTTATATTTTTTACTTGTGTATATTTTTTCAATATTACAAAGTAACACAGTTCTACTGGAATTGTATTGAACTGCGCTGTTTTGTTTATTATTGGTGTTATCTAAGTGATAATTAAGAATTAAGAAATTTTATTTATAATAATGCCCGCTGTAGTGCGACGTATGGTCATAGGCTATGTTTTGTCTAGCAGGTTTGATCAAAAACGATAAATTCTTTGTCTCCCCGCCCGTCCCTCAAGATCTGAGTTCCGATTGCGAGCTGCATTTAGCTGCATCGTTATTATCACTTAGATAACACCAATAATAAACAAAACAGCACAGTTTAATACAATTCCAGTAGAGCTGTGTCACTTTGTAATATTTAAAAATTATACACAAAAAATTAAAAAAATAAACTTAATGAAGTTATTTTCAAAATTGCTTTCTTGGGGTTAGATATCAAGATATAACGTATCATTTGTTATATACTGTACAACAAAAAACCGTTGCGTATATCGTATCTGAAGGAGTCCAACCCTGATATTTTGTGTCAAAAACTAAACAAACTATACCAGCTGATGAAAAGGCGCAGTTAAAGGTATTTCCCGTTGGATATATGGATACTACGTATCATTTTATGATTAATATGTACTGTATCTGTACTACAGTTCCATAAGTCACGTCAAATAGGTATTGAAGTAGAACTGTGTCACTTTGTAATATTGAAAAATAAAAAATAAATACTTAATGAAGTTATTTTCAAAATTGCTTTTTTTAAGTTAGAATTGAGGACATTACGTATTATTTGTGGTATATTGTATTACAAACAAATAAGCCACATACATCGTGTCTGGAGTCCAACCTTGGTATTAATTTTGTGTTAATAAAAAAAAATGAATAAAATGTAATGATGTGATACATTTTTAGAATCGCCTCAAAATGCCCTTTCATTAGATACCACACACGATAGGTTTCTGAAAAAAAATTTTTTTTTCCATACAAAAAATGAAATTTCATGGCACTCCCCTCCTAAGGGAATTTTTTTTAGGAACTGTGGGTCAAAAAAATTGTTTTGACCTCTAGTATGCGTGTGCCAAATGGCTAAACTGTAGATCGATTTGCGGTTTTTTTAATCGTACAAGCTACACTAGAACGCAGAACATCATTATACAAGAAAGCGACATTATGCTTTTAGATTGTAAGTCTACTAAGTGGTGGCCCTGCCTGCCAATCGAATGGGCTTGGGTTTAAATCACGTAACATACAATTGGATAGCAGTAATGGATTCGAATTAAATTCCATTAAAACAATACATGTGTCTTCCAATGAAAATGTACCTTATGCTTCAAGGCATATTTATTTCGGTTAACAACTATCAATTACTGTGAATGAACTCCAATTGAAATTAATTGATGGCCTATTTTTATCATTAGTATGCAACTGGACTTGAGATAATATGAGTAGCACAGAATGTAACATATAATTGATAATAATGACGGTTTAACCTCACAATAAAGTATCTAGTTAAATTTTCCAACAATTTTATATACTTATTTAGAAAACTGCCGTGAGTCCCAGAACATACATACATACATACAATCACGCCTTAAGTCTCAGATATATTAAAATATAATGTTGTGCAAAGCAGCCAGCAGTGCGGGCACAGATCCGTAGTACTTATGCCTTGATCGTGTGATCAAGTAAGTAAGTGTAAGGTATGTGTATACCGAGCAAACGGGCGAGACAGTGCTCCCGGCCGAGTACTCGGCGCGTATAAACAGTCACTCGCTTGTTATACGCACCGAGTACTCGGCCGAGAGCACTGTCTCGCCCGTTTGCTCGGTACGTGTGTTCAACGCATAAGCGCGCCGGCATCGCGAGTGGTCACGAATAAAGGACCACGTATGTATTGGTTCGAAACATGTCAAGCGATATTCGACCTCAAAGACCCGAGTGACCCGTTTCGTTATATTATATATTAATTTTCCAACAAGTTTAACCTTTTCGACGCTCTGTAAAAGATAAAATTGTCAGCCACAAGCCAAGTCAACAAGACATTTAGGGCGGAGTTAAACCTTATGTCAATGCAAGAAGGTTGCTATCGCGCTGGGCTCCTTGGCGCATATATCAGTCGTTGGCGTTGAACCTGTGGTGCGGATGAAGGTTAAAATGGACTAGGTACCGAACGTGTTGAAAGCCAAGCGATTAGTGTTTTCGTAGTTTTTACACCATTTTTCAGTGCGAACATATAAAACTTATTCAAAAATCACGATTTACTGTGCAGCCAACAATATTAATATCTGTACAAAACAAAAATCAAGCTATTAGTACGCACCTTTTCCTTAGTAAGTAGAGATTTACGGTTCGTAAAGATATTAATATGGTTAACTGAGGTAATTAAAGTATCAATGAAAATCTGCACAGATGCAAAATTGTATGTTAATCGCTCTTTTGATTCGTATGGCTCCAATCAATCAAAAAACCTTTTCAACAGGCCAGATGAAATTCAATCTTATCGCGTCATAAGTAGGAAAAACTATTCTCAATTCATAGATAAACTGCAAAACAAATAGGATCATGGGGTCTAATTAGCAACTATGGGGCAACTCGTCTATGTCGCATTTGGTCTAAAAAGCAACTGCCCCATTAGACGAGTTACCAATTAGACCCCATGATCCTATCCCAAAAAAACTACTGTGATGGAATGAGTTGTATTGTATACCTGGTGGCAGCGGCTGCAGACCAGGTCCTGTAGGGTGTACGTTAGAGCGCGACGGTCCATGGCCTCGATGAGACGCCACTCCAGCTCCTGATTATCGTACGCGGAGCCGCACGTCGGGCATAGGCAGACGGGGCTGGCGGGGAAATAAAGCTAATTAGTAATCTAATATGGCGCCAAACAAGCATAGGTCCAGTATAGGCCAAGCAAATTAGATTTAAAAAAAAAACATTATGAGGAATTAATTCCCGAGAAAATTGGAAATCGTTTTAATACCACCATTTGGTCCTAAATGCACATGCACACCTCCTGGGATTGGGCAAACTCAGATTACACGTATTTAGGACCAAATGAAGGTATTAAAACGATTTCCAGCTTTATGGGAATTAATTCTTCGAAAAATTCTAATTTGATTGGCCTACGTAGTAGCGGTGACCTGTCGGACGTCTATATCGGTGGAACGATGTCGTCGAATCATATCTGCGCTATTTTCAAGCAATGAACTGGCGGGAAATGATTGGTACAAATGGCAAATCTCGTGTTGGAGCCCAACCCTTGCTCAAGGTATGACTTGGAAGCATAAAAAAAAAACTTGATGTAATACTAAAGCCACTTACACATCATCCACGGTAGACAGGTCGGCCTCCCGGCACAGGTCGAGGTCGCGGCAGTGGTTGCACACCTTGCAGATGAGCTCGGTGACCACACACGACGCGCAGGGGTCGCGCCACTCCGCCGCCGCGCTGAACTCGCCCACGCCGATCAAACGGAGCAGGTTACGCCGGACCAGCGTTATCTGAAATACGCAATTAGGTTATGATTGTTTATCTCTCCACTACCTACAGGTTGTCTGCACGGACTGCACGGCTAGTTCAAGGAATATCCCAAGTTAGAGAAGTACATCGTACCTGTTCGTCGAGCCTGTTGTCGAGCGCGATGACCTGGCAGAGTGCGTTGACGAACTGCAGCGCGGGCGGCTCGGCGCCGCCGCGCCGGCCCGGCCGCGCCTCCACGTCGTGCGCCTTCAGCACCGGCATGCGTGTGTGGATATTCTCCGTCATCCTGACAAAACAAAACGTATGTACACTCGGCGTCATAAGTTGCTGAACACCTAATTACCTTGTCGTTTTCACTCGTTTGACAACTTCATAAGGCAGTTTAACATGACGCTCGGGCTGCTGTGCGGCGGCGCCCACGAACCCGCTCACTGCCGCCGCGAACGGCTCGCGCACGCCGCGCGGCAGGAACATGACAACACTCACTGGAACAGCTTCTGCGTGATCTCCCCGGCGAGCAGGCTGGCGAGCTGCTCGGGCTGCTGTGCGGCGGCGCCCACGAACCCGCTCACTGCCGCCGCGAACGGCTCGCGCACGCCGCGCGGCAGGAACATGACAACACTCACTGGAACAGCTTCTGCGTGATCTCCCCGGCGAGCAGGCTGGCGAGCTGCTCGGGCTGCTGTGCGGCGGCGCCCACGAACCCGCTCACTGCCGCCGCGAACGGCTCGCGCACGCCGCGCGGCAGGAACATGACAACACTCACTGGAACAGCTTCTGCGTGATCTCCCCGGCGAGCAGGCTGGCGAGCTGCTCGGGCTGCTGTGCGGCGGCGCCCACGAACCCGCTCACTGCCGCCGCGAACGGCTCGCGCACGCCGCGCGGCAGGAACAGCGCCAGGTTCCAGCTCATCGCGATCATACCCTCCTGACACACAGAAGAACATGTAGCCTATTATTATAATTTTTATTTATTTTCCTTTTTAAGTCAGGTTTAAAAAAAAAAAACCTATAGATTGTCCCACTGTTGGGCAAAGGCCTGCCCTCTCGACTGCGACTCGTCCCGGCTTTGAGGAATCTCTGACCAATCATTACAAAATGCGTCCAGGGCGTCCCGCCATCTCCGTCTCGGCCTGCCACGTCGTCGCCGCCCATCGTGTGGCACCCACTCCATGGCTATCTTGGACGCATGCGGCGTGGCCAAAAACCTAACCTCGCCTCGCCTAAGCTATTGGTGGTTAGGGATACTCGTTACAGAGAAAGAAACTTAATAAAACAGTGTCCGACTAAATATAGTTTTACGTTTTTGTAACCTACTAACACTTCTATGGGCTAAGCCTGAAAAAAAATTGTATTTGTTTTGTACCCCCTTCTCTATCTCGCCCTCGACTTAGGCCTTGTTCGCACTTGCAACAAATGTATGAACTCGCACTAAAATACTAGCCTAGTCCGAACAAGGCTGTAGCGAGACTTCTTTCGCTATTAGACCGTTCGTCGAAACATCTATCATGATTGGAATTGGAATCAAAATGGTCTCAGAATGGTGTTGAATTTCTTGTGATTAAATAAAAAGTACAAACGCGACTATGTTCTTTGATTCATTGATATCTAGAAATATATTATCAAGTTATTGGCTAAGAAGCAACATGTATTGCTTAATTAAGGTACCACTTTGCTTGAATATTACAGTTAAATCTTTAAAAATATGTTGAAACACTGAAGAAAATATGCCTCTTTAGTGGTTATTTAACAGAATACTGTAATTTTCAAAGTGCACCTGTCGTTACCTCATCCTCTCCATTTTCTTCTGCTGGCGGCAGCTGGGACGAACCGACTTCAACCAGTCCCTCTGGTAATTTGCCCTGCCATACAAAAAAACATACATCAGATATCTAGAAAACTGGGTAAGTAATATACTTATATTGTAATCTAATTTTGGCTTCAACTTGTCCTTCTATCCTCCCCCCCCCCCCCTTTGTTTTAGTTTTAATTATTTATAATATGAATATTTTTGTATGGATCATTGGTCTGAAAATAAAGCATTACATACATATTAAACACGACGACTTTTTGCAGCGATACAAACCCGCGTTACACGAACGCACAATTAGCCATAGATTACCTGTCAAAAAGCACCAAAAAGTGTGTAAGCGCTCTTAGCGTTGTCAGGGCCGGCTTTGGTCGCGCCGCTACTAGTTAGTACATGCATGCCGGGCCTACCCGCGAGCCGGTATGTTAGAGCTGCTACGGCGCGCACGCGTTCTATCGCAGCGCATTACATGCCATAGAAAGGGATGGCCACGTTTAGGCTCGTTCGGCATACCTGAACCTGGGATTTGTTAACAGAGAACCTTCTGTAGGTAGTACTATTATTTATTCTGTGGCGGTGCGTGGCTCCGCTGAGTGGAAGGCTGTACTCTGGGTTGTGAGGGTACCTGCACGCCCGCGTGGTTGGCGGGGTCCAGCCACAGCAGGTAGCTCCAGCACTGCTTGTAGCGGATGTCCACACCGTGGAACAGCTCCTTGTTCCGGATGCTCTGCACCACGAACTCTGTGAGGGTGTACCTGCACGCCCGCGTGGTTGGCGGGGTCCAGCCACAGCAGGTAGCTCCAGCACTGCTTGTAGCGGATGTCCACACCGTGGAACAGCTCCTTGTTCCGGATGCTCTGCACCACGAACTCTGTGAGGGTGTACCTGCACGCCCGCGTGGTTGGCGGGGTCCAGCCACAGCAGGTAGCTCCAGCACTGCTTGTAGCGGATGTCCACACCGTGGAACAGCTCCTTGTTCCGGATGCTCTGCACCACGAACTCTGTGAGGGTGTACCTGCACGCCCGCGTGGTTGGCGGGGTCCAGCCACAGCAGGTAGCTCCAGCACTGCTTGTAGCGGATGTCCACACCGTGGAACAGCTCCTTGTTCCGGATGCTCTGCACCACGAACTCTGTGAGGGTACCTGCACGCCCGCGTGGTTGGCGGGGTCCAGCCACAGCAGGTAGCTCCAGCACTGCTTGTAGCGGATGTCCACACCGTGGAACAGCTCCTTGTTCCGGATGCTCTGCACCACGAACTCTGTGAGGGTACCTGCACGCCCGCGTGGTTGGCGGGGTCCAGCCACAGCAGGTAGCTCCAGCACTGCTTGTAGCGGATGTCCACACCGTGGAACAGCTCCTTGTTCCGGATGCTCTGCACCACGAACTCTGTGAGGGTGTACCTGCACGCCCGCGTGGTTGGCGGGGTCCAGCCACAGCAGGTAGCTCCAGCACTGCTTGTAGCGGATGTCCACACCGTGGAACAGCTCCTTGTTCCGGATGCTCTGCACCACGAACTCTGTGAGGGTACCTGCACGCCCGCGTGGTTGGCGGGGTCCAGCCACAGCAGGTAGCTCCAGCACTGCTTGTAGCGGATGTCCACACCGTGGAACAGCTCCTTGTTCCGGATGCTCTGCACCACGAACTCTGTGAGGGTACCTGCACGCCCGCGTGGTTGGCGGGGTCCAGCCACAGCAGGTAGCTCCAGCACTGCTTGTAGCGGATGTCCACACCGTGGAACAGCTCCTTGTTCCGGATGCTCTGCACCACGAACTCTGTGAGGGTACCTGCACGCCCGCGTGGTTGGCGGGGTCCAGCCACAGCAGGTAGCTCCAGCACTGCTTGTAGCGGATGTCCACACCGTGGAACAGCTCCTTGTTCCGGATGCTCTGCACCACGAACTCTGTGAGGGTACCTGCACGCCCGCGTGGTTGGCGGGGTCCAGCCACAGCAGGTAGCTCCAGCACTGCTTGTAGCGGATGTCCACACCGTGGAACAGCTCCTTGTTCCGGATGCTCTGCACCACGAACTCTGTGAGGGTACCTGCACGCCCGCGTGGTTGGCGGGGTCCAGCCACAGCAGGTAGCTCCAGCACTGCTTGTAGCGGATGTCCACACCGTGGAACAGCTCCTTGTTCCGGATGCTCTGCACCACGAACTCTGTGAGGGTACCTGCACGCCCGCGTGGTTGGCGGGGTCCAGCCACAGCAGGTAGCTCCAGCACTGCTTGTAGCGGATGTCCACACCGTGGAACAGCTCCTTGTTCCGGATGCTCTGCACCACGAATTCCACGTAACCTGGCGAAACAAAATAACATTCGGTGTATCGCCGATATAAAAGCATAAGGCGCTTTCTATAAGTAAATATGAGAATAAAAATGTTTCAAAATTGAAATGACGACGGCTGTTTAGTTGTGTACTCATAAAGATGTAAAAACAATTGAGGTGACGTGTAATTTAATTATATGAGTCAAATAGAAAAGAAAATATAAAGCATCGAAGACGACGAGTATTCAGGAAAATGTCACAACCAAAAAGACATAGTGTAACTATAAACTTAAACCCTGTCTACGTAGGAAGGTAGTTGACGACGTATGCGTATTACGTAGTTGTCTTTCTACGACCGGCACACATATTTATTAAATTGTAGCAGTAAATGTCGCTCGATAAATATGGAGTGTGTAACAGTCGACAGCAGTCATCTAATTGACTCTCACTGGGAATGTCTGATTTTGACTGTCATTTCTGGTAGCGCAGCTGGTTTCACCAAGCTCGACTTCCAAAATGTATATAGACACTACGGAGTTTACAAATGTTCACACAAACATACCTATGCCATCCAAGACGGATTTCTTCTTAGTGCACAGCAGTATCTTGTTAAAGTCCGCGTACACGATGACGGAGCCGAGCCGCTTGAACTCCGCGACCAGCATCAGGAACAGTTTCTTCATGAGCCCGTAGAGCGTGCGCCGCAGCGCCGGGTCGTACAGCAGGGACGTGGGGGTCTTCAGCCATCTGGAAATGGACTGGAGGTGAACCACTGAAGGATGCGTTTGCAACACATGTAAATAGAACAGGCCCCGTAGCATGGTTGGCCTTATCACGCGATAAGTTACAAGATAAGAGCATCGTCTCGTTCTATCGATAGTGACAGATGCTATCAGCCAGTGACAGATGCTTTATCTTGTCACTTATCGCGTGATAAGGCCAACCATGCTACGGGGCCAGGTTAGGGACAGGTGGCATAGGGCTCAACAGGGTCTGGACTTTACCGATTCCTCTTGATTCGGTTGATCCGCAGGAATGGGTAGTGTCTTGGCCGGTGCGCTCTGGAGACGACGGCGAGTGATAATTTGGTGAACCCTAAGTTATCGCTTGCTGGTGTTACCAATAACCCGACACGGGGGGGTCGGGGGGTTCCGCCCAGGGAATTGTAAGATTCCCCAGGTGCGGCTTGAGGGAGAGGCCATTGCCGTTTGCCTCTATAATAAATAACGGACCCGGAACCCTAAAAAATCCTCTGCTATCAGAGGATTCATGTTAGGCGCGGGGGCTGCGACCGTCAGGCCGGGGCCGAGTTGTGGCTGCGAGGGAGAAAACCTCTATAAAAAGTTACAAGGGGACCTGAGAGGGTGAATCCGAGGTCTATCACCCTCTCCCGGCGCAGAGGTCCTTTGGTCGGGTCGGGAAGCGTGTGGTGTCGCCCTGCACGCTTACGACGGGAGGGGGGCTTTTGCCTCAGTAGTGAGGGCAGCTGCGGCTGTTGCCGAGGGGCGTCGTGGTGAAATGTTCGCGATCCCATGGCGCCCCTACTACACGGCAGAGAGGGCATACCTTGGTGGTTTTAGACGGTAGTCCGGGGGGTTCCCGGGAGCCCGTCATACCCATCCTAGTTGCTCGGCTAGGTGGGATGCGTAAAGGCATTTCCCCAAGTAAAAAAAAAAGGGGCTGAAAATGATGATGATAACTTGGATGTACACAATAGATGCATGATACATGCACGCCGAAATAAATAATAATGATAATATAATGTACTAACACTAGTTTAATAAGTAATACAATTGTTATTAACACCATGATCCCATGTTGGTCGTAAATAAAGTTTTTTTTTACATGCTTATTACGACCCTGCGTTCTGAGCTAGGAAACCCTGTGTTACAAGACTCAGTTTAATTTATGTAGGTATTCGTTCATCCTTGACTGTACGGTCGCCATCACATACATCGGAGCAAACAAGCACGTCACAAACATCGGAACACACCTCTATTTTCAAGGCATTAGGGTGCATGTGCCGATATTTTTGAACACCTATAGTGTACCTATGTATGTGATTGCGACTGTACTAGACGAGGATATATGTAATAGAAGTTAACCTGTATAAATGGCGAGACCAGAGGCTCTAGTATAAGTTTTATCGACACAATACTTTTTCGAACGCGTTTGCGTTTAGTTTAAATTTATATGGCAACCCGAACAGCGCCTCTGGTGGTAACTATTAGGAACTACGCGTTGCCATACAAATTGAAACTAAACACAAACGCGTTCGAAAACGTATTGTATCGATAAAACTTATACTAGAGCCTCAGCTGTACTCCTTTTTAAAGAATTGGCCAGAGACTGGTCAGGAACGCGAAGTCTGGAAACGGAGGGGGGAAGCCTTTGCCCAGCAGTGGGACACAACAGGCTCCTAATAATAAATAAATAACCTGTAGAAGTGCGTAATCTGGTAGTCCGCGAACATGTTCTTATATACAGTGACGTCCCTCAGCCAGGAAGCGATCATGGTCCGCAGCACGCGGAAGGCCGCGCTGCACTGCGCCGTCTCGTCGTACGTCACCGACGCGTTCACTCCTGAAATACTATATTGTATCACAAAGGTGATCTTCTGTTTAAGGCGCTATAGGTTCAGCGAAGTGAAGCGAACATAGTTTTTGAAACAATATAATGCGTCTGTTTATAATAATATGGTTTCAAAAAAATACGAATAGTAATCTTGAGGCTTTCTTAATCTTGAGGAAATCAGTGATTCGAAACACGATTAAGCAATTTTCGCTCGATAGAAAAAAATCTAAAACATATTAAAATTCACTTAAAACATTCGTAGCAAATTATGCACAATAGCTAAACATATTAACATTGGTTCTAAAAATCGGCAATATCATGTTTGAGGGAACTTAGTGATTACTTTTTTATTTATTTAAACGCACAAAAAATTAAAATTAAAAACATGATATCCGCGCTTCCAAACACGCACTTCCATCTCGCTCACGCTTATGCTCAGCGAGAGGGAGAGAAGACTATGATACTATAGCGCCTTAAGCTGAGGGTAGTTTGAATTTAGAGCGAAATAAAATATTCTAGAGCAGAACACACGTAGGACACATATTGAGTGGATACTTTTCTCAACACGAGACCTGATACATAAAAAAAAAACATGCTGAGTTCGCATCTCTCTCTCTCTTGTCGACCCTTGACGTCTCAAGATCGTGGTGAAAGGGGGATGCAAGTCAGAAACGGACGAACCGGCTCCTGTCACGTGCAATGTCAGCGAAACCGTACATTGAGTTCGACCATCTAGTTGGTGAGCAACCTCTTGGATTTCCCCTCTGTATTCCCAAATTACTACTAACTTTTGTAGGTTGTCGTCACCGCGTCATATTATTGCCTTGATCACACGTACCTAGCAAACGGGCGAGACAGTGCTCTCGGCCGAGTACTCGGTGCGTATAACATAGCGAGTGACTGTTTATACGCGCCGGGTACTCGGCCGAGAGCACTGTCTCGCCCGTTTGCTCGGTACGTGTGATCAAGGCATATGTGTCCAAAGTAGTTGAGCACACGGTGGTAACATGTTGTCGAAAGACGCTCTTTTATTTTTCTTTTGTCTAATCCCAATAAGGTCTAGTTTTCCCTCTGGGTTGGAAGGTCAGATGGCAGTTGCTTTCGTAAAACTAGTGCCTATGCCAAATCTTGGGATTAGGTGTTAAAGCAGACCCCGGGCTCCTTTAGGGGCACAACCGGGAATAACTCTAGGAGGATGGTGATGATTTTTGCAAAGATGGAGGAATGTCAAGGAAGTGGGTTGTGTTGTATTATTTAACAGTAACTTTATAGTTTACTTATTTCATATTTTGTTGTTTCCCCTTGTTAACTGTTTAGGTTTATTTCATAGTTGATACCGGTTGTCGGCGTTTGTGTCGGCACTTATGTTAGTTTTAAGTAAGGTCCCCACTGAAAATCAGCGCCTCAGCTTGCTGTGCCTTGCTGTGGCTTCATGCTGAGTGGGGATCCTATTTAACGTCCTAGTATTTAAGTCTTTTATTTTGCTTGTTCTTTTTATTGTGTAATTTTGTGACGTTAAATAAATGTATTTTCTTTCTTTCTTTCTTTCTTTCTTTCTGCAACATAGACGCATATTGCTTGTATTAGTGCAACCTTAAGTGTATAAATAGATAGATATAATATATAATAAAGGATTCTAGAAGACACTCTTCACCCTGCTACTTATCGCCTCACCTACCAGTCCTACCGCCATATTTGTACTAATAGTACCTGTGGGATCGTTGGGCAGCGCCGTGCGGCTGAAGGCCGTGGCTACACTGGTGCCCTCCTGCTGCAGTATGTGTTGCGCCTGCAGTAACGCACACACGCACAGCGCGTCGCTCTCCAGCTCGACGCACACAGAGTCGTACGCGCCTGACGCGTTGTGTGTGCAGCCTGACAGCTCTTCCACCTCGCTCGCTAGTCTGGAAAACGTCATCATATGGTATGGCTTTTTGTTGTTGAACTGTTAGCACCCGCATATTACAGCCACTAAACGCGGCCACTGAATGATCGGTGTCTGACGGTGCTAAAACAAAATGTATGAAAGAACTCGGCCGCAGCTTGTGGCGGCCA
This sequence comes from Epinotia brunnichana, assembly GCA_963854355.1. NCBI lineage: Eukaryota > Metazoa > Arthropoda > Insecta > Lepidoptera > Tortricidae > Epinotia > Epinotia brunnichana. The sequence continues at coordinate 15,251,973 of OY977952.1, forward strand.
CTAGTAGCTCAATGTACGGCACTTCTAAATTTCCAGCAGTGGACGTCTTTCAGCTGATATGATGATGATAATGAGTATTCATTCGATACCAATGATACCATAGACAAGGTTGATACAGTAGAACCTAGTGCACGACCAATTATAAATGTATAAGTGTGGTGGTACCTGTTGTCGTCAGTCTCGCGACCGCCCAGGTCGGGCCGCTCGAGGTTGGAGCACCACAGCACGAAGTTGTGCTTGACGAGGTGCCGCGCGTAGAACAGGTCTGCGCCGAACAGCGTGGGGTCTGCCGGCACGTTGCCCATGGGCACGTGGAAGTACCTACGAGAAACAAACATGGTATAGATTAGTGGATTGGCATTTGCCAAATTGCGAGTGTAGCTTCTGCCACGCGCTGCCACTCCAGCGTGCTGTACAGCGTGTCCACGTCGCGCGCGTGCAGCGGGACTAGCGGGAACTCCGACAGTAGTCACCTGCACTGCTCCACGGTGAGCGCGAGCACGGGGTCCAGGTTGAGGTAGTGGCGCACGACGGTGCGCGCGCCCACGCGCTGCCACTCCAGCGTGCTGTACAGCGTGTCCACGTCGCGCGCGTGCAGCGGGACTAGCGGGAACTCCGACAGTAGTCACCTGCACTGCTCCACGGTGAGCGCGAGCACGGGGTCCAGGTTGAGGTAGTGGCGCACGACGGTGCGCGCGCCCACGCGCTGCCACTCCAGCGTGCTGTACAGCGTGTCCACGTCGCGCGCGTGCAGCGGGACTAGCGGGAACTCCGACAGTAGTCACCTGCACTGCTCCACGGTGAGCGCGAGCACGGGGTCCAGGTTGAGGTAGTGGCGCACGACGGTGCGCGCGCCCACGCGCTGCCACTCCAGCGTGCTGTACAGCGTGTCCACGTCGCGCGCGTGCAGCGGGACTAGCGGGAACTCCGACAGTAGTCACCTGCACTGCTCCACGGTGAGCGCGAGCACGGGGTCCAGGTTGAGGTAGTGGCGCACGACGGTGCGCGCGCCCACGCGCTGCCACTCCAGCGTGCTGTACAGCGTGTCCACGTCGCGCGCGTGCAGCGGGACTAGCGGGAACTCCGACAGTAGTCACCTGCACTGCTCCACGGTGAGCGCGAGCACGGGGTCCAGGTTGAGGTAGTGGCGCACGACGGTGCGCGCGCCCACGCGCTGCCACTCCAGCGTGCTGTACAGCGTGTCCACGTCGCGCGCGTGCAGCGGGACTAGCGGGAACTCCGACAGTAGTCACCTGCACTGCTCCACGGTGAGCGCGAGCACGGGGTCCAGGTTGAGGTAGTGGCGCACGACGGTGCGCGCGCCCACGCGCTGCCACTCCAGCGTGCTGTACAGCGTGTCCACGTCGCGCGCGTGCAGCGGGACTAGCGGGAACTCCGACAGTAGTCACCTGCACTGCTCCACGGTGAGCGCGAGCACGGGGTCCAGGTTGAGGTAGTGGCGCACGACGGTGCGCGCGCCCACGCGCTGCCACTCCAGCGTGCTGTACAGCGTGTCCACGTCGCGCGCGTGCAGCGGGACTAGCGGGAACTCCGACAGTAGTCACCTGCACTGCTCCACGGTGAGCGCGAGCACGGGGTCCAGGTTGAGGTAGTGGCGCACGACGGTGCGCGCGCCCACGCGCTGCCACTCCAGCGTGCTGTACAGCGTGTCCACGTCGCGCGCGTGCAGCGGGACTAGCGGGAACTCCGACAGTAGTCACCTGCACTGCTCCACGGTGAGCGCGAGCACGGGGTCCAGGTTGAGGTAGTGGCGCACGACGGTGCGCGCGCCCACGCGCTGCCACTCCAGCGTGCTGTACAGCGTGTCCACGTCGCGCGCGTGCAGCGGGACTAGCGGGAACTCCGACAGTAGTCACCTGCACTGCTCCACGGTGAGCGCGAGCACGGGGTCCAGGTTGAGGTAGTGGCGCACGACGGTGCGCGCGCCCACGCGCTGCCACTCCAGCGTGCTGTACAGCGTGTCCACGTCGCGCGCGTGCAGCGGGACTAGCGGGAACTCCGACAGTAGTCACCTGCACTGCTCCACGGTGAGCGCGAGCACGGGGTCCAGGTTGAGGTAGTGGCGCACGACGGTGCGCGCGCCCACGCGCTGCCACTCCAGCGTGCTGTACAGCGTGTCCACGTCGCGCGCGTGCAGCGGGACTAGCGGGAACTCCGACAGTAGTCACCTGCACTGCTCCACGGTGAGCGCGAGCACGGGGTCCAGGTTGAGGTAGTGGCGCACGACGGTGCGCGCGCCCACGCGCTGCCACTCCAGCGTGCTGTACAGCGTGTCCACGTCGCGTGCGTGCAGCGGGACTAGCGGGAACTCCGACAGTAGTCACCTGCACTGCTCCACGGTGAGCGCGAGCACGGGGTCCAGGTTGAGGTAGTGGCGCACGACGGTGCGCGCGCCCACGCGCTGCCACTCCAGCGTGCTGTACAGCGTGTCCACGTCGCGCGCGTGCAGCGGGACTAGCGGGAACTCCGACAGTAGTCACCTGCACTGCTCCACGGTGAGCGCGAGCACGGGGTCCAGGTTGAGGTAGTGGCGCACGACGGTGCGCGCGCCCACGCGCTGCCACTCCAGCGTGCTGTACAGCGTGTCCACGTCGCGCGCGTGCAGCGGGACTAGCGGGAACTCCGACAGTAGTCACCTGCACTGCTCCACGGTGAGCGCGAGCACGGGGTCCAGGTTGAGGTAGTGGCGCACGACGGTGCGCGCGCCCACGCGCTGCCACTCCAGCGTGCTGTACAGCGTGTCCACGTCGCGCGCGTGCAGCGGGACTAGCGGGAACTCCGACAGTAGTCACCTGCACTGCTCCACGGTGAGCGCGAGCACGGGGTCCAGGTTGAGGTAGTGGCGCACGACGGTGCGCGCGCCCACGCGCTGCCACTCCAGCGTGCTGTACAGCGTGTCCACGTCGCGCGCGTGCAGCGGGACTAGCGGGAACTCCGACAGTAGTCACCTGCACTGCTCCACGGTGAGCGCGAGCACGGGGTCCAGGTTGAGGTAGTGGCGCACGACGGTGCGCGCGCCCACGCGCTGCCACTCCAGCGTGCTGTACAGCGTGTCCACGTCGCGCGCGTGCAGCGGGACTAGCGGGAACTCCGACAGTAGTCACCTGCACTGCTCCACGGTGAGCGCGAGCACGGGGTCCAGGTTGAGGTAGTGGCGCACGACGGTGCGCGCGCCCACGCGCTGCCACTCCAGCGTGCTGTACAGCGTGTCCACGTCGCGCGCGTGCAGCGGGACTAGCGGGAACTCCGACAGTAGTCACCTGCACTGCTCCACGGTGAGCGCGAGCACGGGGTCCAGGTTGAGGTAGTGGCGCACGACGGTGCGCGCGCCCACGCGCTGCCACTCCAGCGTGCTGTACAGCGTGTCCACGTCGCGCGCGTGCAGCGGGACTAGCGGGAACTCCGACAGTAGTCACCTGCACTGCTCCACGGTGAGCGCGAGCACGGGGTCCAGGTTGAGGTAGTGGCGCACGACGGTGCGCGCGCCCACGCGCTGCCACTCCAGCGTGCTGTACAGCGTGTCCACGTCGCGCGCGTGCAGCGGGACTAGCGGGAACTCCGACAGTAGTCACCTGCACTGCTCCACGGTGAGCGCGAGCACGGGGTCCAGGTTGAGGTAGTGGCGCACGACGGTGCGCGCGCCCACGCGCTGCCACTCCAGCGTGCTGTACAGCGTGTCCACGTCGCGCGCGTGCAGCGGGACTAGCGGGAACTCCGACAGTAGTCACCTGCACTGCTCCACGGTGAGCGCGAGCACGGGGTCCAGGTTGAGGTAGTGGCGCACGACGGTGCGCGCGCCCACGCGCTGCCACTCCAGCGTGCTGTACAGCGTGTCCACGTCGCGCGCGTGCAGCGGGACTAGCGGGAACTCCGACAGTAGTCACCTGCACTGCTCCACGGTGAGCGCGAGCACGGGGTCCAGGTTGAGGTAGTGGCGCACGACGGTGCGCGCGCCCACGCGCTGCCACTCCAGCGTGCTGTACAGCGTGTCCACGTCGCGCGCGTGCAGCGGGACTAGCGGGAACTCCGACAGTAGTCACCTGCACTGCTCCACGGTGAGCGCGAGCACGGGGTCCAGGTTGAGGTAGTGGCGCACGACGGTGCGCGCGCCCACGCGCTGCCACTCCAGCGTGCTGTACAGCGTGTCCACGTCGCGCGCGTGCAGCGGGACTAGCGGGAACTCCGACAGTAGTCACCTGCACTGCTCCACGGTGAGCGCGAGCACGGGGTCCAGGTTGAGGTAGTGGCGCACGACGGTGCGCGCGCCCACGCGCTGCCACTCCAGCGTGCTGTACAGCGTGTCCACGTCGCGCGCGTGCAGCGGGACTAGCGGGAACTCCGACAGTAGTCACCTGCACTGCTCCACGGTGAGCGCGAGCACGGGGTCCAGGTTGAGGTAGTGGCGCACGACGGTGCGCGCGCCCACGCGCTGCCACTCCAGCGTGCTGTACAGCGTGTCCACGTCGCGCGCGTGCAGCGGGACTAGCGGGAACTCCGACAGTAGTCACCTGCACTGCTCCACGGTGAGCGCGAGCACGGGGTCCAGGTTGAGGTAGTGGCGCACGACGGTGCGCGCGCCCACGCGCTGCCACTCCAGCGTGCTGTACAGCGTGTCCACGTCGCGCGCGTGCAGCGGGACTAGCGGGAACTCCGACAGTAGTCACCTGCACTGCTCCACGGTGAGCGCGAGCACGGGGTCCAGGTTGAGGTAGTGGCGCACGACGGTGCGCGCGCCCACGCGCTGCCACTCCAGCGTGCTGTACAGCGTGTCCACGTCGCGCGCGTGCAGCGGGACTAGCGGGAACTCCGACAGTAGTCACCTGCACTGCTCCACGGTGAGCGCGAGCACGGGGTCCAGGTTGAGGTAGTGGCGCACGACGGTGCGCGCGCCCACGCGCTGCCACTCCAGCGTGCTGTACAGCGTGTCCACGTCGCGCGCGTGCAGCGGGACTAGCGGGAACTCCGACAGTAGTCACCTGCACTGCTCCACGGTGAGCGCGAGCACGGGGTCCAGGTTGAGGTAGTGGCGCACGACGGTGCGCGCGCCCACGCGCTGCCACTCCAGCGTGCTGTACAGCGTGTCCACGTCGCGCGCGTGCAGCGGGACTAGCGGGAACTCCGACAGTAGTCACCTGCACTGCTCCACGGTGAGCGCGAGCACGGGGTCCAGGTTGAGGTAGTGGCGCACGACGGTGCGCGCGCCCACGCGCTGCCACTCCAGCGTGCTGTACAGCGTGTCCACGTCGCGCGCGTGCAGCGGGACTAGCGGGAACTCCGACAGTAGTCACCTGCACTGCTCCACGGTGAGCGCGAGCACGGGGTCCAGGTTGAGGTAGTGGCGCACGACGGTGCGCGCGCCCACGCGCTGCCACTCCAGCGTGCTGTACAGCGTGTCCACGTCGCGCGCGTGCAGCGGGACTAGCGGGAACTCCGACAGTAGTCACCTGCACTGCTCCACGGTGAGCGCGAGCACGGGGTCCAGGTTGAGGTAGTGGCGCACGACGGTGCGCGCGCCCACGCGCTGCCACTCCAGCGTGCTGTACAGCGTGTCCACGTCGCGCGCGTGCAGCGGGACTAGCGGGAACTCCGACAGTAGTCACCTGCACTGCTCCACGGTGAGCGCGAGCACGGGGTCCAGGTTGAGGTAGTGGCGCACGACGGTGCGCGCGCCCACGCGCTGCCACTCCAGCGTGCTGTACAGCGTGTCCACGTCGCGCGCGTGCAGCGGGACTAGCGGGAACTCCGACAGTAGTCACCTGCACTGCTCCACGGTGAGCGCGAGCACGGGGTCCAGGTTGAGGTAGTGGCGCACGACGGTGCGCGCGCCCACGCGCTGCCACTCCAGCGTGCTGTACAGCGTGTCCACGTCGCGCGCGTGCAGCGGGACTAGCGGGAACTCCGACAGTAGTCACCTGCACTGCTCCACGGTGAGCGCGAGCACGGGGTCCAGGTTGAGGTAGTGGCGCACGACGGTGCGCGCGCCCACGCGCTGCCACTCCAGCGTGCTGTACAGCGTGTCCACGTCGCGCGCGTGCAGCGGGACTAGCGGGAACTCCGACAGACCTGAACAACAACATCATTCATTTCAGACTTCATTTATCATTATATTGAGCCGAAAGACATCCATTGCTGGACATAGCCCTACTCCAAAGACTACCTGACAGCAACAATAACATTCTTTGAAAACTACATTATTTATTACATCAGCCGAAAGACGTCCACTGCTGTTTATAGGCTTTCCCGAAAGACTGCTTACAATGACTGGTTGCGCCACCCGCATCCAGCGAACTTCCGCTACGTTGACCAGGTCATCAGTCCACTTTGAGGGGGTCTACCCACGCTGCGTCCTCCTGGCACGTAAGACGTTATTAACAGCTGCTGATTGCCCAGTAGAGCTAGCAATATTCACCACATCTAAAGTAGCGGACGAACAAGTAGTCTGATTGACCGAGCAGTTGGAAGTGCTTCTATCCATAGTTTATTTGGTTAGGAGTCAACCACAGCACCAGAATAAGTAATAGTACTTATGCACTTAGCTTAGGTTCTGTCTACTTAATAAAACCGATGTTTGCCTCGTGCTGACGCGCTCACCGCATAGTCTGCTCTTTGGCTCCTAGCGCAATCGGGCGTTTCGACACCTGCAAGAGCCGAGGTCAGCCGAAGCGGCAAGAGGACCCAACAGCCCAACTGGGGAAGTACCTCCACCTTGCAGAAGACCACAGCCATATATAGCCCGCAGCCATAGCATCACTACAAAGCAATGGTGCTAACCATTGCTTTGTAGTGATGCTATATTATTGCATGCTATGAAGCATGTGGTGTTGTGTTCCTGGTGGTGAGTAAGGTCGCCAGAGCTCCCTAGGATGCGCTGTGTTGGGAGTGAGGCACCTGCATGTCTATATCTGTCAACACAGCGAATCCTCAAGCGAATAAAGGGTCGGCAACGCGTTTGTAATTCATCTGGAGTCACAAGTATCCATAGGCTACGGTACCGGCTTAACATCAGGCCGTAAATTTATTTGCCACAGTCGTTGTATAAAAAATAAATAAAAAAGAGGAACAGGCCACAGGCCGGGGCTCGGTCTCCGCCAGTACTCACCGGGCACTAGTGCCAGCAGGGCCGGCGCGCTGTGCAGCGACTGCAGCGCCAGCAGCGTTGGTCCGGGCTGCTCCTCGCGGTACCGTTGGAGCGCTCGGCCTATCCGCCGGAGCGCCGCGCGCGGCTCCGTCTCTACCGCCACCTCCCATGTCAGCTCGGCGCTTGGTAATGTGCTTTCGTCTGTGCCAAGCTTTATTCTGCGAAAAGTTTATAGTATTTAGTCAAGTGTGAAGGCAGGATTAGCAATTTATAAAATCGTTGTTGAAAAATTTGCTAGTTAGAATATGACCTCGAAGTTTGAACTGGATCTGCACAAAGCAAAGGTATACGAAGGGTTCGAAAGCAGAAGTCATTTCTAAACCTTAACGGCTCGGCCTCAACTTGGAGCGGCAGCGGTGCGTTAATACGTGGGAGCGAGAGGCCGCGCTCCGATCTCTCACTCCCACGTACGGGGCACCGCGGTCGCTGCGCCGCTCCAAGTCGTAGCCGAGCCGTAAGGCCCAATTGTTGATAACGCACGGGATCCATGGCCTTCATGCTTAAGAAGTAACTTTCAAACATATGGATCCTAATTCTTAGGATACACACCTCTTGCGCGTATCCTAAGATCCTATGTGAATTAATAGGTCTTTGGACTGTCTGAGACGATAGAGTTGATGAACAAACAACACACAATAAATAAACAAAGGTATTTGTGATGACTGACTTGGCGGTCCGCTCGGCGGTGTACAGCGAGTTCATGTTGGGCAGCTGGTTGGTGCGCACCGAGTCCTGCACGACGAGCACCGCCTTGCGCGTGGGCCCGAGCACGAGCGCCCACATGCTGCGGGACGAGCTAGGGCTGGTATAGTAATGACTGACTTGGCGGTCCGCTCGGCGGTGTACAGCGAGTTCATGTTGGGCAGCTGGTTGGTGCGCACCGAGTCCTGCACGACGAGCACCGCCTTGCGCGTGGGCCCGAGCACGAGCGCCCACATGCTGCGGGACGAGCTAGGGCTGGTATAGTAATGACTGACTTGGCGGTCCGCTCGGCGGTGTACAGCGAGTTCATGTTGGGCAGCTGGTTGGTGCGCACCGAGTCCTGCACGACGAGCACCGCCTTGCGCGTGGGCCCGAGCACGAGCGCCCACATGCTGCGGGACGAGCTAGGGCTGGTATAGTAATGACTGACTTGGCGGTCCGCTCGGCGGTGTACAGCGAGTTCATGTTGGGCAGCTGGTTGGTGCGCACCGAGTCCTGCACGACGAGCACCGCCTTGCGCGTGGGCCCGAGCACGAGCGCCCACATGCTGCGGGACGAGCTAGGGCTGGTATAGTAATGACTGACTTGGCGGTCCGCTCGGCGGTGTACAGCGAGTTCATGTTGGGCAGCTGGTTGGTGCGCACCGAGTCCTGCACGACGAGCACCGCCTTGCGCGTGGGCCCGAGCACGAGCGCCCACATGCTGCGGGACGAGCTAGGGCTGGTATAGTAATGACTGACTTGGCGGTCCGCTCGGCGGTGTACAGCGAGTTCATGTTGGGCAGCTGGTTGGTGCGCACCGAGTCCTGCACGACGAGCACCGCCTTGCGCGTGGGCCCGAGCACGAGCGCCCACATGCTGCGGGACGAGCTAGGGCTGGTATAGTAATGACTGACTTGGCGGTCCGCTCGGCGGTGTACAGCGAGTTCATGTTGGGCAGCTGGTTGGTGCGCACCGAGTCCTGCACGACGAGCACCGCCTTGCGCGTGGGCCCGAGCACGAGCGCCCACATGCTGCGGGACGAGCTAGGGCTGGTATAGTAATGACTGACTTGGCGGTCCGCTCGGCGGTGTACAGCGAGTTCATGTTGGGCAGCTGGTTGGTGCGCACCGAGTCCTGCACGACGAGCACCGCCTTGCGCGTGGGCCCGAGCACGAGCGCCCACATGCTGCGGGACGAGCTAGGGCTGGTATAGTAATGACTGACTTGGCGGTCCGCTCGGCGGTGTACAGCGAGTTCATGTTGGGCAGCTGGTTGGTGCGCACCGAGTCCTGCACGACGAGCACCGCCTTGCGCGTGGGCCCGAGCACGAGCGCCCACATGCTGCGGGACGAGCTAGGGCTGGTATAGTAATGACTGACTTGGCGGTCCGCTCGGCGGTGTACAGCGAGTTCATGTTGGGCAGCTGGTTGGTGCGCACCGAGTCCTGCACGACGAGCACCGCCTTGCGCGTGGGCCCGAGCACGAGCGCCCACATGCTGCGGGACGAGCTAGGGCTGGTATAGTAATGACTGACTTGGCGGTCCGCTCGGCGGTGTACAGCGAGTTCATGTTGGGCAGCTGGTTGGTGCGCACCGAGTCCTGCACGACGAGCACCGCCTTGCGCGTGGGCCCGAGCACGAGCGCCCACATGCTGCGGGACGAGCTAGGGCTGGTATAGTAATGACTGACTTGGCGGTCCGCTCGGCGGTGTACAGCGAGTTCATGTTGGGCAGCTGGTTGGTGCGCACCGAGTCCTGCACGACGAGCACCGCCTTGCGCGTGGGCCCGAGCACGAGCGCCCACATGCTGCGGGACGAGCTAGGGCTGGTATAGTAATGACTGACTTGGCGGTCCGCTCGGCGGTGTACAGCGAGTTCATGTTGGGCAGCTGGTTGGTGCGCACCGAGTCCTGCACGACGAGCACCGCCTTGCGCGTGGGCCCGAGCACGAGCGCCCACATGCTGCGGGACGAGCTAGGGCTGGTATAGTAATGACTGACTTGGCGGTCCGCTCGGCGGTGTACAGCGAGTTCATGTTGGGCAGCTGGTTGGTGCGCACCGAGTCCTGCACGACGAGCACCGCCTTGCGCGTGGGCCCGAGCACGAGCGCCCACATGCTGCGGGACGAGCTAGGGCTGGTATAGTAATGACTGACTTGGCGGTCCGCTCGGCGGTGTACAGCGAGTTCATGTTGGGCAGCTGGTTGGTGCGCACCGAGTCCTGCACGACGAGCACCGCCTTGCGCGTGGGCCCGAGCACGAGCGCCCACATGCTGCGGGACGAGCTAGGGCTGGTATAGTAATGACTGACTTGGCGGTCCGCTCGGCGGTGTACAGCGAGTTCATGTTGGGCAGCTGGTTGGTGCGCACCGAGTCCTGCACGACGAGCACCGCCTTGCGCGTGGGCCCGAGCACGAGCGCCCACATGCTGCGGGACGAGCTAGGGCTGGTATAGTAATGACTGACTTGGCGGTCCGCTCGGCGGTGTACAGCGAGTTCATGTTGGGCAGCTGGTTGGTGCGCACCGAGTCCTGCACGACGAGCACCGCCTTGCGCGTGGGCCCGAGCACGAGCGCCCACATGCTGCGGGACGAGCTAGGGCTGGTATAGTAATGACTGACTTGGCGGTCCGCTCGGCGGTGTACAGCGAGTTCATGTTGGGCAGCTGGTTGGTGCGCACCGAGTCCTGCACGACGAGCACCGCCTTGCGCGTGGGCCCGAGCACGAGCGCCCACATGCTGCGGGACGAGCTAGGGCTGGTATAGTAATGACTGACTTGGCGGTCCGCTCGGCGGTGTACAGCGAGTTCATGTTGGGCAGCTGGTTGGTGCGCACCGAGTCCTGCACGACGAGCACCGCCTTGCGCGTGGGCCCGAGCACGAGCGCCCACATGCTGCGGGACGAGCTAGGGCTGGTATAGTAATGACTGACTTGGCGGTCCGCTCGGCGGTGTACAGCGAGTTCATGTTGGGCAGCTGGTTGGTGCGCACCGAGTCCTGCACGACGAGCACCGCCTTGCGCGTGGGCCCGAGCACGAGCGCCCACATGCTGCGGGACGAGCTAGGGCTGGTATAGTAATGACTGACTTGGCGGTCCGCTCGGCGGTGTACAGCGAGTTCATGTTGGGCAGCTGGTTGGTGCGCACCGAGTCCTGCACGACGAGCACCGCCTTGCGCGTGGGCCCGAGCACGAGCGCCCACATGCTGCGGGACGAGCTAGGGCTGGTATAGTAATGACTGACTTGGCGGTCCGCTCGGCGGTGTACAGCGAGTTCATGTTGGGCAGCTGGTTGGTGCGCACCGAGTCCTGCACGACGAGCACCGCCTTGCGCGTGGGCCCGAGCACGAGCGCCCACATGCTGCGGGACGAGCTAGGGCTGGTATAGTAATGACTGACTTGGCGGTCCGCTCGGCGGTGTACAGCGAGTTCATGTTGGGCAGCTGGTTGGTGCGCACCGAGTCCTGCACGACGAGCACCGCCTTGCGCGTGGGCCCGAGCACGAGCGCCCACATGCTGCGGGACGAGCTAGGGCTGGTATAGTAATGACTGACTTGGCGGTCCGCTCGGCGGTGTACAGCGAGTTCATGTTGGGCAGCTGGTTGGTGCGCACCGAGTCCTGCACGACGAGCACCGCCTTGCGCGTGGGCCCGAGCACGAGCGCCCACATGCTGCGGGACGAGCTAGGGCTGGTATAGTAATGACTGACTTGGCGGTCCGCTCGGCGGTGTACAGCGAGTTCATGTTGGGCAGCTGGTTGGTGCGCACCGAGTCCTGCACGACGAGCACCGCCTTGCGCGTGGGCCCGAGCACGAGCGCCCACATGCTGCGGGACGAGCTAGGGCTGGTATAGTAATGACTGACTTGGCGGTCCGCTCGGCGGTGTACAGCGAGTTCATGTTGGGCAGCTGGTTGGTGCGCACCGAGTCCTGCACGACGAGCACCGCCTTGCGCGTGGGCCCGAGCACGAGCGCCCACATGCTGCGGGACGAGCTAGGGCTGGTATAGTAATGACTGACTTGGCGGTCCGCTCGGCGGTGTACAGCGAGTTCATGTTGGGCAGCTGGTTGGTGCGCACCGAGTCCTGCACGACGAGCACCGCCTTGCGCGTGGGCCCGAGCACGAGCGCCCACATGCTGCGGGACGAGCTAGGGCTGGTATAGTAATGACTGACTTGGCGGTCCGCTCGGCGGTGTACAGCGAGTTCATGTTGGGCAGCTGGTTGGTGCGCACCGAGTCCTGCACGACGAGCACCGCCTTGCGCGTGGGCCCGAGCACGAGCGCCCACATGCTGCGGGACGAGCTAGGGCTGGTATAGTAATGACTGACTTGGCGGTCCGCTCGGCGGTGTACAGCGAGTTCATGTTGGGCAGCTGGTTGGTGCGCACCGAGTCCTGCACGACGAGCACCGCCTTGCGCGTGGGCCCGAGCACGAGCGCCCACATGCTGCGGGACGAGCTAGGGCTGGTATAGTAATGACTGACTTGGCGGTCCGCTCGGCGGTGTACAGCGAGTTCATGTTGGGCAGCTGGTTGGTGCGCACCGAGTCCTGCACGACGAGCACCGCCTTGCGCGTGGGCCCGAGCACGAGCGCCCACATGCTGCGGGACGAGCTAGGGCTGGTATAGTAATGACTGACTTGGCGGTCCGCTCGGCGGTGTACAGCGAGTTCATGTTGGGCAGCTGGTTGGTGCGCACCGAGTCCTGCACGACGAGCACCGCCTTGCGCGTGGGCCCGAGCACGAGCGCCCACATGCTGCGGGACGAGCTAGGGCTGGTATAGTAATGACTGACTTGGCGGTCCGCTCGGCGGTGTACAGCGAGTTCATGTTGGGCAGCTGGTTGGTGCGCACCGAGTCCTGCACGACGAGCACCGCCTTGCGCGTGGGCCCGAGCACGAGCGCCCACATGCTGCGGGACGAGCTAGGGCTGGTATAGTAATGACTGACTTGGCGGTCCGCTCGGCGGTGTACAGCGAGTTCATGTTGGGCAGCTGGTTGGTGCGCACCGAGTCCTGCACGACGAGCACCGCCTTGCGCGTGGGCCCGAGCACGAGCGCCCACATGCTGCGGGACGAGCTAGGGCTGGTATAGTAATGACTGACTTGGCGGTCCGCTCGGCGGTGTACAGCGAGTTCATGTTGGGCAGCTGGTTGGTGCGCACCGAGTCCTGCACGACGAGCACCGCCTTGCGCGTGGGCCCGAGCACGAGCGCCCACATGCTGCGGGACGAGCTAGGGCTGGTATAGTAATGACTGACTTGGCGGTCCGCTCGGCGGTGTACAGCGAGTTCATGTTGGGCAGCTGGTTGGTGCGCACCGAGTCCTGCACGACGAGCACCGCCTTGCGCGTGGGCCCGAGCACGAGCGCCCACATGCTGCGGGACGAGCTAGGGCTGGTATAGTAATGACTGACTTGGCGGTCCGCTCGGCGGTGTACAGCGAGTTCATGTTGGGCAGCTGGTTGGTGCGCACCGAGTCCTGCACGACGAGCACCGCCTTGCGCGTGGGCCCGAGCACGAGCGCCCACATGCTGCGGGACGAGCTAGGGCTGGTATAGTAATGACTGACTTGGCGGTCCGCTCGGCGGTGTACAGCGAGTTCATGTTGGGCAGCTGGTTGGTGCGCACCGAGTCCTGCACGACGAGCACCGCCTTGCGCGTGGGCCCGAGCACGAGCGCCCACATGCTGCGGGACGAGCTAGGGCTGGTATAGTAATGACTGACTTGGCGGTCCGCTCGGCGGTGTACAGCGAGTTCATGTTGGGCAGCTGGTTGGTGCGCACCGAGTCCTGCACGACGAGCACCGCCTTGCGCGTGGGCCCGAGCACGAGCGCCCACATGCTGCGGGACGAGCTAGGGCTGGTATAGTAATGACTGACTTGGCGGTCCGCTCGGCGGTGTACAGCGAGTTCATGTTGGGCAGCTGGTTGGTGCGCACCGAGTCCTGCACGACGAGCACCGCCTTGCGCGTGGGCCCGAGCACGAGCGCCCACATGCTGCGGGACGAGTTCGGCGCAGAGTGCTGGTAGAGGTAGATGTGCTTCAGCGGCGCTACGCCGTTCTATGGAGAAATGTAGCCATTAAAACGCTTACAAATACAAGTCAACGCAACGCAAAGGGTGTCATATACAATGTATTGCCGCCGGAGCTGTTTTTACGTGAGTTGACTTTAGGATATTTTTTTATGATCATGAAAACTAACGAACGTAGACCTTTTGTGGTTCGTTCCATTTTTAATATCTGGCATTATTGCAGATTGCCAGAACCGAAAAAGCAACTGTTGAACAGAAATGGGTTTCAATTTGAAGGATGTGGTGTAGTCGAGCAGTAGAGCATTTCAATAAATAACATTAGATTTTACAGAGGCATATATTATGTGGGACCGTAATGTTTCATATAATGTCAGATAAAGTACCATACAATTGACATAAAGTTATTTAATATAATGTAACGTTTGATGTAACGGATTTTTGCTATATTTTGCTTTACTCTAATTATCGATTGATACAATAGGCAAAATAACATATTTTTTTATAGGCATAATTATATTTTCGTATAACGCATTTATGACATAAAACATGTGTTTAACATACATATTATTTTGTATAATTGCGTTTTCATATCACGCATGAATAAATAAATAATAAATCGTTTCTGGGACGCAGTCTCTCGCCCTCCGCCCGGGCTTCCCGCCAGAAACTGGCTTCGTCGGCCCTTTGTTTCACGTGCGCACTCGGCCTACGCTCCGCTCGGGAGGTCGCCGGCTCGCTTCGCTCGCCACGTCCCCCCACTCGCTTCGCTTCGGCCTCGAGCACCCGTTCAACTCAGGACCTCCTTCGCGAGCTTTTTTTTTTTTTGAACCTGACTGTTGCTATGATAGGACGAACCCAATATAGCAGTCGAATTGCGTGGTTGAAGGGTAGCTTGGGGAAAATCCAAGGGGAACCTCCGGCACGACCACGCGGGAAGGGGTAAACACTGGAATACTCAAAAAGTTTGCGCTCCAGTGAGATTGGTTGAATGGTTTCAACCGAATCTGAGGTGTGAGTGGTGATGAACTACTGGGATTGCTGGTTCGCTAAAACCTACCCTAGCTGAGAAGAGTCCAGCAAGAAACTCAGCTAGGCCCGACATCGGTCGGGTTTGTCGGACTGACTCTACCCGGTATGCGGCGGTACCGGGACGAATATGGACTATATGTGTCTGTGTTGTCGCGATCACGCGGTGGACGTCCCCGCCGGCGGGAACGCTGTAGTGTACGCGCTGAGTTGGACGCCGAAAGCGCAGCCTTCCATCTTTCGATGGACTCTGTGATTTTGTCGTCCGGATCCGTGAGTGTGTGCCTAGGACGCCGGACCGTGCGGCCCCTAATCAGTGAACGCCGAGTAACGACCGAGGGGGGAGGGACGGGAACGTAGTCAGCAGCCTTCCTAATTAACGGATTCCTATGGTGGGGAGCGTTGTCAAAATAATGTCTGGCAGCCTGCTTAAAGAAACCATACATGGTGCTAATCCCCATGTCGTGGTGCAGGCTGAGGTTCGATTGGTACACTGACGACTTAGAAAATGACATAAACAATACATTAAATGACGTTATAGAATGGTTGCACAAATATAACTTAAAAATTAATATTTCTAAAACTAAGGCAATTAAATTCAAAACGTATAAATTTAAAAAAATTGAAACTTGACCTAATACATGATAATAAAACTATAGAATTAGTAGACTGCGCAAAAGTTTTGGGTAGTACCACAGATGTATGAATATAAGGAGATCGGACATGGCGGCCGATTTGTATAGAGTGAGCCTGTCGCAAGTACATTATAACCCACACAACGCCCAAGTAATTGACAAGACAAAGCACGCACACATCTAAAACACACACTCTTGTATACCTACACGCTTATTTGACAATAAACGCGCATCATATCAGGCATTTTGGGAAAAAACGTAATATTCTCTGCGATCAGCACGCGTGCACAGTATGGCAGTGTATGCCCATTGAGCATACAGCTGCGACACAGCCGCCGGTGGCTTGTCCACTCTCTAGTATTCTATGCTCTGAGGGTATTACAGTAGGTGGAAACCTTCACTGGAAAAACCATATCGATATTTTGTGCAAAAAGGTAAATAAATTTGTGTTTGCTTTAAATCGTCTTAGAAGAATAGCATCGTTACAAACCGCACTTAATGCATACCATGGCTATGTATCGTCAATACATCGCTACGGCATTGTAATATGGGGCAATTCGGTAGATTTTGACAGAGCTTTCAAAGCGCAAAAAAAGTCTATACGTGCTCTTACAAACTTAAGTAGCAGAGAATCTTGTAGGCCAGTGTTTAAAAACTTGAATATTCTCCCCTTACCTTGTGTTTACATAGCCGAAATTAGCATTTTCGTAAAAAAATATCAGCACCTTTTTGATAATGCCTACCAAAGGCAACCCGAAGGGATGCGTAGACGCAGGAATCAATTATTGATCCCGAGGATTAATTTAGCTTTAGTTCATAAAAATGTTTCAGGAATGGCGGCCAAAATATATAATAAGCTTCCACCTACAATATCAGACCTACAATTTAGTAAATTCAAGACTGCTGTCTTAAAGTGGCTTTCTAAATATAATTTCTACTCGCTACAATTATATTTTAATCATAAGGATTTATTAATTATGTATATTGATTCTTAATTAATCGACTTAATGTTATATGTGTATAGAAATTGTTTTTATTCGAATGTTACTCATATTAGTCAAATGTGTTTGTGATGTATTATTGTGTCCTATATTTTGCATGCCTACTCTAATAAGGTATGAATATTACTGATTCAAAAAACTGTCTTCCACCTTCAAAATTGTACGTAATGTTCAACAAATAAATGAATTTCAATTTCAATAGAAATGGTTTCGTTGCTATTCCCCTAGATAGGTAACATCATTGATTTCCGCAAAGTACCTAGCGACCCCATTGATTCTGCCGTAAGTATTATGTTATGACGAAATTTGTATTAGTGAGAGATCTTGATTAATTGATTATATTGGATTTTTGTGTTACAATTTTTATATATCAGCACAACAGAGAACGAGAAGTGCATTTGAAAAGGTCTCGGTTATTATTATATTTTTTTTATCATTTGTTTATATCTAAAGTTATTTATAGTAAAGTCAACTGACATCTTCTGAAATTTATAGCATTTTATTTATTATTTATTTATTAATCACACACAAGTTTACAGTTTATAACCAAAACACTTATGAGGTAGGTACACATTCTTAGGAGGTAGCATCACTATAAAAAATACAACAATTTAGGTAGGAACAATTCAAAAAGAAGCAATCATAAAAATAAACTAAATATACCTAAATTACCTAATCAATCAAAGATTGAGCTGAGCAAGCATTGTACAGACTCGTGAAACTAGGAAAGTATGGCTAAAACTTTTCTACAAAATACGCCAATACTGTCGGCAAATATATCAATGTCGTCGGTTTCCTGCATGATCTTGTTTAGGATGGTTCGCGCTCTAGCAGTGGGAGCGTTCGCTCCGCGCCTGGTGCGCACGCCGGGCACCGCGAACAGACGCCGCGGGCGCCGCGCCGTCACCGCGCCGCCCGCGCCGCCCGCCGCACCGACCGCCGGCCCACTCGCACGCGGTACATGCAAGCCCATTCGCTCCAGCACGGACGCATTGTCAACTTTATTGTTGAGCAGTTGGTAATAGTGCACTACATGCAGCAGTTTGCGCCGTGTCTCAAGAATGTGAAGCCCAACCATTCCTGAAACGAAGAGGGACGGATACATATACGGGTAGTATCCGTACTGTCGCTTGTATATGTACCTGGCAAATTTCTTTTGGATTCTTTCCAGCATTGTGATGTATTTAAACTCGTCCGGAGCCCACACTACCGCACCGAATTCGAGCCTACTACGAATGTATGCTTTATATAGCATGACTGCTATCTTGATGGTAGAGAATTGGGAAGCCATCCTCATTATAAATCCCAGCGTTTTAGATACCTTTTTGCAGGTCGTCGTTATATGTTGTCTGAAGTCAAGTTTATTATCCAAAGTCAGTCCTAAGTCACGTATTTCGTCGGTCTGATGAAGTGGCATTCCGCGAAGGCTGTATTCGGTAACGATAGGTGAGCGGAGTCCAGCGAAGGAAATGTGCACACATTTCGAGGCGTTAAACTCCAGCCGATTAGTCTCACTCCATTCAGAAATAGCGTCTATGTCGTTCTGTAATTGTACTCTGTCATTGTCATCCCTAACACTGTGGAATAGTTTTATGTCGTCTGCAAACATTAGGCACTTAGACGTGCTGACGACCCTCGGGATATCATTAATCATGACAAGAAATTGTGTAGGTCCTAGCGTGCTGCCTTGACTTACACCAGAACGAGTGAAGTATTGTTGAGACTCGAATCCAGCAAGTTTGACATATTGTCTCCGATCCTGTAGATAACTGGCAAAGAAGTGTAAAAGCCGGGGCGTAAATCCTATGTCTGCGAATTTACGCAGGAGGATATCGTTATCTACAAGATCGAAAGCTTTACGAAAGTCAAAGTATGCAGCATCTACCTGCATTCGTGCATCCATAGCTTCGGTTACGTAATCAACCAAGACTATGTGATTAGTTGTTGTTGAGCGACCTCGACGGAAACCATGCTGAGCATCGTCCATTTTGACTGTGATCTGCTGAGTGATAAGATGGTCCACGATTGATTCGAACAATTTCCCAAACACAGAGAGCACAGCAATAGGACGAAATCCAGTCACGTCGGATTCTGCACTGCTCTTAGGTACAGGGGTTACTCTTGATAACTTCCAGTACGATGGATACACGGCGTGTTGTAGGGATAAATTATAAATAAATAAAAGAGGAGACTCTAAAACAGATATACAATCCCTGGCCAAAAACGTGGGTATTCCGTCAGGTCCAGCCGAGGAGCGCGGTTTGAGCCGCTTGGCAGCGCGCCGCAAATCGGCAGCGTTGACAGCATTTACTGCGACTCTCGCTGCGTCGTGTGCATCCCCCCGCGTCGCTGCGCTGTCCCGCGCCGCTTCCTCGGCGTCCAGGCGAGGTACCTCACTATGGAATACAGAGCTAAAATACTCGGCAAAAGCATTTGCGGCGTCCTGTCCCGTAACAGTTCTGTCGTGGTAAGTAAAGTCGTCAGGTCGTCTCAAATCCTTGCGTTTACTTTTTACATAATTCCAAAACTTTGTAGGATCGTCAGTGATATCACGCTCAATACCTGCTTTATAATTTTTATACGCACTATCAATCAAATACTTAGCTTGTCGTCTATAATACCTAAACATCTCCCTATTAAAATCGGCATTCGTTTTTCTATATTGTTTTAAATGAAAATATTTAGTCTCAATAGTGTGCACAATTTCAGGACTGTACCAAGTCGGGTATATGTATTTCCCTACTGCAGGTTGTCGAATTCTTTTGATTGGAACATGGTCAGCAATACATTCCTTCAATTTAATGTAGAATGCCTCAGTCGCAACGTCAACATTATCAGAATTTAAGACTGTCCCCCAATCCATTTTAGCCATACTAGCATATAGTGCACTAAAGTCCGCTTTGCGAAAGTTCCATTCCGGTACTTGAGAGACATTGTGAGATTGCATGGACCCGGGCACCGCGTCGGCTCGAGTGCGCGGCAGCGACAGCGCCACCTCGAGCGGCGGGTGGTAGCCGTCATTGACGAATTATGTCAAATAAGTCATTATGATAAACACGTGTTATACCGAGTAATAATTATAGCAAATGTATATTATACTAACTGTAATTATAGCCTTGAATCATTGAAGCAATTGTTACATTCGATCATTTGAAAATTATCTACAACAATATTATACCATTCGTTACATTTATACAAATCAATGGTATATCAAACCAAAATAGATTAAGTGAAGATATATAAAACATCGTGCACCCATATTATGTATGCACATTCTCTTGTCTTCGTTGTCTATAAATATTTCTGTACATAAAAGAAGGACTCGCTGCCTGAGGGCAGATCATTGTAGTAGATCGTATCTTTACAATTTTATGTTTATGACGTAGCATTTTTGGTCCAAAAGGCCTTTCCTGATTGGTGAATCATTCCAATCCTGCCTGTATGTATGTGAATGTGCATACAAGCGCAAAATACTTACTTGTTTCTGCAGATAAGGTTGGTGGGCCACGCTTTTGAACTGGAGTTGGCTCAGCGTGAACGAATCCGAGTTCGATCCTTGGTGGATGAGTCTGTCAATATGCACAAATAAAATAACTATACTACGTACAGAACGTTCAATTTCAATTTAAGACCACGTTACCCGAAATCGACCTATTTTACATTCAATAATAAAC
Source organism: Epinotia brunnichana (assembly GCA_963854355.1). Lineage (NCBI taxonomy): Eukaryota > Metazoa > Arthropoda > Insecta > Lepidoptera > Tortricidae > Epinotia > Epinotia brunnichana. Next base: position 15,272,178 of record OY977952.1, read on the forward strand.
AATGAAATACTGAATTTTTTGATGGGATATTGAGATATGTTATAGTTTAATAACCGCCCTTGATACTTTTACGAACAAAAACACAACATTTTAAACTTTGCTCGATCATATCATGCCACGAAAAATGGGAAATGCTGATCTTATTTCGAGTTGTACATAAAGTAGGCGCAAAATGACTCAAGTGAACAATTACAAAATATAGGCAATGATGTAAAATAGATCTTTTTACGAACACTTTCTTTAAAAATTGCTTTATATTTATTTATACACAATTTATCTGGGAAACTGACCTGCGCGTCTCATTTTCGTAGGCAGATATGGCCATGTGGCCTCGAGCTGGACGGACGTCTATAGCGATTTTTGTCATTTTGACAACTGTATAATTCGCAAGTTTAATACCAGCAACCAGATATATATGTTATTAGGGAAAAAATAAAGAATGTGATGTGGTTGGATAAGCACTGAAACTAGATTTTATGGTATTTTTACAATACGCACTAATATAAATGTTCAAAAAACACACCATTCGAACACGATTTTTCATATTTTTCTTCTTCGATCCATTTATTAATGTAAAAAGTTCGAATTCGTTTCTTTAGACCGTGGAAAATTTATATATTACACAGGCCACATTGTCTTATATGGCCTATAGGTGTATGTGTGTGTATTTATGATAGATTTATAGTAACATCTGACATCAATCTGACATACTTATTAGGTAGGTCTGACATTTGACATTTACACTGTTTCTATTGATTTTGCAAAGCTAATATTCTAAATAAATAATATAAAGTACAAGGAGCACCGTCTCATGTACCTACCTACGAAATATGAAGATTGTACCATTTATGATGTTGTAATCGTGGTCCTACCATAATGTTTACGCCATCCATTAAAACGCAGTGCTGCAGTGCCAACAGATGGAATCCTTATCATTAATAGAAAGACATACTTAGTTACAATATTTATAGGATCAAGCCGGGATCGTCTACAATTGAACGTTGCGCTGATCTCCCGGTAATACTTCTGTTGCTGTAGAAACTATCGATGACGTAAAGACATTAATATTGCAGCCGTCATGATGCTTCAAGATACTAAGCTAGCTACCAGCACAATTCAACTTCTTCATGTTTTTGAAACTGAAAGTCAAATGAAGAAGAGCCACCTACAGTATGGCATAAACATGTGTATAATTTGTTACCTATCATACCTGTCATAAGTCATTAACTTAAAAATAAAGCTATTTTATTTGCGAATTAGATTGGTCATTATATGATTTAATCTACTTACATAAAGATGATTAGATGTATTAAATGAAAATAAAACAGCGTAATAACTTCGTATTATTTTCGTATATAATAAAACAAGGCATGTAATGGTTTCATTTTCTTTACTCTGAGGTTATGGAATTCTCAAGGACATTATAATTATAACATATGTTGGTTATACTATACTATAGGTAAGTACTTTGGGTGGACTATATCTAATACATATGTATACTGTAATACTGTATCTATCTTATAACTTCGTATCACTGTTTGAATTTTCACAGCTTCAGGGGATTGCAGACTTGTATTTGATTTTTAGGGTTTCGTAGTCAACAAGGAACGCTTATAGTTTCGCCATGTCCGTTTGTCCATCTGACCGTCTGTCAGTATGCGGTTTAGCTCAGTGACCCTTACTACTAGAAAGCTGTAATTTGGAATGGGTATAAAAATCAATCACGCTACCAAAACGGTAGCATAAAATCTTGAAAAGTATATATTTAAGGTATACGTACCTTATACGGAAAGTGGGGATGTATTTTTTTTCTCTCTAAACTCATGTGATCTTTGGATAGCTTGTTCAAATATATTATGGGTTTCTGAAAACCACTTTCCAATCAGCCGTTTGCGTGATATTGGGCTTTTTAAAGCCCTAATTTTGTTTTACAGTCAATGTAGATAGCATGTGACTAGATTCATAAAATACCATGGGTCAGTTTTATTTATGCCCACACGCGGTGATGATGATGATGTGATGTAGCAATTATTTTATAAGACCGCGGATAGTCGGGTTGTAAAAGACACACACTTCTTCAAGGTTCATTCTAAACTATGTCCTATTGTTTATTTTAAAGTCATAAGTGGAACTTTTGTTCGCGGCATGCGAATCTCCTCGCTACGTAATTTTTTGAAATTACTTTCATTATTCATGGATTCTCTTAAAACGTATACTGGAAGATCGATATTTTTTGTAGAAGTTGGTAAAATCATAGCAAATTGTAATTTATGTTCTTCTGATTATTTTCATGCGATTTTGCACCTTAGTGAAAGCCGCATAGAGTCGTCAATCTAACGTGGGTACTAGGTAGCATTGACTTTTCAATTGTATGTCACCCAACGAAATATATCTAATAGACCGTCAGCCCACTCCCAATACGCCTACGTCTCATGACAACACGATAAAATGCCAGGCACCTTTGACACCATCTGCCAAGTAGGTACTTCCAGCCATTTCAGGACTGACAGACTAAGTTTTACTCTCTCTACGATTAAAGTGCTAAATGATGCCACTTGTCTCGTACTGTTGTCACATGACGTAAATATACCTACCCTTATAATTTTGACCGAAAGTGAAGGATATTTCAAACTTTCGGCCAATTTTAGCTGCGATAATCTTCTGATTCTGGCTCAGCACAACTTTCTTGACCTGTTGCGATGCATTTGATGGTGTTGTCATGAGACATAGGCGTATTTGGAGTGGGTTTACGGTCTATAAGAAGCATACTTAGAATAAAATACGAGAATATAAATAAGTCACTGTCATTTTCCAGCAAGATGTTTTGACAGTTTTGACAATTTTAGTTTCTCTGAGGAGGTTGGTGACTGGTTCAAATTCTTTATGTCACTAAAAATAAATTAAATCTTAGGTCAGTGACCTGTCACAGTAAAGTGAGATAGGTGCGTGAAATGTAGTGGTGTGCGTTACTGGGGAGAATTACGATAACGTTGCGCCGCCAGCGGATTTTTGTGTCGCGTATGTAGTTTCAAGTCGAATTAGAAACCCTTAAGCCATATTTAGTTTCGATATAAGATAAAATACTGACAAAAAATCATTGGAAAACATAGCATTACGCCTTAGATCGGTTACACACAGCGTCTGTTTGAAGTTGTATCTCTTAATTGCGTCTCTCTGTCGTGCGACACTAGCCTAGCCTATAGCGACCACCTGCATCGATACCGAATCGCGTTTGTAAACCTCATCGTGTGTAACGTTACAGAACCATTTTTCAGGCAAACCCGTTATATCGACCATATCATCATCATATCAGCCGAAAGACGTCCATTGCTGGACATAGGCCTCCCCTAAAGAGTGCCACAATGACCGGTCCTGCGCCACCCGCATGCAGCGGACTCCCGCGACCTTTACCAGGTCATCAGTCCACCTTGTGGGGGGCCTACCCACGCGGCGCCTTCCGGTACGTGGTCGCCACTCGAGAATCTTTCCGCCCCAACGGCCATCGGTTATACGTGCAATGTGCCCCGCCCACTGACACTTAAGTTTAGCGAAACGGAGGGCTATATCGGTTACCTTGGTTCTGCTGCGGATAGCCGCATTTCTGATGAGATCACGCAGAGAAAATCCCAACATAGCCCTCTCAATTGCCCTTTGGGTGACTTTGAGCCTTCTTATGAGGTCCATTGTAAGCGACCACGTTTCAGCGCCACATTTCATCACTGGCAACACACACTGGCCAAAGACTCTCGTCTTGAGACACTGCGGAATATTGGACGAAAAGATGTGCCGTAGCTTCCCGAACGCTGCCCAGCCGAGTCGGATTCGACGACCATATACTGCCTGACAAATATGTATCTTAAATTTTGTATGAGTTGTTATAGGGTTCAAATGACTTATTACCTTCTTGCTTCCTGTGGGTCGACGGTGCAGATGCACCCGAGCTGCATCAGCACTCTGAACTCGAGGCTCATTTGCGTCTCGTAGATGCCTTCGATTTCTGGCGCTGACAGCTCGCCTATTAGCTGCCTGCGACAAAACATTTCGTATCTAATTAATACGACATACAAGACAACAGTGGACGCAAAATCAATCGAAGCTAACGACAATGATAGGAGTTAATACAACACTTGTGTGCCTACCGTTACCAGATGGGCTGCTATTTCGCAATTTTAACATTAATTTTAAATCTTAACACAAATGAAAAACGGACTTCGAACTATTTAAACCTTAAACCGCCATCGTCTGATATAACAGACAAAGTTATAGTGCAAATTACACTTTCTGGATTTATCACGTTAGAATAGGGAACATTACTGCAACCACCAAAAATAGTAAACCAGTATAGGAATATAGGGATTCACACACACATGCACAATTAATTGTCAAATGAGTGACAAGGATGCTTGCATAGACAATACCGCAAGTGGGAACGAGATACAATGTCAACGCTGCTAGTGTCGCCACCTATGTCTAGATCAGTTTGGAAGTCCACGGAAGAGGCATATGGGCATATCCAGCAGTGGACACAGTTATGCCGAAGAAGGGAGAGAAGAGATATCTCTTCTACGGAGCTACGGTATCAGGCCGGTGGCGGTTCCAAGTCGGAAAGAAGTTATAGTTTTCTGTAAAACGGTGAGAGGCAGTGAAAATCTGCTGAGAGAAGCATAAAGCGGGTTGTCACTCAATTTAAGTCAGGCGTTGCACTTTGTCCGTCTTGCTTGTGACAGAGGCGAAAGAGGTGTTGTGAGAGAATGTGAGTGTCCGCGTGGGCTCGTCCTTCGGGCCTTTATCCCTCGAGATCGCGTGAAAATCGGCTATTTGCTACTCGGCTGTTTTAGACTTAAGGCGACGTGAGCTCCAAAAACGGATTTTTAAAAAATCGTAGCTTTTGTTTGGATTATATTACGGCTGCCTTAAATTTAATTAGCCATTTTGAGGCCTTTCTAGAGGGAAATCAGCTATTTGAATCCTGAGGTTTTGAATTTCGCTCGATAGAAAAAAATCACGAACATGGGTCTAAAATACACTTAAAAAAATCGTAACAAATTATGTACAACAGCTAAACACATACCAATTGATTTTAAAAATCGGCAAGGTCATGTTTGAGGGAAATCAGCTATTACTTTTTTATTTATTAAAACGCGCAAAGAAATAAAATTAAAAAACATGATATCCGCGCTTCCAAACACGCACTTCCATCTCGCTCACGCTTATGCTCAGTGAGAGGGAGAGAAGACCACGAACCTACGTCCCCTTAAGCACTAACGACTCACTCCTGGTGCTCCCTGTAGAGCTGCTCGCTGACGCTGTACTGGTACAAGTGCAGCACAGGGTGCGCTCGCGGCAGCACGCGGCTGCACTTGCGCCAGTACTGGCCGCTGTCCTCCTTGCGAGCTACTCGGCTGTTGACTAAAGCACTAACGACTCACTCCTGGTGCTCCCTGTAGAGCTGCTCGCTGACGCTGTACTGGTACAAGTGCAGCACAGGGTGCGCTCGCGGCAGCACGCGGCTGCACTTGCGCCAGTACTGGCCGCTGTCCTCCTTGCGAGCTACTCGGCTGTTGACTAAAGCACTAACGACTCACTCCTGGTGCTCCCTGTAGAGCTGCTCGCTGACGCTGTACTGGTACAAGTGCAGCACAGGGTGCGCTCGCGGCAGCACGCGGCTGCACTTGCGCCAGTACTGGCCGCTGTCCTCCTTGCGAGCTACTCGGCTGTTGACTAAAGCACTAACGACTCACTCCTGGTGCTCCCTGTAGAGCTGCTCGCTGACGCTGTACTGGTACAAGTGCAGCACAGGGTGCGCTCGCGGCAGCACGCGGCTGCACTTGCGCCAGTACTGGCCGCTGTCCTCCTTGCGAGCTACTCGGCTGTTGACTAAAGCACTAACGACTCACTCCTGGTGCTCCCTGTAGAGCTGCTCGCTGACGCTGTACTGGTACAAGTGCAGCACAGGGTGCGCTCGCGGCAGCACGCGGCTGCACTTGCGCCAGTACTGGCCGCTGTCCTCCTTGCGAGCTACTCGGCTGTTGACTAAAGCACTAACGACTCACTCCTGGTGCTCCCTGTAGAGCTGCTCGCTGACGCTGTACTGGTACAAGTGCAGCACAGGGTGCGCTCGCGGCAGCACGCGGCTGCACTTGCGCCAGTACTGGCCGCTGTCCTCCTTGCGAGCTACTCGGCTGTTGACTAAAGCACTAACGACTCACTCCTGGTGCTCCCTGTAGAGCTGCTCGCTGACGCTGTACTGGTACAAGTGCAGCACAGGGTGCGCTCGCGGCAGCACGCGGCTGCACTTGCGCCAGTACTGGCCGCTGTCCTCCTTGCGAGCTACTCGGCTGTTGACTAAAGCACTAACGACTCACTCCTGGTGCTCCCTGTAGAGCTGCTCGCTGACGCTGTACTGGTACAAGTGCAGCACAGGGTGCGCTCGCGGCAGCACGCGGCTGCACTTGCGCCAGTACTGGCCGCTGTCCTCCTTGCGAGCTACTCGGCTGTTGACTAAAGCACTAACGACTCACTCCTGGTGCTCCCTGTAGAGCTGCTCGCTGACGCTGTACTGGTACAAGTGCAGCACAGGGTGCGCTCGCGGCAGCACGCGGCTGCACTTGCGCCAGTACTGGCCGCTGTCCTCCTTGCGAGCTACTCGGCTGTTGACTAAAGCACTAACGACTCACTCCTGGTGCTCCCTGTAGAGCTGCTCGCTGACGCTGTACTGGTACAAGTGCAGCACAGGGTGCGCTCGCGGCAGCACGCGGCTGCACTTGCGCCAGTACTGGCCGCTGTCCTCCTTGCGAGCTACTCGGCTGTTGACTAAAGCACTAACGACTCACTCCTGGTGCTCCCTGTAGAGCTGCTCGCTGACGCTGTACTGGTACAAGTGCAGCACAGGGTGCGCTCGCGGCAGCACGCGGCTGCACTTGCGCCAGTACTGGCCGCTGTCCTCCTTGCGAGCTACTCGGCTGTTGACTAAAGCACTAACGACTCACTCCTGGTGCTCCCTGTAGAGCTGCTCGCTGACGCTGTACTGGTACAAGTGCAGCACAGGGTGCGCTCGCGGCAGCACGCGGCTGCACTTGCGCCAGTACTGGCCGCTGTCCTCCTTGCGAGCTACTCGGCTGTTGACTAAAGCACTAACGACTCACTCCTGGTGCTCCCTGTAGAGCTGCTCGCTGACGCTGTACTGGTACAAGTGCAGCACAGGGTGCGCTCGCGGCAGCACGCGGCTGCACTTGCGCCAGTACTGGCCGCTGTCCTCCTTGCGAGCTACTCGGCTGTTGACTAAAGCACTAACGACTCACTCCTGGTGCTCCCTGTAGAGCTGCTCGCTGACGCTGTACTGGTACAAGTGCAGCACAGGGTGCGCTCGCGGCAGCACGCGGCTGCACTTGCGCCAGTACTGGCCGCTGTCCTCCTTGCGAGCTACTCGGCTGTTGACTAAAGCAATAACGACTCACTCCTGGTGCTCCCTGTAGAGCTGCTCGCTGACGCTGTACTGGTACAAGTGCAGCACAGGGTGCGCTCGCGGCAGCACGCGGCTGCACTTGCGCCAGTACTGGCCGCTGTCCTCCTTGCGAGCTACTCGGCTGTTGACTAAAGCACTAACGACTCACTCCTGGTGCTCCCTGTAGAGCTGCTCGCTGACGCTGTACTGGTACAAGTGCAGCACAGGGTGCGCTCGCGGCAGCACGCGGCTGCACTTGCGCCAGTACTGGCCGCTGTCCTCCTTGCGAGCTACTCGGCTGTTGACTAAAGCACTAACGACTCACTCCTGGTGCTCCCTGTAGAGCTGCTCGCTGACGCTGTACTGGTACAAGTGCAGCACAGGGTGCGCTCGCGGCAGCACGCGGCTGCACTTGCGCCAGTACTGGCCGCTGTCCTCCTTGCGAGCTACTCGGCTGTTGACTAAAGCACTAACGACTCACTCCTGGTGCTCCCTGTAGAGCTGCTCGCTGACGCTGTACTGGTACAAGTGCAGCACAGGGTGCGCTCGCGGCAGCACGCGGCTGCACTTGCGCCAGTACTGGCCGCTGTCCTCCTTGCGAGCTACTCGGCTGTTGACTAAAGCACTAACGACTCACTCCTGGTGCTCCCTGTAGAGCTGCTCGCTGACGCTGTACTGGTACAAGTGCAGCACAGGGTGCGCTCGCGGCAGCACGCGGCTGCACTTGCGCCAGTACTGGCCGCTGTCCTCCTTGCGAGCTACTCGGCTGTTGACTAAAGCACTAACGACTCACTCCTGGTGCTCCCTGTAGAGCTGCTCGCTGACGCTGTACTGGTACAAGTGCAGCACAGGGTGCGCTCGCGGCAGCACGCGGCTGCACTTGCGCCAGTACTGGCCGCTGTCCTCCTTGCGAGCTACTCGGCTGTTGACTAAAGCACTAACGACTCACTCCTGGTGCTCCCTGTAGAGCTGCTCGCTGACGCTGTACTGGTACAAGTGCAGCACAGGGTGCGCTCGCGGCAGCACGCGGCTGCACTTGCGCCAGTACTGGCCGCTGTCCTCCTTGCGAGCTACTCGGCTGTTGACTAAAGCACTAACGACTCACTCCTGGTGCTCCCTGTAGAGCTGCTCGCTGACGCTGTACTGGTACAAGTGCAGCACAGGGTGCGCTCGCGGCAGCACGCGGCTGCACTTGCGCCAGTACTGGCCGCTGTCCTCCTTGCGAGCTACTCGGCTGTTGACTAAAGCACTAACGACTTACTCCTGGTGCTCCCTGTAGAGCTGCTCGCTGACGCTGTACTGGTACAAGTGCAGCACAGGGTGCGCTCGCGGCAGCACGCGGCTGCACTTGCGCCAGTACTGGCCGCTGTCCTCCTTGCGAGCTACTCGGCTGTTGACTAAAGCACTAACGACTCACTCCTGGTGCTCCCTGTAGAGCTGCTCGCTGACGCTGTACTGGTACAAGTGCAGCACAGGGTGCGCTCGCGGCAGCACGCGGCTGCACTTGCGCCAGTACTGGCCGCTGTCCTCCTTGCGAGCTACTCGGCTGTTGACTAAAGCACTAACGACTCACTCCTGGTGCTCCCTGTAGAGCTGCTCGCTGACGCTGTACTGGTACAAGTGCAGCACAGGGTGCGCTCGCGGCAGCACGCGGCTGCACTTGCGCCAGTACTGGCCGCTGTCCTCCTTGCGAGCTACTCGGCTGTTGACTAAAGCACTAACGACTCACTCCTGGTGCTCCCTGTAGAGCTGCTCGCTGACGCTGTACTGGTACAAGTGCAGCACAGGGTGCGCTCGCGGCAGCACGCGGCTGCACTTGCGCCAGTACTGGCCGCTGTCCTCCTTGCGAGCTACTCGGCTGTTGACTAAAGCACTAACGACTCACTCCTGGTGCTCCCTGTAGAGCTGCTCGCTGACGCTGTACTGGTACAAGTGCAGCACAGGGTGCGCTCGCGGCAGCACGCGGCTGCACTTGCGCCAGTACTGGCCGCTGTCCTCCTTGCGAGCTACTCGGCTGTTGACTAAAGCACTAACGACTCACTCCTGGTGCTCCCTGTAGAGCTGCTCGCTGACGCTGTACTGGTACAAGTGCAGCACAGGGTGCGCTCGCGGCAGCACGCGGCTGCACTTGCGCCAGTACTGGCCGCTGTCCTCCTTGCGAGCTACTCGGCTGTTGACTAAAGCACTAACGACTCACTCCTGGTGCTCCCTGTAGAGCTGCTCGCTGACGCTGTACTGGTACAAGTGCAGCACAGGGTGCGCTCGCGGCAGCACGCGGCTGCACTTGCGCCAGTACTGGCCGCTGTCCTCCTTGCGAGCTACTCGGCTGTTGACTAAAGCACTAACGACTCACTCCTGGTGCTCCCTGTAGAGCTGCTCGCTGACGCTGTACTGGTACAAGTGCAGCACAGGGTGCGCTCGCGGCAGCACGCGGCTGCACTTGCGCCAGTACTGGCCGCTGTCCTCCTTGCGAGCTACTCGGCTGTTGACTAAAGCACTAACGACTCACTCCTGGTGCTCCCTGTAGAGCTGCTCGCTGACGCTGTACTGGTACAAGTGCAGCACAGGGTGCGCTCGCGGCAGCACGCGGCTGCACTTGCGCCAGTACTGGCCGCTGTCCTCCTTGCGAGCTACTCGGCTGTTGACTAAAGCACTAACGACTCACTCCTGGTGCTCCCTGTAGAGCTGCTCGCTGACGCTGTACTGGTACAAGTGCAGCACAGGGTGCGCTCGCGGCAGCACGCGGCTGCACTTGCGCCAGTACTGGCCGCTGTCCTCCTTGCGAGCTACTCGGCTGTTGACTAAAGCAATAACGACTCACTCCTGGTGCTCCCTGTAGAGCTGCTCGCTGACGCTGTACTGGTACAAGTGCAGCACAGGGTGCGCTCGCGGCAGCACGCGGCTGCACTTGCGCCAGTACTGGCCGCTGTCCTCCTTGCGAGCTACTCGGCTGTTGACTAAAGCACTAACGACTCACTCCTGGTGCTCCCTGTAGAGCTGCTCGCTGACGCTGTACTGGTACAAGTGCAGCACAGGGTGCGCTCGCGGCAGCACGCGGCTGCACTTGCGCCAGTACTGGCCGCTGTCCTCCTTGCGAGCTACTCGGCTGTTGACTAAAGCACTAACGACTCACTCCTGGTGCTCCCTGTAGAGCTGCTCGCTGACGCTGTACTGGTACAAGTGCAGCACAGGGTGCGCTCGCGGCAGCACGCGGCTGCACTTGCGCCAGTACTGGCCGCTGTCCTCCTTGCGAGCTACTCGGCTGTTGACTAAAGCACTAACGACTCACTCCTGGTGCTCCCTGTAGAGCTGCTCGCTGACGCTGTACTGGTACAAGTGCAGCACAGGGTGCGCTCGCGGCAGCACGCGGCTGCACTTGCGCCAGTACTGGCCGCTGTCCTCCTTGCGAGCTACTCGGCTGTTGACTAAAGCACTAACGACTCACTCCTGGTGCTCCCTGTAGAGCTGCTCGCTGACGCTGTACTGGTACAAGTGCAGCACAGGGTGCGCTCGCGGCAGCACGCGGCTGCACTTGCGCCAGTACTGGCCGCTGTCCTCCTTGCGAGCTACTCGGCTGTTGACTAAAGCACTAACGACTCACTCCTGGTGCTCCCTGTAGAGCTGCTCGCTGACGCTGTACTGGTACAAGTGCAGCACAGGGTGCGCTCGCGGCAGCACGCGGCTGCACTTGCGCCAGTACTGGCCGCTGTCCTCCTTGCGAGCTACTCGGCTGTTGACTAAAGCACTAACGACTCACTCCTGGTGCTCCCTGTAGAGCTGCTCGCTGACGCTGTACTGGTACAAGTGCAGCACAGGGTGCGCTCGCGGCAGCACGCGGCTGCACTTGCGCCAGTACTGGCCGCTGTCCTCCTTGCGAGCTACTCGGCTGTTGACTAAAGCACTAACGACTCACTCCTGGTGCTCCCTGTAGAGCTGCTCGCTGACGCTGTACTGGTACAAGTGCAGCACAGGGTGCGCTCGCGGCAGCACGCGGCTGCACTTGCGCCAGTACTGGCCGCTGTCCTCCTTGCGAGCTACTCGGCTGTTGACTAAAGCACTAACGACTCACTCCTGGTGCTCCCTGTAGAGCTGCTCGCTGACGCTGTACTGGTACAAGTGCAGCACAGGGTGCGCTCGCGGCAGCACGCGGCTGCACTTGCGCCAGTACTGGCCGCTGTCCTCCTTGCGAGCTACTCGGCTGTTGACTAAAGCACTAACGACTCACTCCTGGTGCTCCCTGTAGAGCTGCTCGCTGACGCTGTACTGGTACAAGTGCAGCACAGGGTGCGCTCGCGGCAGCACGCGGCTGCACTTGCGCCAGTACTGGCCGCTGTCCTCCTTGCGAGCTACTCGGCTGTTGACTAAAGCACTAACGACTCACTCCTGGTGCTCCCTGTAGAGCTGCTCGCTGACGCTGTACTGGTACAAGTGCAGCACAGGGTGCGCTCGCGGCAGCACGCGGCTGCACTTGCGCCAGTACTGGCCGCTGTCCTCCTTGCGAGCTACTCGGCTGTTGACTAAAGCACTAACGACTCACTCCTGGTGCTCCCTGTAGAGCTGCTCGCTGACGCTGTACTGGTACAAGTGCAGCACAGGGTGCGCTCGCGGCAGCACGCGGCTGCACTTGCGCCAGTACTGGCCGCTGTCCTCCTTGCGAGCTACTCGGCTGTTGACTAAAGCACTAACGACTCACTCCTGGTGCTCCCTGTAGAGCTGCTCGCTGACGCTGTACTGGTACAAGTGCAGCACAGGGTGCGCTCGCGGCAGCACGCGGCTGCACTTGCGCCAGTACTGGCCGCTGTCCTCCTTGCGAGCTACTCGGCTGTTGACTAAAGCACTAACGACTCACTCCTGGTGCTCCCTGTAGACCTGCTCGCTGACGCTGTACTGGTACAAGTGCAGCACAGGGTGCGCTCGCGGCAGCACGCGGCTGCACTTGCGCCAGTACTGGCCGCTGTCCTCCTTGCGAGCTACTCGGCTGTTGACTAAAGCACTAACGACTCACTCCTGGTGCTCCCTGTAGAGCTGCTCGCTGACGCTGTACTGCTACAAGTGCAGCACAGGGTGCGCTCGCGGCAGCACGCGGCTGCACTTGCGCCAGTACTGGCCGCTGTCCTCCTTGCGAGCTACTCGGCTGTTGACTAAAGCACTAACGACTCACTCCTGGTGCTCCCTGTAGAGCTGCTCGCTGACGCTGTACTGGTACAAGTGCAGCACAGGGTGCGCTCGCGGCAGCACGCGGCTGCACTTGCGCCAGTACTGGCCGCTGTCCTCCTTGCGAGCTACTCGGCTGTTGACTAAAGCACTAACGACTCACTCCTGGTGCTCCCTGTAGAGCTGCTCGCTGACGCTGTACTGGTACAAGTGCAGCACAGGGTGCGCTCGCGGCAGCACGCGGCTGCACTTGCGCCAGTACTGGCCGCTGTCCTCCTTGCGAGCTACTCGGCTGTTGACTAAAGCACTAACGACTCACTCCTGGTGCTCCCTGTAGAGCTGCTCGCTGACGCTGTACTGGTACAAGTGCAGCACAGGGTGCGCTCGCGGCAGCACGCGGCTGCACTTGCGCCAGTACTGGCCGCTGTCCTCCTTGCGAGCTACTCGGCTGTTGACTAAAGCACTAACGACTCACTCCTGGTGCTCCCTGTAGAGCTGCTCGCTGACGCTGTACTGGTACAAGTGCAGCACAGGGTGCGCTCGCGGCAGCACGCGGCTGCACTTGCGCCAGTACTGGCCGCTGTCCTCCTTGCGAGCTACTCGGCTGTTGACTAAAGCACTAACGACTCACTCCTGGTGCTCCCTGTAGAGCTGCTCGCTGACGCTGTACTGGTACAAGTGCAGCACAGGGTGCGCTCGCGGCAGCACGCGGCTGCACTTGCGCCAGTACTGGCCGCTGTCCTCCTTGCGAGCTACTCGGCTGTTGACTAAAGCACTAACGACTCACTCCTGGTGCTCCCTGTAGAGCTGCTCGCTGACGCTGTACTGGTACAAGTGCAGCACAGGGTGCGCTCGCGGCAGCACGCGGCTGCACTTGCGCCAGTACTGGCCGCTGTCCTCCTTGCGAGCTACTCGGCTGTTGACTAAAGCACTAACGACTCACTCCTGGTGCTCCCTGTAGAGCTGCTCGCTGACGCTGTACTGGTACAAGTGCAGCACAGGGTGCGCTCGCGGCAGCACGCGGCTGCACTTGCGCCAGTACTGGCCGCTGTCCTCCTTGCGAGCTACTCGGCTGTTCACGTAGAAGATGCGAGGGACTGTCAGCTTGATCTGGTGCAGGTCGGAGCCGACGAGGGCCCACAGACGGAAGAGACCGGGCTCCGAGGTCTCCAATACCTACAAATAATTGCAGTGTGGAAATGATGCATCAATTTCAAACAACTATCTATATTAGAAGCATGCGTAGCAGAGCAGATAAATGGAAAGATTTTCTCTGTTCAACACCAGCACGGTTAACAGAAGACAGCGCACGAGCTGTCTCGCGACGAGATAGACCATCCGTCTCTTTTTAAGTTACTAATTAAAAAGAGACGACCAAAGTCTTATAGTGCTACGAGACTACTCATGCGCCGTCTTGTGCTAAGCATGCAGGTTCTATAGTTGACGTAAACGTAGTTGGGACTAGAATTTATGTTGATGCAAATGGAACCTTATTGGAATAGTGATAGACTCGTACTTTGAGTGTACTAATAACGTGACAAAGCCTAATGTGTTTTTTTTATATTATTACTTATTTAACGGCCTCCGTAGCCCAGTGGGTAGTGACTCTGCCTACGAAGCTGGAGGTCCCGGGTTCGAATCCCGGTCAGGGCATTTATAATCACGAATCACGAATATTTGTATTAATATTATGTATTAATCACGAATATTTGTTCCTGAGTTATGGATGTTATATATGTATATAAGTATATATATATGTATGTATCTATTATATATATCATCGCCTAGTACCCACAACACAATCCTCACTGAGCTTACCGTGGGCCTAAGTTGATTTGTGTAAGATTGTCCTGTAATATTTATTTATTACTTTTGTATCGGTGTTATTTTTGTCACGAATAAATATTTTAATTTTAATAGGGGTGTAGACAACAAATAAAATTACAAATACTAATGAATATTCTCGAAAAAGGATTAAAAATATTGACAAATTGAGAAAAAAGTAAAGCAGGGGATTAAATAATCACAAAGTAATAAGTGTCCAAAGTTGTAAGAGGGGGTATATTCTGGCCCTTTTCCTCAAAACGCACCTTCATATTTGAAACGGTTATAACTTCTTAATTTTTTTGAGATATAGGATTTTCGTCACGAGGCATGTTTTTTTGCCTTCTTTCTTTTGGAGTAATGATACATTTTGACTCTACACCCCTATTTAAATTAGTATTTTTCACAATCGTGTTATAATAGAGAGCTTTTTAGTCGAGTACCGTGTTTAGGCCACGAAGCTTGCTGAGTGGCCTAAGTAAGGTACGAGATTAAAAAGCTTGATTATAACACTATTGTGAACAATACTTTTTAAACAACTAATTAAACAAACTCGATACTGTTGAAACGAAGTGCAGCCTATCGCTCGTACGCTCGTTGATATCTTAAAAGACATGAACGAGCGTACGACATCAACGAGTAAACTCAATAATCAAAGTGATTCTATTGGTACAATTCATTACAGTTCGGTAAAGCAGCCACGTGATTGGTCGAATTTATTTTATACAATAGTGTGAACAATACTTTTTGTACGAGTTCATTAAAATCTAGTTTCTACGAGTCAACTGAACTAATTAAACAAACTCGATACTGTTGAAACCAAGTGCAGCCTATCGCTCGTACGCTCGTTGATATCTTAAAAGACATGAACGAGCGTACGACATCAACGAGTAAACTCAATAATCAAAGCGATTCTATTGGTCCAATTCATTACAGTTCGGTAAAGCAGCCACGAATTTATTTTAGTTCTATTTTCAATTTTTTTTCGGTTGTCTGGAGCGTATCGAAACAGTTATTTCGATTGTTTCGACAGTAACATGGACTACAACTATGAAAAGAATGACGTTGCAGTATTCTCTATGAAATCTTAATACACAGATTTTAATCGACGAGTACAAAAAATGATTATCGCCACCATGTTGTACCTGAATGATCTGCCAAGGAGTGTTGAGCAGAGTCCGCTGCGCGCGCTTGATGAAGCTCCCTAGAGTAGTCGCGGGGCCCATACTGCGAGGCGCCGCCATGGGACTCTCGTCGTCCATTCTACCTGATCATATAAATACGATTTTTTTAATGTTCGTACATATTCGATAGTCAACTTTTATTTCCTCAAAATAATATCGCTTTATGCAATAGTATTTTTCACAATCGTGTTATAATAGAGAGCTTTTTAGTCGAGTACCGTGTTTAGGCCACGAAGCTTGCTGAGTGGCCTAAGTAAGGTACGAGATTAAAAAGCTTGATTATAACACTATTGTGAACAATACTTTTTGTACGAGTTCATTAAAATTAATTTTCTACGAGTCAACTGAACTAATTAAACAAACTCGATACTGTTGAAACGAAGTGCAGCTCATCGCTCGTACGCTTGTTGATATCTTAAAAGACATCAACGAGCGTACGACATCAAAGCGATTCTATTGGTCCAATTCATTACAGTTCAGTAAAGCAGCCACGTGATTGGTCGAATTTATTTTAGTTGTCTGGAGCGTATCGAAAAGTAGTTATTTCGATTGTTTCGACAGTAACATGGACTACAACTATGAAAAGAGTGACGTTGCAGTATTCTCTATGAAATCTTAATACACATATTTTAATCGTCGAGTACAAAAATAAGTTATGGTTGGAAAGTTATATATTCGCGCCAGAAAGATAGCCGCCATTATCGTGACGTCATAACTAGAAATAAACATAGCAACGTCAAATGTGCGTGTCCTTCTTACCTACGCCTTCTGATTTGTGCATTTGCTATTCTGACGTCACAGAAGACAAAATGGCGGTCGGTGTTTTCGGCACGTGACATGTTACAGATAATAAAACTACGATTTTAATTTTCTAATTAAAGACAAATCTTTCGTTTTTATGACAAAATGAAAATAGTGTTATATTCGTATTTCTTATAGTAAAAACTATATAAACAAAATACTTTGATCATATTTTTTTACAAGTAGTATAGAAAAAAAAAGGTCGATTTCTTTTTCTATTTTAGGGAGGTTTAGGATTTTGATAGATGAAAATACCCTATTGTTCAACGACTGATTGAACCAGTAGGTGACCCTGATTGTGAAGATTTGATATATTATCGATTGGCGTGAATTAAACTTTACAAATGTCAGTTGTCCATACAAAGTCGCACTCATTTGGAGTTCATTTCACGAACCTACAAATTACAATTTTAGAAGTCTAAAATAGCAACACCAGTGTTGTCGTGAAATGGAACCCCGCCTAGAGTTTCGATTGACAGGGTCAAACCTGCATATGTATTGACAGATGATAGCTCATCTCATCCTCAACTCCAAGTCAACGTCTGCCCACCTCCGGCTGTCAAAACAACACGTTCGGGCAGAAGAGTAAAATTTCCTGATTTTTATGTCGCAGGGCCATAAATCTCCCAGGGGGGTGGTGTGGTGACCATCGCACCACACTAGAAAATCACCAGCAGCCTTTCCTGCGAGCACCACTGCCGAAGCGGGCCGCGCATGTAAGCAGCCCTGACGCTGCGATGCCGCGGACAATGGCTGACGTCACGCGCTCATTAGCGCGCCGGCCGCCGGGAGCCCACTCCAACACCGTCGCTCGGGCAGACCTCCCAAGAGACTCGTACTGAACGCACGCCGCCTTGCTCCGCGATTAGCTTACGCGCGATCTCGTTTTGAATTTATATAACTGTTTTCTATCCGCCAAAAATCTAGTTCTTTCGTTGCACGCTAAACCTCATTGTAAATAGTTGAGTTTTAAATTGATTATACATCTTTATATGGAAGTCTACGTTTATTAATTATACACCGAAGTTAGGACTCCATAGGTATTTCTCAAATAATGTGACTGACTTGTCACAACCATGTGCAAAAGTTAACGCTACTAATACTTAATTTATTGCTCTTTTTTTATATAAGGACCAAAAGACTACGACAGCTAGCTATTATACAAATAAGTATTACAATATTTCACTGCTGGGAATTTCTTAACTTTTGCACATGGGTGTGACAAGTGTCGTTAACTATTTGAGAATGACCCTTATCACGAGTATCACCTGTCTGCAATATGTGATGTAAGTGCGAAAGCGAGTTGTAGTAAGATGGGACTAGCCACATAACACTTAATTACCTCTTTTGCTTCTATTAGACATTTTCCTCTGTTCGATCTGCCACTTCCATTTCTTCTTTTGGAATAATATCCAAGCCCTGCGTTCTTTCTGTAAATTGATTTCATGTTAAACTTCAATAAGCTACACCACAATTTCAATGTTGATGTACAGGATTGTATCTATTCTCGTCCTCTTTTATTTTAAAGGTGAAAATGGGATAGCACAAGTGACTTTTTCCTGTGGCTCTCTTAGTGCTTCAAACAATGGTAACAAATTGTCCTGGGTTATCACAAAAGGCGGCGGCGGCCCGGTCTTCCACTCAAAAGCTGTCTGTCTTACAGTCAAAAGATAGGCCAGCTATAAGCCTATATAATTTTACCCGAGAAGTGCTGAAGCTAATAGATGCCGTCCTTGCGTATACCCGAAAGGGACGATGGTAAATAAACCCTACTAATTTAAGAAGTATCAGAAGACTTATCATTCTTGACGTCAATTTCAGTACAATATTTTGACAGGACAAACAAAAATTCCGTATGAGGGGTTGTCCCGAAAGGCGGGCAGCCCAAACGCCTTCTATGACGATATCTCCCACGTCCACTTGTGACCACCACAGGAGATAGACCAGTTATAACCTTACCCGAGTAGTGCCGAAGGATGGCGGAGGTCCAAAGGCCTCGCGCCACGAAGCGGCCTCTTTTTCGGGTGTCTCCTCGCGTTTGCACATCACTGTCACCATCGGCCGGGATGGTCGCGAGTCGCCTTCTTTGCCTATGTCTTCTATTCTACATTCATAGCACAGACCAGCGACTATAAGCCCTACAGTCAGAAGATAGACCAACTGAGCTCGTATCAGCTTACCCGAGTAGTGCCGAAGGGTGGTGGAGGCCCGAAGGCCTCGCGCCACGTAGCGGCCTCCTTCTCGGGTGTCTCCTCGCGTTTGCGCTTCACGGTCACCATCGGCCGGGGTGGTCGCGACCCGCTTGCTTTGCCGATGTCTTCCATATCTAGTTCAGTGTCCTAAGTATAATAGAAATATACATAAAAATTATCTGTTTTTGTTAGTGTTAATACCGGTGGTTAGAGATCAGTCAAATCCCAGGCAAGCCGTGAGTTTATCTACACCCTTAAATCGGGTTGCTGAACAAGACAAGTTATACGTCCGTCCCTGCATAATACACATTAGTGTACATTGAATCTCCTTTCTAAAGCATAAATCCTACTGGCTCCTATAGAAAGAAAGAAATGGTTCAACGGATTGCAAGTCAAATTTTAAAAGAAAGAGAATTGAGTTTGCTTTGTTTTGGGATTATCAAAAAATATTGGACACGGATTTTTTATTTTGTCAATCAAACAAAAAATTATGAAGATATAGCCCGTTAAAATTCCGCGTGACATTAAGGGACACTTTTTAGCATAATGTGACGTCACGCGGAACTTATATTTTTTTACCCAGGAAAGAACCCAATTCAGAAGTATTATCCAAGCCGCATGGTTTAAATTCCATTTTATTCCTGAGAATTGTGTCTGCAGTTGGGTCTTATTACCGCGACGTTTTCGGTTTAAAGATCTTTATTACTCATAAGAATAACAGTAATTTTTATTGTCCAGGAGTAAATTGAAAGGTACCAATAGAATCCTTACGCTTTTATAGAAACAAATTTGTATGACAACTATGGACCTAAACGCAGTATTTCGCGACCGAAACAGCAATTTACTTCATTTTCCATGCAACGGTTAGTACAAATTGCACGGTGTGACGTCATACTTTAAAGCCAATCAGTATGAAGCGTTTCGGCTGCTGTCAGCGAGGTCCGTCTTTAACTCAATTTTTTGGGTATTAATGTCCTTTAAATGTAGTTGCTTCCATACAAACATTTGTTCATCTACAAAAACTGGTTCGAATGGCATCGTAAACAAATTTAAGGTCACAAGCCCATTCACTTACATGAGAAAAAACATGATTTGCTAAGTTTACTTAAATATATTTAATTGTGTGTGCAATTTGTTATTTTTATAATAACAACGCGTATCAATAAAATCAATAAATAGGCAGGTAGAATTAAAAAACAACGCATAGTTAACGTGCAAAACAAGTTTAGAAGTGCACTCGCTTGCTGCGCCGAGGAGCAGGCGTAGTAGATAATATAACAGCGTGTACACGGATATACAGAATTTGGAAGTGTCTTAACAGTTGCATGCATTGGAGTGCTAAGTTTAATATTTTTTTCTACTCCTATACCGTTATCTGTCATTTATATAGGCTGTAGCTCAAATACAATGCCACCACTAATAAGTCGTCGAAAAACTCTATGCTCTATGGCCCAAAAACGCACTGCTAAGCGTACTTTTTTGGTCAATACATTTTTCATAAAAGCACTGTTTAACTTTTTTCTAAATCGGCCGCTTTATGGTGCCAACTTCATGAACAAATATTTCGAAATAAAAGTATTTATTTACGATTTAACATTTGTATATTATAAATTATTTACTACAATAAATAAATCATCATCTATTGTGTGTTAAATTACATGTTTTATAAATTGTTGGTATCATTTATGAAAATAAACAGTTCGAATTCGGTCCGGGTCCGGATTCGGTTTGGTTTGGATGGCAAGTGCAAACAAATTAAAAACAAAACAAACCATAAGCAAGAGCTGTCACATTTCCGATTTCCCACCAAAATACAGTTCAAAATGAAAAGACGAAAGATGATAAACTATAAAGATTTTATTCGTGTTTGTGAAGACAAAAGTGTACGTTCCTTTTAAAATGGTCGAAGAAATTAATAACTGCACTCCTGAAGAAATTGCGTGAGTAGCAAAAGTACGAATAGAAAACTTGCTGCCTGAAAAGTTTAACTATTCTGTAGTCTGCTATTTATTTAAAATTTGTCGTAGAAAAAGTATTGTATGCAACGGTGTATAACTGGTCTAAAAACGTCTTTAATTGCGATGCTCGCCAAGGCTCGCATCCCAACCCACGCCACTCGCCTTTTAAGACCCTTCTTATACAACAGTTGCATAAAATACTATTATTATTTCTTTATTAGAAATTTACTAGTTTCTATTTTTATATACTTTGTGGAAATAACTGTGTATTTAGCAATTCATTATAGTTAATTATTTAAAACTTAAGAGTAAATAATAAGGTATTTATAGTAGATTGATATATTTGAACTTTGAAGTAAGTATTTTACTAACATTTTATATGGATTCGCGTCAATTAGACGTAGTCACAAATCTGAAGAATACTACCAAGTTTAGCAACATCTCACCATATCCCTGTCACCAGGCTCAGTGTCCCGTATCTCCCTCGGCTGCGCAGTGAACATGTCCGTGATCTTCCTGGTCTTGAACTTGTCGGTCTTGGCGAGCATCTTCTTGTGCAGCCAGTCGGGGTACTGCACGCGCGGCACCGGGTTGTCCAACTAGTTTAGAGATAACTAAAGTTAGTGGCCAGTAGTAATGCCCATCCCCACGCCAAAGGTTCTATGGAAGTTACCGCTATTTAGTGATGAGACCACCTGATATTGACCTCTGCTATGAATGCAATAAGGCTTGTACTGCGCCAATTTTCAATGTCAATCTTGATGTATGATATTGGATTTTTTATTATCTGTTCGGTCAGTACACTGCTGATTTACAATATCTAGTTATCTTGACTGACTCATATTATTCGACTTCTATATCGTGCTCACCGTCTGTGAGTATTCTGGCTGCTCCTACTATACTTGACAGACATATCAGTCGCACTTCCCTTCTGGTGGTGACCGGAGATGACTCACCCCCTGCATGGCGGCCGGTATGGTGATGATCTTCTGTATGGCGCCGCTGAGCCGCTCGATGTAGTAGGCCCAGTCGAGCACGTCGCGGATGTCTATGTGCTCGCTGACGCTGCTGTCCTGGTGGTGACCGGAGATGACTCACCCCCTGCATGGCGGCCGGTATGGTGATGATCTTCTGTATGGCGCCGCTGAGCCGCTCGATGTAGTAGGCCCAGTCGAGCACGTCGCGGATGTCTATGTGCTCGCTGACGCTGCTGTCCTGGTGGTGACCGGAGATGACTCACCCCCTGCATGGCGGCCGGTATGGTGATGATCTTCTGTATGGCGCCGCTGAGCCGCTCGATGTAGTAGGCCCAGTCGAGCACGTCGCGGATGTCGATGTGCTCGCTGACGCTGCTGTCCTGGTGGTGACCGGAGATGACTCACCCCCTGCATGGCGGCCGGTATGGTGATGATCTTCTGTATGGCGCCGCTGAGCCGCTCGATGTAGTAGGCCCAGTCGAGCACGTCGCGGATGTCTATGTGCTCGCTGACGCTGCTGTCCTGGTGGTGACCGGAGATGACTCACCCCCTGCATGGCGGCCGGTATGGTGATGATCTTCTGTATGGCGCCGCTGAGCCGCTCGATGTAGTAGGCCCAGTCGAGCACGTCGCGGATGTCTATGTGCTCGCTGACGCTGCTGTCCTGGTGGTGACCGGAGATGACTCACCCCCTGCATGGCGGCCGGTATGGTGATGATCTTCTGTATGGCGCCGCTGAGCCGCTCGATGTAGTAGGCCCAGTCGAGCACGTCGCGGATGTCTATGTGCTCGCTGACGCTGCTGTCCTGGTGGTGACCGGAGATGACTCACCCCCTGCATGGCGGCCGGTATGGTGATGATCTTCTGTATGGCGCCGCTGAGCCGCTCGATGTAGTAGGCCCAGTCGAGCACGTCGCGGATGTCTATGTGCTCGCTGACGCTGCTGTCCTGGTGGTGACCGGAGATGACTCACCCCCTGCATGGCGGCCGGTATGGTGATGATCTTCTGTATGGCGCCGCTGAGCCGCTCGATGTAGTAGGCCCAGTCGAGCACGTCGCGGATGTCTATGTGCTCGCTGACGCTGCTGTCCTTGAGCCAGCGCCGCAGGTGGTGCCGCTTCACTCCCGGTGGTGACTGGAAGATGGCCAGCGGGATCGCTCGCTCGGTCACTGGCGCGCCTTCTGGCTTGCGGGAAATTATGAATCTGGAAGATAGAAAAAACTTTTCACCATAAACATACGAAAGAGTTAGCCAATGCCGTCTGCATTGGCGTCTAGACGAGGCATTCGTAACACGCGATTTTTTTCTGATTGACTCATATTTAATTTTTCTTCACAGCCAGCCAGCCCGGTATCTTTTACCATCTGATCGCCCAAGAACTCCTCCCCCATAATTTTCCAGCTTCTTGGACATAGACCGATTCTCTGAGATCAACTCGAAAAGTTCTGAATCAGGCATGAGAGAGCTGATGAACGTACCCTGGAAAATTCGTCTCATGATTACCTGCAAGCCGATCCAGCATCCTTCACCATCTGATCTCCCAAGAACTCCGCTAGCCGCTTCGCAGTTGATATCGAAGTTGACTTCTGTCCCCCGTAGTCCTCCAGTTTCTTGGACATGGACCGGTTCTCTGAGATCAACTCGAAGAGTTCTGTATCAGGGCATGTTGGAGCCCTTGCTGTGTAACCTACACCCGAATTCACCTAATGATTACCTGCAAGCCAAACCTGCATCCTTCACCATCTGATCGCCCAAGAACTCCGCTAGCCGCTTCGCAATTGATATCGAAGTTGACTTCTGTCCCCTGTAGTCCTCCAGTTTCTTGGACATAGACCGGTTCTCTGAGATCAACTCGAAGAGTTCTGTATCAGGGCATGTTGGAGCCCTTGCTGTGTAACCTACACCCGGAAATTCACCTAATGATTACCTGCATGCCAAACCAGCATCCTTCACCATCTGATCGCCCAAGAACTCCGCTAGCCGCTTCGCAGTTGATATCGAAGTAGACTTCTGTCCTCCATAGTCTTCCAACTTCTTGGACATAGATCGGTTCTCTGAGATCAACTCGAAGAGTTCTGTATCGGGCATGTTAGAGCCCTTGCTGTACATCACGTCGAGCCAGTAGTCGGCCACCTTGGCGACGGAGCCGTAGCATGACTTTAGGTCGTTGCCCTTGAGGAACGCTTCGAACACTGACGATTGGAAGATCTTGATGAGTTGCAGCTCGCCGCGTCGTTTTACTTCGAATCCTGACAAAGATGAAGTTGTTTGATTTTAGATACGCAATATAATCTCAAGCCAGTTTCGGGGGAATAGGCAGATACTTATCACAGAGTTCGTTAACTTTTACAGCATTCATCATGCATGCTCGTCGGTTTGGCAACACGATCCTACTTGTCCTTTCTGTATATTTTTAGGGTTCCGTAGCCAAATGGCAAAAAACGGAACCCTTATAGATTCGTCATGTCTGTCTGTCTGTCTGTCTGTCCGTCCGTATGTATGTCACAGCCACTTTTTTCCGAAACTATAAGAGCTATACTGTTGAAACTTGGTAAGTAGATGTATTCTGTAAACCGCATTAAGATTTTCACACAAAAATAGAAAAAAACAATAAATTTTTGGGGTTCCCCATACTTAGAACTGAAACTCAAAAAAATTTTTTTCATTAAACCCATACTTGTGGGGTATCAATGGATAGGTCTTCAAAAATGACATTTGAGGTTTCTAACATCATTTTTTTTCTAAACTGAATAGTTTGCGCGAGAGACAGTTCCAAAGTGGTTAAATGTGTGTCCCCCCCCCCCTGTAACTTCTAAAATAAGATAATGATAAAACTAAAAAAAATATATGATGTACATTACCATGCAAACTTCCACCGAAAATTGGTTTGAACGAGATCTATTAAGTAGTTTTTTTTTAATACGTAATAAATCGTAAACTGCAATT
Organism: Epinotia brunnichana; assembly: GCA_963854355.1. Lineage (NCBI taxonomy): Eukaryota > Metazoa > Arthropoda > Insecta > Lepidoptera > Tortricidae > Epinotia > Epinotia brunnichana. The sequence goes on from OY977952.1 coordinate 15,296,659, forward strand.
TATTTAACGGAACCCTTCATATCGAACGAGTCCGACTCGCACTTGGCCGCTTTTTTAATCTCTATTTTGTCGTATATCACGTAATCTTGTTGTTCCACGAAAAGGAATCATAAGAACCTGTTAGATCTAGAAACAAGGTTTTGCGATACCGACTATAGCAAAGGGTAAAATATGTTTATGTTTCCTTTAAGTGGAGGAGAAAAGGCCAAACCCTAATGTAATAAAAAAGAACTACACAAACCCTTCAACTCAGCCAAAGAGCCATCAAAGTTAAAGACAGCGTATCGTTTCTTGAGCCTCTTGCCCTCTTCTTTGGAAGCCGGCAGTACCATGGCCAGGTAAGGTCCGTCCACTTCGAAGAAGATGGAATTCTCGGCGCGCTGCTCGTACTTTTTGTTCACAGGGTCTGCCAGCTCGAAGTATTGGTCGTTTGTGAAGTGATCCTAAACGAAAAGAAAATATGGTTCCATCCATTATAGGTATTCCAATCCACGGAGAGTGGCCACTCCTCCCTACACTACTATACGCAAAATGCAAACTAGTAGAGATAATATGGAGTTATGGACAATATACAAAATACAAGCTAGCAATAACAAGAAGTGAGGTGCTTCCTAGTGAATAGGGTAATTGACAACAGTGAAAATAAATGGTTTTTTCATTAGCAACAGATAAACATTACGAAAATACTCGGAAAGTATCGGATTTTAAGATTTTTTTATTCATACAAACAAACAATAAGAACTTTGTTTGATTGTGATTGTGACGGACGTCACAAGCAAGTAAGGTAAACGTCCGAGTGCTCGACGATGTACCAGTATATGGCATGGGCACTCTATGTCAAAGTGACAAGGCTTAAATTCGAATGAAGAAAAACCCTCTTAGTTCGAATTTAACCCATATTGCTTTGACTTAAAGTGCCCGTGCCATATACTAGTACAGCGTCGAGCACTCGGACGTTTACCGTAGTCCCTACAAACTCCATACAAACGGAGCGCTTTTGACGTTTCATAAAAAGAAGCTAATTTGACTGTTAGCCTGAGAACTTTACGGTTTCTCTCTATGAAAACACAACAATATATCGATATCAGCCATATTTTTACACCATAAAAAAGGTTGGGTAATTTGACTAAATATTCATTAATAATCCACCTAAATTTAATACCGCAACGGTAAAAAATAATGAAAAGTAATCTTTATAAATTCCGTAAAAATCAGGCGAAAATGGTATAAACTTTCTTTACTTTATAATTGACTACGTCTATATACGTTCTTTGGGATACCCGCATAATCCACTTATTTATGTTAATGAATAAACCTTTGCCAGATGCCAGATGAAATTCAATATTAGCTCAAGGTCGTAAATATTTAATTAAAATACTGTTATTTCCTGATGCATATATTTTTGGATTCAGGTAGTAAGTCTCCAAATTTGTGTACCCAAACATGTTTTCATTATAAAAATACTGATAGCATTTTTGCTTGCGGGTTAAAAAAAATCCTAACTTCCGGTCCATAAAATTATTGACTTCCATAGTAAAAGTTTTTTAAAATAACATATAAAAGTCGTATACAAATAATTAGCCTGATATTGAATTATTTCCAAAAAAACCGTAATTTTCTCAGGGTATGTTGTCAAATACCGTATTGAACCATCATTAGAGCGCATAGTAAAATACGAGAATCTACTATGAGGACAAATAATGGCAAGGTACTATCAACATGAAATAAATTGATCATAACCCGAGGAGTGTAGTAACAACTCTGTTTTTTTTTGAGAAACCGATTAATTCATGCGAAATACGTCTAGATCATGGATTTTTGTAGGACCGTGTGTAGCTGATGTTTCAGGCATTCGACCATAGTATTTTCCAGATTATACAGATATAATTTAAAAAATAGTTGAAACATTGGGCATACCTTAACCATAGAGTTCAGGACGGCGTTAGGATAGGAAACGTTGATTTTCTTCTTTTTCTGATGCGTGGTGAGCACTGTTACGGTCTCAGGAAACGATGCCGGCAGGACACACCAGATACCTACACAATCATACATTCATGAGACAAATTCTGTCGTTCTTAGGCAGTCAGCATCATGAACATTGTATACATTCTAGGTGGTTCTAGGACCTTATGCTTGGAGATAAGGTCGAAAGGTGTTTACATTCTAGGTGGTTCTAGGACCTTATGCTTGGAGATAAGGTCGAAAAGTGTTTACATTCTAGGTGGTTCTAGGACCTTATGCTTGGAGATAAGGTCGATAAGTGTTTACATTCTAGGTGGTTCTAGGACCTTATGCTTGGAGATAAGGTCGAAAGGTGTTTACATTCTAGGTGGTTCTAGGACCTTATGCTTGGAGATAAGGTCGAAAGGTGTTTACATTCTAGGTGGTTCTAGGACCTTATGCTTGGAGATAAGGTCGAAAGGTGTTTACATTCTAGGTGGTTCTAGGACCTTATGCTTGGAGATAAGGTCGAAAAGTGTTTACATTCTAGGTGGTTCTAGGACCTTATGCTTGGAGATAAGGTCGATAAGTGTTTACATTCTAGGTGGTTCTAGGACCTTATGCTTGGAGATAAGGTCGAAAGGTGTTTACATTCTAGGTGGTTCTAGGACCTTATGCTTGGAGATAAGGTCGAAAAGTGTTTACATTCTAGGTGGTTTTAGGACCTTATGCTTGGAGATAAGGTCGAAAAGTGTTTACATTCTAGGTGGTTCTAGGACCTTATGCTTGGAGATAAGGTCGAAAAGTGTTTACATTCTAGGTGGTTCTAGGACCTTATGCTTGGAGATAAGGTCGAAAAGTGTTTACATTCTAGGTGGTTCTAGGACCTTATGCTTGGAGATAAGGTCGAAAGGTGTTTACATTCTAGGTGGTTCTAGGACCTTATGCTTGGAGATAAGGTCGAAAAGTGTTTACATTCTAGGTGGTTCTAGGACCTTATGCTTGGAGATAAGGTCGAAAAGTGTTTACATTCTAGGTGGTTCTAGGACCTTATGCTTGGAGATAAGGTCGAAAAGTGTTTACATTCTAGGTGGTTCTAGGACCTTATGCTTGGAGATAATGTCGAAAAGTGTTTACATTCTAGGTGGTTCTTGGACCTTATGCTTGGAGATAAGGTCGAAAAGTGTTTACATTCTAGGTGGTTCTAGGACCTTATGCTTGGAGATAAGGTCGAAAAGTGTTTACATTCTAGGTGGTTCTAGGACCTTATGCTTGGAGATAAGGTCGAAAAGTGTTTACATTCTAGGTGATTCTTGGACCTTATGCTTGGAGATAAGGTCGAAAAGTGTTTACATTCTAGGTGGTTCTAGGACCTTATGCTTGGAGATAAGGTCGAAAAGTGTTTACATTCTAGGTGGTTCTAGGACCTTATGCTTGGAGATAAGGTCGAAAAGTGTTTACATTCTAGGTGGTTCTTGGACCTTATGCTTGGAGATAAGGTCGAAAAGTGTTTACATTCTAGGTGGTTCTAGGACCTTATGCTTGGAGATAAGGTCGAAAAGTGTTTACATTCTAGGTGGTTCTAGGACCTTATGCTTGGAGATAAGGTCGAAAAGTGTTTACATTCTAGGTGGTTCTAGGACCTTATGTTTGGAGATAAGGTCGAAAAGTGTTTACATTCAAGGTGGTTCTAGGACCTTATGCTTGGAGATAAGGTCGAAAAGTGTTTACATTCTAGGTGGTTCTAGGACCTTATGCTTGGAGATAAGGTCGAAAAGTGTTTACATTCTAGGTGGTTCTAGGACCTTATGTTTGGAGATAAGGTCGAAAAGTGTTTACATTCTAGGTGGTTCTAGGACCTTATGCTTGGAGATAAGGTCGAAAAGTGTTTACATTTTTATGATGTTAACTGTACCCCTGGGTCTGTGTGTGCATGTTCGATGGTCAATAAGGAGCATTTATACGTACCATCAGTGTCCAATTCCAAAGGTCTGCCTATTTGTTCGATGATCTCCCGCGCCTTCATGATGATATTGGCGCCCGTGTAACACACGATGCCCGCCATTTCCATGCTGTGCCAACGTGCACTGCAATAACGAAACAAGTTAGTTCTGGTTGTATTGACGTCCATTGGTTGTAATTAAATTAATTCAAAATGGGTTTTCGTTATTCCCATGTTAATGAGCACAGCCATATATGTGTACATAAAAAAAGAAATTAATAGTCGATCCATGAGGTGGAATTTAGAACTTTTTCGCCAAACCGTTAAGTTAGGTCTTATGGCGTATCCGTAGGAATTGAGGGCGCACTTAGCGTGAGCTATAGTGAATCGTACAGCCGTTCTTTAAGATTTCCGTTTTAATTTGAACTTTATTACTATAATTTTAAAACTCAATTCCTCAACCTCGTCTCATACAGTATTGCCTTAAAATTAAGACTCAAAGTCACTCCCACCTCATCAACACATCTTTGCTACTGGCTGACTAGATTTCCGCTGCGTCACCGTAAAATAATTTAGACTGTATTGCGATAACATAAGACTCAATTCCTTACCCCCGTCTCCTGACGTATCCATAGAACGAGTTGAGGATGCACTTATGCGCCAGCTGCAATGAATCGTACAGCACCTCTCTGCTCTTGGTCAACTTAATTTCGGCCCCATCGACGCAAACAAATTTAAACTGTATTGCCATATCATTAAGGCTCAATTCCTCAACCTCAGATACACTTTAGATGATTAATGAAACTGAGGAATCTAATTTAAACTCTTTCGCCTTAAAATAAGACACACATTCCTTACCCCCGTCTCATGACGTATCCATAGAACGAGTTGAGGATGCACTTATGCGCAAGTTGCAGTGAATCGTACAGCACCTCTCTGCTCTTAGCCGACTTGATTTCGGCCGCGTCGCCGCTCGCCACCGCTTCGGACACCTTTGCTTTGGCCTGCTTGTTTAAAGCCTTGTATTCGTAACGTCGGTCTCTGCGAAAAATTGACTTTAATAGAATGGGCTTGTGACCTTAAATTTGTTTACGATGCCATTCGAACCAGTTTTTGTAGATGAACAAATGTTTGTATGGAAGCAACTACATTTAAAGGACATTAATATACAAAAAATCGAGTTAAAGACGGACCTCGCTGACAGCAGCCGAAACGCTTCATACTGATTGGCTTTAAAGTATGACGTCACACCGTGCAATTTGTACTAACCGTTGCATGGAAAATGAAGTAAATTGCTGTTTCGGTCGCGAAATACTGCGTTTAGGTCCATAGTTGCCATACAAATTTGTTTCTATAAAAGCGTAAGGATTCTATTGGTATCTTTAAATTTACTCTTGGACAATAAATAAAAAAACTATTTTTCTAAACTTTCAAGGTTCATATCTTTTTATGATTTGAATTATATTTTGTAATTTATACTTTATTACAATCATTTGATGGTTTACTATCCATTTAGCAACACGACGTTATCAATTTGAACACCACGCAACAAGCCTATTGTGCACAATTTCACATGTGCAAGGTGCGAAATTGTGTGGTTACTGCATGGTATGATGGGGTTTGCTTACCTTGCAGTCTTCTATAAGATGCATGTGCGAGAGGAAAATAATATTTAATCGATATTTATTATAATATAACAAAACTACTGCAATTTAAAATGCAGCTTAATATATACAGTATATAAGATCGTACACGAAATAGTTAGTTTCATCATTTATAATTTTAGAGGGCTAATCAGAATGTAGCTTTGAGGTTGTTAAGCGAGGCAAGTTAGGTGTCAGAGGCACGCAAATCATGAATATGAGCGTCAGCATGACCTACTTACCGCGGTACATTGCCCGTTTTTAATGTAAGTTTTTATATAGATTATTATTCTAATGTAATTGAGTTATTTAGATACGAGATTTAATATTATAGCCATTTCGCAGTGTAGGCTTGTAGTATGTTACTAGAACTACAGAGTTTGCGTGATCAATTGAATAAATTAAAGGATTGTTAAGTTAGGCCCAGAGAGGCTACAGAAAGAAATCGGTAGAAAGAAATTAGACGAGTCAAGTCAATTAGTTAGCCAAGCTGCGGATATTGTGTCTCTGTTAAAAGAACAAAAATTAAAGTTAAGTCCTTCGGAAATACAGTTAAGTAATTCATTAGTAGACGAGATTGATGAAATTTATATTAGGATCAGCCTTTGTTGACACGGAATCTCAAACGGAGAATAAGATGGCTAAATCAGGGTTCGATATCAAAACGGCTATCGCCTTGTTGCCCATCATGACGGGACAAGAAGACGTTACCAAACAATTAGTAGATGGTATATTAATGTACAGTTCCTTAATTAACGATGAATCTCAGAAAACGCTCATTGATTTTGTAATAAAAACAAGTTTCATCTAGCGCTAAACTCCGATTAAAAACGTCATACTTGAGCGTAGAAGCCTTAGTCATCGACATGCGTAAGTTTTTGTTGCCCAAAAAGTCAGCCGAATCAATTCAGTCTCAGTTGTATAGATCCTGGCAAGGTCGCCATGAGTTATGTTGAGATTGTAGAGGGATGAATTGTAGGTTCTAAGTAAAACCAGACATAGTTTCACCGAAGATGTTGTATTCTCGGTAGATGAAGTATAAAGAACAAGGTAAACATTAGCTTATAGTACTTATAGATAGTTATTGCTTACTTGCGATATTACTTAATTACGTGCGTCAGATGTTGCAGGGCGTAACGTTAAGTTACCGTTAATGTGTTAATTAGGCACATAGTACACTTCATCAGGTGGAGGGGGCATCAGTATGAAATGGCTGCCTTAAAACAATTAATACACAACATATATTTGAGTCGCTTAACTTAAAACTCGGGTAAATCCAATTCATTCTTTTAGATTTTGGTATGAAATAAAAGGGTAAAAAACTAGTTTTGTTACAACTTAATCGGTTTAGTATAATTTTTGTCTGGTGTTTGACAAAAATACAGTTAAAATCATAATATTTTATCAAAATCAGATAAACCCATATGACAGTTTTTTTTCAAATGTAGGTAAGTCCATCCAAGCCAATCAGCGAAAGAAGTTTGTTCAACATGGCTGACAATTTCTAATCGTATTTTTTTCAAATCTCAGGTCTGTTAAATCAAGATAAAAATAAAAGATAGATAATTTGCAATCGATTATATCACATGAAGATAAATCCCATGAATGCTGAATTTGACAAACAGGATGGCTTTATTTAAGGCTTCAGCAATAATAAAAAAATACTGTCTTTCAAATCCCCGAATTAACGCTATTATCACTTTTTTCAATTATCTCGCAAGTGGTTAGAGTGGATTTATCTGAGTTTGAAGTTAAGCGACACATTTTACAGCTGTATAGCTGGTATTCTAAAACATGACCTATGTTCATATGATTCCACGCCACGCTGCGCAAGGTTGGTCGTTATTGGTTACCCTCTCTCTCCAGCGAATTTTCTCCATTCGCCTCCAACACCACATCTCAAACGCTTCTAATATCTCCGCATCTTTCTGGGTCAAGGTCCAAGTTTCACTTCCGTACAATGCTATGCTCCATATGTATGATTTAATAAATTTTATTTTCGTTTCTTTCGATATTTTTGAAGTTAATATATGTTTTATGCTGTGGAAAGCTAGTTTTGCCATTGCTATTCTGGACTTTATATCTCGTGTGCATCTAGAGTCTGCCTAAATATCTATATAAGGCTTCCTAAATATCTGAATGAGTTTTTCGACTGTGGATCCGTTTAATGAGATTGGTGTGAAAGGATGATTTTCGGTTTTAGATGCTATTACTTTTTATTTAATTGTTATTAATTAATGTAATATGAATAAAGTGCAACGGTACCTGAAGGCGCGGACGGTGTCGACGTAGAACGAGTTCTCCTTCTGGCAGATGGTGGTGGTCCGCACCTCCGTGCGCGTCACTTTGGTCTTCTTGTACGCCACCTTGCAGTAGTCGGCCAGACGCTTCTTCTCGTACGCCGCCTATATACATATTATGCACATTTTAATAACCGTAGAACCGATGGTCGTTGGGGCGGAAATGTTCTCGAGTGGCGACCACGTACCGGAAGGCGCGGCGTACAACATAGATATGCATGCATATAATAGAAAATATTTATGAGTTAGTAATAATAGGGGTGTAGACTCGTGTTAAAACTTTTCATACATTCAAATTTTATCGAACACCGACTACGATTACAGAGGGTTTGGTGCAACCCACCCTTAGAAGATGACCCATCAAGGAGGGGTTGAAAATGACAAGAAAATAAGCAAGCAAACAAGTTTCTATCAAAAATGTCATTTTTGGTACAAGCTTTTATTGCTGACTGTACTTTTCTGCATACCATCATCAACTACTCATTGAGACGATTCTAACGAGCCCGAACTCAATGGGGTTGTGTCGTTTCATTGCGGAGTTCCTATGACCACCTTGCAGCTCCAGCATCAGATCAGCTCCATGTCATCATTGTCATGCGATATACATATGCATGCTAAATTTCAGATCAATCGGTTGACAGGATAAGGGTGAAATTTCAATTACTAAATTTAACCCAAGAAAGAATAAAACAAACGGGGTGAGCTAAATAAAAGCTTGTAAAAACTGGATTCACGCATTGTGTTAGCACAAATTTCATAAAAAAGCGCACAATCCGGGGTAAGGTATGCTCTCAATTTAGCCCCGGAAGTAGCTACTAAGATCAAGCTAAGGTCTAAATAATTTTCTTTCAAAAAAAACATTTTTAGAACAAGATTTTATTGCCGACTGTACTTTTCTGTATACCGTCATCAACTACTCATTGAGACAATTCTAACAATCCCAAAGTCAACGGGGTTACTTCGGTTAAGTACTGAATTCCCAAGGCACCCTTCTGTCTCCATCATCAGATCAGCTTGATGGTACCATAATATTGAAACTGACCATGAGGAAACCAATATGGCGGCGGGTGCACGGGCGCTGGTTCTAGAGTTGACAGGTTGGCGAAGGCAGATGTGACGTCACAGCGAAGGCGCGGAGTGAATTGTTTGACGCAAACGGCTTACTTCCGGTCGTGCGCAGTGGCGCCCTCTCAAGTCAACTGATGTTGTTCGTCGAGCGGAACACATAATAGAAAGCTTGTAAGAAATATGTCCCCCTGTGAAGTTGTTTTCATATTAACACAAAGAGCACTGACCTGATCTTCTTTGGGCAAGTTGTGGAAGGCCCGCGGCGGGCCTCCGGGGTGCAAGGGCGGGAACTTCTCGGTTTCCAATTGCTGCTGGATGCGCTGGTACTCGCTGCGAGTTGCTGGCACTAAATATAATGATAGCTATTTGAAAGTAGACTTTGTTTAGGTACAATAACTTAAGGTCTAATTTTGTGGTAAAATTCGGTCTACAACTTTAGAATAGGTTTTTTTTATCCTTTTCTGGGTCAATCAACTTTTTCTTGTTGTTATTCTGTCCCGGTAAGCCAAGAGACAACAGTAACAGACTTTCTTAGAAAAACATATTATAAACTGGACTCCTATCATGCTAAGGAGATGCGCCACCATGGAATGGGTTTACCAATATGACAAAAACACGTGTTTAGTGGATTTAAACCCCATAAAATCATAGTTTTAAAGGGTGACCCAGGAGACGTAACCATGGCAACGAGCAACAAGAAATAGTTGATTGACCCTTCTACACTCGCGGTCAATGAATACGGGTCGGTAAAATACTGTCATATTTCCTAAAATAGTGCAGGGTTGTATAGTTTTTTAATCCTGTCAAGATCTTTATTTAATCATACTTGTAAACTGCAAAAATAACAGTAACAAAAGAAAGTTACCAGGTTTAAATCGGAGTCGTAAAAACCCATGAAACCAAACAAGGTTAACGGAGCGAGATATCGCAAAAATCGTCATTTTTGGACGTTGATATTTTTACAATAGGATCCCGGAAATTGCTAATACAGTTGGGTATTAAAAAGAATACTATACTAAGTTAATAACTAGTGTCAAATATAAAAAAAACCTATTGCGGTTATTTAATTTAGGGTCACCCGTATTCATTGACCGCGAGTGTAGTTTGTCTTTAAGTATTAGAAATTGAACTTTAATTGTCAATATTTAGGGTCTATTTTCGCGATGATCATTCTATCTGCTGCTACTGCTGGTAGCGCCAATACTTGCCGTGGTTGCCAGTACGGAGCGTTTTTTAGTTCAATATCACCGACGACTGCTTCATGACTTTGATTCTTGTTAGAACAACGCAAGGATCAAGTTTGCTTACAGAAGTCCCTCCGCCACTTCCCGACTATGTGCGCCTGGGCGGTGGACGTTGCACACGAGCAATAGTGAGCCTTATTGAGACACCGTAAGGTTCATGTTTGCTTACAAAAGTCTCCCCGCCACATCCAGTCCATGTGCCGCTGGCAGGTGGCGCCGGGGCGGTTGTAGTCGCACACGGCGCAGATGCTCGTGTTTACCATCGCCGACGGCTGCAGTCTGCGAATACCAGCTTTATTAACACGGGATAAAGTATATGAACCGAAAACACGTGAACTTATTTTTCTCAAAAATGGCCCGCAAAGTGAACATTACTCGCTATATGTTGGAAGGTATAGTTACATTGTGTAGGTAGAGGCTAGAAAGTAAGCAATTAATGGACGAGTTAGTACGAGTCCAGCTATTGCACTTTCGGCCAAGGCTTAAACACAGTGCTTTTCACGTCTACTGCGAGGAAATTGCAAATAAGTATAATTTACAAAAAACAAAAGAGCGCGGCCCGCTCGCCGGCGTGGCGGGGAGCAGCGGCGCTCCCCGCCGCAGGCGCGCGGGGCCTGTGAATGTTCGAATCGCTGTTCAAAATGTCCAACAATAACATTGTTGGACAGTTTGAATTCATAGATGGCCAGTTGGTGCGACGTCCAACTAACCCCAGCTTTGAAGTCTGAATTCTGACCATCTTTTGCCACATTTCCGAGCAGTGGCGTAAAAAAGTGTATAGTTTAAACTCAGATCAAAATAAAAAAATAAAAAACCTTGCAGGCCGCTGGAATGTTACATATAAATTCCTTTTCGAGTACCAAACTTTTTAAAAAGAGGCATAAAGAAGACGGCACAGGTCGTATTCAGCCAATTCAAATAGTAGTTATTTTTCTGTTGCAAACGCGACGCTTTCGTTCAAATAGTTTGCATTTTTCGGCGGAAAATTCACTTGCGGTTCTTTTGAAGAAAAAAAACCGGCGGGAAATCATTAATTATAACTTTTGAGTAATTTGCAGTACCCTCAATTTGTATTTAATAATAATGCTTGATTTCAATTTAGTATTTTTTATTCCACCTTTTTGAGAAAAAATTGCCTCAGCCGGAACGGCAATTGCAGGCTTCGTATTACAATTAAACGTATTAATAAAAAACAAATAGTCATCCTGCAATTGCCTCCTTCCTGGCCACGGCAATAATGTACTATTTACAACACTACACTTTTTTAGAGTTGAAATCACTAGTGTGCATGAATGAGCGAGTGGTACTAACAATTCGAGAACGAGTGGCCAGAGCCGTGTTCAACTAAGTCATAAGATAGTATCAAAATCAGAAAAAACGTTGCTGAAACTTACCTGTTCGTCAAAATGATATTAGGATACATAGCCCCCACATCCAAATGGTATATCAGAGGGTTCTCATCTCTCCTCGGATGGTCCTTCATATGCTGCAATTTCCCTCGTATCTCCGCGCAAACCTCGTCGAAATTAGTCACCAGGTCCAGGGGAATCCCCTCCTCTACCTCTAAGGCGTGCTTCATGGTCTTGTCTATGGTTTCCATCAGTTTGTCTACGGCTGTGGGCTCGATTCGGAACTTGCATTTGATGTCCGCGCGGAATACGCCTGCAAGTTTTGGGAAGATCATGTGGCGAACCTTTTCACCCCGACTACGCTTGAGATGAACATTTGTAACGAAATCCGTTCAAGAATCAATCTTACGGCACGGTAACAAAATACAAATTGTAATAACAGTCATTGCTAGTAGTAATGTCACTATGATCTGACTCGAGCGACAGCCGTTCCACCGGCGTCGGTCTCAGCCGGCCTAGATTGATATCATTGCAGTTTCATTATAAAGATTGGAATAGAGTCGAAAATAGGTTTAAAGTTATTCTTTCCTCAACTAAACTTGAAACCATATATAGATTTCAAAAAAATAACTAAAAATGAAATAACTTATAATAAAAGAAACTGACACCGGCAAATTCAAACCTCTCCAAATGATGGACGTAGCTAGTTTTTAGACATATCAGTATGTTTCATTTAAATATTTTATTTTTAAGTTTTTTTTTTGGAATCTATATATGGTTTCAAGTTTAGACTGTCTGTATGTCTAACTAGCACAACTTGCTGCCAAGACGCGTCCCACGCGACTGAGCCAGTCCTATCTCACTTGCACTATACAAATGACAGTGTTGTAACCCTCCTCTTTTCTCATCTAACGACGCGTCGCGGAAGTCGTGCTAAAGTCGTGCCCCAATGACCTGCCACGATGAAACGATTGGCAGATTTGAACCTGTTGGCGACAAAGCGGGCGCATCTCCAACTTAACCGGTTACTAAGCCGGCCGCGACGTCACGAGAGGGGACGGCTCGCGGGGATCGTCGGGGGATTGAAAAAAAGACTCGCGCTGCATACCGCACACATTGTTCGCGCAATAAAACATTTTGTATTTATATTTAACTTCCGAAATTACAAAGTATTTACAGTCCACTCGCATTTTTACTTAGTCTAGAGATCCTGCAAGCACTGAACCAGGCACTAGACCCAACATATGCACATGTGTACACTTAGTAACCGGTTAAGTTGGAGATGCGCCCGCTTTGTCGCCAACAGAACCTTTATATTAAAGGAATAGATTGAGACCGGACTCGAGCTCCTAGACCTGCTTGTTCTGGAACACGATGTTGTGCTGCACTGACCTGACTCGAGCGCCTCGACGTGTCCGCCGACGTAGGTCTCCGCGTCGAGCAGGTGGCCGTCGCCGGTGAGCTTGTTCAGCTCCTCGACCTGCTTGTTCTGGAACACGATGTTGTGCTGCACTGACCTGACTCGAGCGCCTCGACGTGTCCGCCGACGTAGGTCTCCGCGTCGAGCAGGTGGCCGTCGCCGGTGAGCTTGTTCAGCTCCTCGACCTGCTTGTTCTGGAACACGATGTTGTGCTGCACTGACCTGACTCGAGCGCCTCGACGTGTTTCGCCGACGTAGGTCTCCGCGTCGAGCAGGTGGCCGTCGCCGGTGAGCTTGTTCAGCTCCTCGACCTGCTTGTTCTGGAACACGATGTTGTGCTGCACTGACCTGACTCGAGCGCCTCGACGTGTCCGCCGACGTAGGTCTCCGCGTCGAGCAGGTGGCCGTCGCCGGTGAGCTTGTTCAGCTCCTCGACCTGCTTGTTCTGGAACACGATGTTGTGCTGCACTGACCTGACTCGAGCGCCTCGACGTGTCCGCCGACGTAGGTCTCCGCGTCGAGCAGGTGGCCGTCGCCGGTGAGCTTGTTCAGCTCCTCGACCTGCTTGTTCTGGAACACGATGTTGTGCTGCACTGACCTGACTCGAGCGCCTCGACGTGTCCGCCGACGTAGGTCTCCGCGTCGAGCAGGTGGCCGTCGCCGGTGAGCTTGTTCAGCTCCTCGACCTGCTTGTTCTGGAACACGATGTTGTGCTGCACTGACCTGACTCGAGCGCCTCGACGTGTCCGCCGACGTAGGTCTCCGCGTCGAGCAGGTGGCCGTCGCCGGTGAGCTTGTTCAGCTCCTCGACCTGCTTGTTCTGGAACACGATGTTGTGCTGCACTGACCTGACTCGAGCGCCTCGACGTGTCCGCCGACGTAGGTCTCCGCGTCGAGCAGGTGGCCGTCGCCGGTGAGCTTGTTCAGCTCCTCGACCTGCTTGTTCTGGAACACGATGTTGTGCTGCACTGACCTGACTCGAGCGCCTCGACGTGTCCGCCGACGTAGGTCTCCGCGTCGAGCAGGTGGCCGTCGCCGGTGAGCTTGTTCAGCTCCTCGACCTGCTTGTTCTGGAACACGATGTTGTGCTGCACTGACCTGACTCGAGCGCCTCGACGTGTCCGCCGACGTAGGTCTCCGCGTCGAGCAGGTGGCCGTCGCCGGTGAGCTTGTTCAGCTCCTCGACCTGCTTGTTCTGGAACACGATGTTGTGCTGCACTGACCTGACTCGAGCGCCTCGACGTGTCCGCCGACGTAGGTCTCCGCGTCGAGCAGGTGGCCGTCGCCGGTGAGCTTGTTCAGCTCCTCGACCTGCTTGTTCTGGAACACGATGTTGTGCTGCACTGACCTGACTCGAGCGCCTCGACGTGTCCGCCGACGTAGGTCTCCGCGTCGAGCAGGTGGCCGTCGCCGGTGAGCTTGTTCAGCTCCTCGACCTGCTTGTTCTGGAACACGATGTTGTGCTGCACTGACCTGACTCGAGCGCCTCGACGTGTCCGCCGACGTAGGTCTCCGCGTCGAGCAGGTGGCCGTCGCCGGTGAGCTTGTTCAGCTCCTCGACCTGCTTGTTCTGGAACACGATGTTGTGCTGCACTGACCTGACTCGAGCGCCTCGACGTGTCCGCCGACGTAGGTCTCCGCGTCGAGCAGGTGGCCGTCGCCGGTGAGCTTGTTCACCTCCTCGACCTGCTTGTTCTGGAACACGATGTTGTGCTGCACTGACCTGACTCGAGCGCCTCGACGTGTCCGCCGACGTAGGTCTCCGCGTCGAGCAGGTGGCCGTCGCCGGTGAGCTTGTTCAGCTCCTCGACCTGCTTGTTCTGGAACACGATGTTGTGCTGCACTGACCTGACTCGAGCGCCTCGACGTGTCCGCCGACGTAGGTCTCCGCGTCGAGCAGGTGGCCGTCGCCGGTGAGCTTGTTCAGCTCCTCGACCTGCTTGTTCTGGAACACGATGTTGTGCTGCACTGACCTGACTCGAGCGCCTCGACGTGTCCGCCGACGTAGGTCTCCGCGTCGAGCAGGTGGCCGTCGCCGGTGAGCTTGTTCAGCTCCTCGACCTGCTTGTTCTGGAACACGATGTTGTGCTGCACTGACCTGACTCGAGCGCCTCGACGTGTCCGCCGACGTAGGTCTCCGCGTCGAGCAGGTGGCCGTCGCCGGTGAGCTTGTTCAGCTCCTCGACCTGCTTGTTCGGGAACACGATGTTGTGCTGCACTGACCTGACTCGAGCGCCTCGACGTGTCCGCCGACGTAGGTCTCCGCGTCGAGCAGGTGGCCGTCGCCGGTGAGCTTGTTCAGCTCCTCGACCTGCTTGTTCTGGAACACGATGTTGTGCTGCACTGACCTGACTCGAGCGCCTCGACGTGTTTCGCCGACGTAGGTCTCCGCGTCGAGCAGGTGGCCGTCGCCGGTGAGCTTGTTCAGCTCCTCGACCTGCTTGTTCTGGAACACGATGTTGTGCTGCACTGACCTGACTCGAGCGCCTCGACGTGTCCGCCGACGTAGGTCTCCGCGTCGAGCAGGTGGCCGTCGCCGGTGAGCTTGTTCAGCTCCTCGACCTGCTTGTTCTGGAACACGATGTTGTGCTGCACTGACCTGACTCGAGCGCCTCGACGTGTCCGCCGACGTAGGTCTCCGCGTCGAGCAGGTGGCCGTCGCCGGTGAGCTTGTTCAGCTCCTCGACCTGCTTGTTCTGGAACACGATGTTGTGCTGCACTGACCTGACTCGAGCGCCTCGACGTGTCCGCCGACGTAGGTCTCCGCGTCGAGCAGGTGGCCGTCGCCGGTGAGCTTGTTCAGCTCCTCGACCTGCTTGTTCTGGAACACGATGTTGTGCTGCACTGACCTGACTCGAGCGCCTCGACGTGTCCGCCGACGTAGGTCTCCGCGTCGAGCAGGTGGCCGTCGCCGGTGAGCTTGTTCAGCTCCTCGACCTGCTTGTTCTGGAACACGATGTTGTGCTGCACTGACCTGACTCGAGCGCCTCGACGTGTCCGCCGACGTAGGTCTCCGCGTCGAGCAGGTGGCCGTCGCCGGTGAGCTTGTTCAGCTCCTCGACCTGCTTGTTCTGGAACACGATGTTGTGCTGCACTGACCTGACTCGAGCGCCTCGACGTGTCCGCCGACGTAGGTCTCCGCGTCGAGCAGGTGGCCGTCGCCGGTGAGCTTGTTCAGCTCCTCGACCTGCTTGTTCTGGAACACGATGTTGTGCTGCACTGACCTGACTCGAGCGCCTCGACGTGTCCGCCGACGTAGGTCTCCGCGTCGAGCAGGTGGCCGTCGCCGGTGAGCTTGTTCAGCTCCTCGACCTGCTTGTTCTGGAACACGATGTTGTGCTGCACTGACCTGACTCGAGCGCCTCGACGTGTCCGCCGACGTAGGTCTCCGCGTCGAGCAGGTGGCCGTCGCCGGTGAGCTTGTTCAGCTCCTCGACCTGCTTGTTCTGGAACACGATGTTGTGCTGCACTGACCTGACTCGAGCGCCTCGACGTGTCCGCCGACGTAGGTCTCCGCGTCGAGCAGGTGGCCGTCGCCGGTGAGCTTGTTCAGCTCCTCGACCTGCTTGTTCTGGAACACGATGTTGTGCTGCACTGACCTGACTCGAGCGCCTCGACGTGTCCGCCGACGTAGGTCTCCGCGTCGAGCAGGTGGCCGTCGCCGGTGAGCTTGTTCAGCTCCTCGACCTGCTTGTT
Organism: Epinotia brunnichana; assembly: GCA_963854355.1. Taxonomy (NCBI): domain Eukaryota; kingdom Metazoa; phylum Arthropoda; class Insecta; order Lepidoptera; family Tortricidae; genus Epinotia; species Epinotia brunnichana. The sequence continues at coordinate 15,313,262 of OY977952.1, forward strand.
CTGGAACACGATGTTGTGCTGCACTGACCTGACTCGAGCGCCTCGACGTGTCCGCCGACGTAGGTCTCCGCGTCGAGCAGGTGGCCGTCGCCGGTGAGCTTGTTCAGCTCCTCGACCTGCTTGTTCTGGAACACGATGTTGTGCTGCACTGACCTGACTCGAGCGCCTCGACGTGTCCGCCGACGTAGGTCTCCGCGTCGAGCAGGTGGCCGTCGCCGGTGAGCTTGTTCAGCTCCTCGACCTGCTTGTTCTGGAACACGATGTTGTGCTGCACTGACCTGACTCGAGCGCCTCGACGTGTCCGCCGACGTAGGTCTCCGCGTCGAGCAGGTGGCCGTCGCCGGTGAGCTTGTTCAGCTCCTCGACCTGCTTGTTCTGGAACACGATGTTGTGCTGCACTGACCTGACTCGAGCGCCTCGACGTGTCCGCCGACGTAGGTCTCCGCGTCGAGCAGGTGGCCGTCGCCGGTGAGCTTGTTCAGCTCCTCGACCTGCTTGTTCTGGAACACGATGTTGTGCTGCACTGACCTGACTCGAGCGCCTCGACGTGTCCGCCGACGTAGGTCTCCGCGTCGAGCAGGTGGCCGTCGCCGGTGAGCTTGTTCAGCTCCTCGACCTGCTTGTTCTGGAACACGATGTTGTGCTGCACTGACCTGACTCGAGCGCCTCGACGTGTCCGCCGACGTAGGTCTCCGCGTCGAGCAGGTGGCCGTCGCCGGTGAGCTTGTTCAGCTCCTCGACCTGCTTGTTCTGGAACACGATGTTGTGCTGCACTGACCTGACTCGAGCGCCTCGACGTGTCCGCCGACGTAGGTCTCCGCGTCGAGCAGGTGGCCGTCGTCGGTGAGCTTGTTCAGCTCCTCGACCTGCTTGTTCTGGAACACGATGTTGTGCTGCACTGACCTGACTCGAGCGCCTCGACGTGTCCGCCGACGTAGGTCTCCGCGTCGAGCAGGTGGCCGTCGCCGGTGAGCTTGTTCAGCTCCTCGACCTGCTTGTTCTGGAACACGATGTTGTGCTGCACTGACCTGACTCGAGCGCCTCGACGTGTCCGCCGACGTAGGTCTCCGCGTCGAGCAGGTGGCCGTCGCCGGTGAGCTTGTTCAGCTCCTCGACCTGCTTGTTCTGGAACACGATGTTGTGCTGCACTGACCTGACTCGAGCGCCTCGACGTGTCCGCCGACGTAGGTCTCCGCGTCGAGCAGGTGGCCGTCGCCGGTGAGCTTGTTCAGCTCCTCGACCTGCTTGTTCTGGAACACGATGTTGTGCTGCACTGACCTGACTCGAGCGCCTCGACGTGTCCGCCGACGTAGGTCTCCGCGTCGAGCAGGTGGCCGTCGCCGGTGAGCTTGTTCAGCTCCTCGACCTGCTTGTTCTGGAACACGATGTTGTGCTGCACTGACCTGACTCGAGCGCCTCGACGTGTCCGCCGACGTAGGTCTCCGCGTCGAGCAGGTGGCCGTCGCCGGTGAGCTTGTTCAGCTCCTCGACCTGCTTGTTCTGGAACACGATGTTGTGCTGCACTGACCTGACTCGAGCGCCTCGACGTGTCCGCCGACGTAGGTCTCCGCGTCGAGCAGGTGGCCGTCGCCGGTGAGCTTGTTCAGCTCCTCGACCTGCTTGTTCTGGAACACGATGTTGTGCTGCACTGACCTGACTCGAGCGCCTCGACGTGTCCGCCGACGTAGGTCTCCGCGTCGAGCAGGTGGCCGTCGCCGGTGAGCTTGTTCAGCTCCTCGACCTGCTTGTTCTGGAACACGATGTTGTGCTGCACTGACCTGACTCGAGCGCCTCGACGTGTCCGCCGACGTAGGTCTCCGCGTCGAGCAGGTGGCCGTCGCCGGTGAGCTTGTTCAGCTCCTCGACCTGCTTGTTCTGGAACACGATGTTGTGCTGCACTGACCTGACTCGAGCGCCTCGACGTGTCCGCCGACGTAGGTCTCCGCGTCGAGCAGGTGGCCGTCGCCGGTGAGCTTGTTCAGCTCCTCGACCTGCTTGTTCTGGAACACGATGTTGTGCTGCACTGACCTGACTCGAGCGCCTCGACGTGTCCGCCGACGTAGGTCTCCGCGTCGAGCAGGTGGCCGTCGCCGGTGAGCTTGTTCAGCTCCTCGACCTGCTTGTTCTGGAACACGATGTTGTGCTGCACTGACCTGACTCGAGCGCCTCGACGTGTCCGCCGACGTAGGTCTCCGCGTCGAGCAGGTGGCCGTCGCCGGTGAGCTTGTTCAGCTCCTCGACCTGCTTGTTCTGGAACACGATGTTGTGCTGCACTGACCTGACTCGAGCGCCTCGACGTGTCCGCCGACGTAGGTCTCCGCGTCGAGCAGGTGGCCGTCGCCGGTGAGCTTGTTCAGCTCCTCGACCTGCTTGTTCTGGAACACGATGTTGTGCTGCACTGACCTGACTCGAGCGCCTCGACGTGTCCGCCGACGTAGGTCTCCGCGTCGAGCAGGTGGCCGTCGCCGGTGAGCTTGTTCAGCTCCTCGACCTGCTTGTTCTGGAACACGATGTTGTGCTGCACTGACCTGACTCGAGCGCCTCGACGTGTCCGCCGACGTAGGTCTCCGCGTCGAGCAGGTGGCCGTCGCCGGTGAGCTTGTTCAGCTCCTCGACCTGCTTGTTCTGGAACACGATGTTGTGCTGCACTGACCTGACTCGAGCGCCTCGACGTGTCCGCCGACGTAGGTCTCCGCGTCGAGCAGGTGGCCGTCGCCGGTGAGCTTGTTCAGCTCCTCGACCTGATTGTTCTGGAACACGATGTTGTGCTGCACTGACCTGACTCGAGCGCCTCGACGTGTCCGCCGACGTAGGTCTCCGCGTCGAGCAGGTGGCCGTCGCCGGTGAGCTTGTTCAGCTCCTCGACCTGCTTGTTCTGGAACACGATGTTGTGCTGCACTGACCTGACTCGAGCGCCTCGACGTGTCCGCCGACGTAGGTCTCCGCGTCGAGCAGGTGGCCGTCGCCGGTGAGCTTGTTCAGCTCCTCGACCTGCTTGTTCTGGAACACGATGTTGTGCTGCACTGACCTGACTCGAGCGCCTCGACGTGTCCGCCGACGTAGGTCTCCGCGTCGAGCAGGTGGCCGTCGCCGGTGAGCTTGTTCAGCTCCTCGACCTGCTTGTTCTGGAACACGATGTTGTGCTGCACTGACCTGACTCGAGCGCCTCGACGTGTCCGCCGACGTAGGTCTCCGCGTCGAGCAGGTGGCCGTCGCCGGTGAGCTTGTTCAGCTCCTCGACCTGCTTGTTCTGGAACACGATGTTGTGCTGCACTGACCTGACTCGAGCGCCTCGACGTGTCCGCCGACGTAGGTCTCCGCGTCGAGCAGGTGGCCGTCGCCGGTGAGCTTGTTCAGCTCCTCGACCTGCTTGTTCTGGAACACGATGTTGTGCTGCACTGACCTGACTCGAGCGCCTCGACGTGTCCGCCGACGTAGGTCTCCGCGTCGAGCAGGTGGCCGTCGCCGGTGAGCTTGTTCAGCTCCTCGACCTGCTTGTTCTGGAACACGATGTTGTGCTGCACTGACCTGACTCGAGCGCCTCGACGTGTCCGCCGACGTAGGTCTCCGCGTCGAGCAGGTGGCCGTCGCCGGTGAGCTTGTTCAGCTCCTCGACCTGCTTGTTCTGGAACACGATGTTGTGCTGCACTGACCTGACTCGAGCGCCTCGACGTGTCCGCCGACGTAGGTCTCCGCGTCGAGCAGGTGGCCGTCGCCGGTGAGCTTGTTCAGCTCCTCGACCTGCTTGTTCTGGAACACGATGTTGTGCTGCACTGACCTGACTCGAGCGCCTCGACGTGTCCGCCGACGTAGGTCTCCGCGTCGAGCAGGTGGCCGTCGCCGGTGAGCTTGTTCAGCTCCTCGACCTGCTTGTTCTGGAACACGATGTTGTGCTGCACTGACCTGACTCGAGCGCCTCGACGTGTCCGCCGACGTAGGTCTCCGCGTCGAGCAGGTGGCCGTCGCCGGTGAGCTTGTTCAGCTCCTCGACCTGCTTGTTCTGGAACACGATGTTGTGCTGCACTGACCTGACTCGAGCGCCTCGACGTGTCCGCCGACGTAGGTCTCCGCGTCGAGCAGGTGGCCGTCGCCGGTGAGCTTGTTCAGCTCCTCGACCTGCTTGTTCTGGAACACGATGTTGTGCTGCACTGACCTGACTCGAGCGCCTCGACGTGTCCGCCGACGTAGGTCTCCGCGTCGAGCAGGTGGCCGTCGCCGGTGAGCTTGTTCAGCTCCTCGACCTGCTTGTTCTGGAACACGATGTTGTGCTGCACTGACCTGACTCGAGCGCCTCGACGTGTCCGCCGACGTAGGTCTCCGCGTCGAGCAGGTGGCCGTCGCCGGTGAGCTTGTTCAGCTCCTCGACCTGCTTGTTCTGGAACACGATGTTGTGCTGCACTGACCTGACTCGAGCGCCTCGACGTGTCCGCCGACGTAGGTCTCCGCGTCGAGCAGGTGGCCGTCGCCGGTGAGCTTGTTCAGCTCCTCGACCTGCTTGTTCTGGAACACGATGTTGTGCTGCACTGACCTGACTCGAGCGCCTCGACGTGTCCGCCGACGTAGGTCTCCGCGTCGAGCAGGTGGCCGTCGCCGGTGAGCTTGTTCAGCTCCTCGACCTGCTTGTTCTGGAACACGATGTTGTGCTGCACTGACCTGACTCGAGCGCCTCGACGTGTCCGCCGACGTAGGTCTCCGCGTCGAGCAGGTGGCCGTCGCCGGTGAGCTTGTTCAGCTCCTCGACCTGCTTGTTCTGGAACACGATGTTGTGCTGCACTGACCTGACTCGAGCGCCTCGACGTGTCCGCCGACGTAGGTCTCCGCGTCGAGCAGGTGGCCGTCGCCGGTGAGCTTGTTCAGCTCCTCGACCTGCTTGTTCTGGAACACGATGTTGTGCTGCACTGACCTGACTCGAGCGCCTCGACGTGTCCGCCGACGTAGGTCTCCGCGTCGAGCAGGTGGCCGTCGCCGGTGAGCTTGTTCAGCTCCTCGACCTGCTTGTTCTGGAACACGATGTTGTGCTGCACTGACCTGACTCGAGCGCCTCGACGTGTCCGCCGACGTAGGTCTCCGCGTCGAGCAGGTGGCCGTCGCCGGTGAGCTTGTTCAGCTCCTCGACCTGCTTGTTCTGGAACACGATGTTGTGCTGCACTGACCTGACTCGAGCGCCTCGACGTGTCCGCCGACGTAGGTCTCCGCGTCGAGCAGGTGGCCGTCGCCGGTGAGCTTGTTCAGCTCCTCGACCTGCTTGTTCTGGAACACGATGTTGTGCTGCACTGACCTGACTCGAGCGCCTCGACGTGTCCGCCGACGTAGGTCTCCGCGTCGAGCAGGTGGCCGTCGCCGGTGAGCTTGTTCAGCTCCTCGACCTGCTTGTTCTGGAACACGATGTTGTGCTGCACTGACCTGACTCGAGCGCCTCGACGTGTCCGCCGACGTAGGTCTCCGCGTCGAGCAGGTGGCCGTCGCCGGTGAGCTTGTTCAGCTCCTCGACCTGCTTGTTCTGGAACACGATGTTGTGCTGCACTGACCTGACTCGAGCGCCTCGACGTGTCCGCCGACGTAGGTCTCCGCGTCGAGCAGGTGGCCGTCGCCGGTGAGCTTGTTCAGCTCCTCGACCTGCTTGTTCTGGAACACGATGTTGTGCTGCACTGACCTGACTCGAGCGCCTCGACGTGTCCGCCGACGTAGGTCTCCGCGTCGAGCAGGTGGCCGTCGCCGGTGAGCTTGTTCAGCTCCTCGACCTGCTTGTTCTGGAACACGATGTTGTGCTGCACTGACCTGACTCGAGCGCCTCGACGTGTCCGCCGACGTAGGTCTCCGCGTCGAGCAGGTGGCCGTCGCCGGTGAGCTTGTTCAGCTCCTCGACCTGCTTGTTCTGGAACACGATGTTGTGCTGCACTGACCTGACTCGAGCGCCTCGACGTGTCCGCCGACGTAGGTCTCCGCGTCGAGCAGGTGGCCGTCGCCGGTGAGCTTGTTCAGCTCCTCGACCTGCTTGTTCTGGAACACGATGTTGTGCTGCACTGACCTGACTCGAGCGCCTCGACGTGTCCGCCGACGTAGGTCTCCGCGTCGAGCAGGTGGCCGTCGCCGGTGAGCTTGTTCAGCTCCTCGACCTGCTTGTTCTGGAACACGATGTTGTGCTGCACTGACCTGACTCGAGCGCCTCGACGTGTCCGCCGACGTAGGTCTCCGCGTCGAGCAGGTGGCCGTCGCCGGTGAGCTTGTTCAGCTCCTCGACCTGCTTGTTCTGGAACACGATGTTGTGCTGCACTGACCTGACTCGAGCGCCTCGACGTGTCCGCCGACGTAGGTCTCCGCGTCGAGCAGGTGGCCGTCGCCGGTGAGCTTGTTCAGCTCCTCGACCTGCTTGTTCTGGAACACGATGTTGTGCTGCACTGACCTGACTCGAGCGCCTCGACGTGTCCGCCGACGTAGGTCTCCGCGTCGAGCAGGTGGCCGTCGCCGGTGAGCTTGTTCAGCTCCTCGACCTGCTTGTTCTGGAACACGATGTTGTGCTGCACTGACCTGACTCGAGCGCCTCGACGTGTCCGCCGACGTAGGTCTCCGCGTCGAGCAGGTGGCCGTCGCCGGTGAGCTTGTTCAGCTCCTCGACCTGCTTGTTCTGGAACACGATGTTGTGCTGCACTGACCTGACTCGAGCGCCTCGACGTGTCCGCCGACGTAGGTCTCCGCGTCGAGCAGGTGGCCGTCGCCGGTGAGCTTGTTCAGCTCCTCGACCTGCTTGTTCTGGAACACGATGTTGTGCTGCACTGACCTGACTCGAGCGCCTCGACGTGTCCGCCGACGTAGGTCTCCGCGTCGAGCAGGTGGCCGTCGCCGGTGAGCTTGTTCAGCTCCTCGACCTGCTTGTTCTGGAACACGATGTTGTGCTGCACTGACCTGACTCGAGCGCCTCGACGTGTCCGCCGACGTAGGTCTCCGCGTCGAGCAGGTGGCCGTCGCCGGTGAGCTTGTTCAGCTCCTCGACCTGCTTGTTCTGGAACACGATGTTGTGCTGCACTGACCTGACTCGAGCGCCTCGACGTGTCCGCCGACGTAGGTCTCCGCGTCGAGCAGGTGGCCGTCGCCGGTGAGCTTGTTCAGCTCCTCGACCTGCTTGTTCTGGAACACGATGTTGTGCTGCACTGACCTGACTCGAGCGCCTCGACGTGTCCGCCGACGTAGGTCTCCGCGTCGAGCAGGTGGCCGTCGCCGGTGAGCTTGTTCAGCTCCTCGACCTGCTTGTTCTGGAACACGATGTTGTGCTGCACTGACCTGACTCGAGCGCCTCGACGTGTCCGCCGACGTAGGTCTCCGCGTCGAGCAGGTGGCCGTCGCCGGTGAGCTTGTTCAGCTCCTCGACCTGCTTGTTCTGGAACACGATGTTGTGCTGCACTGACCTGACTCGAGCGCCTCGACGTGTCCGCCGACGTAGGTCTCCGCGTCGAGCAGGTGGCCGTCGCCGGTGAGCTTGTTCAGCTCCTCGACCTGCTTGTTCTGGAACACGATGTTGTGCTGCACTGACCTGACTCGAGCGCCTCGACGTGTCCGCCGACGTAGGTCTCCGCGTCGAGCAGGTGGCCGTCGCCGGTGAGCTTGTTCAGCTCCTCGACCTGCTTGTTCTGGAACACGATGTTGTGCTGCACTGACCTGACTCGAGCGCCTCGACGTGTCCGCCGACGTAGGTCTCCGCGTCGAGCAGGTGGCCGTCGCCGGTGAGCTTGTTCAGCTCCTCGACCTGCTTGTTCTGGAACACGATGTTGTGCTGCACTGACCTGACTCGAGCGCCTCGACGTGTCCGCCGACGTAGGTCTCCGCGTCGAGCAGGTGGCCGTCGCCGGTGAGCTTGTTCAGCTCCTCGACCTGCTTGTTCTGGAACACGATGTTGTGCTGCACTGACCTGACTCGAGCGCCTCGACGTGTCCGCCGACGTAGGTCTCCGCGTCGAGCAGGTGGCCGTCGCCGGTGAGCTTGTTCAGCTCCTCGACCTGCTTGTTCTGGAACACGATGTTGTGCTGCACTGACCTGACTCGAGCGCCTCGACGTGTCCGCCGACGTAGGTCTCCGCGTCGAGCAGGTGGCCGTCGCCGGTGAGCTTGTTCAGCTCCTCGACCTGCTTGTTCTGGAACACGATGTTGTGCTGCACTGACCTGACTCGAGCGCCTCGACGTGTCCGCCGACGTAGGTCTCCGCGTCGAGCAGGTGGCCGTCGCCGGTGAGCTTGTTCAGCTCCTCGACCTGCTTGTTCTGGAACACGATGTTGTGCTGCACTGACCTGACTCGAGCGCCTCGACGTGTCCGCCGACGTAGGTCTCCGCGTCGAGCAGGTGGCCGTCGCCGGTGAGCTTGTTCAGCTCCTCGACCTGCTTGTTCTGGAACACGATGTTGTGCTGCACTGACCTGACTCGAGCGCCTCGACGTGTCCGCCGACGTAGGTCTCCGCGTCGAGCAGGTGGCCGTCGCCGGTGAGCTTGTTCAGCTCCTCGACCTGCTTGTTCTGGAACACGATGTTGTGCTGCACTGACCTGACTCGAGCGCCTCGACGTGTCCGCCGACGTAGGTCTCCGCGTCGAGCAGGTGGCCGTCGCCGGTGAGCTTGTTCAGCTCCTCGACCTGCTTGTTCTGGAACACGATGTTGTGCTGCACTGACCTGACTCGAGCGCCTCGACGTGTCCGCCGACGTAGGTCTCCGCGTCGAGCAGGTGGCCGTCGCCGGTGAGCTTGTTCAGCTCCTCGACCTGCTTGTTCTGGAACACGATGTTGTGCTGCACTGACCTGACTCGAGCGCCTCGACGTGTCCGCCGACGTAGGTCTCCGCGTCGAGCAGGTGGCCGTCGCCGGTGAGCTTGTTCAGCTCCTCGACCTGCTTGTTCTGGAACACGATGTTGTGCTGCACTGACCTGACTCGAGCGCCTCGACGTGTCCGCCGACGTAGGTCTCCGCGTCGAGCAGGTGGCCGTCGCCGGTGAGCTTGTTCAGCTCCTCGACCTGCTTGTTCTGGAACACGATGTTGTGCTGCACTGACCTGACTCGAGCGCCTCGACGTGTCCGCCGACGTAGGTCTCCGCGTCGAGCAGGTGGCCGTCGCCGGTGAGCTTGTTCAGCTCCTCGACCTGCTTGTTCTGGAACACGATGTTGTGCTGCACTGACCTGACTCGAGCGCCTCGACGTGTCCGCCGACGTAGGTCTCCGCGTCGAGCAGGTGGCCGTCGCCGGTGAGCTTGTTCAGCTCCTCGACCTGCTTGTTCTGGAACACGATGTTGTGCTGCACTGACCTGACTCGAGCGCCTCGACGTGTCCGCCGACGTAGGTCTCCGCGTCGAGCAGGTGGCCGTCGCCGGTGAGCTTGTTCAGCTCCTCGACCTGCTTGTTCTGGAACACGATGTTGTGCTGCACTGACCTGACTCGAGCGCCTCGACGTGTCCGCCGACGTAGGTCTCCGCGTCGAGCAGGTGGCCGTCGCCGGTGAGCTTGTTCAGCTCCTCGACCTGCTTGTTCTGGAACACGATGTTGTGCTGCACTGACCTGACTCGAGCGCCTCGACGTGTCCGCCGACGTAGGTCTCCGCGTCGAGCAGGTGGCCGTCGCCGGTGAGCTTGTTCAGCTCCTCGACCTGCTTGTTCTGGAACACGATGTTGTGCTGCACTGACCTGACTCGAGCGCCTCGACGTGTCCGCCGACGTAGGTCTCCGCGTCGAGCAGGTGGCCGTCGCCGGTGAGCTTGTTCAGCTCCTCGACCTGCTTGTTCTGGAACACGATGTTGTGCTGCACTGACCTGACTCGAGCGCCTCGACGTGTCCGCCGACGTAGGTCTCCGCGTCGAGCAGGTGGCCGTCGCCGGTGAGCTTGTTCAGCTCCTCGACCTGCTTGTTCTGGAACACGATGTTGTGCTGCACTGACCTGACTCGAGCGCCTCGACGTGTCCGCCGACGTAGGTCTCCGCGTCGAGCAGGTGGCCGTCGCCGGTGAGCTTGTTCAGCTCCTCGACCTGCTTGTTCTGGAACACGATGTTGTGCTGCACTGACCTGACTCGAGCGCCTCGACGTGTCCGCCGACGTAGGTCTCCGCGTCGAGCAGGTGGCCGTCGCCGGTGAGCTTGTTCAGCTCCTCGACCTGCTTGTTCTGGAACACGATGTTGTGCTGCACTGACCTGACTCGAGCGCCTCGACGTGTCCGCCGACGTAGGTCTCCGCGTCGAGCAGGTGGCCGTCGCCGGTGAGCTTGTTCAGCTCCTCGACCTGCTTGTTCTGGAACACGATGTTGTGCTGCACTGACCTGACTCGAGCGCCTCGACGTGTCCGCCGACGTAGGTCTCCGCGTCGAGCAGGTGGCCGTCGCCGGTGAGCTTGTTCAGCTCCTCGACCTGCTTGTTCTGGAACACGATGTTGTGCTGCACTGACCTGACTCGAGCGCCTCGACGTGTCCGCCGACGTAGGTCTCCGCGTCGAGCAGGTGGCCGTCGCCGGTGAGCTTGTTCAGCTCCTCGACCTGCTTGTTCTGGAACACGATGTTGTGCTGCACTGACCTGACTCGAGCGCCTCGACGTGTCCGCCGACGTAGGTCTCCGCGTCGAGCAGGTGGCCGTCGCCGGTGAGCTTGTTCAGCTCCTCGACCTGCTTGTTCTGGAACACGATGTTGTGCTGCACTGACCTGACTCGAGCGCCTCGACGTGTCCGCCGACGTAGGTCTCCGCGTCGAGCAGGTGGCCGTCGCCGGTGAGCTTGTTCAGCTCCTCGACCTGCTTGTTCTGGAACACGATGTTGTGCTGCACTGACCTGACTCGAGCGCCTCGACGTGTCCGCCGACGTAGGTCTCCGCGTCGAGCAGGTGGCCGTCGCCGGTGAGCTTGTTCAGCTCCTCGACCTGCTTGTTCTGGAACACGATGTTGTGCTGCACTGACCTGACTCGAGCGCCTCGACGTGTCCGCCGACGTAGGTCTCCGCGTCGAGCAGGTGGCCGTCGCCGGTGAGCTTGTTCAGCTCCTCGACCTGCTTGTTCTGGAACACGATGTTGTGCTGCACTGACCTGACTCGAGCGCCTCGACGTGTCCGCCGACGTAGGTCTCCGCGTCGAGCAGGTGGCCGTCGCCGGTGAGCTTGTTCAGCTCCTCGACCTGCTTGTTCTGGAACACGATGTTGTGCTGCACTGACCTGACTCGAGCGCCTCGACGTGTCCGCCGACGTAGGTCTCCGCGTCGAGCAGGTGGCCGTCGCCGGTGAGCTTGTTCAGCTCCTCGACCTGCTTGTTCGGGAACACGATGTTGGCGTGGAACGCCTCCACCATCAGCAGGGATTCGCAAAGAGTTCCGGAGCCTTTGCGGAGGACCTGTGCATAAAACAATAGGCTATTCTACGTTTTTAGGGTTCCGGACCAAAAAGGTAAAAACGGAACCCTTATGGTGCGACTCCGTCCGTCTGTCTGTCTGTCACAAAGTAAAATATTTCAGAAACTACTAATGCTATCAATTTGAAATTAGGAATAGTTGTAAATAAAGCTAATCCACGTGTATGGAAAATAAAAAAAATTAAGATATATTTTTAATTTCTATAAAAAAGAGCGGATAAGAGGGGGGGGGGGGGACAAAAATTTCAAGTTAGTAGGTCGACTGGGGTACCTATCATATGAAAGAGCTTGAATTGTACATTCTAAAATGTATTTATTTTTTCTACAATGGTAAAATTTTGATTTACAAAGACAAAGTTCGGCATACGTACGTGGCAGTTTCAAAGTGGCCCCCATATTTGTAAAACTCGCTGAAAGCCAACTTCGATGGTATGGTCATGTAATGCGGAGAGAGACGAGGAACATGTTGTACAGTCAGCCAAGAAAGTGGTCTACCACTTTTCGACTTTATTGCATACAAAATAAGGTCCAAAAGTGGTAGACCGCTTTTTTGGCTGATGGTACAACAAGCGGTGCGCCTACCAGAATGTAAAAAAGGTCGAGGACGTCCACCGGCTACCTGGTGGACCAGCATGACTAAACTACTGAAAGTGGAAAATTTACCCAACCCGACAACCCAGGACAGATTGTCTCGGCGCCGACTAACTAGGAGAGCCGACCCCACCTAAAGTGGGAATGCGCTAAGAAGAAGAAGAGGTAAAATTTTGATTTATAAAGGAAAATGTTGAAAAAAAATACCTTTCCCCCCTTGTCTCCAAAGTTTACCAAGCGAAAATTTTTAAACTAATATATATTATTAAGATTAACGTAAATATTACCGGAAAAGTATAACAAAACCTCTAGCTAGCGTATTTTTTTTTTAATTTTTAATAAACATTTTTAAAGGAAGCTTGCTATTGAATACTTCCGTGTTTAATTTTTTTCCTTCAAATTTGTATAAAAATATTCTGAAAGTACATTTTATCAAATACAAAAAGAATTATCGAAATTGGTTCACTTGATAAAGAATTATCTCTGAAAAACCAACATATGTAGCACCAATCGTATACAGACACACGCCACATACGAGTTTTCGCAATATGCTTGTTGCGTGGTGTTAAAATTGATAACGTCGTGTTGCTAAATGGATAGTAAACCATCAAATGATTGTAATAAAGTATAAATTACAAAATATAATTCAAACCATAAAAATACATGAACCTTGAAAGTTTAGAAAAAAAAGTTTTTTTTTATTTATTGTCCAAGAGTAAATTTAAAGGTAACAATAGAATCCTTACGCTTTTATAGAAAAAAAAAATACAACAATTATGGACCTAAACGCAGTATTTGGCGACCGAAAAAGCAATTTACTTCACTTTCCATGCAACGGTTAGTACAAATTGCACGGTGTGACGTCATACTTTAAAGCCAATCAGTATGCAGCGTTTCGGCTGCTGTCAGCGAGGTCCGTCTTTAACTCGATTTTTTGGGTATTAATGTCCTTTAAATGTAGTTGCTTCCATACAAACATTTGTTCATCTACAAACACTGGTTCGAATGGCGTCGTAAACAAATTTAAGGTCACAAGCCCATTACACGCTAGATGTCGCTGCCTGTAAGATAGACCGCGCTAACTAACTATTAGTTGACACCTAAATGGCTAATTAACTACATTTCAAACTATGTAATGATGCCTAATTTGAAAACCATTTCGGTAATTATGTTACCTGAACGTAATAAAGTAGTTTTCAGATTTCAATTTTCACCCGTTTTTAAGAAAATCGCGATAGTGTATAAATGTGGTTTAAGCTGTGTGTGACGTCAATACTACGACTGTCATGGGTCATTGTCAGTCACAAAAACAAAAATCATCTTTCCGGTGGTCAATAGTTAAGGGCTTACGTTTACTTATAACATGTTTTTATCACACAAATCATAGAAGGGGCAACGCCGTTTATGCGGATTCTGAGTACAACCAAAAATTAGGCTTTATAGCTCTTAACTTTGGCAATGTCCACCGAAGAGACGCGAACCTAAATCTGACAATGACCCTCATATGAAAGGTGTGCAAGCTGCCATACAGAGTCGTAACGTTGACGTCATCATTCGCTACTTTTCAATTTGATATTTCTGAATGAAAATTACAATTTAGGGATAATTAAATAAACACGTGCCACTTAAAAAACATTTCTAGCGAAATAAATCATAAAATTGCCCACTTTTTACAAAAAAACTTATTTAAAATAGGTAAGTATATTAGACATCGACACTGTCGTCTTGCATAGGCCTCCTCTAAAGATTTCCATTCTTTTCGATCTACAGCTTTTCTTCTCCATATGTTTCCTCCTATTAGTCTATAAGGTCATCCTCCCATCTCCGTACTTGAAAAAAATTAATGTTGTCAATTAAAGTCCGTGAGTGTACAAGAACACATAATCTTACCTCGTCGGGCTCCAAGGGGATAATAGTGCAGAGAGCGAATATGAAGGGGTGCACGTACTTCATGTATAAGTAATACGTGGCCACGGCGTCCGACACAGAGTAGTTTGACAGCACCTGACAAAACAACCAGAACAACATTCAAGATTATATCTTTTAAACCAACAAAAAGAAAAAACTTAGCCGAAATTCCCTCCTGTTTTTGAACACTCAAAATCATGCTAATATTTTATTTATATAACTGTAGGTACACACAATAATATACTTTTCAAAACAAAGTTTTAACCGACTTCAAATCAGTAGGCAAATTGCTTCAAGTTTGCCTATAAAATTTGAAGAAATCCCTCGATTTCTCCAGGATCCCATCATCAGAACTGGATTTTGGTGACAACGGGACCAATCTGGAAGTATATGCTAGCAGAAATTCAAATCGGTTCATAAATTACCGAGTTATCGCGTAACACACATAAATAAAAAAATTAAAAAAACATACAGACGAATTGAGAACCTCCTCCTTTTTTGAAGTCGGTTAAAAATTAAATACACATACACATAAGTACAGTCAGCATCAGAAGTAGCTAAGCAAAATAACACGCTCAAAATGACGTACACAGATCCTTATTCCCTTGACATTATAGAGTTCGTGTGTAGATCATTTTGAGCACTTGGACCGCTTAGCAACTTCTGCTGCTGACTGTACAATAACTTGAAATTACTACGTCAATTCGGTTTAATTCAATTTAACCCTATACACGACTACACGTACACACACAATGCGTACATTTATTTATCCTGATCAAATAAAAACGCGTTGCACAAAATTGTAAGGTCCTGGCAAAATACCAGCGATGTGGCTAGCCACGTCATTATGCTGAGCCAGCGCCTATTCTATACCACGACACATGATTTTAACTTGTATTTAACTTAGGAACTGTGTTTTGTTTGATTTTTTAACCATGTATGTTGTGGACGAAAGCTACGGTAGCCTAGTGGTTCAGGCATGCGGATGTCAAGCGGCGGTCGTGGGTTCGAATCCCGGCTCGTACCAATGAGTTTTTCGGAACTTATGTACGGAATTACCGTTAGCTTTTCGGTGAAGGAATTAAAACATCGTGAGGAAACCGGTCTAATCCCAATAAGGTCTAGTTTTCCCTCTGGGTTGGAAGGTCAGATGGCAGTCGTTTTCGTAAAACTAGTGCCTATGCCAAATCTTGGGATTAGGTGTCAAAGCGGACCCCGGGCTCCTTTAGGGGCACAACCGGGAATAACGCTAGGACGAAGAAGAAGTATGTTGTGGACGAATAAAGAATTTATCTATCTAGATTCATTGTAAAATTTTAAATATTCTGCAAGTAGTTTATCAGTTTAAGGTCTAGACCAAAAGCATTTTTACATTTACTATTGATTTTTCGCTAAGAAAACTTTTCATATCACGCCTGAATGCCGTTTCGTTTTATCATGGGACTGTACATAAAGGAATTTCACTTATTTTAATTACTATAACAGTATGCTAATTAACACATTAACGGTAACTTAACAATACGCCCTGCAACATATGACGCATGTAATTGAGTAATATAGGAAGTAAGCAATAACTATCTACTTATAAGTACAGGTCGATTCACGAACGCTGGCACGAATGAATTGAACGAGTGAATGACAATGTCTATGTGTGCATCACTTAATTATTAAATACAGGTTGATGCAAAAAATGATTATGATAATTGTGTTTCAGAGATTTTGCATTTTATAAATAAATAAATATATAATTATAACCATGTTTCATGCACAATGACGATGCCGTGAAACGCGAAAATAATAGTTAAATTTCCTAAGAATTTCGAATCTTTTCGCTGTCATTTTGTAGATTGCGGCGTCAGTGTGAAAACAGGATATAAATAAATTAAAAACTCTGCTGACGACGGACTCCTTGGTCTACTCTTTTTTAGATTTTTTACAATTCGAACAAGCCATTCATTAAAAATAAGTCATAAAAATAAATATACGTTTTATTTACAAAGGACTTTAATAATCTCCACTTATAATAAATCTCTAAATTAAAAAAAGAATCAGCCAGTTTGAAACTAAGCTTTCTGCGGTACGAATGTTCTCAGCATCCCATGGACGGAAAAATATGAAACATTTTATATAGGTACATTATTATTCCAGCTGCAACTTAGGATAGTTTTTATCCGACTGCGACAATTAATAAATTTTCCGTAATATACGACTTCATTTAATTTTTCATTTATTATTCTTAAAATATATCGCCGCCACATCTGTTAGCTAAAAGAAACGTCAAAATCACAAACTAATAAGAAATACTTTTTTTTTATTTTTTTATTAGAGCTTTGGCTACTAGGGCCATCAGCTTATAAGAAATACTACGGACAAAATGGCGGAATTTCTTTGCCTTTCTTTCGCCTATTAATAATTTTAATCCCGTCTACGATATACATTGACGAGACACATAGGTACCAAAAGCAAATATATAATTAATCGATTTTGATATGCGAACTTATATGCGCAAATGTCGAATTAAGGCGTAATTTCTACAAATGTTACAACAAATTCGAACAATATAAACTTGGTTTTTTTGAATGGCACGCGCGCGCGCTCTTTGCGTATTCAGCCAAACCACGAAAACTGAAACTCGAAGTTCGTATATCTGCATTCCTGTCATTTGTTAGTGCGATAGAGATAGAGATACCCGAATATTTTCGAATTCCGAAGTTCGTGGTTTAAAAGAAAATACGGATGTCGGATAGATCTAAATTAATATTTTATGTGTGAATATGGTTAAAATTATTTGGAAATACTATTGTTGTTATTGTTTTAGTATATTTGACCAGCTTTAAGTTTAATATTGTACGTCCGAAATGGGCAAGCTGTTGGACTTTATTTTACCCAAAACAACTAAATGTACACAGTTCTGACAATAAAGAAATCTTATTTTATCTTATCTTATCGAAAATAGGGATGTAGACACTAAACAAAATAATCATAATGTTGTATTATCTTGAAAAAAAACAACGCAAGATGCTATACTCGTATAGGTAATCAGTAATCGCTAAGTTATAAGTGTACAAAGTTTTAAGAGGAGTTTGTTGCGTCTCTTTTCCGCAAAACGCACCTTTATTACGATACAAACGATTACATAGTACAAACGATTGTTTTGTACTATGGCGCTCGAGGATCGTGACGTCACGGTCCCTGATCGTTTTCTCACTCTAACAAGCGACATTAAAACGGTTGTAGCTTCGTAATTTTTTGAAATATTTGAATGAGTTTTTCGTTTCTTCTTTCTTTTAAAGTGAGTCTACAGCTACACCTCTATTTGGAAGACAAGCGGAAAGAACCCATACTATCCATACTAATAATCCATACTTCCATATTAATATTATAAATGCGAAAGTGTGTCTGTCTGTCTGTTACCTCTTCACGCCTAAACCGCTGAACCGATTTAGATGAAATTTGGTATACAGATAGTTTGAGCCCCGCGGAAGGACAAAGGGTAGTTTTTATATCTGAGGGGCTGAAATTGGGGGTGGAAATTTGTATGGAGCTACTTAAATTGCTGCACCGATTTAGATGAAATTTGGTATATTAATAGTTTGAGTCCCGGGGAAGGACATATAATAGGTTTAAAGGGGGGGGGGTGAAAATTTGGATGTAATCTATTTTGATGAAATTTGGTGTAGATATAGGTTAAGTCCTGGGAAAGGACATGGGATATATTTTATCCCAGAAATCACCCCCCAAGGGGGTGAAATTAGGGGTGAAAATTCGGATGGTACCCATTTTAATACAATTTGGTATAGAGATAGCTTGAGTCCTGGGAAAGGACATAGGATAGTTTTAATTCTGGAAATCACTCCCTAAGGGGGTGAAATGGGGGGTGAAAATTTGGCTGAATCCCGTTTAGATGAAATTTGGTATAAAGGTCGTTTGAGTCCCGAAGAATGATATTAGATAGTTTTTATCCCGAAAATAATTCCCTAAGGGTATGAAATAGGGGATGAAAGTTTGGATAAAATCCATGTACCTAGATGAAATTTGGTATAGAGATAATTTGAGACCCTTCGAAGGATATAGAATAGTTTTTGCCTCGGAAATCATCCCTTAAGATGGTAAGTAGAAGTTTGTTTGCATTATATTTTAATTTATTTTAATTTAAGTATAAGTTCTACGCGGACGAAGTCGCGGGCAACAGCTAGTTATAAATATATAATTATGCACAATGACGATGCCGTGAAACGCGAAAATAACAGTTAAATTTCCTAAGAATTTCGAATCTTTTCGCTGTCATTTTGTAGATTGCGGCGTCAGTGTGAAAACAGGATATAAATAAATTAAAAACTCTGCTGACGACGGACTCCTTGGTCTACTCTTTTTTTAGATTTTTTACAATTCGAACAAGCCATTCATTAAAAATAAGTCATAAAAATAAATATACGTTTTATTTACAAAGGACTTTAATAATAATTACTAAAAGGATTAACATGATACTTGGTGCAGATTATAAAAATATAATTTATTTTTTCTTGAATAACGAAAACGTATTATGTACATGTTTACAAAATATTAGCCTCCCTGTCCCTGTATAAGAACTTCACTCACACTGCCACTCACAGTGACAAGTGACATTACTTTCGTTCAATCCATTCATGCCAGCTTTCGGGAATCGACCTGTACTATAAGCTAATGTATACTACCTTGTTCTTTATACTTGATCTACCGAGAATACAACATCTTCTGTGAAACTAACTGGTTTTACTTAGAACCTACAATACACCCTCTAAGTCTACTATTTCAACATATCTCAAGTGTTCCGTTTCTCGAAGCTACAAAGTTACAAATGTCAAAAGGTCAAATGGCCTGCGTTATTTGGCAAGCCCCTCTGTGTTTCCTGTTTCGACTTGTAACTTGTAGATCCGTGAGACGGACCACAAAAAGACAATGCTTGTTTTCAAATGTGTCTGATATTTTTAAAGTGTATACTCGGTGAAAATACAGGAGAACAGTATAAGTAAAAAAACCGGCCAAGTGCGAGTCAGACTCGTGCACGAAGGGTTCCGTACCATTATCTATAAAAAACTATTTTATTCTGTTTTTAGTATTTGTTGTTATAGCGGCAACAGAAATACTTACATCATCTGTGAAAATTTCAGCTGGAACTATCACGGTATCAGTGAGATACAGCCTGGTGACATACAGACGGACGGACGGACAGCGGAGTCTTAGTAACAGGGATTGTAACCGGTTTTTTTGCAAAAAACCTCGAAGTAACCGCATATCTCAAACTATGTTATACGTCATATGTAGGACTCAGTTGTGTATTGAGGTAACGAGTGCGTATTATTAGATTGCCCAATTAGAAAAAGAAATAATTAACAAAGAACGAAAAAAACCGGTTACAGTTTCCATACAAAAAATAACCGGTTACAATCCAATTGCTCTTTGAGTACGGAACCCTAAAAAACCGGCCAAGTGCGTGTAGGCTGTCGGACCACGCACAAAGAAGGGTTGCGTTTCTATTATAAAGGTCGTATCGTCGCATCATACGGCACTTACGTCCTTTTCTATAGGGCAGGCAGTTTTTCAGCAATATCTCGAAAACCTTTGAACCGATCTTGTTCAAAATAATTTTCGGTGAAAGAATTTAATAAGCACTATGTTTTTTTTTATTTTTTTTAAATACACCGTTCAGAAATTAGAGGGGGGGGACACACAACTTTTGTGACTTTCTGGGCGATTATCTCCGACTATATTCAATTAATCAAAAAACTTGCTGAGAAACCTTATATTTATTTTAAAGGCCTATCCCACACGTGGACATGTTTTTATTCATTTCATTAAAGAACTATGTAGTATGTATTATAATTTTAGTCATTTCATTAAAGAACTATGTAGCGGGCTAACAAAATACACCTATCCTCTAAATTTTATTCAAATACAACTAATAGTTTTCGAGTAAAAGGACGGACATGGCAAAATTATAAGGGTTTTCCGTTTTTGCCATTTTGGCTACGTAACCCTAAAAAAACCGGCCAAGTGCGAGTTGGACTCGCGCACGAAGGGTTCCATACCATTATATATAAAAAACGGCAAAAAAAACCACGTTTGTTGTATGGGAGCCCTTTTAAATATTTATTTATATCCTGTTTATTAGTGCTGTTATAGCGGCAACAGAAATAACATCATCTGTGAAAATTTTAACTGTCTAACTATCACGGTCCCTGACATACAGCCTGGTGACAGACGGACGGACAGCGGAGTCTTAATAATAGGGTCCCGTTTGAATCTTTGGGTACGGAACCCTAAAAAGCAGTATAAGTTTTATCAATGCAATACGTTTTCGAACGCGTTTGCGTTTAGTTTCAATTTCTATGGCAACGCGAACAGCGCCTCTGGTGGTAACTATTAGGAACTACACGTTGTCATACAAATTGAAACTAAACGAAAACGCGTTCGAAAACGTATTGTATCGATAAAACTTATACAAGAGCTACCGTACTAAAGGAAGGGACTAAATGAATACCTGAGGCTGTTCAGCGGCCATGCGGCACATGTCCTCGGGGTCCAGCTCGACGGGGTCGTACCGCAGCTTGGCCTTGGCCACGGCCTTCAGGCCCTGCGAGCCCACTGGCAGGTACGAGTCTCTCTTCACCCAACTGAAGAACAGATAAAGGTCAACTTGAACTATACACGGAAACGTTCTGAAATACTAAAGTTCAATAAAGAAACTCAGACCAAGAAAAAAGATAGACGGAGCATTACGAACAACCTATTGAAGCCGGTTTTCAACCAAGCCAAATAGGTTTAGCACACGCTCACGCACACATTTACAATCAAAATTGCACAAAACTCTTCAGCACGCGTCACAATGCTATCAAGATCACCTATTTCTAGTTTCGTGCAATTTAATTTGTTTATGTGTGCGTAAGCATGTGCTAAACTTATTTGGCTTGGTTGAAAACTGGCTTCACTAGTTAGTTGTTCGTCATGCTCCGTCTATCTTTTTTTCTTGGTCTGAGTAAAGAAATAAGATTCTGTAAAAAAAAATAATTTGGAACTAGCTTTTATTGGCGACTGTACTTTTCTGCATACCATCATCAACTACTCATTGATACGATTCTAACGAGTCCAAACTAGATGGAGTTGTGTCGTTTTATTGCGGAGTTCCTATGGCCACCTTCCAGCTCCAGCATCAGATCAGCTCCATGTCATCATAATATTGTATTGTCATGCGATATACATATGTATGCAAAATTTCAGCTCAATCGGAAACGTGGAAGTGGGTCAAATTTAACTTGCAAGATTTGATTACAGACAGACAACGGGACAGGTGAAACTAAATAAGTTTCTGTCAAAAATTTCAATTTTGGTATAAGCTTTTCTTGCCGACTGTACTTTTCTGCATACCATCATCAACCACTCATTGAGACGATTCTAACGAGTCCAAACTAGATGGAGTTGTAACGTTTTATTGCGGAGTTCCTATGGCCACCTTCCAGCTCCAGCATCAGATCAGCTCCATGTCATCATAATATTGCATTGTCATGCGATATACAAAATTTCAGCTCAATCGGAAACCGGGAAGTGGGTCAAATTTAACTTGCAAGATTACAGACAGACAACGGGACAGGTAAAACTAAATAAAAGCTTGTAATAAAGTGTTTTTGTAAGTTTAAAATGTGTACAGTCAAAGAATTTAATTTCCTACCCATTTAGGACTATTTCAAAGTGACACTGTAAATAAAATCATAAGAAGTCTCTTACGTTTTGATTGATTACGTCACTTTGACAAAGTCCAAAGTGGGTAGAAAATTAAATTCTTTGACTGTACCTGTGTCTATGTCTGTCGCATCGTAACTCCCAATAGGATGAACCGCTTTGAGAGCGTTTTTTTAGGGTTCCGTAGCCAAATGGCAAAAAACGGAACCCTTATAGATTCGTCATGTCTGTCTGTCTGTCTGTCTGTCTGTCCATCCGTATGTCACAGCCACTTTTTTCCGAAACTATAAGAGATATACTGTTGAAACTTGGTAAGTAGATGTATTCTGTAAACCGCATTAAGATTTTCACACAAAAATAGAAAAAAAAACAATAAATTTTGGGGTTCCCCATACTAAAAACTGTAACTCAAAAAATTTTTTTTCATCAAACCCATACGTGTGGGGTTATCTATGGATAGGTCTTCAAAAATGATATTGAGGTTTCTAACATCAATTCTTTCTAAACTGAATAGTTTGCGCGAGAGACACTTCCAAAGTGGTAAAATGTGTGTCACCCCCCCCCTTTAACTTCTAAAATAAGAGAATGATAAAACTAAAAAAAATATATGATGTACATTACCATGCAAACTTCCAGCGAAAATTGGTTTGAACGAGATCTAGTAAGTAGTTTTTTTTTAATACGTCTTAAATCGTAAAAAGCAATTTATTTAACGGAACCCTTCATGTGCGAGTCCGACTCGCACTTGGCCGCTTTTTTTTTTAATGAATCTATGTCTTGTCTGTCATGGTGGTTCTTAGGGTGGTATTCCACTTGTCCAAGATATTTGCCCAATGTGTATTTGCGTCTCACTTTTTGCTTAAAAATGTGAGACGCAATGCACATTGGAAAAGTCGTGGACAAGTGGAAAACCACCCTTAGCTCTGTTTATTGTGCCGAGAATTTTAATTTTGAATTCGTGTAGTTATTCAATCTAAAGGCGAAATATAGAGAGGAGGTAAAGACTTGTTAATGACAGAATAACACACAAATTAAATAAAAAATGCATTATTGTAATTGCAACTACAATGATAGGTGATACGACTGCAAGGGGCATTGTAATGCGTCACATGCCCACGCGTCTATATGTCACATACATAAAAATAATCACACCCATTTCCCGGAGGGGTACGCAGAGATCACGGATTTCTACTTGGTACGATCTTGCCAAACTCTTCTTGCTTCATTAACTTCTCGTCAGTTTAATAGACACACAATAGACATACCAACTTATAGTAACTTTATTTCGATTTACAATTCTCTAGTATTCACTTAGATATTACAACATGGTATCCAAGAGATGGAAAAAGGAAAAAAGGGAGACAGAAGAAAATATGGGAGGATAGTAAAAAGTTAAAAAAAACTCAAAGAAGAAGAAAGATGAACTCAAAGATATCGCCGGAGGCATGTGGAGAAGAGAAGCTCTGGATAGAGTCAGATGGAGGACTCTGGGAAAGGCCTATGCCAAAGGCAACCAGACAATGTCTGAGGAAAACGGCTATCAGTAATCAGTATTCACTTACCAAAGACAGTCCATGTGCATGGCCGGGCGGCAGGCGTAGGTGCCGTCCCGGGTAGTCATCTTGCTGAAGCCGATCTCCTGTTTCATGTCGAGACCGAGGATGGCCGCGCGCGCCTCCACGAACGGCCAGTCGAAGAAGTCACCTACAAATAGTACATTGTTGTAGACCAGGGTTCGGCAACCTTTTGGCAACCAAAACAAAAAATACGCGGGCCGCACTTCTTAATTATTTGTGACTTTAGCAGGCAATTCTAACATTCTGAATTCAACGACCTTTGCATACAGAACAGCCAGGGAGGCTCGCGGGCCGCAAGCAAGGTCGCCGACCGCTGTTGTAGAGGCTAGGTAGGCAATGGATAGACGAGTGAGTTCGAGATACGACTCCATCTGTTGCACTTTTGACCGAGACTTTACACAGTGCTTTCAGTGTTATATTTTCTTATTTTATGTCTATGCGATAGACTCGTGTTCAAGCCTAGATATAAGTATTTACTAATATTCCAATTTTGCATGTCACCGCGTCACGAGATAGATAGTTCTATATATTATAACTAAGAACATCATATTTTACTCTGTCTTAACATGTCTTAATGCGAATAAAGATAAATAAATAAATAATAACAACTTAAATTGTAATTAAATAAGCGTCTCAGCGCGATCGGCAGTTAGCAATCCAGAACATCGTATCGACATATATACGAGTAATGGCGTGAAAATAAGATAAATCAGATGAGATGATTATTAGACGGCCTCACTGCGGCTCGACCGTCAAGAACACTCGGCAATCGTATCATTCTCGGCTTTTGTTGAGAGGGCGGTAAACCTTAATTTTAGGACCAATCTATCCCATTTGGCAGTGATGATGATGATGTTAATCATATTACATCGATAATATCTGTCCCGCACACCCTGCTGGCTCCACAGAAAACCAGCGCCGTTGATCACGCTAACCGTGCCAACTGCATTGCTGAGTGGAGGCCATTTCAGGTTCACATCCCGATCTACGTCTTCGATGTATATGTTAATGTATTTTGCCTTGTTACTTATGTTGTGTTACCTGAATAAATATCATTCATTCATTCATTCATAATAATAATTTCACCGCGAAATTCGTCCGCCTGTCTGTGTTAGGGCCATAGATTTTGTATGGAGCAGCTGGAATCAGCGCAGCGGAATTCAGCCTGTATGTCGCGAGCCTTATGTGAGATAGATATTTGGACAATTACTTACCATTGTAAGTGACAAATATGTGGGGCTTCACATCCATTATATGATCGAAGAACTTCTGGATCATCGCCATCTCGTTTGCTTCATTAAATATTATGAATTGCCTGGAATGAGAAAGTATGTTATAGGTGTATTCCGGTG
Source organism: Epinotia brunnichana (assembly GCA_963854355.1). NCBI lineage: Eukaryota > Metazoa > Arthropoda > Insecta > Lepidoptera > Tortricidae > Epinotia > Epinotia brunnichana. Next base: position 15,337,752 of record OY977952.1, read on the forward strand.
TTTAGAGTAGTTTACTTTTTAACCCATTCAGTGCTAATCACACATGCGTCAGATCAGAGCGCTGCAATATGAACTACGGCGTCTATCTTTTCAAACCGATTTCAAGAATGACTAGCGATTCTGACTTTATTTGTTACGGACCAGAGATACCTCTGAAATAGGCCCTAATAAGTTTGTCAAAAAATGCTGAGCAGGGTCCATTTCGTGACAAAATGTGTATTATATTATTTCTTTTGTATGTGTAAATTGTGTGTCACCAATGAATATTTGAATTTGAAAAATGTAATTTTTTGTACATTTTTTTATTGCCAACTAGTTTCTGTAAACCGTCATCAACTAATTGTTGAGATGATTCTAACGAGCCCTAACTCAACCGGGTAACGTCTGTTAAAGTCATGGCCACCTTCTGTCTCCATCATCAGATCAGCTCGATTATACCATACATAATATAGAATTGTCATCCAAACAATACTTAAACCCAAAATTTCAGCTCACTCGGTTGAAGATATCTGCTTCAAAATTGAGTTACGAGATTCCACCCGAACAAACGCAAAGCTTCCTCACCCTTCAAATTCCGGTTTAGGCGTATATTCAAAGTCCTCGACATCAACCGAAATGATCTCTCTATTAGTTATCAAATAGCCCTGCGCATCTATCATATAAGAGATCATCATAATCTGGTCGGTCTGCGAGTCTGGGAACTTGAGCGGTAGTTTCGTGGTCTCTATGTCGAAGGCCAGCACTATGGGGTCCGGGCGCTCGAGGATGTCATCCCGTTTGGTGAAGATGGGCGGGTCCGTGCCTCGACTCTTGATGGTGTACCAGGAACCGCAGAATATCTTCATGTCGATGGATACTCGGGCGTGGTAGGGGACGTCGTGTTCTCTGTAAATGGGAACAAGATATTGAAAATGTAATAAACATACTTTTGAATTGTGTGCCCTAATATATTTCTATCTAATTACAGATGAAGTGAATTAATGCTTTTCCATCGGGCAAACTTAGAAATACGACTAAATTTTAACTACCCTTCAATTCCGTATTAAGATAAATTGCAGGCCTTATGCTTGACCACCGTGGTATATTTACTGAAATGACGATAAATTAGCATATTAATCAACTATGACATCTATGTTGCCAAGCCAGTGAAGAAGACGAGCCTTGGCTTTATACCATAGGGTAAATAAAAGTACTTACTTCCAGAAGGTTCTTTATCTAAAAACCCGATAATTGACAGCTAGAAAACTCAAATCATGCCATTCCGCTCTACCGCAATTCACGTCCTCTTTCGTCCCGTTAATAATTTTGTGTGACACTAACAATGACGTTGCATGTGCGAATGAGGCCTGAATCACATTTTATTATCAAATCAACCGCCACGGGAGGAGATAGACACATGCAGACAGACCAAAGAGATTCTGTCGAAACGCGACTACAAGCTCACAACCGCACTACTAAGGACACATAGAAACCAACTGCGCAAGATAGTGGGAATAATAACAGGACATAATACCTTGAACAGACACCTCTATAACTTAGGTATCACAGACAGCCCCATGTGCAGAGCATGCATGGAGGCAGAAGAAACGACTAAACATATTCTACTGGACTGCAAACAGGTAGAAGTATACAGAATAAAGCACCTAGGTTCTCCAGACACACTACGGGACGCAGTCAGCAACACCAACTTTCTAGAGCCACACCGCCGTTTCACGCAAAATAGGCTGTCGACTTGCGGAAAACGCACAACTAACTATCGACTGCCACCGCAGGCCGCTCTAGTCTTGTGAGAGGCCTGATAGGTGTCAACCACGTTTGGGTAAATTTAAAGTGCGGGAGCCGAATATAGCCAAAGTGGCAAGAGGGGCCTTATACTGATGCTGATATGGATGCTTATACCTGATATCCAGTATATTTTCCATGTGGTCAGTGGTCTTCTTGGCGTGTTCTAAAGCCGCGGCGCTGGTGAGCGCGTTGGTCAACATCTCCGCGTAGATGGCGTCCTTCTTCTCGCGCTCCTACACAAATTGTTTTTTTTTTATTACAACTCAGATAATTTTACCAAGATAAAATGTCAGCCTGGATTTGGCATTTTTAAATGTATTTTGATTTTGTCCCATCTAATAAAAAAAAGATTCATTGCCAGATTGTGGTATTGCATAATTTTACAGGACAAGTTAAAACTTGATATTTGTTAGTTCATATAACATTCTTTACTCCTTACTTTTCCAATATTAGCTGAATTTATAATTTTTATTTATTACAACTATGACCCATGACCCGGGACAGTCACCAGAAAGCTGCAAGAAAGCAATTACCTCACACAGTGTCATTTTACCTTGTTCTTGTTAACAGCCGTGAGCACCTCCCGCCGCACCTTCATCAACTCATTTTGTGACATAAAGGAGAGCTTGAGGTACCGCTGCTTCAGTCCAGAGAGGTGGTTTAGCTGTCACAGATAATTCATGGATAAATACTTGGACTTACAAAGTAGGGATATTTAGTGCGTGTTGTTTTGTTAGGGGATTCCGTCGAACAAATACTTCACTTTCGGATACCGGCGCCATATTTTGGTATGTTGTTAGGCATGTCCCCTGGATTCCAAAACTGCCGGGAGACAATCTCTAAGGAGTCAGTCTCCCCTGTAATGACGTCATCAAAAACGCAGCGGCCGCGCTTGGAAAAGTTTAAATTACACCCAAACTATGCAACGTTCATACACATGTGGGGTACCACCAAATGAAAGCTGAATAAGTTTTCAATAGTTCTTTTATACATTATATTTCAATACATACTTACGCTAGTTTAAGTACTATTAGCAAAAGTATAAAAAAAATCTAAGGACTTTCAGACTTTGCGGCAAAACTAGAAAAGATACACGAATGTAATGTATAACACAAATGGTATCTAGTATTTCAGCTTTACATTTTAGTTTTTTTATTTTTAGACAAGAGCAGAATTCGGAAAATTGTGCTCAAAAACCAACAACGCAAAGCGAGTTTTCCCTACAAGATAAATTTTATCGAAATTACTATTTTCCTGAAACCAGCACGAACTTTTAGTATGTTGTTAGACATGGTATGTGCACCACAAAACTGCAGAGAGACAGTATCTTAAGCTGGATGACGAAATAAATGGAATAAAATGTCTGGATGAAAGCCCTTGCCCTTGTGGCCTATTTGCAGAATACCTAAATAATTAATTTTTATTTTGATTTTTTGAAAATAAAACAATCATGTTCTGACATAAGTGGAAGCTGATGCAAGAGGAATTATTCGTTCAACCAATCAGCCTGTTTATTAAAAGTTCACGTGATCACAGATGGATTATATTCGACTTCAAAGTTAACTAAAATCCACCTAAGGATCGCTGGCTATAAATAGCTTACATGAATCCATTGATGGATTTTAGGAGACTTGTTAGTTCAACATAATGTATTTGGATCCTAGTGATCAATAAAGTCTACTCAAATCCATTGATAAATCTGAACGCACAAAAAGTCCACTCGGATCCATAATGGATGCTACCAAATAGATTCTAGTGGACGGAGGGTTTGCAAATTTGTAGAGAAGAAAAGTGAAAAGTTGTAAGCAGGTTCAATAATTATGAAGATTTCTTCGTCAATAATATCTTAGAACTTTTTTGTTGATTCAGATTTTCAAAATTAAAATAAAAAAAAATTACCAAAAGACAAGCATGCGATTTCTACAGCTCACAGGAGCCACTAGTTTATCCAGGTTGTCCCAAAACTTTACCACACGGAAGGAGAGTACCTTAACACGGAAACGTACCTTAAATATTGAACATTGGAAATTTTACTGAAGAAAGGCTTCATTTAAAAAAAAACAATTGAAATTAAATGAAAATATTTGATGAATATTGATATTGAAACTGCATTCAAAAAAAAAGCGGCCAAGTGCGAGTCGGACTCGCACATGAAGGGTTCCGTTAAATAAATTGCTTTTTACGATTTAAGACCTATTAAAAAAAACTACTTACTAGATCTCGTTCAAACCAATTTTCGTTGGAAGTTAGCATGGTAATGTACATCATATATTTTTTTTAGATTTATCATTCTCTTATTTTAGAAGTTACACACATTTTACCACTTTGGAAGTGTCTCTCGCGCAAACTATTCAGTTAAGAAAAAAATTATGTTAGAAACCTCAATATCATTTTTGAAGACCTATCCACGTATGGGTTTGATGAAAAAGTTCTTAGTATGGGGAACCCCAAAATTTATTGTTTTTTTTATATATTTGTGTGAAAATCTTAATGCGGTTTACAGAATACATCTACTTACCAAGTTTCAACAGTATAGCTCTTATAGTTTCGGAAAAAAGTGGCTGTGACATACGGACGGACAGACAGACAGACAGACAGACGGAATAAGGGTTCCGTTTTTTGCCATTTGGCTACGGAACCCTAAAAATTGAAAAAATCGCATACGATATATGATACCATACAACACGCAATAATGAAAAATAAAATTTGACAGTCTTCCTTTTGTTTAAGATGCTGCGTTATTCAAGACAATCGATCCATCGATATTGTGAAAATAAAAAGAAAGTTTTTTTTTTTCATATTTGGTGGGCATCAATTCCTGGTTGAAGCACGTGATTTTTCTAAAATATTTTAATGCAGTTCCAATTATTTTTTAAATCAAAATGAAGTCTTCTTTCAGTAAAATTTCCTATCTTCAATATTTAAGGTACTTTCCCTCCATGTGGTATTAGTCTTGGGACATCCTGTATAACTAGTTTCTAGCCAACTGCCAAGAATGGACAGTCAAGGAAATTGAAACATGTACCTTTTTAGCTCGTGTTACTATGACAATAAGGCATAATAAGACATACACACATTAAACCTGAAAACATTACACTCCTTTTCGTTGGGCAGTCGTGTAAAAAGGTACGTGAATACAATTCCCTTACTGTATTTCTTGGCATGCTCTGCCTAAATAGCTCACTGGATTCTGTCTAATGGAGATTAGAATAGTCTCAATGATAACAAAAACAGCAGTCATGTGTTCATAGAATATCTTTTTCCAATTTGTTTAGGCTTAGATAGATTCTAAGTGTTGTTTTTCAAACTATCTTAAACTTAAATAATAGTTCACTTTTGCAATTCTAACCAAACAAATTGACTGTAATTTGTTTGGTTAGAATTGCAAAAATGTCTAACAACCGAAAGGACACCAAAAGTCGAGGCCCTGTTCCAATCAATCAATAAAGCTTTTATTCTGAACTTATCTCGTCTGTTGAATTCATTTCATAAATCTTAATAAAGTTATCATAGAATATCTCTAAGCTCAGTTTGCCTCTTGGCATATGCCTCATCTAACATATTCCACTGATCTGTCTCTAGCAAGTCACTGTTTATTACAAGCTTTTATCTAGCTTGACCTGTTAGTTTGATAGTGTGGGACAAATCTTGGAACTGAATTTTGAACCAGTTAACCTCAATCGATTGAGATGAAATTTTTGGTACGACTATATATGCATACATACATACATACAATCACGCCTCCATCCCTAAAAGGGGTAAGCAGAGCACATGAAACTTGTGTTCCAGTGCCACTTTTAGGCGTAAGGCGTACTGCACATCGCTGTACACCTGTAGCCTATGGTGCAAATACACGCAGCGATCGCTCAATGCAATGCGTGTGCAATACAATGATGCGTTCAGGGTACTGTTGCGGCTGCCGCGACACTGTAGTGCGTCCGGTATGTTCGCGGACGCTCAAGTGGACGGTTTCCACGCGACACTGCGCAAGCGCAGCGCCGCGACGCTCCGCAGGGTGCGCGCCAGCCGCCACAGTCTCCTGAACGTGGTGGCCGACAGATGGGACGGTAGCCTACTGAGGCACTGGTCCTCCCTACATTTAAGTTTAAGGCCTAACATAGTTATATAAGTCTTCTAGTACATACTAACAACCTATGGATCCTTTTTAAGTTGTCCGAAATAAATGCATTTTATTTTTATTTTTATTTATTTTATTTTAGCATAAATGTGGGTATAAAAGATCGACAAAATGTGATGTTGCAGTGATAGGTTGCTAGTCCATCGCCCACAACACACTTCAACCCTGTTCTCTTAGTCGAATAACAATAGTTACTATAAGTATAGTTATTCAATATTATGGTACCATCGAGCTGAGCTGATGATGGAGACAGAAAGTGGCCATGATAATTCAGTACTCAACTGACATAACCCCTTTGAGTTTGGGCTTGTTAGAATCATCTCAATGAGTAGTTGATTATGGTATACAAAAAAGTACAGCTAACAATAAAAGCTTGTACTAGAAATTAAATATATTATAGTTATAACATACCAAATCCAAGTCCTCCTTCTCAATGACTTCGATCTTATGAATGGTTCCAGCATATTTCTTGGTGAGGTACTGTATCACCTCCTGCTCGCACTCCTTACGAGCCAGCAGCAGGAAGTAAGGCTGAAAGGTCAGCGACACCTTGAATCGAGCCCCGTCCATCTCCATGAAGTAGTAATCCATGGCTGCTACCAGGCGCTTGTCTTCATCTAGAACTTCTGCCTAAAATTGTACATGGGATAGTTTTTAATCAGACTGAGAACAACTTCATTTTCTAAACTAGATTCTACAATAATGTGATTGTATATATTATAACTGATGTTGAAGTTATGGCTTTCCAAAAACTTGTGAATAGGTTGAAAACTTTATTAATATATTTATTGTATAATTGAGGCATATATATGTATATTAGTATATGTATATATTACGAGAACAATATTCCTTTGCTATTCCGCTAAAAAACGTGCTGGTCGATCAGTGGAGATCAAATGCAACTATTTGCGTATAAATATGCAAATAATAACCACCACCAATAATGAAAAAACCTCGACACCTGTTTCGCCTCTCTATGAGGCATCATCATCATTAAATTACTTATATGTATATAAGTATCTATATGTATGTATCTATTATATATATCATCGCCTAGTACCCACAACACAAGCCTTACTGAGCTTACCGTGGGCCTAGGTTGATTTGTGTAAGATTGTCCCATAATATTTATTTATTTATTTTTTTATTTATAGTATTTGTACAGTTATAATGTACATTAATAATGTTTGTATTTTATCTTAGATTTCTTTGTGTTCTTGGTTTGTTCTTAGATTTCTTTGTACACGGTGTAAGTTTGTCTATCTCGTTCTTACCTACCTTCCACTCAATTGCCCAAAGGTTAGCTGGAAGCAATCCATTATAGGGCTAAGTTCGCCTTTGTACCTACTTTAATCTTACATATCATGTTTTCTGTGTTTAAACCTGTTTTGTGTACAATAAAGTACCTACATATAACTTGAATATGTAATTAATTTAATTTTGCAATCTAATTGTAATAAATAGGGAACATTACGCAAAGCTCTTCGTAGGTGGCGACACTAGCAGCGTTGACATTGTATCTCGTTCCCACTTGCGGTATTGTCTATGCAAGCATCCTTGTCACTCATTTGACAATTAATTGTGCATGTGTGTGTGAATCCTTATATACTATATTGGTTACTATATTATATATATACTGGTTTACTATTAGTGGTAGTGCTGCCTCTGGAGGCAGAACATTGCAGTAATATTCCCTATTTGTTTCATTTCTCTGTTACCCAAAGGTTGTTGGGAAGTGATCACTCTAGTGATTAGTTAGCCCATCAGTTGTTTACCTCTGCTTTTGTGATTGTTCTGTATTAGTAAAATACAACAGATAGATGTGCAATAAACAGTATTAATATTGTAATATAATAACTGGTTAAAATTTTCCCACTTACACATACGTATTTGATAAGATTATGCTAGCATTGTTTGGAATAGATCAACTATATATAAAACAAGAAATGCAATGCAATATTTCACATTCGAGACTACAAAAGATATATAAAGCCAGTATATTACAGTATACCAAACATGAATATTATAAATATAATTGTTTGTGTGGTGTCAGTTTAGAATAGCACTCCTGCCACTAGGATTCATTGGCAGGATCCATCAATGGAGTTGAGCTGAGTTTAGGTAAACTAGAATCCATAATTTGAGTAAGGTGAACTATAATCTTGTATAGAATCTATCAAACATTTTAATTTACTTTGATGTTGTCAAGGATCTATCAATGTGATGGCGCAGTAAGCATAAAACCCTAAGCGCTGAAAGCGCAAGATGATCGGATTGCTGTCGGTGCGCCGCTCCCGCGCCCCACCCGCACCCGCAACGTCTTAAATTAAATGGATCTATGTTAACTTTTTTTATACCGACATTGGTGTTGTAAATCTACTATGGGATAGGGTTAAAGTGTGTTGTAGGCAGAGTTGGGCAAAAATTATCTATTATTTATTAAAACCGGGAAGATCTTTTATTTGAAGTAACTAAATAATCCGTCATTTGTTATTTTGAATTTATCTAGATGAGTTTCATTTTTATCTAGATAAATTAGTTGGAATTTTAAATAAAAGATGAATGTCAGTGTGATGGTTTGACCCGACATGACATTCTGTATACATTTATTATTATAAACTTACTTCAATAACAAACAAGGGTGGTTATCTTCATCTAGATAATTTATCTAAATAAAAAAGTTGGCAACACACTATTTGTGATTGAATTTATCTTCGAATATATTTATTTGAAATGATTTTTTTTTAAATAATTATCTAGATAAGAAATTATCTAGATAACGCCCAACTCTGGTTCTGGGTTAGCAACCTGTAACTGCAATATTACATTTTCACCATGTTTAACCCCTCATATGCACATGTAAAAATAGTCCAAACAAATCATGATGTTGAGATGTAAAACAATAGGTTAAAATGTGTGGCACAGATCTGTGTTTAAGAATTATTATTATTAATTTATTATTATAACCTTTGATTGTGACATCCAAGTGTAGTAGTTTCTTCATTGGTACACTATGGTTTGTTTATTTATTTTGGACACCCAAAATAAAAAGGCAAAGGCCTCCTCCAGCCTTCTCCTTTAAGCATAGGAGGGTTTAAACCAGCAATTGCCAGAAGTGTCACTGAAAATTATATTTCATATGCTCTGCCTACCCTTTCTGGGAACGAAGGTGTCTAACTATGTATATTATTTCAACATTTGGCATGTATTTAGATGAAAGACTCGATTAAACTAGCGTGTAATGTAAACAAATAAGAACCGTACCGTGTGCATGTTAATCAAGTAACCCGTCCTCTCTTTCGCGTCGCGTACTCGATCGAAACCGTACTTGGAATCAATTTTATCATTCTCCAGCGCCACACGGATCCGCGACTCGGAAGATTCCTCGCTACAATGAAGAAATTTAAGATTAGTACACATGCAAAATATCAGGATGAAAGTAACATGTTAATTGTGCTCTAAGGTACGTACCGTGGGCCCGAAGATGTTCCGGCATCTCTTTTATAAGGCTCATCTTTATTAGCTCTGTATTTTCCTGTATTTTGGAGGACCATTTGTGTAAACTATCGTACAAATCTGGATTGTTTTTAATTTACTCCACACATATTATCTGTTGATCAAAGCTGTCAATCAAACAATGTTGGTGTTCCGGTTCTGTTCCGTCAATGTCAATTTTCGCGCCAACCGTGCGCCAACATTTTTTTTAATTGTCGTAACCGTAGAGTAGAGCTTCCTTGAAGCGTGTTCACATTGAATTGAACCTTATGGTCGCACCACACTTGGGGGTTCGTGTTCGCGTTGCGTCGTTGCCTCTCTTTCGTTTGCCGTAGGAAGGAAAAAGATGCAACACGAATATTTGGGCAAACACCGCCAAGTGCAGTGGGACCATTAATTGAATACATTTGTGTTGTGTACGACAGTCCGATACTGCCATTGTTGTCAGCAAATGGGGTCTATACATGTAATGATTTGTCAGCCCCAATTTATCAGAATCTCACTAATAGGGAACATTACGCAAAACTCTTCGTAGGTGGCGACACTAGCAGCGTTGACATTGTATCTCGTTCCCACTTGCGGTATTGTCTATGCAAGCATCCTTGTCACTCATTTGACAATCGATTGTGCATGTGTGTGTGAATGTTTTACTATTAGTGGTAGTGCTGCCTCTAGCGGCAGAATATTGCAGTAATGTTCCCTATTGCTATCGTCTGGAGGCATGTTGCGCTGCTGATGCAACTGTCAAAAGCAGTGTAGCGCAACTAGGAACAAAAATATGAATGACATCCAACTGCTCAAATTCAGATCAAATCTGACAAGCTCTGACAAGTGACAAGTTTTCTATCTGTGCTATTGCTATCTCCTACTTCCGTTCTTTCTCTGTCTGTCATTTTGTCATGGTGACTTTGGCCGGTTACCATGGATATTATAACTTCACGAGAAAACATGTGTGTGTCAAACAAACAATGCTTTTGACGAAATAAAATTAATAATTATCTTAAAATAAAACACGTAACTATTAATAACGAAATATCAAGCGCCAATATTGATTTACTTATGATAAACAACTACTTGGATAAAACCTACAAGCGCGAGGTTTCTTAGTTCGAGAAGAATTCATTGCGACCCGCAAAGATATGTGTACAGATTGGTGAATTTTTGTAAATATACTGTGATTTGGAAATAAGTGTGAATTAATCTGTATGAAATATTTGTTCTCCTTTTATTATTTCATACCTAAATCAGATTAGTTTAGGATTTTGTAAAGCAAAATGTTCATGCAGTGGGCCCAACGACGTCCCTAATCATAATTTATCGATATCGATAACGTTGGGTTCTAATATTATCGATAACGTTAAGTACTAAAACCCTACTATCGTCCTCGTTCGTTAGGTTGGTAAGACTACTTCCGTACTAGCGTTTATTTTTATCGGTATTGTGGTATTTCAAACTAGCTAAAGTTCGAATGAGTTGTCACGTCAAAATCAAATGATAATGTCACTGTCATCCAAAACCATGTTCGAAGTCCCGTCTCTTATTTATATTCTCTTTGTGCATACAATTTGTCAGTACAACTCGTTTGACACTTTTGACCAAAGAGAATATAAATTTATATTATATTCTATTTGGTCCACACTGGCATTGTCGTCTGCACGGCTATCACAAGACGGCCGCGACATACTCTCGAGCTCTCTCGCACTATCCGTATCTTTCTAAGTGGTCTAATAAGAGAGAGACGCATAATGCGAGAGAGCTCGAGAGTATGTCGCGGCCGTCTTGTGATGGCCGTGCAGGCCGCGCCAGTCTGTGAGAGGCCTTATAGCGCCGCCAGCACGGCTATCACAAGACGGCCGCGACATACTCTCGAGCTCTCTCGCATTATGCGTCTCTCTCTTATTAGACCACTTAGATTTGTCATTAGCTGTCAAATTTACTGCGGTCTGCCACCGCAGGCCGCGCCAGTGTGATGTAGGCTTAACCCGGTACGATAATGATTGTCAGCCCCAATTTATCAGAAGCCGACTATATAATAGGGAACATTACGCAAAACTCTTCGTTGGTGGCGACGATAATTGTATCTCGTTCCCACTTGCGGTATTGTCTATGCAAGCATTCTTGTCACTCATTTGACAATCAATTGTGCATGTGTGTGTGAATCCCTATATTCCTATACTGGTTTTATTATTAGTGGTAGTGCTGCGTCTGCACGGCTATCACAAGACGGCCGCGACATACTCTCGAGCTCTCTCGCACTATCAGTATCTTTCTAAGTGGTCTAATAAGAGAGAGATGGATAGCGCGAGAAAGCTCGAGAGTATGTCGCGGCCGTCTTGTGATACCCGTGCTGGCGGCAGAACATTGCAGTAATGTTGTTGCTGCTGATCCAACTGTCAATCGAGTTGTACTGAGAAATTGCATGCACAGTATGTGGTCAGATTGTAAAATCCAAGTTAAATCTGCGGCGCTACCACGAACTTCGAATCTCGAACTTCGTATATCTCCATCTCTATCGCACTTATTGTTCATGGTACTCGAGTGACAGAGATGGAGATATACGAAGTTCGAGATTCGAAGTTCGTGGTAGCGCCGCTGTACGACACACCCAATTATGACTTCAACATGTTGTAATGACAAATTGTGGTCAAACCACATAATCTGTCGAACCCATAATGGTTTCCTGATTGGCGGCCATTACACGGTGAGGTTGGTGAGTATTATCGTAATCGTAATATTTTTCTAGCTGTCTTTAGCGTAATCGTAATATTTTTCTAGCTGGCTTGAATCGTCTGATAAAGACGTAGAGGCCAATGATGATGAATATTTTTCTAGCTATCTCTATCTCATTGCATGTTATAGATAGAGACAGCTCAAAGTTATCACGATAATACTCACCGTGTAATGAAAAGCAAAATGTAATCGTTTTTGAACGCATCAAGTTGCCAAATGAATGACAACTGTGACATGACAAGACAACAGCCATAAATTGTTTAGTTTGATTTGGGGTTATATATATATTGTAACATTTTGAACTTAACCGCGTAGGTATCGTGCTATATTGCATCTAATTTAAAGAGAAATACATTGTGACTTATCTAATGTTTTATATAAACCATGATTGACGAGTAAAACACCAAAATGGGTGAAATTTACGACGGAACCGCATATATGTCCAAATCACTCGACGTTAGTGTCTCCGACCAACTAGTTGATTTCGAAAGATTACGCATTTCGGCGTTAACCAACGCTGCCGTAATTAGCCCGGCCGTAAGAAAAGTCACTATAGGACCCAAAAGTCCTGAGAAAAAGGAATTGCTATACGAAGATGTCGAGGTTACCCCGAAGACGAAAATTATTGAAGAGGACTTGGTTGAAGATAGAATCAGCGAAGATCTCAGGTACGCATTAATTATTAATCAATACGAGAAGAACCTGCGGGATACTTCAGATGAATTATTTCATAATTTGTTAAACAACATGTTCGCCAGACGAGCCGAAAGTATGCGTAGTTTTTGGACGAAACAAAGTGAGGAGTGCGACCGGCGTGCGCGCGATCTCCGCGACAAGAAGCTGCAGATGCTGAAGCACTTGCACGATAATGATAACTTCACAGTGCTGGAGCAGGCTAAGCTAGACGAGAAAAACTCGGAAATTATCAACAAACACACCATAGAAAACATGAACAGAATACTGGAGGAACAGAACCGGGCCACTGCACGCTTTGCCGCTGTAACAGACAGTCATACTAAAATATGCATTTGTTACAATGAAATTACTAACATGTTACAAAAGGATCCCCAGCGGAAGGCAGTCTGTGAAAAACACATCCCTTCCATCAACTCGGTTATAGGTAACATAAGCGCAATAATGGACTTGTGCAAAACTGGGGCACTCACTGACAAGAATGTTAAACAAGCTGAAGTTTTAGCTTTAAACATTGATAATATTAGGAAGAAAATGGTAGAAGAATTAGCAGACCTTAAAAAACAGGAAGAAATAAAAATTAAGGAAGAGGAAGAAACAAAACAACAAGAAATCTTGAGACAGATGCAGTTGGAAGAAAAAAAACAAGAAGCGAAAGCAGCAGAGGTTGCCCAGATTGAGAAGGGTTTAGCCGAGCAACAAAAGAAATCTCAGCCAGTGTTTTACTCTCCAGCTAATTACAACTACTTCCAACAACTGAAAAACTTTTTAGAGCAATATGAAAACCAATATAAAGAGTTGCTTGACAATGTAAATTTGAAAAAGTTTAGATTTGACTGCCAAAAAGCTGTTAATACTCCGGTAAATGCCATATCCTCAGTAAGTGGATCCCACATGAGAGATAAGTATGACAAACTCTCCAAACTTCTAAGAGGTGAACAAGTACAAGTGTTGGACACATATGTTACCGCAACACAACACCCCCAGGGACTTTATTACTGTACTGCATTGTTGGCAAAGAAGATTGTGAGACAGGGAGACCTCCTAGTGTCCAGTAATCCGGAGGCAGCCTTTCCTTTGGCTGCAGTAACTGCAGCCCTCTGGTCACAGTTTCCAGAGTTTGGCAAACTTTTGGAAGCCTACTTCCATAGGCTATGTCCATACTTAGTACCTATGTTTTTACCACAAAAGGAGGGGCAAACTGATAAAGATTTTTATCTGTCCAGAGGCTACACATACAGTGATGAAGGTGTGGTAGAAAAACAAGATAAGTTTTTGAAGAGGATGTCTGGCATATTTAAGCTGAGATGTGCAATTTGGGTTGCCAAGACACCAAGATTTGTGAATGCGCTCAATCCACATGGTCCTCAATATGGTTGGCAATGGCTGGCTTCTTTTGTCAACCTCAAACCTGAACCAGATATCAGTGCAACACTAATCAATGATTTTTTCAGTGTGTGTGGTTCAGAATTCCACAAACTTTATGGGAAGCAGTTTGTGAAAATAATACGCCTGATGAGCTCAGATTATATTGCTATTCTGGACAATATAGATGAGGGAGGCCCAAAAACGAGGCTGGAAGTATTCCTCCAGGATATATTGAAGACAGGGGTCATACAGCCCCCTAGTGGGGTGTTACCGCCCAATATCTGGTAGTTAATAAGAATACGTAGTATAAGAATATGTAGGTAGATGACATTATTTATTTTGTAAACACTTTGATTTTACCAAGGTTAGATTCAAGTCAATTTGTGATAACTTGATATGTAATAATAATATGAGCATGAACTTAAATAATATGGACAACTGGTTTTTATGAGTATAAAGTTTTGAAGACATCTTTGTAATATATATAGAGAATGTACTACTGTTGCGGGGCATCTGTATTAGGTTCACTCGATGTTCCATCTTACACCTTCCATTCACTGGTTATAACTATTAACTTGTTCATTATTTTGTGTAACAGTCCAAATTTATTTCAAATGGTTTTTTCACATTCTCTGACTGAACTCTGGGAAAAGGTTGGTGTGTGAGGTGATCTACCTGGCCTGAAGATTGCACTGTTATTAGAATTTGGTCCATATTAGCTAAGACAATAAAATAGTTTTTTGAATGGATTCATTTGTTACCTAGTTTCTACTGTACGTCTAGCACAACTTGCTGCCAAAGCGCGTCGCACGCGACTAAGGGCCGATTCAGACCAGAATGGCAGCACCGCGCTTTGCAGCCGGTGACCGCACGCCGCCTCCCGTTGCCGCCTTTTATTTTATCTACATACTTAAAGACCAGTATCGCTTGAAAAGGTCGCGCGGCTGCCCGCGGTGCCGCGCGGTAGAACTGCCGACAAGAAGCGCACGGCCGCGCGACCTTTTCGAGCGATACTCTTAGTATGTGGATAACGTTTAAAATTATTTCACACTGAAAGTGCCGGCCGCTGCCATTTCAGTCTGAATAGGCCCTGAGTGACTTCTGTCGCACTCCCTCTGTGCAAACTAGAAAGAGAAGGGTAGATTTTTCTCATCTCGGATCGCGTTGTGGCGTCAGTTGTGCTAGCCCGCTGATCTATTTACTAACCACCTAAAAACCATACCAAAGTGCACAAAGAACACAATGCCAATTTCAATCTGGGAAATAGTTATTTATGATACAAGTGCGGAAAGTATGTAATTCCCAACGAGTGGCGATGACCAAAAACACGACCGTCAGGGAGTGTTTTTGATCGACACGAGTTGGGAATTACCTATCCGCACGTGTATCATACAACATTTTACAATGCATCATGCGAGGAAATAAAAAAATATGCATAAAAGGTGACATTTTAATTGTCATGAAATCTCATTCTCGCACGTGTGTGGGAATATTGGCCTGAAATCCATTCCTGCACGGCCTGGCTCCGCCGTGCGGCCATAGACGACTTTCTCTGTTTATGTTGAGCTATACAAAGGCGCACTTTCAGAGCAAGTGCATTGTAAAAGTAATTGTAAAAGTAGTGATCATAGATTAGAATGTCGGAAATGAAATGTCTACGCCAATCGAAATGTATAATTAGTATTTCAAAATTAACAGAAAGTAATTTGAAGTATTCTGATCAAGTGATCATAGATTAGAACTTCAGAAATGAAATGTCTTTGCCAATCGAAAATAATCGAAATGTATTTGTATTTCAATTAACAGAATATGGTTTGTCACAATTCTATCAGAGGATTTTTCAATGTATAGCTTCTTGACTCATGTAATTATGTGAAGTTTGTCAAAGAGGTGCTGTTTATCTTTCATTTGTATAGCAACTGTCAAGTGCCAAATCAGTACAATTTTGGAATTCCAATGAAATTTCCCAACATTGTTACCCTCACATGAGTTATATAATATCAAGCATTAAAATAGCAAGCAGAACTGTAAAATTGAATAAATTAGAATGATTGATTAGTTGTGATTTAAGTGTAGTATCACCTCCGAATCGCTAAACTTAAGTGGCAGTGGGCGGGGCACATTGCACGTAGAACCGATGGCCGTTGGGGCGGAAAGGTTCACGAGTGGCGACCACGCATCGGAAGGCGCGACGTGGGTAGGCCCCCCACAAGGTGGACTGATGACCTGGTAAAGGTCGCGGGAGTCCGCTGGATGCGGGTGGCGCAGGACTGGCCATTGTGGCACTCTTTGGGGGAGGTCTATGTCCAGCAGTAGACGTCTTTCGGCTGACTGATGATGATGAAGTGTAAGTGAAAAACATAAAATTAAATAATTGCCTGACTAGCTGAACTCTGAAGATTCTCTGCAGACCAATATATAGAACATGTAGCAGAGGATTTTTAAATTTATCAATGTATAATGTATGCTATTTTCATTGACATAAGGTACAAATTTCAATGCACAGAAACTGAAACATTGGACTGAGGCGTATTCACGACCATTCTTTACCGGAGCGAAGATAATAACCTTGATTTACCTGAGCTATAATCACAAACTTCGAAGTTGGGGTATCTCTATCGCACTAACGTTACTCGAGTGACAGGGATGCAGGTATACGAACTTCGAGTTTCGATTTTCGGGGTAGCGCTGCTTATACTTGCTCGGTCGCCAGTAGAGCGACTATGCCCATGCGAGTACCCTGGAGTTGCAAGCGTCCATAGGCTATGGCAACAGCTTACCACCAGGCTGGCCGTACGCTTGTTTGCCACCGACCTAGTATTTTTAAAGTATATTGTCTATGGTATAAAGAGGGTCTCTGAGCAATGAAATTAATTCCTTATTTATACATACAAAATTCATTGATATATTAGAAATTCTCTTTCCTGCACTTTCGTGAAAGAAATGTTGTGAAGCGAATAAATATGTACCTTCACCTTTTATATATGTTTAATAAGTAATAATGACATATTTTCTATATATTTTATTAAAGGAGTAAGTTTCTCATTTACCTACTTAGTTTCATTTGCATATTCTAGATACCTTTTAGATACTGTCCTTCTTAAGGGCCATCGCACACGGGCGCAGAACAAGCCTAGCATGATACGATTTATATGACGTTATTTAGGCCATAAAACGGGACCAAAAAACCTATCGTGCTAGCTGAGCAGCGGGCCTAGCATAGACGCTATCACTTGTCACGTGATTGTGGATATGATTCCGTATCGTTCGTGATACGTTAACCAAGCATGCAAACATGGTTTACAAATGCCCCGTCGATTATTTGACAGCTTGTCACTTATTGCACAACAAGTGTCAAAAGTTGTCGTGCTTCAAAAACTCTAGCCTCTATGCCTTTTATAAATTTGTTGGTAATATTGGATGAATGCTTGCACACAAATAGGATGTTTTATTTATTATGACACCAAATTAAAACGATTTTGAATGCCTTGAGTTTAACACACTTAAGCTACTTTTTAAAATATACGGTTAGTGACATTCTGCATTCCTTTATTTGCGGGCGCATATTAATATTATAAATGCGAGAGTGTCTGTCTGTCTGTAACCTCTTCGCACTTAACCGATTTAGATGAAATTTGGCATAGAGATAGTTTGAGCCCCGGGGGGGACATATGATAGTTCTTATCCTGGAAATAGCTACGACATAAACGATTTCTACGCGGACGGAGTCGCGGGCAGAAGCCAGTAAACAAACAAATAAATATTAGGGGACTTAAATACAGACACGCAGGCAATAAAAGCAGGAAAAAAAAAAAACAATCAAATTACCGATTCAAAATGGAGTTATCCAACGTTGACAGGGATACATGACAAATGATAGCCGTTACCGTTTTGTATAACATGGTGGCTGGTTAATGTGATAGATTATCGTAATTTGACGTCTCAACTTAGTTTACTTTATCTAAGTGCTTCCGAGGTGACGATAAGCTATTTTGTGCAACAAAAAAACCTCAATTTCCGCACTGTTTCAAGTAAGTATATTTTTTTATACGAGAATAACATACAATCACTTGCTAAAACATATTTATAGGAAACATTAAATAAAATAATAAATATTTGGCGACAATCTTACACAAATCGACCTACCTAGTCCCAAACTAAGCAAAGCGTTTACAATGGGTACTAGACGACGATATACGTACCTACTTATGTAGATAAATAAATACTTATAAATACATAGAAAACATCCATGACTCAGGAAGAAATATTCGTGCTCATCACACACATAAATGCCCTTACCGGGATTCGAACCCGGGACTTCCGGCTTCGTAGGCAGGGTCACAGCCAATTAGGTTACAGAGGGCATCGTTTTTAGGGTTCCGTACTCAAAGAGTAAAACGGGACCCTATTACTAAGACTTCGCTGTCCGTCCGTCCGCCCGTCTGTCTGTCCTCAGGCTGTATCTCAAGAACCGTGATAGCTAGAGAGTTGAAATTTTCACAGATTATGTATTTTTGTTGCCGCTATAATAACAAATACTAAAAACAAAATAAAATAAATATTTTTATTGATTATTAACCCTTCGTGCGCGAGTCCGACTCGCACTTGGCCGGTTTCTTTTTTATTTGTAGATATTTCACGATTTTATTTTTTTGGCTTGTCAGTTGCTGCTGCCGAAAACAGCAAAAAAAATCCATCACATATATAGAGTGCGTAAGTAGATGTGATGAATTGGGCGAGGGCCTCCGGCCTCGTCACGCCGATGAGTTGCCAGTCCATATAAAGGTAACTTAGGTGTATTGTTTCTCGAATATAATGGTCAATAAGACAAAATCAAATCAATCAAATCGAATATATTTATTTGCATAGAATACAGTACAAAGGGATGTCACATTATTATTTTACTTAGATTTGAACAAGTTACCATACATCGTCCTTAATTCTCCGGGCAGACGGTTGTGGATGGCAAATTGGCAAAGCACATATTTGGTGCGCCCTATAACGTACATAAATAAAAACTTTGTTCTATAAAGCGCGCGGTTGTTTTATGCGGTAAACGCTGCGGTTCTATAGATACCTGCGCTTGAATATTACCGAAAATTGTTCAATAAAAGTCACACATTACGGATTTGAGGTTTCTAATTGAGACACACTTTTCTTTTGCAGGTCGCTCCCAACTTTCGATACGCTGGAAGCAGAGGGAGCGGAGAGAGAGAGGGAGGATGACCCTCCAGCACAAGTGCGCCACCCGCAAGACGGGCGGCTGCTGCGGTTAGCTCAGGAGAAGCGGGCAAACGCAATAAATACCTATGTATTAGTCTTGGCCAGATAATTAAAAACACGATTTTTTTCCCAGTTGCGTTGCATATACACTATGACTTTTCAAATTTGAAAGACTTATTTGTCCAACATAGGTGGTTATTAGGTATTACATTTTTGTTCAGTATCATTATGTGGTTCCTTGCGGCATACAAATACGGTTGTATCTTTTGTAATATGCTTCTACATGCAGCATGTTTTACAAATGATTAACATTAGGTAGGTAGACAAAATTTGTACAAAAAATATATAATTTAAGTTCGTAGGTCCTAAAACTAACATTACGTACCTAGTCAACATTATAAAAAAGATAATTATGGAAGAATTATTAATTAAATGCATATGTCCGTTAAAAAAACATACA
Organism: Epinotia brunnichana; assembly: GCA_963854355.1. Lineage (NCBI taxonomy): Eukaryota > Metazoa > Arthropoda > Insecta > Lepidoptera > Tortricidae > Epinotia > Epinotia brunnichana. The sequence goes on from OY977952.1 coordinate 15,357,644, forward strand.
TTGAATAATATGCTTCTCTTTATCGAAATTTTGTTACAGTATCTTCTATAAACCTTAATACTGTAGTATTTAGTGGCGTGACATTATAATCGCTGCCTCCGCACATTAAGATTAAACAGTATTTTTTTTATTAATGATTTTATCCTGCACATTTTGCAACACTTGCTCAGTAGTTCAATGGTATATTACATCAGCAGAGAAGTCATAGTCATTCTTTCTGATCGTAGCAGTTATACAAGTTGATGATAATTTATAATGTGTTTGATTAATTTTGTTTTTGATTATACGGATGTAACCGTGTTTAAATTGTATTTAATATAGTGTACATACAGCTTCTACAAATGCACATGATCAAATCAACACTTTTTATAAGTTCATACATTGTTCCACAGACGGACCCACAGCGGAGGCTTGGTAATGGGTTCCGTATGGTATCCTTTGGGAGCTCGACCCTAAAAAATTCTAGTTGAATTCCCTGACCCCAAATATGTTTTTTAGTATTTAGACACCAAGTTTGTGATTCTAAGTGATTAAGAACCCTAGATATTAATAATATAGGTACCTATAATTCAAAATAACCCCCATAAAAAAAGATAGCCGACGGAGGAATTGGTTCCTATCAAAAACTTAAAGCTATTTACCTAACTAGTACCTGAAAAAAAATTTGGTGCTTTTGTCCAGCGTGTTCACATTATCACGTGAAACTGCCTTACTAATGGTCAAAAAACGAGTTTTAGTGGTTATATATAATGCAAATGAAAACGTCAAAAACCGGCCAAGTGCGTGTGAATATTTTGTGACTTTCGGGGCGATTATCTCCGACTATATTCACTTAATTTAAAAAATGGTGAGAAACTTTATACTTATTTTGATTGGCCTATCGATTGATGTGCCGCACGTGGACTTTCAATGATATTTTAGTTTTAAGTTACATGACTTACATGTATGAAGTACACCCCTAAAAAATGTTTTTTGTTGTCATTTTATTACAGAACCATGTAGCAGCTAACAAAATACACCTATCCTCTAAATTATATTCAAATACACCTTATAGTAAAATGCCTTTGACATACGGACATGAAGAAACTATAAGGGTTCCGTTTTTGCCATTTTGGCTACGGAACCCTAAAAATGGCTATGGATTTAGGCCAGTGCGTAGGGGTTCAAAGCAAGGGGGTACGTTGCAAAAGGTGGTGTAGAAGTTTTTTTTCTAATATTACACGGTTTAATATTACATGGTATACAAATGGTTATACGAGATATCTTGAAACAACTTTTGGCAGCCACAAATCCTCGAAATTTTGGGACCTTTTTTGGTTTCTCACTCGTAGCTTCTATACGGTGCATCCTAGCGAAAAGTTACTCACTAGGAAATAAAGAACATGAAATTATGCGTTTAATGAGTACCAATAAATACATAACAATTCGGTTCAGCGACATGATAAAAAAACCGGCCAAGTGCGAAGGGTTCCGTACCATTATCTATAAAAACGGGAAAACATCTCGTTTTTTGTATGGGAGCCTCCTGTAGCCTAGTTGGCGAATCCCGCTAAGGGCATTTATTTGTGTGATGAGCACTAATATTTGTTCCTGAGTCATGGATGTTTTCTATGTATAATTTAAGTAATTATTTACCTATATAAGTATGTTTATCGTCTTCTAGTACCCATAGTACAAGCTTTGCTTAGTTTGGGACTAGGTTGATTTGTATAAGAATGTAAATGAAAAAATTAAAATAAAAAAAAAATATAAATTTATTCTGTTATTGCGGCAACAGAAATACATCATCTGTGAAAATTTTAACTGTCTAACTGTCACGGTTCATGAGATACAGCCTGGTGACAGACGGACAGACATACAGACAGACAGACAGACGGACAGCGGAGTCTTAGTAATAGGGTCCCGTTTTACTCTTTGAGTACGGAACCCTAAAAACCATGGTCGAAAACGAGGCTTTCCTCAACTTTGTATGTTATTTCAAGATAGTGGTGTTTAAGCTTCTGCGTTTCAATTTTGAATTTAACTATAGATTTTAGCTCCTCAATTGTAGCCCCGAAAGTCACAAAATTTTCAGGATTTGTAGCTGCCAAAAGTTGTCCCGAGGTATTTCGTGTAGTTCCGTACCATTATCTATAAAAACGACAACAAAATCGCGTGTGTTGGTATGGAAGCCCTCTTAAATATTTACTTTATTCTGTTTTTTAGTATTTGTTGTTATAGCGGCAACAGAAATACATCATGTGTGAAAATTTCAACTGTCTAACTATCACGGTTCATGAGATACAGTCTGGTGACAGACGGATAGACAGACAGACAGACGGACAGCGGAGTCTTAGTAATAGGGTCCCGTTTTACCCTTTAGGTACGGAACCCTAAAAATGGTTACACGAAATATCTTGGGACAACTTTTGGCAGCCACAAATCCTCGAAATTTTGGGTTTTTTTTTGGTTTCTCACTCGTAGCTGCTATACGGTGCATCGTAACGAAAAGTTACTCACGATGAAATTAAAGAACATAAAATTATACGTCTAATGAGTACCAATACATAACAATTCGGTACAGCGACATAGTAGAAAACCATGGTCGAAAACGAGGCTTAACTTTGTAAGTTATTTCAAGATAGTGGTGTTTAACTTCTGCGTTTAAATTTTTATTTTAACCATAGGTTAAAACCTCCTCAAATTGTAGGAATTTACAGAATCAAGAGTTATTTCAGCATTAGTAACCAGGGTGTCCACTGCAAACCCTGAAAATATTTCCCTGACTTTTCCCTGACTTTCCCTGACCATTCTTTCGAATTTCCTTTAACGCCATTTCAAAGTACGCCTGTCACACTCCAAACTCTTTATAGCTATGAAGCGCAAGGAAAACTTTTTATTTATAAATTTCACTACGATGGTGACAAACAAGCGCACGGCCTGCCTGATGCTGTGTCACCGCAGCCTTTTAGACGTTTGCAAGGCTGTCGGACGCATAATTCGTCTGAAGCTAGTACACCTACTCGTGCTTTGACATTGTTAGCACTTGACTAATTTGTTATTTCTATTATATGACAAAGCATAGTTTCATGTTTAAAGATGATAAAATTATTAAAATTTTTGTCATAAACTATTTATCTGAAAATCTTGAAGAAAAATAGTTGAGGGGCGGAAACAATTGTATTTTTTAAAGCCTCTCGTTCTAGTGTTTATTGCATCAAAATTTGTAAGCTTCAGATTAAATAAAAGCATCAAATTGGTGGAGAGATTTTTGCATGTTGTAACAATTCGGATTCACCCCATCAACCTGGGAAGATGGGTGTGAATGTGGAAAAAGTAGGCGTCGCCTGCGATATGACCTCCTTGATAAACTTTTAAACCTGGGGCTTGTGCGGTAAATATAGTTATCGACTAGAACAGGCATCAGGAATTAATTTTTCACAACACAAAGTATACTTCTATAGAAAAAAAATGTGACGAACAAAGCAACCCGCATAATATGACGAAAATGTAAAATAAAATATTGCATGCACCTTCAAAAAAAAACCAAGCAATTTTATTTTTTTCGTGTTCCTAAGATCAAATTTCCGTATCTCATTGCCCCGTTTGAATCCTTGAGTCCTGATTTTTTTTTGGTGTTAGGAATAATCTTCCTTAACACCAGAAAAAAAATGCAGTATTTTCAGGTGCGTCAATTATTTTTGGAAAATATAGACAGTTTCCTCACTTACGTTTTGGGTTTAGGACGGCGAATGAGAAACTTTCCTTGATTCGTTTCATATTACAAAAAAATATTTTGAATATCTGACCCTGGCAATGACAAATATAGCAGCTGCAGCTGTCAATATCATTGCCAGTGTCAGTTTACCACGGATTTTCAAGATATTTTTTGTAATATGAGACTAATTAAGGAAAATGTGTCATTCGCCGTCCTAAACCCAAAACGTAAGTGAGGAAACTGTTTATATTTTTCAAAAATAATTACGCACCTGAAAAGTCCGCAATTTTTTTCTGGTGTTAAGGAAGGTTATTCCTAAAACAAAAAAAAAATCAGGCATTTCTAAAATTTTCATCCATTCCCCATTGAGGAGCTAAAACCTATTGTTAAATTCAAAATTTAAACACAGAAGCTTAAATACCACTATCTTGAAATAACTTACAAAGTTGAGGAAAGCCTCGATTTCGACGGACACATCACAAAATCTGCAGGATTTCATCGTCAACAGAACATCGACAAAAATGGTGGCTCTTGTCACACTGTGCGTTGTGTGAAAGATAAGTACTTATATAAGCAGCAGGTGCAATATTATGTCCTCATCAATCAACTCAATCACTCAAATTTAGACAAACCATAAAATTCATAAATATAGGTACATACATGAGGCAAAATATTTAGCCGTACAGTTTCAAAAATATGTATACCTACACTACTTTATTAACTTAACATTTATGTCGTGTATACATATTTTCAAAACATTGCAAGGCTACATGTTTTTGCCCTTGACTGTATGGCAATCCTTCATTTCTAAGTGGCCGGAGGAAAAGAGCTGTTTTGTGAAACGATTTGTAAAATCACAAATTGAAAATTGACAACTCGAAATTATTGGTCTATATACCCACAAAATTTCATTCAAATCAGTTTCATTTCATTTCATTTCATTTATCACTACATAGTATAAAACAAAGTTTCTACCCGCTGTCTGTCTGTCTGTCCCTATGTATGCTTAGATCTTTAAAACTACGCAACGGATTTTGATGCGGTTTTTTTAAATAGATAGAGTGGTTCAAGAGAAAGGTTTATATGTATAATACATGCATGTATTATACATAAATATAAGCTTATATAAACCCGTGCGAAGCCGGGGCGGTTCGCTAGTTCCTTTATAAAACGTAGTTTTACATGTCAATTTATAGATCTTAAATATGTCTTATAAGTATGTCTTAGTTTAGGTACACTGCAGCATGTAGTCAACGAATTAATTATTATTATTACATTTATTTGTCAAGTTACATTTATAAGTCCAGCCGTTTAGGAATTAGGTGACAAACACAGCACGTACAGAAGAATGATATACATTAAGATACTAGCTGCCCACGTATTGCAAGGCCGGCGCCCACCCGGTCCGTGTACATGGCGGTCCGGCGCGGGCGGCCGGCGCGGGCGCAGACGCCGACGAAGGCAGCGGGGATACCGGCTCGCGGCGGCTCGGGCGACGCCTGCTTGCACGGTGCGATGGCGGCGGCGGCGGAGCGCGGGGGAGGCGGGCGCAGGGGCGGCGGGCCGGAGGAGCACGAAGACCCCAGGAGTGACTCGAAGTGGACCGGAATGCGGCTCCTTGGTTCTAGAACATCATTCATAAAAGCTATATAGTCCTGCAATACTTTGCTTGACAGTTTGTGATTGCAATTAAGGTGGTTCGATTTCCATACAAAACGTTACTTGACATGCGCAGGCTAACAGCTCGATATTTTAAGAAACTTATGTAACAAACTTTCATAAATTGGCTGGCTTTCCATTTGCGCGAAATTCACCCTTTCTTTGAATAAACTTGTATAAACTAGAACAATTTGAGAAAAATTGTTATCCGAAAGTATCACGTCCTAAACATATTTCTCATCATATCAGCCAAAAGACGTCAACTGCTGAACATAGGCCTCCCCCAAGGATATATGCCTCAGAATTGAACTGAATGCTTACTAACTGCACTTTAAGCACACAGAACGCAAGCAAAATACACTTTTATTCTCTTAAACTTCGTACAAAAGTTAGTACTAAAGTAACAAATAGGTTACGTTTTGATGCACTTACACATAACTTAAGGTACTAAATAATGCCAAACAATACTTACATGCTTTCAAATTACGTCGAAATCCAGCATTCACACAATTTATTTCAATTTTAAATCGGTAGCCGGCACTGAACTGACATTTTTTGTCTTGGCAATTTGTAACCTTTACGTTTAGTAAAACTCCATGATAACATTAGCACAACTAAATTACTCACTAAGGATTACTATAAGTATGTAACTAACTAACCAAATTAATAAATTATACACTTTTTTTACTATATTATAAACGATGTTCGGTTTATTTTGCTTTGGGACAGATACAGATACACAATACAATGTTAACCCAAATATTTTAAAGAGTTAAGTCAAGTATGTGTTAAGGTATTGAATTTCTATTACCTCTCAATTTGATGGCATTATAGTATACCATCCTATTCATTAGCAATCAGTCACCCAATATTACCAAAAAAAGTATAAAAAGGGCTTTATGGCTCAAGTTTTTGACGTTCGACGAATTTGGACAAATTGTCCGCTATCGTATGATTGGTGATAGCGTTAAATATTATTGTAGATAAAACCATCTTTGCATTTTCGGTAAAATTAACACAATCGGTACGTTAATATACCGCTAGTGAATATCCGCCAGAGGCGCTAGTGACGCGTCATGTCTCCAATAGGCACAAATTACAAAATATGTTTGTCAACGCTTACGTTGTGAATGTTTTGCTATACCAGCAATTAATTATGGCAAATAAGAGTTATGGATCAATTAATGGCAGTGCTTAAAAAGCGGATCTAAGAAAAGAGTTGGGCTAAATTAAGCGAGCCGAAAGTCAGCTAATTGACAGGTTAGTGTGTTTTTTGTTTACTATTAACTTACAAACACATTTTTACCTTGTTTTCAGCTGTTTCTTCTTTTTACAGACTTCAAGACTATGATAGACATTAATTATTATGTATTTATTGAAAACATAGAAGATAACTGAGGCTCAGTGCTACAGCACACTTCAAAGAAAGTGCTAATAAATATGATGATAAATGTAATGAAAACACGAAAGCATTATCATGTTTTATGGGTATTACCTTTGAGTTAGATGGAAAAACATACAGAAAAGCACGTAAATAAAGAACAAAAAGATTATAAGCTCGATGGCAGTTCACGTGTTTTAAATGTGTCGGTAAGTTGTGATACATATTGTCTAATTACAATTACAGTGATTTTACTTATTTGCCCAAGCAAATACTAACTACTAAAATATTTTTTCAGACCAAGGATCTACCCGAGAAAGACAAATGTAGTATTCCTGTCTAGTAAACTATCTTTGTGTTTCTTTTAACCAAAATATTATTTACTTTATGTTCTAAAGTATGTATATACAACTTGATAATTTACATTTAGATATCACACCTGCTTTGCCATAATAAATAATAAAATGTGAAACATAACAACATTCCTTTGCATCAAATGGAAATAAATTATTTTTGGTGGTCTGTCAATATTTCTCCCCGCTGTTAATCAATAAATTGAATGGTACTTAGTTGACCGCTTGCTTGTATGTATCTCAAACGATTATTTTCATCATTATTCATCCATAATCCTATGTTAGTCTATAATAATATATATATAGAGAAATATTTGTCTACTATAGTGTCGATGCAAAATATTTTTGCTTAATATCATAACATAATTTACCGGTAGGTACTAAATGTAAAAAAATACTTAACATGAACAACTTACAACTTTGTGATTTGAATGATGTTGGAATAGGTAACATGAAAATAACAGTCAACTTTGGTTTACTGAAATAAAACTAAAATTTATTTCATCATTATAAATATACTGCGCTATACTGTAGTTTATTTCTTATCTGTTTCTAGACTACTGAAATATGAATCAATGATTCCCATCCAATTTAATTTGACAGCATGAATATGGCCTGCCTGTGCCTGGTGATAAGCAAACACTTCTTGGGTTACTAGCAACTTCAAAGGACTACTATACTAGTGTGTTGCCAATCAAAGATTTAATAGGTGCGTCCACACCAAACGCACGCTCACCCGAGCGCGGCTCGCCCTAGCGTGCGCGCTAAGTGTGGACGGTGATCGGCGAGCATCGGCGCGCCTGAGCCGAGCCGGTGTGGACGGTTGTTTTGTGTGGCCGCACGCTCACCCGAGCGTTGTCGGCTTTTTGGGCGAAATCAAAGGGGCCGCGGCGCCATGCTTATTTATTTATTTATCGTTTTCAAATGAACAACGTGAAAATTATTTTCGCGGTGTGCGTCCACACTGAACGCACGCTCACCCGAGCGGCTCGCCCGAGCCCTCCGCACGCTCGCCTGAGCGGCTCGGGTGAGCGTGCGGAGGGCTCGGGCGAGCCGCTCGGGTAGGCGTGCGTTTGGTGTGGACGCACCTAATCAGTAAAGATAATTGAGGATTTTGTGTTAATAGTTGGAGGCAAATCTCTTACTCTTATCTATTACACCTTTGGGAGGTCTGGCGACCTTACTCACCATCACAAAAGTCAATGTCTATTATTATGACTAAAGATGTGCCTACTTAACAATACTTTTGTTTCAGAATGGTGTAAATGGGACCTAAATTTTAAGACAAACAGCAAAAACGCAAATCTACTCAAAGGTTGGACTTAAAATGGATAAGTCTGTATGTTTTGCACAATAGACTCAAATTAATAAATTAAAGTAATAAATTCAATGTTTTTATTATATTGTGTATTTTTTTATACCACATCGTAGGCAAAGAAGTGTACGACCCGCTTGATGGTAAGTGGTCATCGTAGCCTATGGAAGCTGCCAACTTACGTTGCCGATTCTTTAAAAATGTCTTTTCTTGAATAATTCAGTACTGTAGTCCCTATTTTTAAGTATATGTTACAAATTCTTGAGAATATCTTAAAAATCACACAAGCTGTTTTAAGGTTAAGATGGTAGGGCGCGTTAGTATGAATCACCCTGACTACATTTTTGCTTGACATATGAAAAGCAGCTAAGTGGAAGTAAAATCGCCCACACGGAAGAGTTCTAAAACCTCACCTTTCAAACACTCCCTGTATATAGGTGGCAGATAACAAGTAAAGGTATCAATCAACTCAAATGAAACAATAGCTTATTCATAGGTGTATTTACTGTAGGTAATTTGATTTTTGAACATTTATTATGTTTTGAATACCATCGGGTGTAATTTTCTTTTCTTTCGTTGGTAATAGATCTAAAAATTCAAACACTCCCTGTATATAGGTGGCAAAGTAAAGGTATCAATCAATTCAAACGAAACAATAGCTTATTCATATATTTATGTAGGTAATTTGATTTTTGAACAGTTATGATGTTTCGAGTACCAGCGAATGTAATCTTCTTTTCTTTCTTTGGTAATAGATCTGAAAAGAAGATAAAATACAGGTATCAGTAATATATGAAATATAATTACGCATGTTAATCCTAGTCTATATACTTCTATGCTATTATTATAAAGAGCTGAAGTCTGTAAGATTGTGGCTTTGTAATGTTGTTTTTAATGGGCAATCTCCAGAACTACTCATACATACTTACTTCTCTCTTTGCCAGTACATTACCGCGACATGTATTACACATATAAACCTTCCTCTTGAATCAATCTATCTATTAAAAAAAACCGCATCAAAATCCGTTGCGTAGTTTTAAAGATCTAAGCATACATAGGGACAGTCAGACAGACAGCGGGAAGGGATTTTGTTTTATATTGTGACAAATTGCAGTTACTAATCAATATACATAGTATATTGATGATCACAATATCTTGAATATCCATACTTACAAATATTATATATGGGAAAGTGTGCCTGTCTGTCTGTTACCTGTTCACGCTTTAACTGCTGAACCGATTTAGATGAAATTTGGTATAGAGATGGTTTGAATCCTGGGGAAGGACAGAATAGTTTTTATCTCAGAAATCATTCTCTAAGAGGTGAAAGTTTTTATGGAGATGCGATATAAATGAGTTCCTTGCGGACGAACATGTTGATTGCAGTAGGTAACTAAGTCCTCATCATCATCATATCGATACCCTAGTTCACAGTCGTACTAATTACATTTTATTTGTCACTGAAATTGTAACTTTATGATTTGTGCACTATCATCCTAATTACACCACTTTTTTCCCCGTAATTAGTACGATTGTGAACTAGGGTATCGATATCAGCCGAAAGACGTCCACTGCTGGACATAGGTAGGCCTCCCCCAAAGATGGAGGTTTAATAAAATAATCACTGGCTGGCGGTCCATACAACTTATCAATTCATCCAAATAGCATTACTTACCTTAAGTACCGGTTCGATAAGATTATCACCTCTTTGCGTACTAATGATATGCAGCGAAATCTCTGGTTTAGGAACTCCACGAGCCCACAGCGTTTGTTGAAGACTCTCCTTGATGAAATTTCACGAGAACTTTTTCAATAATAGGTGTGAATTCAACAAACAAATCAATGTTTGATTATAGGGATAAAATTACCATATCACAGTATCATTATTATCGAGTATTTTACTCGTAATTTTAGTGCAAAACCAAGTTTTTTACATAGCTTATCGTCATCTCCGAAGCACTTAGATAAAATAATAAAATAAACCAAGTTGAAACGTCAAATTTCGATTATCTGTCACATTAACCAGTGACAATGTTCTACAAAACGGTAACGGCTATCATTTGACATTTATCGCTGTCAAAGTTGGATAACTCCATTTTAACACGTGCCAGCATGTTCTGAATCGGTAATTTGAGTGAAAAAGTAGACAAATCATGTGATTGTCACGTGACTTGTCGTCTATTGCGTGATAAGAGCTCATCCATGCTAGCCGGCCAGGGGGGATACATTAAATGTTTTATTGTATAGGATACCAGGATACGCTATTTCTATTAAAAAAAACTACACATGAAGGGCAGGGTTGGTCTGCTTGATCGTTTTTGGAGACGTGCGTAGAGCCTTTAACACATTCACCGCCAGAAACCCGCCTTGCGGGCGCCTACGCCATAGTCACTTTCCGCTACATACGATGAACACCACGAGATCGGCTACGAGCGTTAGCGTGTAGCGATTTTGGCAGTGAATATGTAAGTGAGATATCAAAGTCAGTTTATGTCACAGGTATAAGATACAATTTCGCCTGGCTTATGGTAAAGGTTTTTTTCACTGTAAAAAGTCAACCAAAAAAGTGGCGTACTACTTTTCAACTCTAGTATTTGTGTCTTAAGGTCCAAAACAAAAGACTAGCTGCGGACGGAACGCTTTCTTGGCTGAAATTGTATAAAAATAATGAAATAGTTATTTTCATCTCTCCTGCTCTGAAAGTTGATTTTTCATGGGCATATAGCCGGGTGGAAAATAGCTTTTTCTCCCCTAGAGTGGAAAGTATTTTTTTTTTATTGTTACGGTCAGCCACGGAGTCGAAGATAATAGAGTTACGTCAAATCATTAAAATAAAAACTTTTCACAAATCGACACTCAGCTATATGTGCCTGCATTAACGAGTTGTTTATTACGATTATAGGTTGATATTAAATTATTTTTCCTCACAGTCGAAATGAAAAGCAGAGTGTTTAACTCGGGTGAAATTACCCATTTAACCCTCGAACAATTGGCGCTCTCACTTCGTTCGAGCGCCAGAAATATCTCGGGTTAAATGGGTCACTTTCAACCCTTGGTTAACAATCTACTATTGTGTCACAAGGGAGCAAAATGGTATATTTACGGCGAGGGCGTTGTATTGAATCCTGAACGTAGCGAGGGATTCTAACGTAGGATCCTGAGCGTAGTGAGGGATTCAAGTGTTAACGCCCAAGACGCAGATAATTTTGCTCCTGAGTGACACATGAAACTTTTCACACCGACTATGAGGAAAAAAAATGCAAAAAGAAATGCATTTTTTTTAAATATATACTTACATTTTTTTTATAATAAAAAAAGGTTTTTTTTTTAATTATATAAATATGTTCGTTTTTAATCGATTACGATGAAATTATAATCGATTATTTTATTAAGATCTGTGTTCAATTGGCACATTGCGTAAATAGGTACTACATGCCAATGAATAAATTACAAAAGTAGCTTGAACAGAAAAGTATCATTTTGCTCCCTCTCGTCGTGGAGCAAAACTTACTTTTCTGAATGAAAGGTGTGAAAAATCCTTTACCACCAGGCCAGGCGCTAGTCAGATGGATGGATGGATGGATGGTTGGTTCTTTCAGGTTTGCTGACGATATAATAGTCTTGGCTGAGACCATGGAGGACTTAAGTACGATGCTCGATGACTTCAGTAAAGCTTCCGAGCGAGTTGGTCTAAGAATGAACATGGATAAGACGAAGATCATGTCAAATGCCCATGTATTAGCACCAATTCCCATTACAATCGGACACTTTACGCTCGAAGTTGTAGAAGATTATGTATACCTAGGACAGACTGTCCAGTTAGGTAAGTAGGTCCAACTTGGAGAAAGAGGTCAATCGTCGTATCCGACTCGGCTGATGGGCAGCGTTCGGGAAACTACGGCACATCTTTTCGTCCAATATTCCGCAGTGTCTAGACGAGAGTGTGTGTTGCCAGTGATGACATATGGCACTTACAATGGGCCTCATAAGAAGGCTCAAGTCACCCAAAGAGCAATGGAGAGCTATGTTGAGTTTCCCTGCGTTATCGCATTCAGAACAAAGGTAACCGATATAGCACTCCGAATCGCTAAACTTAAGTGGCAGTGGCGGGGCACATTGCACGTAGAACCGATGGCCGTTGGGGCGGAAAGGTTCTCGAGTGGCGACCACGTACCGGAAGGCGTGGCGTGGGTAGCCCCCCCACAAGGTGGACTGATGACCTGGTAAAGGTCGCGGGAGTCCGCTGGATGCGGGTGGCGCAGGATCGGTCATTTTGGCACTCTTTGGGGGAGGCTTATGTCCAGCAGTGAACGTCTTTCGGCTGATATGATGATGATGATTTAAAAAGTAGGCCACTATACACTACAACACACTATATTTTGTATTTAAGTACCTTTGTGAATACAACTAATTTTTATGTTGCTTGATTCGTCGATCTATAATTCTATATGAACTCAAAAGAAAAACGGCCGTTTTAACTTTGGAGCCCGTTAAAAAACGTGCTCATTCAGGAAATTTATTCTTTCACGTCCGCCGCGTGATTTCGGCTCGTCCGGAGTGACCTTGATTTGGCCGGCCGCCGTGATTCCGACACGTATCCACACGAGCCGAATCACGCGTCGGCCGGCATGCAGTCCGGCCGATATCGGCCCGTGTAGCGTCTCCTAAAGTTGTCTATGGCGTTCCAATTGTCAACAAATGGCAAATTCAAATTTCAACTATTGACCAAAACGTAGTGTTTATATTCTCTTTGCTATTGACTAGACCACACGCAAGTTGCAACTACCTTCCAATGATAAGGAGCTATGGATAATTAAAGTTTTCCGTATATATAACTCAATTATCACTTAAAACTATGTACCTGGTCCAATATTTCTCGTGTTCCAGATACAATTGCATTTACTGCTATGTATTGTACTTAATAAAGTAACGTGTTTTATTCCGCCCGAGTCTCGCGTAGCCCGTATCCTTCAGCCCGTACCATTCTGTTCCGGCGGGAGGCCCCCGCTAGGGTCCAGCAATGCGCTCGCCCGCAGCCTCTACTGCGGCATAAAACCCATCGTCTCCTGGAGCTCCGAAGACGCGAATGCTCTCCCCACGGGAAGTGTATCCAACCTTGAATTTTCCACGGACGGGTAATTAAATACTTCTTGAATTATACACTCGCAGACAAAGAATACGGGTCGGTAAAATACCGTCATATTTCCTAAAATAGTGCAAGGTCGTACAGTTTTTTTTAATTCTTGTCGTGATCTTTATTTATTCTACATCAATACTCGGGGGAGCCTCACCCCTACGCATTCTCGGGGGAGCCTCACCCCTAGGGAACGCGTCCCCAGGTGGCGGATCGGGGAAAGCTCTGCAGATATGCAGGGTCGGAGGGAAATAAAATACCTCCCGCGGACCAACAGGCCGGAGATGGACACTTCGATAACAAACCCCGTCTTCAGGGCATTCGCATGGCTTGGAGACGTGCTGTGCTCTTAGGATGGAGGATACAGTAGGGATGATAGCGGATGAACCCCAAAAGGTCAACGGTAGCGCCCAGGCTCTCCAAGAGGGCGTCAGGCGGCAGCCGGCCGTAAAACAAAAAGCCAAAACCAATACTCCAGTATCAAACATGAAAGTGCGCAAAGAGAGAAATTCTATAAATGTTAGGGCGTCCCCCTTAAGCGACGGTCAGAGTGTATCGAATGCTACAAATACTAGGGCGTTCCCCATAAGCGACGGTCAGAGTGTATCGAATGCTACAAATACTAGGGCGTTCCCCATAAGCGACGGTCAAAGACGTAGCGCAGCAAATATGCGCGTAGCAACATGGAATCTCGGTTCCCTGACCGGACGCAGCCAAGAACTGGCGGAAGTATTACATAGACGGAATATAGATATTTGTTGTATACAAGAACTAAAATGGAAAGGGTCCAAGTCCAGAGATATAGGGCGAAGCTACCAACTGGTGTACCAGGGTTCTTCATCTTTAAGAAATGGTGTGGGAATCGTTCTCAATGCAAATTTTAAACAAAGGATTATTAATGTAAACCGCTGCAGCGACAGAGTCATCGCAGTTAAACTAGCGATGGATAGTACTTGTCTTAACGTTGTTTCAGTATATGCCCCGCAGACCGGATGTTCTACAGAAGATAAAAACGCGTTTTGGGAAGATTTGTACGATCTGGTTCAGAGTATACCGTCAAACGAACAAACTATTGTTACTGGAGACTTCAATGGACACGTCGGACAAAAAGCAGATGCTTATCCAGAGATACACGGAGGTTACGGATACGGAACCATTAACAACCAAGGAAAAATGCTGTTAGACCTAGCTGCTACCTTTGACCTTCCAATTATTAACACACACTTTCAGAAAAAAGACGAACACCTAATTACGTACAAAAGCGGTAACTTTGCTACGCAAATCGACTACTTTCTCATGAATAGAGAGGTACGCAAATACTGTAAAGATTGCAAGGTTATCCCAGGCGAGCCGCTTACTACTCAACATCGCTTGCTGGTGGCATGCCTAAAATGCCTTCAAGTAAATCCAGGTCAAAAACTAGGCCAACACCGCGTATCAAGTGGCATAACTTGGATAGAGCACAAGGTGATGAAGTCCGGGTGGCCGTTGAGTCACATTTAAGCTCATCTGATAATATTAGGCAGAATCCTGACGAAACTTGGATAAAATTTCACGATAAGACTATTAAATCTGCTAAACAACATATAGGCATTTCAAAAGGCAAACTAAACATAAACAAAGAAGCCGCTTGGTGGAATGAAGACGTGAAATCCAAAGAAAGAAAATTTTAAAACATGGCAAAGCACACACTTAGAGGTTGACCGTAATAAATATGTAGAAAGTAAAACCCAGGCAAAAAAACTCGTAGCCTGTTCAAGAGCTTCATCTAGAGAAGACTTTTATAAACGTTTGGAAAATGCCACAAATGATAAAGAGATCTTTGAACTAGCGAAACAAAGAAAAAACCAAAGTAATGACATAAAATCCAACAAATACATTAAGGACAATGGCGGTAGGCTCCTAACCCAAGATAAAGATATAAAGGCACGTTGGCAAGAATATTATTCAACATTATTAAATGAAGAGTTCCCACAAGAATTGATGCCAGAGGCGGCACCTATACTCGGTCCAATTGAAGCTATAAGTAAGTTAAAAGTGCAATACGAAAACTTAAGAACAATAAATCAACTGGGCCAGATGAAATTCCAGTTGAACTCTGGAAGAAACTGGGCGATAAAGGTGTAATCTGGCTAGCAAACTTGTTCAACACGATTGCAGAAAAAGGAAAAATGCCTGATATGTGGAGAACAAGTGATATAATACCCTTCTATAAAAACAAAGGTGACGTTGCCGATTGTGGAAACTACCGAGCTATAAAGTTAACTTCACATACTATAAAAATTTGGGAAACCCTTATAGGTAACAGATTAAAACAGATAATTGAGCTTACGCCAAACTAGTGTGGCTTCACAAGTGGCGTAGGGACCATAGACGCGATCCACTCAATCAAAATGCTCTTACAAAAGTATAAATTACTCAAGAAAGATCTACATTTCACCTTTATAGATCTAGAAAAAGCTTTCGATCGAGTACCGAGAGACCTGATATGGGCAGCGCTCCGAGCTCATCATGTACCTGAAAAGTATATCGATATAGTAAAAGATATGTACCACAACGTCACCACAAGAGTTCGCGGCCCTGCAGGCTTGAGCGAAGCGTTCAATGTAAGGGTGGGAGTGCATCAGGTTTCCACCCTGAGCCCACTTTTATTCAATACCGTCATGGATTTCGTCACAAAAGACCTGCAACGTCCAGCTCCCTGGACGCTCTTGTACGCCGACGATATCGTCCTTGTAGCAGAATCTAGTGAGGAAATACAGGCTGACCTGTTCAAGTGGTGCAGCCGGCTCGAAGGCAGAGGACTTAGAGTAAGCCGCAAGAAAACGGAATACATGCACTGCAACTTCTCGGGTGCAACTATGGACCAACTCCCACCGGTGATAGACAACGTTCCTTTAAATAAAATAACGCAATTCAGGTACCTTGGGTCCCTAATAACGAGTAACTCCAGCACCACGGAGGATATAGAAAATAGGATCCAAGCAGGGGGGCACAAGTGGAGGGAGTTGTCTGGAATACTGTGCGATCCACAAATGCCAGTCCGAGTGAAGGGTAATGTGTATAAGAGAGCTGTACGACCTGCGCTTCTGTATGGAGCAGAATGTTGGCCTACGCGTAAGCAGGAGGAACAGAAGATGCACTGTGCAGAAATGCGAATGCTAAGATGGTCAGGTGGCGTGACGTTGTTGGATAAGGTCCGAAATGAATATATCCGAGGTACATTTAAGGTGGCACCTATACCAGAAAAGATGTGCGAAAACAGACTACGCTGGTTTGGCCACATAATGCGCAGGGACGATGACCACATGACCAAACAAATGATAAATAATATCTCAGAGGGAAAAAGGGGTAGAGGTCGCCCTATAACTACTTGGCTGAGTACAGTCCTGAAGGACCTAAAGACGATGGGCGCAAGCCCTGACTCGATGCATAATAGAGAAGAATGGCGCAAATTGATACGGAGAGCCAACACAAATGACATGGGACAAAGGCTAGGATAATGATGAATACTACAAAAATAACAGTAAAAAAATAACGTTACCAGATTTAAATCGGACTCGTAAAGACCCATGAAAAAAACAACGTTAACGGAGCGAGATATCGCAGATATCGTCACATTTGGACATTGATATTTTTATGAGCGGATCCCGGAAATTGCTAATACAGTTGGGTATTATAAAGAATAGTATATTAAGTAAATAAAACAAGTGTTAAATATTAAAAAAAACCTACTGCGGTTATTTAATTTAGGGTGACCCGAATTTTTTGACCGCGAGTGTAGATAAGTACACATTTGTAATTAATTTCCTTGTGAGGTAGCCTTGACTTTGCACCTCTCTACTTACTTCAATGGCTCACCGACCCAAAGTAAGGGGCCTTGCACCTCTCTAGTTGGCAAAAATAACAAAGCTTCCTGATTAGCGGCCATTACACGGTGAGTTTTATCGTGATATTTTTGGTTTGGGTGAATAACGTCCCACTCGCAAAACGTCCCTCTGTGGCGACCTCCTTGTAGAGCTTGTAAGCCACCTTTTTTGTATTGACAGACGGCAATCTTCTGTGGCTGTCAGTGGCGGACAAAAGACAGACTTGTCCTGTTTGCCCGAGAATAATACGTGTATTATAATAACCTAGTCTTACTGTCGTTATCGGTATTGTCCTATTGTTACCTTCGGTAATAAATACCGAACTATACGCATGAGTTTAATATTCTCAACATCGACCTGCACTAACTCCTCCAAAGTGGTGACCACCGACTCCGTTGGATTTGGAGTCTCCCGATCATTCTGCAGGAACGGCAGCCGAGAGAGAAACTTCGTGGATTATTTCAACGTGTCGCCAGCTCCGCAGCGTTGCGCAGTACTCATCGCCGTTACACATGGTCATTAAAAAAGACAATTCATGGCGTCCGTGTGGTGATTACCGGGCTTTAAATGCAAGAAATATACCAGATCGTTACCCCGTTCGGTACATTAATGATTTTGCCAACAACTTGGCTGGAGCAAAAATTTTTACAACTATCGATCTTGTGAAGGCATACCATCAAATACCTGTTGCTGAGGAGGATATCCCGAAAACAGCTATTGTCACGCTATTTGGTCTCTTTGAATATCCTTTCATGACCTTCGGCCTAAGGAATGCTGGCCAAACGTTTCAAAGGTTTATCGACGAGGTTACACGAGGCCTCGATTTCGTTTTTCCTTATATCGACGATATTTTGGTATTTTCATCAAGCGACATCCTTCACGAACAACACCTAAGAATTTTGTTCAAACGCCTTCAGGACTATGGCGTTGTAGTCAATACATCTAAATGCGTTTTCGGTGCCCGAGAGGTTGTGTTTTTGGGTTGCCACATAAGCTCAGAAGGGACTCGGCCTCTTCAGGATCGTATTCAGGCCCTAGTAGATTTTCCCCCTCCAAAGACCGTACAGGGTGTGCGTCGGTTTCTCGGTATGATAAATTATTATCGCCGATTTATGCCTCATGCCGCACGTTTTCAAGCACCCTTGAATGACGCTGTAACTGCTATTACCGGTAAAGGCCATTCATATGGACACCTGAACTACTAGAGCATTTCGAAGCTTGTAAGTCAAGTCTTTCAAGTGCTACTCTCTTACAACACCCGATTGTCAACGCACCTCTTGGGTTGTTTACAGACGCAGCAGCTTGTCAATGGTCAATGGTGCCCGTTGGCATTCTTTAGCAGGAAGCTGACTCCACAACAGTCACAGTGGCCGGCGTATTACAGGGAATTGTTAGCCGTGTACGAAAGTGTACAACACTTCCACTATATACTAGAGGTCCAGCATGTTACTATCTATACAGACCACAAGCCATTGCTGTATGCTTTCGTTATCCTTTATTGGACAATTTACAACTGATATAGAATATATCAAGGGCGAAGACAACGTCGTTGCGGACGCGATTGCTCGTATTGAAGCCATTTCTTTAGAAGACGATTACGAGTTCCTTTCGAAGTCGCAAGAGATTGATCAGGAGCTCGCAGACCTACGCGAAGCAAATAGTGGTCTTAAACTTACCAAGCTCAATATTCCTGGTACTGATATTTCTATTGAATGCGACGTCTCAACCGAAAAACCTCGTCCCTACTTAACACCTTCGTTTCGCCGAGCTGCTTTCTCTAAGTTGCACAATCTAAGCCACCCTGGAGTCCGAGCTACCACGAGACTGTTGGTCAGTCGATATGTGTGGCCCTCTATTAGAAACGATTCACGAAGATGGGCTCAGTCATGCCTAGAGTGTCAACGAGCTAAGGTTTCAAGACATATTTCTGCACCCCTTGGTCATATTACACAACCGTCTGGTCCTTTCCAGCATATTCACATCGACATCATCGGCCTGCTGCCGATTTGCAACGCATTTCGTTATTGCCTAACTGCCATAGATAGAGTTTCGAGGTGGCCGGAGGTCTGGCCCATGCGTTCGATTACGGCCGAAGAAGTGGCTGACACTTTAATTAGAGAGTGGGTATCTCGTTTTGGCGTACCGTCAATAATAACAACAGATCAAGGATCTCAATTTGAGCCTGATCTGTTCCGACGACTCACACAGACATTGTCTTCAAAACGCATCAGGACGACTGCTTATCACCAGTGTTCTAACGGCATGATTGAACGAGTACACCGCCAGCTAAAAGCGGCCCTCATGTGCCATACCGACTCTTGGATAAAGGCCCTTCCTTTAGTCCTGCTTGGCTGCTTCGCACGGGTTTATATAAGTTTATATGTATAATACATGCATGTATTATACATATAAACGTATATAAACCCGTGCAAAGCCGGGCGGGTCGCTAGTCTTTAATAAATTAAAATTTTCCCTCATCTGCGCTCACCTCGCTGCTGCGCTGTCTCCAAGCCAAGTGAACATGTCGTGAAAGAAATGTTGTGAAGCTAAAACTAATAAAGACATCCTATATATATATATATATATTTTAGGAGTAAGTTTCTCATTTAACTGCTTCGTTACAATTGCATGTTCTAGATACATAGGTACTGTTAGATACTGTGCTTAATCGTATTGTCTGCGCTCCACACAGGGGGATAATTTAAAATTAATGTATTATTGTAATGTAAAACGTTAAATGTTAAGGTAAAAATAAGCGAGAGATGAAGGGCACGGTTGGTCTGTACGATCGTTGTCGGCGACGTACGTAAAAGCCCTTAAAGTAAGGAAGTATTTCCCCTATATCAGTCTTTATGACATTGGTATAAGATACAATTTCGCCCGGCCTGTGGTAAAGTATTTTTCACTATTAGCTCTAGTTAGCCATAAAAGTGGTAGACTGTAGTTGCGAACATAACGCTTTCTTAGCTGACTGTACCAATTGTGAAATACCTTTACTACAGCCAGGCGATACCAATACAAAGATTACAAAGACGGAAGATATCCCAAGATATTGATTCTGCGGCCGTAGAAAACAAAAACCTATACGCTGTGCCGACCCTAAACCTGACCGCCGACGTTATATCAAATAAAAATACTAAAATGGATTCCCCCCCAAACCACATTAGGTACCTACACATTATTCCCTAGTTTCCCTACCATTGTCGGGCTATTACCTACCTAATATACCTTACTTACACCATAGAGAAAATATTTATGCTTTACACTGTTCATCATCATAGGCTTTTGCGTCTATTTCAGACGATTTAACCATTGCATATCGAGACATCTTTTTTTAATGAAAAGATAGTTTACCAAAGAGGCAATTGTAAACATGACATGACATCGTTCGCGTCGTTAACTGGTACCTATGTAATTAAAACTAGAATGGATTTTGTAGCGTAGGTACTTATTTATCTTTTGAGTCTTGACCGTTTTGTAGTCAGTATAAATTGCTCATTTACTGTTTAGTACTACACTTCAGAATACCTTACGATTTCCGGTACTCTGTGCTACTTATACAATGCCCAAGATTTTTAATTGTATCAATTATTTTGTGCTTTTTATTACATTATATTTTGATGGGAAACGAACTTACTGTACTCCAATTGATGGTTCCGATTACGATGACTGTAGGTAATTTTTTATAGTTACAAAATTGTGGTGTTAAGGGAAGTAGGCATAAGAAGACATCGTTGATTTGTATTTCAATTAAATGTGAAGAAACCATTTTTTTTAAATTGCTTCAATAATAACATTAATAACATAATCTTATATTACAGCACATATATCAGAACAATGGGAGTCTTTGGATTTCGATGAATACGACGGAACAACTGATTCGAACAATGCAATCTTGAATTTGGGAGCAATTAACTACCCTCACTAATCCTTTTTAGGGTTCCGTGCCAAAAAGGTAAAAAGGAACCCTTATGGTGCGACTCTGTCGGAACATCTGTTAAGAATAATCTTTGCCGAAGTTTACCATGCGAAAATTCTGAAATTATTACATATATTAAGAGTAACATAAATAATACAGGCAAAATAAAACAATACCTAGCGTATTTTATTTTATTTTAATTATCAAAAATAATTGCTTAACTAAGTTTGTAATTTTATTAAGTTTATTTATTTATTTATTTAGCAAAATAACTAAACACTATGGATAAATATTTGCGTCCAGACCGCTTCGACGCAGATCCGTCATCAAACACGAACAACGCTATTCTTTGGACACACTGGAAAAAAACATTTGAAAGTTGTCTGTCAGCAATTGAACAACATGGGAAAGTGACCGAAAACGATGCAAAATATCAATTACTGGTAAATCATATCGCTCCAAACGTATATAATTATATTAAAGATGAAAGAATATACGATGCAGCTATAAAGAAGTTAGATGCACTTTATATAAAACCACCAAACGAGATATTTTCAAGATATAAACTTACCAAACGCCATCAGCAAGCTGGAGAAACAATAGACAAGTACGTTCAAGAGCTACAGCTACTGGCAAAAGACTGTGCATTCAAAGCAGTGTCGGCGGAACTGAATGAGAGTGAGTACGTTAGAGATGCTTTTCATAGCTGGCTTATCAGATGCCTCTATTCGACAAAGATTGCTTGAGAACACTTCTCTGAGCTTAGACGATGCTCATACAAAAGCACGCTCTCTCGAAATGGCTCAAGTCCATAACGAATCCTATCAGCAACCTTCACCCACTTTTATCAACACCGCTTCTACGGCGAAACAACCTTCAACAAATTATGATATGTGCTATTTTTGCGGCGCTAAACGACACGCACGACGACTCTGCCCAGCTTTCAACGCTACTTGCTTGACTTGTGGTAAACGAGGGCATTTTGCTAAAGTCTGCAAGAGTAAACCAACACAACTTAATGCTTTTGCCACCAACGATGAACCGCCCGCTAATGAACCACCACCCAAACAAGAAAACTTGTCATGTATAACAGCTGCGACCGATAATTTAAACAAAGCAACCATACCCGTCCTTATCAACGGAAAAATTACAGCTAAAGCACTTATCGACACTGGCAGCACAGCGAGTTTCGTCAACAGGAGACTTGTTAACGATTTTAATTTAGAAACAACGCCAAGCAAACAAACAGTAACCATGGCTGCTGACCAAAACCGACGGCCGCTGTACTCTGAACATTAATATAAAAGGGAATGAAATACAAGCAGAATGCTTAGTTCTACAAGGATTATGCGCTGACGTAATCATTGGACATGATATTTTAAAACGACACCAATACATTGAAGTGTACTTTGGTGGACCCCGAGCTCCACTTAAACTAAACGCCTTCGCTTGTGCTAATATCGAACCCGTCAGCTTATTTCCAAATCTCTTGCCGAGCTGTAAACCAGTAGCCATTAAATCGAGAAAGCACACTGCAGATGATACTGCTTTTATAACCATGGAGATCCAGAAACTATTAAAGGACGAAATAATCGAGCCTAGCCAATCACCATGGCGTGCTCAAGTTCTAGTAACTTCGAATGAGAATCACAAAAGACGTATGTGTATGGATTATTCGCAAACGATCAACAAATATACTCAACTCGACGCGTATCCCCTCCCCGCAATCGAAGACGTTGTAACGAAGGTGGCGAAGTATATCGAGTATACAGTAAAATAGACCTGCGCAGTGCGTATCATCAAATTCCGATTTTAGAACGTGAAAAACTCTATATGGCATTCGAAGCTGACGGCAATCTCTACCAATTTCGCAGAATACCATTCGGGGTAACTAATGGAGTAGCTGCATTCCAGCGCTCAATCAATACTATATTACAAAAGGAAAAGCTACAGGGGGTATATGCTTACCTCGATGATATCACCGTGTGTGGACGCGATCAGCAGGATCATAACCAAAAACTTAAACAATTCCTAGACGTCGCTATTACGCGCTACAATTTGACTCTCAATCTTGAAAAGAGCGAATTTTCAAAGAAGGAAATAAACATACTGGGTTACAATATCTGTAATGGTATCATCAAGCCAGATCCTGAAAGACTACGCCCACTACTAGAATTACCGATTCCTGAAAATACAGCACCCCTACGTCGATCCTTAGGGTTATTTGCTCATTATTCAAAATGGATCCCAAATTTCTCAGATAAAATTCATCCCCTAGTCATACAAGAGAAATTTCCAATGACTCAAGACGCTATCAACGCTTTCAATTCATTAAAAGAAGAAATAGCCCAATCAGCTTTACATGCTATTGAAGACAACGTACCTTTTACTGTTGAGACGGATGCTTCAGACTTCGCCATAGCTGGAACCTTGTCACAAGAAGGTAGACCGATCGCATTATTTGCAAGAACACTTTCTGGCAGCGAGCGCAATCATCCTGCTATAGAAAAAGAAGCTGCCGCTATAGTCGAATCACTAAAGAAATGGCGCCAGTTTCTTGCAGGCAGAACGTTTCGACTGGTCACCGATCAGAAGTCGGTCTCATACATGTTTGACCAAACGCATTCTTCAAAAATTAAGAACGATAAAATTCTACGCTGGAGATTAGAACTAGCCATTTTTAGCTTCGACATCGTCTATCGTCCAGGCAAAGACAATCAAGTTGCAGACGCGCTCTCTCGAGCCCAGTCTAAATTCGGCTACAGCGACGAGCGGCCTGCTAGAACTTCACAATAATCTCTGTCATCCGAGAGTTACAAGAATGGTACACTGGGTACGAACTAAGAATCTTCCGTATTCAATTCAAGATATTAAACAAATGACATCTAGTTGCCCGATCTGTGCCGAAATAAAGCCAAAGTTCTATCCATTTGAGGGAAAACTTATTAAAGCGACGTCACCATTGGAAAGAATTTCGATCGATTTTAAAGGACCCCTGCCAACAGAAGGGTCTAGTAGCAATCGTTACATTTTAACTATAATTGACGAATACTCTCGTTTTCCCTTTGCTTATGCGTGCCCAGATATAAGCACTGACACAGTAATAGCGAAACTGACAGACCTTTTCGCCACTTTTGGCATGCCAACTTATGTCCACAGCGATCGTGGAACATCATTTTTATCTAACGAACTGAAACAGTTTTTACATGACAGAGGAATCGCTACCAGCTATACGACGCCTTATAATCCTCAAGGGAATGGGCAGACAGAGAGATACAACGGTATTATATGGAAAACCGTACAATTAGCATTGAAGACACGTAATCTTCCAATTACTAAGTGGCAGCTCGCACTGACAGCGTCTCTCCATGCCATCCGATCGCTTTTATGCACGGCTATCAACTGTACGCCGCACGAACGCATGTTTTAAATAAATAAATAAAATAAATATTTGTGGACAATCTTACACAAATCAACCTAGTCCCAAACTAAGCAAAGCTTGTACTATGGGTACTAGACGACGATATAGATACTTATATAGAGAAATAAATACTTAAATACATAGAAAACATCCATGACTCAGGAACAAATATTCGTGCTCATCACACAAATAAATGCCCTTACCGGGATTCGAACCCAGGACCTCTTGCTTCGTAGGCAGGGTCACTACCAACTAGGCTAAAGCGGTTTCCCATCCTAGACGCTCCGCCAACGGCCAATCGATGCCATTATTAAGTACGTATGTATGACATTTTATGTCTTATAATTCCTATGAGATTATCATTAAATAAGTCCCTTGTTTCAAATAAAAAAAATATAATCGAATTCGGTACGCGTGATAAAAAATAGCACTGATAGTCAAACGGTTACGGTTGCAAGTTAAGTAAAGTTTACGGTTGCAAAGTTATTAGTACCAAAATGCAGATGGCGCTGTACAACAGTAACTTCTATCAATTCCACTATTAGCTGTTATGGGCTAGCTACAAACCATACAATTATCACTTCTGATTTGTCGCATCCATTTCTGACAAATTGTGGCAATTTAGGGATACCATTGTCCCGCATTGTAAGGCGGCGTACAAAAGTGATGATGTCTTCATGAGTGTATTCAAAGAATAATAACCTCACAAGGACATCCTCGCTCCAGGTCCTATGGAATGTAACTCTTGAGTGTATGACTTTTCTCTTGATATGATATATCTGCTTCGCAATTATAGTATGTAATATTATATATAATAAATTGATATTAAGACCATTAACTTGTAGTTTATGTATTTAAGCGTGAATCCTTTAATAGGAACGTTGAGTCAGTTTTTCTGGTCAGCTGTCTTACCTTTTAATTCGTGTGTTCCCTGATCTGGCACCGTTCGCTGATCCCATGGAATTGGGTTGAATGTCCCATCTGTTTAAAGGTGCAAACATGAATCTCTGCTAGATCCTCTAAGTACTTGACTATGCCTTCAACGCATAGGTAAAACATTAATTGACTTATCTTTAGCATGTTATGGAGTGTCACTAACTTGGTAGCCCACAGGCTCAGATAGAGTCGCAAGGACCCCTTTACTTATGTTTCGCCTTTAGCTCACACGAACCCAGACGGAGTCGCGTGGACTGAATTGGCCAAGTCTACGTGCACTGGTGAACCCTTCGGTTCTCAAAGTTGCCGGATATTATAACGGCGGCTCGCAAGCCTTCTTCAGATTCTTGTAGCGACAGACAATAACATTGATACTAAGTAATGGATAAGTGTATTGGATGGAAATAGATTGCTTGATCAGCTCTATGAGTTTCGCCAAGTCATCTAACTTCCACTTCATTAATAAAGACTTAAATAAGAGAATACTCTACATATTTTCAAGATACTTAGCTTTAGATATCAGGTCAGGAAACGGGCACAGAAAACTATTCACCATCACAATTTATATCATTTTAAATGTCAGAAAACAAAAGAATTCTAGCGACAAAATTCAAAGCTTACCAAAGATAAGCTAGAGTTTGTCCATCCGGTGTTCAGTCAATGTTGCTATATACAAATATTATTTAAGGGCTATTTCTCGCGAACCCTCTTCGCGACAACCATTTCGTAAAAATAATATTGCCATAACAAAGCACTGTGTCATGATTGTGTTATTACTTATTTTTCCTAAGGTATCGTTATTCGCAGTAAGATGCTAAAGTGTTGATAAAATAGTACATTGTGATACAAGTGAGCTATGTTGATCATTACATCAGAGGCGGAATTGTCACGCGAACCGCAGGTGAGCGTAATAATAGAGCCGAGGATGTAATTATCAAAGCTCACGCGTGTCATACGACGTTTTTCAACACATTTGCGAGGAAAAAATCCTTTTCATAAAATGAAAATGTTACAGGCTCCTAAGTTGTTTCCTTTAGTTATTGATGACAACAGGTTTTTACTCACATACATTTGTACATCTCCAAGAATTTACAGTGGCGTCAATTCTATTTATCACTTTTCTATTCACCACGAGTCAACATTTTTAATAATAACCAAACACGCGTCATCAATGTTTACAAATATTTATGAAATTACTTACTATAATGGCGCGCAACTGTTTTTTTTTGCGTGAAGTTTGCGCAGTGCGCCCGCAGCGAGGCTTAGGTAAATGAAATCTCTAAACAGCCAATACAAAATAAAATAAATATTTTCTTATTCAATACGAACCAACCCTAATGTAACACCTATTTTATAACACATGATAACTATGCAATAAATGAATTATGAATATAAATTCATGTAAAATGTTATCAAAAGTAAATCGTTTTACTAAATGAAACTTTTTTATATCATATCCAAGAAGAAATAATCAATTAATTCACAAGAAGGATTTAATTTGTTTTGTAAGAATCCATTTGCCGAGAATTAAAACCAAACCTGTATAACCCGGTCAATTTAAGAATGCGCTGAGTCCATACAATGATCATAAATTCTTTCCATGGTCAAATTGTGTTGGTTGTCCACATGCATACAATTTGTCAGTACAACTCGTTTGACACTTTTGACAGTTGCATCAGCAGCGCAACATGCCTCCAGACGATAGCAATTAGTCAGATTCTGATAAATTGGGGCTGACAAATCATTACATGTATATGGTACCGCTCATGCCGCCCGCCGCGCTCGGACGTCTGGCGTCGCCTTAAATGACTTTCAAAGCTATCTATGGTGTCCCAATTGTCAACAAATGTCAAAATTCAACTATTGACTAGACCAAAGAGAATATAACCACTACGTTTAAGAGACGGAACTTCACAGTACTTCACCTCACTAAAAGCTCTATCGGGTATACATCTTACCAACATAAGAAATATTGGATGTTGCTATACTTACTCATAAGGGCCATTATACACCTAGAAGATGGAAAGAGACAAAAAACATTCAATTCATTCACTTTTAGGCAGCTGGTTGAGACAAATGGATAGGTGTATAGAATGCTTAATTTACCGAATTTAGTGCTGGAAAAACCAATGATAGTGATTTCAAGAACCGATAATAGTGATGTCAAAGAACCGATTTCAGTGATTTCAAGAACCGGTAATAATGATTTCAAGAACCAATAATTATTGCTAAAAGCATTTCTATTTTTTGATTTGCGTCGTCGTATTTGTCCCTTATAAATGAAACAATATAGAGTTAAGGTGCAACCATTATTTATTCCTTCAGATTATACATTTAGATTGCCAAATAGGTAAAGCATAATTTTAAACTGCCAGAGGGCCTACCGCGAAACAAAAACGAACATATCTCTGTCGCTCGAACTAGCAAGTGCGACTGAGAGGGAGATACAAAAACAAAGTTTGTGTTCGTTTCGTGGTAGCCCCTCCGATTACACTGAAATGTAAAGTAATTTTAGTAGAGTGATTGCGCCGCCGGTAACCACCTAATTTAGTACGCTGATTTGCGACCACTTCGATTTAGACGACCTGAACTGCAAGGATATTATATCGTTTTCATAGTAGAAAGAGAGATTTAATAAAGATACGCAATATCTTTAATTTTAAAAATAACCTTGTCAGGTGTTCGTCGAGGCTGGGCTCACACAATCTGAGATCATGCACAGAAAACAGAATCTGGTCCACTCAAGAGAAATATTGAATTTTAGTTATAAAATTAATTAGAATATTGCATGCCCAATGCTGGTTTCGCATACTTAAGTCCTAACATAAGTAAACTACTTTATACCTTATTACAATCAGATCTGTTTTATAACTACGTTCTGGTAATAAACACTGCACTTTGAAAAAAGAAGGTTTTTGTAGAGATTCTGCATAAAATGTGCCGTTTTATTTGCTCTTGAGGATTCAGATTATGATTCCGTGACTGAGTTCCGTTGTGTGAGGCCAGCCTGAACCTGGTCGCGTAACCGGCATAATCACCAGATCACCACCACATAAATTATCACTGATAGAACTTGGATTTATTTACTAAAATGTCACTTATGCTAAACACAATTTAATAAATGTCTAGCGTCTGGTCAGAACGAGGTATATTTAAGTATCTGCCAGATTAATTTTGATCTGGTTATTTTTACAAGCTTAATAATACTTGCCTTGTTAGTTCGTTTGATCGTTAGTATTAGTATGTGCGGGTCAAATATTCCAAGTCAAGTTCCAAGTTCTAATTTAGTAAGTGTAAGTCGGATGGCAATGCCATCCTATGGTACCATAAAACTGGTCTGAATATAAAGATGGAAGTGGCCATAGCATCTCCATAATTAAACAAGATAAACTCTTAAAGAGTGGTTGATGACTAGGTAAAAAAACTGCGGCTGGCAATCAGCAGAAGCTCGTACCTACCAGTGGCGGAGCGCCCATACAAGCCGTTTCCCACCGGCTTGCTCAAAATTCATGATGGAACACTTAAGGCCTCCACACACCGAACGCGGGTCGAGCGCGGCGCGGGTCGGGCGCGGCGCGGGTCGGGCGCGGTTGAAGCGGTTTATTCACACCGGCGTGAAGTAACGCGGGCCCGTCGCGGGCCCGCGTTGCTAGCGCGTTCACAAGAACGGCAAAGAGAATACGCCCGGCAGCACCAGTCGACTTCAAGATGTGGAACGGTGAAGACTCCGACGAAGAAGACCTATTATTGCTCCTAGCTCTTAATAAAAAAAAAGAATTTGGGTTCACGACCTGAATAAAGAATCTGCGAGACGCCGTTATGGGGAATACCATCGCCTGTGTAGGGAATTGGAAAGTTACGAAGATCGTTTTTTTACTTATTTCCGAATGTCCCAAAACAGTTTTGAAGAATTGCATGAGATATTGCAAGTTAAAATAACAAAAATGGACACCAATTATAGATCGTCAATCCCGACCAGCACGGCTATCACAAGACGGCCACGACATACTCTCGAGCTCTCTCGCACTATGCGTCTCTCATACACATATTTATATCTACATATTTGTTTATAAATGTCTACTCGTACCCGGCCTCCAGGTATTTGCAATAAGTAGGTAATAAAAAATAACAATCACGTGTTTTATTAAAATTATTAATTAATACAAATGACTGATTAGGTAGGTAGTTAGTTATTTAGGTAAACATACAGATATTAGAATTACGCAATCAGCCTGTGATTTGTCTTGATAAGTATTTGTACCTAAGTAAATAATATTTTAATGATTAAGTATTTTAGTAGTATTACCTAAAGATGTCAAAGTCGGTATCCAAAGTGGAAATATTCATTAAATAATAATATCAATAAAACACGTCGTTAATTGATATTATTTACATTTATTTTAGTTGTTGAAATTGATTCAAGTATTATTTTATATTTATAAAGTACCGTCAAATGGGGTAACTTGGAACATGACGGGTTACTTGAGACACCGGATTTCACCAGGAACAAGTGTGTGCTTTTATGTCGGAATAGCCTCTAAGTATATCTAGCTCAACATACAAACTAGAAAGCTAGATTATTCCAACATACAAAAACACACTAGTTCTTGGTGAAATCCGGTGTCTCAAGTAACCCGGCGGGTATTCCAAGTTACCCCATTTGACGGTAGTATAGAAAAGTTAATTTTTTTGTTAAAACAATGAACCTACAGTAGGTACAAACGTGCAATGTATCGTGCCCTTAGGTACCATTAGTTTGAGTTGAGTAACCGTCCGTACCGTACTTGGGTGCATTAGAACGCTAGCCCTGTGGTGATGTACGCAGACGCCTATAGCGAATACGGGTTTGCAAATTTTTTGTAAGTAAGGGAAAGAGGTTGTACTTATGTAGTAGGTACTTTCGATATTGATTTTGCATGACTAAAATAACAATGATTCTCGTTTTAAATAAATTCAAATTAAACCATAACTATGTTTTTTATTAATCATTATCAATTTAGGTAAGTAAATAACAAGTACCTACTGTAAGTCTCCATTTAAAATGGTACATGGTGTAATACATAGTATTCCTCATCGAGGTAGGTACAGTAGGTACAGCCAGCGTCATAAAGTTAGTAGCAGCCAGAGTAGCCAAATATTTCGTAACACACCCTTATTCTTACAGTAATAAAGACGTGTACCGAAATATTTGGCTGGCTGCTACTATAACTATGACGCTGACTGTACCTATATTTTGTATGACGCTTTTACCTAGAGCTTTAGCACAATTTGACTCTAGACTATAAAATAATATATTAATTTTATGCCATACGATAAATAAATAAATATTATTAGAATTAAAAGCTAATTTTAAGCGAATGTCATGAACTAGTAAGTAGTTAAGTACCGGGGTGCTATTCTAACTCGACACCACACGGGGATGTATTGTAGGTTTGATACAAATACCTAGGTTTTCGATTCGAATCGGTCGTGATGACCTATGAAGACCTTTGAGTACTGTGCCGCCAATTTTTACGCCAAACAAGATTAGGTAGACTTATCCTAAAGCGTGACCTTAGCGTGGCAAGTTTATCGCGACTGGGAGGAACACAAATGTATCCCAAAATGAAAGGGAAATTAAAACTTAATGTATGGTTATAAACAAATATGTAGATAAATAACGCTTACCGCAAGCAAATGGCTAGTCTCTCTCTGGTCGGGATTGACGATCTATAATATTGGTGTACATTTTTGTTATTTTAACTTGCAATATCTCATGCAATTCTTCAAAACTGTTTTGGGACATTCGGAAATAAGTAAAAAAACGATCTTCGTTACTTTCCAATTCCCTACACAGGCGATGGTATTCCCCATAACGGCGTCTCGTAGATTCTTTATTCAGGTCGTGAACCCAAATTCTTTTTTTTTATTAAGAGCTAGGAGCAATAATAGGTCTTCTTCGTCAGAGTCTTCACCGTTCCACATCTTGAAGTCGACTGGTGCTGCCGGGCGTATTCTCTTTGCCGTTCTTGTGAACGCGCTAGAAACGCGGGCCCGCCGCGGGCCCGCGCGGGCACGCGACGGGCCCGCGTTGCTGCCGAGGCGGGCCCGCGTTACTACACGCCGGTGTGAATAAACCGCTTCAACCGCGCCCGACCCGCGCCGCGCCGCGCCCGACCCGCGCCGCGCACGACCCGCGTTCGGTGTGTTTGAAGTGTAGTTTCAATGTTTTACAACTTGCGCGGGCCCGCGCCCGACCCGCACCCGTGACCGGTGTGTGGAGGCCTTAAAATCATCAAAAAACAGCTCTTTTATGTGCTCCGGGTTGTCTAGTGAAAATTCTTACGCGCCGCCACTGGTACCTACCAATATAATTTAATATTTTGCAGGAGCATTTTTATTTTCTTTAATATATTTTTACATTACACTAGCTTCTGCCCGCGATTCCGTCCGCGTGGAACTCGTTTATATTGAATCTTCATACAAATGTTCAACCCCTTAGAGGATTTCCGGGATGAAACCTAGCCTATGTCCTTTCCCGGGACTAGAAACTATATTTATACCAAATTTTATTGAATCAGTTCAGCGGTTTAAGCGTGAAGAGGACAGACAGACAGACACACTTTCACATTTATAATATTAGTACTATGGATATGGACATGGATTATCATTTATATAATACCATTTATATAATACCATAATCAACCGCCGAAACTAGGTGATCATATACATAGGTACAGTCGCCATCACATACATAGGTACACTTTAGGTGTTCAAAAATATCGGCACATGCACCCTAA
This sequence comes from Epinotia brunnichana, assembly GCA_963854355.1. NCBI lineage: Eukaryota > Metazoa > Arthropoda > Insecta > Lepidoptera > Tortricidae > Epinotia > Epinotia brunnichana. Next base: position 15,390,107 of record OY977952.1, read on the forward strand.
TGCCTTGAAAATAGAGGTGTGTTCCGATGTTTGTGACGTGCTTGTTTGCTCCGATGTATGTGATGGCGACTGTACAGTCAGCGTCAAATATTCTGTAGCAGTCAAAGTGGCCAAATAGTTCGGTACACCATACTAAATATATGGTGTACCGAACTATTTGACTACTTTGGTTGCTACAAAGTATTTGACGCTGAGTGTACTTTCACTTTTTGAACATAAAATGAATGAACCCCTAGACTTGCCTGTCCGTAGAGTAATTCTTTGTTGCAAAAGGTGGTGTAGATGTTTTTTTTTTTTTTTTATTGTTTACATCGATATAATAGGGAACATTACGCAAAACTCTTCGTAGGTGGCGACACTAGCAGCGTTGACATTGTATCTCGTTCCCACTTGCGGTATTGTCTATGCAAGCATCCTTGTCACTCAATTGACAATCAATTGTGCATGTGTGTGTGAATCCCTATATTCCTATACTGGTTTACTATTAGTGGTAGTGCTGCCTCTGGTGGCAGAACATTGCAGTAATGTTCCCTATTGAGCAAATATCAAAAATGAATACACGAGATATCTTGGGTTCTTGGGACAACTTTTGGCAGCCACAAGTCCTCGAAATTTTGGGTCTGTTTTTGGTTTCTCACTCGTATCTTCTATACGGCACATCCTAGCGAAAAGTTACTCACTTGGAAATTAAAAGAACATGAAATTATGCGTCTAATGAATACCAATACATAACAATTCGGTTCAGCGACATAGTAGAAAACCATGGTCGAAAACGAGGCTTTCCTCAATTTTGTAAGTTATTTAAAGATAGTGGTTTTTAACTTCTGCGTTTCAATTTAACTATACGTTTTTGCTCCTTAATTAAAATCCATAATTAAAACCCATTTTTTTTGTTTATTTAAATAGCTTTTTCACTGAGTGACGATGTCGCTCTGTATTATACATCTATACATAACACTATCTTCTACTTAAACCTATTCTTACTAGCTTATAAATAAGGAGTGCTGAATCTGAAATTGGGTGAGCCAGAATGTAGATACATCCACTAAAAACCGGTTGGCAACATCCATTTATTGAATGTCTGGGATCCATATAATATATATGAGAAGTCAGATTGCGGTGCGCTGCTCTAGTAGCCAAAATGGCAAAAACCCTTATAGTTTCGTCATGTCTGCCCGTCTATCCGTTTGTCCGTATGTCACAGGCTTTTTACTCGAAAATTATAAGGTGTATTTGAATAAAATTTGGAAGGTAGGTGTATATGTGTTAGCCGCTATATAGTTATGTAATGAAATTACTAAAAAAATATTATTTTAGTGGTGTACTCGTACCCCATACATGTAACTGCAAGTCAAAAAAAAATTAAAGATTGTAAGTCCACGTGTGGCACATCAATCGATAGGCCTTTTAAAATAAATATAAGGTTTCTCAGCAAGTTTTTCGATTTAGTGAAAAATAGTCGGAGATAATCGCCTACGCCAGTCAGAAGAGGCTCAAAGCACGGGGTAGGTACTTTGCAAAAGGTGGCGTAGACGATTCAATATTTCAACCAATCGCAGAGCATGGAGCATTGGTTCTTGCAGGGCATGGCCTGCTCGATTTTATTTTCCAACCAATCACAGAGCCAGAATTCATGTCGTACGCGGCCGTCCAGATTTGCTTAACCAATCAGATCACACACAAGCTCATTACTTCCCATGGGCCATTATTTCCCGCGGTAACAATTTAGGCCATTGTCTTTCTGTATACAGGCAAGGAATAACACCATTTATGAGCAAGTGTGATGAAAAATACATTTCTGCTTGTAGCATAACACAGGTATAACAACCAATGAAACGACGCCACTCGCCTCGCCCGCTTGTTACTCGCTCGGCCGCTTGAGCGATGTTGTTCATAGAGAGCTAGACGAATACGCCCGCCACGCGCCGCCGCCGCGTTCCGTACTCCTGACCCGGCCCGCTCAGTAGCCGGATGGGTCCGCCGTGTGTTTTGCGTTTGCGCATTAGATTTATTCCCCTAACCGTTGCGTATTGTTCAGACTTTTAGCACTTGTCTGGCAAATCTCCTTTTAGATTTCATTCCTTTTCATATCGCAATCTGTGAACAAAATCAACTCGTTAGAACATAATCAACATAATTAGAGGCAAACTACAGGCGGTCTACTCGTTAGAGAGTGATTTCTTCCTGACAACCTTAGGATAGCGGAAATCAAATCTCATCATCATCATCATATCAGCCGAATGTGAATTTTTATTTAAAGACCGCATAGTTTAAGACTTATTATTCACAATACCAAAAAAAGTGCGAAAATTTCGTGATTTTTCGAGTGCCGCAAAGTAAGCACCAGGTTTTTGAAGCTGCAAACATGGATATACGGTACTGGTAGTGGTCCTAACAACATATTCAAAAAGCTGAACTAGCAGTTAGCTTGCGATTTTAGCGATTTTTCTGGTCAAATATGACTGGCCTATAATGTCCTACGGGACCCATACTATCACCCCAGTGATTGCCTAGTTAGTAAATAAATCTGTATTTGATCTAGTGAAAATCCCTGCTGCCCTTTGGTTAGCTAGGAAAACTACACTGCGCCCTTCAACAACTTGAAACACAGGTGCAAGATGCAAGCAAAATTAAAAGATGTAGGTACACACCTGTATCGCGATTGAGTGTTCGTTTCTTACATTTAAGAGTAGGTACCAACATGTTCTGTCAGTTTTTTACTGTCGCCAGCCAAAACCGCATAGACCCATCTGAAAAAAAAAACAAAAGCCCTAGAGATGTTCCCAGATTAACTTATATTTTAGATTCTCGTGGTACACAGAACGCAAGCGAAACCGCGGGATAAAATATAGCGCGTCCATTTCAAAGGTCTTCTCAATATATTGGCGAAAGAATCTTTATAATCGGATGAGTAGTTCCGGAGATTACCCGCTACATACAAACTTGTAAAGCGAACACCTTTGAAATATTATAGTATAGATTTACGTTATATTAATAAGTAATAATAATAATAATAATAATTTATTGATAAAACATAATGTACATCAGTATTTACTATAGACTAGGAGCTTAATATTAGAGGCAAATAACACGTGCCTGAACTAGGATACCCTGTGTTTCAGGCAAAAAAAGAACTAACAATGGAATATGTTATTCACATGCAAAATATTATTCAATATGATTCTTATTGACTAGGTAGTACAAAATAATTAGTAAGTTAATAACCTATATATAAAAAAGGTATAAAAAGATAGAAGATAGAACAAAATTATTTTAAAACGATAAATAACTTCTCAGTATCGTCATAGGACATATTATGTAGGGCTTATCGTAGTGTTGATTTACATTTCATGTAGTTTAGGGGATATAAATCTAGCCGTGCATTAAGTCTTTTATAAATATTTTGTTTAACGCAACGAATTATAAGTAATATAGTCCTGTGTCTAACAATATTGATAATAGTTTTTATAAGCGTTAAACAAAATATTAATATAACTGATTCTTGTAATGTATTGTAGAATAAAGTCCTGATAAAGTGGTCATACACTTAATTCAAACGTAAAGATTTAAAAGAGGTCTACCTTGACATTGCTCTAATCTAAATCTAACACAGCGGAATGTCATTTCGCTCACATTTAGAGTATTTAGACCAGCACAACTGTGGAAGTACCTACCACCTTATAGAACAAAGCAACCAGAATAACCACTTGCTCTGTGGTGTTGTGTTCCTGGGAGAGTAAGGTCGCCAGAGGTCCCGAGTGAGGGAACCGCGTTTGTGTCTATGCATCAACACAACGAAGCCTCAGATCAATAAAGGGTTGCCAATGAATTTCTAATTCTTCTGGAATCGTAGGCATCTATAGGCTTACCATCACGCAGATATGCCTGTTTGCCACCGTCGAAGTTAAAAAAAACACTTATCAATAAAGGGTTGCCAATGCGTTTAAGATTCTTCTGGAATAGTAAGCGTCCGCATAGGCTGCGGTGTCTGCTTACCATCATGCAGATTGTATGCCTGTTTGCCACCGTCGAAGTTAAAAAAAACGCTAATCAATAAAGGGTTGCCAATGTGTTTAAGATTCTTCTGGAATAGTAAGCGTCCGCATAGGCTGCGGTGTCTGCTTACCATCACGCAGATTGTATGCCTGTTTGCCAGCGTCGAAGTTAAAATAAAAAACCGGCCAAGTGCGAGTCGGACTCGCGCACGAAGGGTTCCGTACCATTATCAATAAAAATATTTATTTTATTTGGTTTTTAGTATTTGTTGTTATAGCGGCCACAGAAATACATGACTGTGAAAATTTCAACTGGAACTATCACGGTATCAGTGAGATACAGCCTGGTGACAGACAGACGGATGAACGGACGGACGGACGGACGGACGGACGGACGGACGGACGGACGGACGGACATCGGAGTCTTAGTAATAGGGTCCCGTTTTACTCTTTGAGTACGGAACCCTAAAAAACACAAATCAATAAAAGGGTTGCCAATGATTTTCTGATTCTTCTGGAATCGTAGGCATCCATAGGCTGCGGTGTCTGCTTATCATCACGCAGATTGTATGCCTGTTTGCCACCGTCAAAATAAATAAAAAAAACACAAATCAATAAAGGGTTGCCAATGCGTAGTATAAACAATGCGGAAGGTCGTAGACAGCCGGTCGGACGAACATGATGACGAACAGTTGACATCTGAGAACAGGCACATATCAGCACATAAAACCACGAATCATGTTCTTCTGGTGATGATTTCGGAGAAAACAGCTATTCTATTTCCTTGTCTGGCATTCAAACTTACCTCTTTACCAAATTCGAATATCGCACGAGATGTTTCGAACCAATACGCGGATCTTAATCATGAATATCATGATCATGACATCATGAGTGATCGAGGTTCCGGCGCATTTAGCATTGCATGCGCCTGTGCTCGGCCCGTCGGCTTTTCAGCGCGGGCGAGAGCGAGAATACCCGTCTTTCCTTCACCATTGTTCAATGTTGGGTTACACACATTTCTACGACACATGAAGTCACATCCACACTCAGTACTGAAATAGTACCCAAAAACTATTTCCCACACAGACCATACAGAATCACAAGCGCAAAAAATACTTAAAAATTCTTATTACCATTCATATTTTTAAGCAAAAGGCATATGTTGAGACTCCACGGGAACAATCAAGTTTGCAGCAGACGTAACTGAAAAAAATTGAAAGAATTAAAAAAAAAAGTACCTACATTAATCATGTTTTCATTCAGCAAATTCAGCCATCGATCGTTATCGTTTATAATAATGATAATAATTATGTATGTCTTTAAGGAATTTGTAATGTAGGCCTTGTTGCCTGAAATAAATTACAATGACACCATAGCTCAGCCGCCGATGGACTGACGGACAGACGGACATGGCGAAACTATAAGGGTTTCTTGTTTAATACGGAACCCTAAAAACGTCCACTGAGAAAAACTACCGGTAAATGTGTAACCTGTAGCTAGGTTATGTTATTGACTTACCGGAGATCATCTTCGCGAAAACTGGTAAAGAAACCTCCCCTGAGGCTTTCTCGGACGCCACACACTTCACATCGTCTAGTTTTAACGACCATTGTGCATACATGAGTCTGTCTCAAAAATATTACGTATACACGCGCGCGCTCGAGTTCTTTGATCAATTCAACTCCCCGATCGCCACGAAACTTTCAGATATCCTTAAATTCAAATAAATATTTGAATCTTTGAATAATTTTCACAAAAACATGGAGAAAACACGATGACAGACGTTAGAATTTAGAATTTGACAACGCATGAGGGCTGCCAACCAATATATTTGTCTAGTAGGTTGGCAAAACCCCCTCTCGGGGCATACATTTTGCTCTTTGTATGGGAGTTTCTGAGGACTGGACTAGACCACAGATTCTCACACGCAAGTGCAAGTACCTTATAACGAGCTATGGATAATTAAAGTTTTCCATATATATAAATAACTCAATTATCACTTAAAACTATGTAGTCCAATATTTGTCGTGTTCCAGATACAATTGCAATGTATTGTACTTAATAAAGCAACGTGTTGTATTCCGCCCAAGTCTCGCGTAGTGTAGTGTTTCACGATGGGTAACAAAGACGATAGTGTGTTCCTGGCGAAGTACTCGGCCTTCAGCCCGTACCGTCTGTTCCGGCGGGAGGCGGGGTTCGCGCCTCCGCTGGGATCCGGCGACGCGCTCGCCCGCAGCCTCTACTGCGGCATGAAACCCATCGCCTCCTGGAGCTCCGAAGACGCGAATGCTCTGCCCACGGGAGGTGTATTCAACCTTGAATTTTCCCCGGACGGGTAATTAAATACTCCTTGAATTTAAGGTAAAATTGTAACTGATTTCCTTGTGAGGTAGCCTTGAATTTGCACCTCTCTAGTTGGCAGAAAAAACAGGTCTGATGCTTCCTGGTAGAAAAACGATTGATCTGCCTCCTTCCTATGAAACTTAAGATAGTGGTAGGCTATTTGTATAGCTTTCTAAAATGACAGTAATTAAACATTAGTTAAACCTGGGAATGTTGTTTTGTTTATTTCTGCAATCAGCTGACAGCCTTAAAATGTGTCATCATTATTAACTATGTGCTGTGGGGTATGTTGTCAAACAGTAAACCACTTTTCTTTATTATATGTTTTTATTGTGGTCATTGAAGTAAGTTACTTCATCCTATGAAAATATATGATCTAATAATGAAATGTATGGCTTATTCAGTGGCAACTCTTTATTGTTTTTTTACATTGAACTCCATCCTCAGACTGTAGGTATTTACTGATTATAAAAATTGCCCTCCGCACGCTCAGGCGCGCTGATCGCCGTTCACACTTAGCGCGCACGCTAGGGCGAGCCGCGCTCGGGGTGAGCGTGCGTTTGGTGTGGACGCACCTAATGACTAGTTAGAGACTGAGCGAAAAAGTAGAGCAATTAAATCTTGTACTTACTGTAAAACTACACAACTATAGCAACTAGGCCAGGCCACTACGCAAAATAGGCACAATGGATGTTGACTTGCGGAAAACGCCCAGTATAACTAACTAACTATGGTCCAAATCAATTCTCATATTACTTGCTCAGGTGGAACTATTTTCATGGGTGAACTTAAAGACAGGCAATATAATAACACAAATTTAAATAAAAACATATAAAATCACTAATATGAAATCGGTATTGATAGAAACAAATGAGTTTACTTTTGGACCATAGTTGGGGTAGTGGACTATAGTTGTGTAGTTTTACCCATATTGTAATTTTCTTCAGAAACTTATAATAATACTTGATTCCAGATCCCTTTTGGTGGCAGCTTGTGAGAAGAAATCTATACAGATCTTCGATTCACTCACTCACCAACGGATACACACAGTTAATGGAGCCCACTCAGATTGTGTTAATTGTGTCAAGTGAGTACCAATTTACATATACCTCCACTAGTAGACATATAGTCTGGCCTTTTCTTTTACGTTGGGAAATACCTTTACGCATTCCGTCCGGCCAGGGAATCCAGAGCGGGTATGTCGGACTCCCGGGAACTGCCCGGACTACTGACTAAAACCCCATGGTGTTCAATCTCGTCACCATGGTGCCGGGTTACGGGCACGCCGAAGCACTCTTCCGCGCGCACTGGGTAGTAACTGAGACTTATTTTTGCACACTTATTACCCCAAACCTTTGTTTATAAGTGTATGTTATTGAGCTTCTCTGCCATGGACATAACATGATATTATGTAGTCAAACTATATCTATTTTTATTCTCAATTGACCATAAAGTTGATTTATTTCAGTTAATGTAAAAAGTGCCCTAATTTTATATGCAAAAAAGCGGCCAAGTGCGAGTCGGACTCGCACATGAAGGGTTCCGTGAAATAAATTGCGGTTTACGATTTATGACGTATTAAAAAAAAACTACTTATTAGATCTCGTTCAAACCAATTTTCGGTGGAAGTTTACATGGTAATGTACATCATATATTTTTTTTAGTTTTATCATTCTCTTATTTTAGAAGTTACAGGGGGGGGGGGGGGGGGGGGGGTCACACACATTTTACCACTTTGGAAGTGTCTCTTGCGCAAACTATTCAGTTTAGAAAAAAAATATGTTAGAAACCTCAATATCATTTTTGAAGACCTATCCATAGATAACCCCACACGTATGGATTTGATGAAAAAAAATTTTTTGAGTTTCAGTTCTGAGTATGGGGACCCCTAAAACTGAATGTTTTTTTTCGATTTTTGTGTGCAAATCTTAATGCGGTTCACAGAATACATCTAATTACCAAGTTTCAACAGTATAGCTCTTATATAGTTTCGGAAAAAAGTGGCTGTGACATACGGACGGACAGACAGACAGACGGACGGACATGACGAATCTATAAGGGTTCCGTTTTTTGCCATTTGGCTACGGAATCCTAAAAAAATGGTAACATGGTTTATTTCCTTTTCTTATGGTACAATAAAAATTTAACTTCTCCAGAAAACTTTCATAAATTATATAAGTACAAGATAATTCACAAATTGCATTAAAAGTGGCACTAAAACAAGCCACCATCCATGTTCACACACACTTTATGCAGCAAACAAGACTTTTTTCTTACTTTGCGTGGTTTAGGGATTCACCAATAAATAAATAATAAAGTTTAATGAATTTAGCAGACTGCATAAAGTGTGTATTTTATCTTCTTATAGATACTAATTTTATAAAAAGGGGACTTTTTAACTTTAAGCTGTAATTCCGTGCATCGCGGCCGATCGCAGCCGCGCGCGATCGGTGGCGTGCGACGCGCTGTTAACATTTCAAAGGGAACGAAAGTGATTAAGGCGCTCTTATTAGACGATATTTAGGTATTTGCGGAGGTGAGGCAGACGGAGCGGGAGACGCGCGTCCCGCGCACCCCGCTAACGGCCTTATTCTGTTGGCATCCGTATTCGGCTCGTTTTTGCGGATCATACGATTAAATGTTTGTCTTCTTGAATAATTGTTTTATTTTTCAAATCTTGGTTGATTTGTGTAAGATTGTCCCCAAATATTTATTGTTTATTTATTTATTTAAATCTTTTTTTTTTGAAAATAAGGAATAATAGGTAGTTACAGTTCTTAAGTACATCGTAGTATGATGACATCAATTATGGACACTTACCTTCCAAAGATATGTTAGTACAGATTTCTTCATCATCAATCCACCTATCGTTTTCCCAGTTCCTAGGTGGGTGCTTCCGTTTTCCAAATACGTAGAACTGATAAAATAATAGTACATCTTCACTTCCTAAGGGTGAACGTCACCAATTATGGATTGTACTAATATATTACAGTTTTTTTAAACCGAAATAAAATCGATTACTTCTAGGTAAAGTTATAGCGCCGGTTAACGCCCGCTTAAGAAACCATCAAAAATTATAAACAAATAGCTATGTTCATTTATTTATCTCCTGGCAAATTATATTATTACCATAATTATTACCTTTGTTACATAAGTATGACTAACTGATCAAAAACTGGATAATTAGACCACTGTTAGTCAGAAGAGCATTTTCAACCGACGAAAAAAACGGAGGAGATTCTCAATTCGACGCGTATATATATTTTTTTTTATGTATGACTACGCATAACTTTTTACAGAGTAGTTCGATTTTGATAATTCTTTTTTTATTGGAAAGGGTATAACCCGAAATTGGTCCCATATAAATTTGGAAAAAAAAAACCAACCCTAAGGGTACGAAAATAGGGGATGATTGATTTTTCGTCGGTTAAAACTTTGTTTTCAAAGTAAATTATATTATACAGGGTGGTTATTTTAAGACCAGCAAGTTCTTCAGTACATGACTATGTCTATTAAAAAATTTAATTTGACCAAACATCATATAAAAAGAACAAAT